>JAMLFY010000003.1:4406697-5606697 GCA_030441495.1 Dalbergia oliveri
TACTATAAGTAAATTTTTGGATCTATTTACAGCATTTCAGGCAATGCATTAATTTGTTTTTACTATTGCCTTAGGTAGTGTTTGGATTAAAATTAACAAATAAATGTATTTAATTTGAAATGATTTGAATTGATTTAATGTTTAAGTTAAATCTTATGTACAAAATGATTAATGAAAAATAGGAAATAAATTAATTTAGAAATCCATTTATGTCTAAAATATAATGGATTGTGTTTGAAATGATTAAAATAGGAAATGAAATAATTTGATTTGTGTATAAGTTTTGGAATCAATTCATTTCCATCCAAATCCTATCAAAATTCAAATAATTTGAAAATCAAAAGAATGAAATTTGATGGAATTATAAATCAATTCATTTCTTATTTTTTTCAATTCCAAACAAATAATTTAATTTACAAATGATCTTATTTTCATTTTCATGTGATTCCAAACACATTCTTAGGTTATTTAAGGAATAAAAACAAGCAACATTAAATGAAATATTTAGATTATTATTATTTAATATTTTAAAAACTAGAAAGAATTTAATGATATTTTTAATATTTCATCCAATCTTAAAATACTTTCAGTTCTTAGATCTATATGAAACTCATTTAAACTTTTATCACTATCACTAGTTATTATTGTCAATCCTATTAATAATTACATATACTGTTCAATTACCTCTTTTTCTTACAACTATTTATTTGTCATAAAAAGTTGGATACTGCTAATAAAAGGTTGAGATCAGAAGGTGCTATTGTTGAGTAGACCTTCTGTTTCAAATATCCATTGATTTAAAGCTTGCACATAAACATTTCCATATATATATAAATAAATGATAACTTTCACCCATATGTTTAAGTGAAGATTAATAAACTTTACTCTTTTAATTAGACTAAAATATTTTTACATATATTTTTAAACAATCTGAGTAATTATATCCGTTTAAAGCAATTAAATACGCTGTAAATTGTTGTGAACACCAGATTTGTAAGCCCAAAAACAAAAAAATCATTTCATTTGAAAAAATTAAGCCCATTTCTCTTTTGGTTGTTGTTCGGTTTTATTGTACAAAAATAAAAAGCCCATTTTGTTTTTAGTTTCATTTTTTTTAAAAAAAAAAAAAAACTCTAAGCCTATTTGATTTTATGGTTGCAAAAAAGAGAAAGTAAACGAAGCCCATTTCGTTGTTTTAGTCTAGTCCATGTTGAAAACAAAAAATGTTGCAGCCCATTTTGTTTTATTTTATTGTATTATTATTATTATTATTTTAAGTTTATTTAAAAAAAACAAAGGAGCGTTGTCAAAAGAAAATGACAAAGGAAAAATCGGTGCCTAGCAAAACAAGTCAGATGTTGGAGCGTGCAAATTGCAAGAAAACAAAGAGCCTAACAAAGTTGCAGAAAGCATGCACCAGAGTCAAAACAGTAGTCACGAACAAGAACAAGTCAGGAATTGCAGCACCAAACAATGCATGGAAAGATTGGAGAATCAAGGCATTCAAGAAGATCCCATGAAATCAGCAATCAGATCCCAAGAGGATAAAACAAATTCATTGCACAGCCATATAAAGAGGATAAAATTCACATAAGGGGGTTGGACCATTTTTTTTGGATGGTTCTTTGAAAAATTTTGTTTTGAGACATTGAGAGATAATAGAGAGAGCAACAGAGAGATCAAAGAGCCAATCTTGAAAATATAGAGAGATCAGGGTAAGTTCTACAAGATACACAAACCAACCAATGCGAAATTCAGCAGGAATTCATTACAACAATAACAATAAAATCAGAATTCAAGCAACAACTAGGAATAGGTATTTCTTTTTACATCAAAAGTATGTAAAAGAAAAGAAAGGAAGGCCGCGGTTCCCCTTATCAACAACAGGCGGCCTCCCTTCCCCTTTTCCCCATTCTTCCATCTCCACTAAACCGTATCACTATCTTCCTCATCGTCCAATGTTTAGATCTCCTCTTCCTTCTTATCTCCGCCATTCCTCCTCCTTGGCCGCTCTATCTTCTTCCTTTAGACATACCAAGTCATCCACCTAAAATTTCATTCCCAAACTTGAACCAAACACACATCTCAAATCTTCAAAATACAAAATCAAAAAGGAAAACAGAACCTGAAAGGGAGGAGTCGTGACGCCGGCACCGCCGCACAACCATCGCGCCGCACATCCCAGGCGCCACGCGCAGGCCGCGCTTCTTCCGTCTAGCCGGCGCGGATCCTCACAACCCGAGCCGCCGCATCCCACCGCCGTTCCGCCAGGACGCTCCCGCGATCTCCAACACCGGCCCATGGCGATCGGCCAGCCCCTTCCCCTTCTCGCGCACTAACCACCGCGGCGGGCATCCCCTTTCCGCATGGACCTCATCCTACTCCTTTTCCCTTGCATGCTTTCCTTCCTCCCTCACTGAACATTTCTCTGTGTGCCCCAAACTGATCCCCTTTTGTTTTGTTTTCTAAGAAAAAATGAAAACCAAACCAATTAATCCCCACCCCTTTGCAACGTTCTTTTCTTTCTACTGATAGTTTTTGTTTTTTTATTTTTTTTAATTTTGCTTCTCTTTTAGTTGGTTTGGGTTGCATTGCTCTTGGGCCATTTTGTTTGGTTCTCTTGCTGGACTTTAGTTCAATAAGATTTTTTTTTTAAAAAAAAAAGGAGAAATGGGATCTTCTTTATATTTTAATATTCTTTTATTGTTCATTAGATTTTTATTCTTTATAGGTGAGTTTGTTTTTTTTTATTTGATTAGAGACGTTAAGTGTTTGAGTTAAATTTTTTTTTTTAGATTAGGTGTTTTTTTCTGTTATCAAATAAAATTAATGACTTGCTTGTCTTTGTTTTTTTTTTTTTTCCTTTAGTTGAAATGTTAAAAAAAAAGAAAGAAAAAAAAGAGTTTATTTATTTGGGATTTAAAATAAATACTTGAGTATTTTGTTTTTACCAAAAATTTTCATTTAATCAATCAATATTTTTTATAGAATTAGTTTAGCCGTGACGGCTTGTTAAATTATGCCTTAGAATATTTACATATTAAATTCTATATTCTAAAATTCTTTAAAATAAAATAAAATCAATCAACCTACAAATATTTTCTAACGAACTACGTAACTTTGAGTTCCCATTGGAGCAGGGGATACGTAGGAGGCGATTTGATCCCTGTCAAGTTCAAAATTAAATTTTTATAATTTATGTCTTACTTGTAAATAATTTTTTTTTCATACGAAATATTTTATGTTATTTTTATATTATTTGAGAAGTATTTTTTGAATAAAATGTTAATTTAGCCGTGACGGCTTATTAACTTAATATTTCAACATTTTACTGTAAACTTAATGATCCAAAAATTTCTCTGAAAATTTATTTTTCCCTTTTATAAAAAAGATATTAAGAATATTTCATTTATCTTGTTTGTAAATAATTCATAGAATTTTCTATTATATTCAATTTAAATTGGTCATTTATTTGTTAAAATTTTTATTTCAAATAAAATGTTAATTTAGCTGTGGTTTGTTAACTCGTTATTCTAGACATCTGAAGTGTAGCTTGATGTTCCAAATTTTCTTTAAATTTTCTTTTATTATTTTATGTTTTATTTTCTTTTCATAGAAAGTATCAAAATAAATTTTTATCTTATTTATAAATATTTATAATTTATAAGGAAGTTTTATTTTCATGTGTTTAAATTTAAATTTCTTACTTATTTTATTTCAAATAAGGATGTTGATCTAGGTAAACGGCTTGTTGACTCAATATTTTGAACATTGAATCGTACGATTTGATGTTTCAATTTTTCTTAAGAATTTTTTTTTTTTATCCTTGTAAATAAATAATGACATAAATATTTTGAAAGGTTATTAATAATTTGCACAATTAATAAGTACCGTCTAGGGACGGTGTACAGGGTGCGTAGGATTAAATCCCTACCCTCTCTATGCATAACCGACTCCAAACTTTAATCTGGTTGCCAAGACCTTTTCTATAAAAATGGGGTTAGGGTTTTCCAATTTAAATAAACGTGGTGGCGACTCCTAATTTTAAACAATTCTTTTTCGCCGTCCATTAAGGTTTTGGTCCTTGAAGCAATTGTTAAAAGAATCTTTTTGTCTCTTAATAATGGCTAATTTATAAATATTTTAATTAAATTTGAAAGCTTAATTTAATATTTAAATAATCCAAATAATTATGCTAAATAAGTAAACTATTAAATTTTTAAAAAAATTGATGATAATTATAACAAAAATAAATTATTTCGTATTTCAATGAAACAAAACTAAATTATATTGAATTAAATAAAAAATAAAGTTAAATGAACTTATAATCTTCATAAATATTTAATATTTCTGTTATTATTTTAATTAGCGATATCAAACAACAAGCAATGTATTATTTAGAAAAACTTAAAAGATTATAGTTCAATGAGAGTGATTATAGACATTCTAAAGTAACAATAGTCACCCCCTTTTACAAGATGCATAACCCTTTAAAATGAAATTTGGGCAAATTCAGTATAATGCTTTCAGAATTAAATTTGAATAGAATAATTGCGATATGTTTTCGTGATTATTAATATTGATATTGCTACTGGTCTTGATGAAGAGCAGTATCCAAAATGAGACCGGCTCGGGTCGGGCAAAGGCCAATAAGTCTAGCGATTCAATTGAGCTTTGAACTAGGCTAGGTCTCGGAAGTGCGTAGTTTTGGTTAATAGCGTTGTCTTTTTCATAGATATTTTTTTCGGTGTTATCTTTTCAACATATTTTAGTCCAATCCAAAGTTCACTTTTGAAACGTGTTTGGGCACACCGTCACTATAAAATTTTTGTCATTTCTTATCAAGTTGAGATATCGTAAGTTAATTTTAAAGACGCTCAATCTCAACCTATACGATCAACTAAAAAAGTTAGACATTTGGGTGTCGTATTTAGAATTACCGTTGTCTGTTCGACGGTACACATATATAATAAGCAACCATTTCTCTGTGGTCGTTTATCGTAATTTAATAAAAAGGGGTCACTAGCAAAGTGAACTGAATTCCATTACCTTGTAATCGATGATAATCTCCGCCAACTATGGATGAAGATAAAGCGATATAATCACTCAAACTAAAGCGGGCAAATTGTCAAGATATAATGGGTTTTTTTTTTAAGTTGTCTCATTATATAATAGTTGAAATAAAATGATTGTTGGATATTATTTGTTCTCAAGTAGATAAACACTAAACAGAAATCACACTCGTTTTGTTTTAGTGGTAGTTCCCTATTTCCCTTGTCAGTGGCTGAAATTGCACCCTTTATGGATTGAAATTTGTTTTACTTGAGCATCAGCTCCAACATTCATTAATATTACAACATTTTGGTTGCTGTAACCACTATTGGTTCCCGTCATGTCATGGTACCTGAATATCTTTGTTGCTGGGTTCTCCGACTTGCTCTATTTCATGAAGGATCACCATTGCACGTCAACTTAATTGGATTTTCACCGCATCTTGATGGCTTGATCGTTTATAAATTTCTCAGTTCCCTGCCGGACACAAGCAAAAGTGAAATTAAAATCATAGATAATCACGTGAGGAAATAATTTATATTAACCAGTTAAACTTGGTACCTTTGAATACATTATAATATAGGACTAAGACCCACATATATGCGGATGCACACTGGAAGATGAACTGTATTTGATTTTGCCAAGTCAACACCTTTTCTATTTATATTGCAAGACTAACTCATTTTGGTGAAGGCTTGTTCCAGACACGTATTTCATGCGGTGGTGCTCCAGCTATCCCTCTGATCCCGAATTTGTAGCTGATACACGAGTTAGCTGGTGTTGATTTTGTTCGTATTTTATTTTTGACCACCCTGTTGATAGCATAAGATAATACCATACTTATCGACCTTAGAATATGATCTCATAAATCAAAATACCACATACATGTTTATCCTGATCTCACGCAGTCTAAGCCATGTCGGGCTAGACCACTCTGTTTTCATAATTATCACTTGCTGAGATCATAAATAGTCCAACTGTCCAGCTATGTTAAGGTATAGATTATTTCATAAAATTGCCAACGTTCAAAATATGTATAAATTCAATACCATAGAATACCAAGCTTATCCTGATCCTTTGCAGTCCTAGCCGCGTTCGGTTGTCTTTTATCATTATCCCATATATAAAGGTCAACTGAGACTTCTTATTGCTTACTCAGTTCCCTCTATGAAACCGCTTCAACTTTTTTAAAAAAGAAAAAAATTGAATTTTCGTGACGAGTGACTTGGTTTAATGAATGCAAGGAGTCTCCTAGACCAATTATGGACCGGCCATTCCATATCACAGAGGGTTATTTCGCTTAATGTAGAATTTGTCCATTCTTTTCGCATGCTGATAAAGCTATAAATAAATTATTCACATATATATATGTGACATATATCTAGCTAGGCAAATGCATCTACAATTGCAAAGTAGATTTCGGATAAGAGAACGAGACCCTTCGCAAGTAGATGCTTTCTAGCCGTGCATGGTTGCTAGTTAACCAAATATGTAAACTTTATTCTCAGCTAATAACATAGCAATCTAAGAACATGCATTAGCATAGTAGCTAGCCTTTTATCGGGTTCATTATGAAATGCTTACAAAAAAACCATACTTTTCTTCTTTATTATTTATATTAGATTTAAGACCTGGTATGCATATGGAGATGGCTGTTAAAATTCAAGCCAATCATCACAATGGGTATTTCATTCCAAGAATAAGTGGCTCCTAAAAGATTGTGTGACTTAAATTATGATTCTTAAACCCAAAAAAAATTCTGAGTTCCTACTCCATTTGAATCTCAGCCGTGGGATTTTATAAAGTAAATAAAGTGAAAAGGAATAAAAAAATGTGAATACAAAAAAATATGAAAGGAATTTTCCAACGAAAATTAGAGGAAATCACGTGTGACTATTAAATATGATTTTTATTCTGTTTCTTGTACGTATGGTTATCAATCACTCAGGTGTTATTGACCACTTTTATCACGTGGTTATGAATGACTCGAGTGTTAATGATCACTTCCGTCACTTTTCGTATTGAAAAAATATTTTGGACGCACTGTATGGAAAAAGTTCTTTGGGCAAGGATACGCCTTTTGTTAGACAGAATTTTGCTTTTGCATTAAATTATTGTCAATTTTTATTTTTTATTAAGCAATTAAAGATATAGATTGGATTTATTTCAAATGATAAGAATCGAATGAAATTTTAATACAAATTGTATTCGAACGATAAAAAAAAATTATATGAATTTCATTGTAAAATTTATTTTATTATGTTTTGAATTTGCTTTTATTATAAAAATATGTCTTGCTTTGAAGACATGCATGGACAAATATTTCTTTAATGAGGGAGGTTTGTCAAAAATGGCCTTATTATCGTCAATTTACTTGGCATTTTAAGGGATAGCTACGATATTGTTAGGTGAGAGCGACACCAGACACATTTTTCTTTATTATTATTATAAACTAAAACTCTAAGTTAGTCCCTCCCATTTATAGTAAGGACAAGTTAACCTCTAAAATTTAAAAAATCTAATATTAGTTAACCAAATTTTTAAAAAGGGACGAATTAAGCCTTCTATGAAATTATCGTTTAAGTTGTGTCATATTAACTTAATTATGTATACTATTAACTTGTTTATATGCATATTTAGTTTTATAGTGATACATAATTTGTCTCTCTTTCTAGCAGAAGTAATTTAGTCTTACTTAATTCTCCTACTCACCATTAACTCTCCTTAGAAGAAATATTTTGATTTTAAGTTGGCATTTATTTTGTCCAAGAAAGAGAGATAAGGTAAGTAGAATTCATCTGAAAATTAATAGTATACGTAGCGTCGCAAATACGTTGATATTTATGCCTAAGGTTCAGACAATTTGGCGGAAGGGCTAATTTGTCCCTTTTATAAAATTTTAAACTAATATAAAATTTTCTAAATTTAAGGACTAATTTATCTCTTGCTATAAACTTGAGGGGTCTAATTTGGAGTTTTATTCATTATTATATGTTTTTGGTCGGGACACGTCTTCCTTTATAGTTAGGTGATTAACATGAAGAAACTCGAAGGCCTTTGAGAAGAGTACAACATCCATAAGCCCAACCACAACAGCAGGGCAAGAGTAAATCACATGAGCCCAACCAAAAAAATGTTCCTTGCTAAGTTTGTCTTGATTTTGTCTTGCCATTGGGCCCATGGGCCTTAAGCTTAAGGCAGTAGGTTTTCTTAATTGGTCTTCTAATATTTATACGGTAATTTACACTCATTTTTCTTTGAGATTTAATGTAATTATAGCTACAGATTTTATTTTATAAAATTATCACTCACCCTAAGGTTAACTAAAATTATATTGACCTCCCTATAAATACTAAGTTCATTAATTTAAGTGAAAAAAAAAGATAATATAAAATATATATACATAATTATTAATATAAAATTATAATATTTTGATAATATTTAATATATTAATTGAATAAAATACCTTTTAATCATATGTAAAAAACTTATAATTATAACTTATGATAGAAAGAAAAGGTATTCTAGTTATTATAATGGGTGAAGGGAGGGAATGGGAGCAAGACAATTCTGAGAGCGTGTGTACGAGAAGCATTAAAGGGCAAAGATTAAGGATGAGGTTGAGGATGTTGTTGTTGCTGTGCTTTGTTATTATCATCCTCGTTCCGGACGCAGAGAGGGAGAGAGAGAGAGTGTGCCTGTGTATTTGTATTGAAGAGAGAGATAGAGAGAGGAAAATTCCAAAGACAACAAACAGCAGAAGAAGCAAAGCAGATAACATCGGAAGTTTTCAACTTTCAACAACAACGGATTTCGTTAGGTTACCTTGCGCGCGCGCTCTCTCTCTCGATCTGATTTTCATCTCTAATGTATTCTACTGATCTAATTCATTTCGGATCACTATAAAATAACAAAAATAACAATTCTATTTTAAGCAGAAATTTAATCATTTATTTGTCACAAATAAAAAAAAGTTTGACATAATTATTTATTATTTTAAAAATCTTATAAATAAAAATATATATCGAAATGATAGTAGACTAAAATTATTATCTAATTTATATAGGCCATAGGCGTAAAAAAATTTATTAAAAATTTTAAATTATGTATTATCATGTTAATAAAAGAGTTGAAATTGACCATTTACTATCTTGAAAATATAATAAATAAAACTAAATAATTGGATGTTAATAAAAAATATTACACAGTCAATACATCAATATTATATTATTTTTTAGGTAAACTTAGAATATTCATTACAAAAAATAGTGACTAATTAATTCTTTTGAGGTGTAAAGTTTACATACATGAGATTTATCTCTACCACAAAATCCTTTCTATACTTACCGTCAAGAATCAAATTCTTAATTAGATACTTAAAAACTAATCAAAATTATATTTGGTCGGGACATGTCTTCCTTTATGGTTGGGTGATTAACATGAAGAAACCCGAAGGCCTTTGAGAAGAATACAATATCCATAAGCCCAACCACTACAGCAGGGCAAGAGTAAAACGCATAAGCCCAACCAAAAACCTGTTCCTTGCTAATCCTTAAGCTTGAGGCTGTAGGTTTTTTTTAATCGTTCTTCTAATATTTATGTTTTTGTCCGGAAAAAATCTTATATTTTTATTACATTAAAACTATAAACATATTTTCAAGAAAATAAGTGACTTCATAAAAATTTCAAAATTCAATTTCATTATCACTGTCGATTTTTGGATATTGGCTGATGTCAATTGAGTTAAAAGTTTAACTATTTATTATTTAAGAGTTAAAAATTCAAGATTTATAGTTTAATCCGTATCTTGTAACTTTTTTTTTATGTGGTCCGTATCTTGTAACTAATATGTATGTTAGTTATACGAATTTATTTCTGTAAAATTTGTAGTTAGACTTATTTATCCATATATTACCCAAAAAAGTTATACTTAATTTAAGAATACTTGTAAACATATTCTATTGAATAACTTTTATAAATTTAGAATAAACCTCCAAAGTAAAATATAAAATTTCACCGCTTCATTGTTAAATCATGTCATTTTATTTTAATGATTGAGTATAGTACTTCTTTTAAAGATGCGGATATTAATGGATGTATAATCTGATATTGACATTTATTTAAATTTTTAAAAATATACTATATATTGAAATACAATGCACGACAAAATATTAAATTATTCTTTAATTGTACAAAATTTTATTAATCCCATCGCAATAGCATTCGGGGCTTAGTTTCTTAGCAAAGTCTATAAAGAATACATTAAATACAAAAAAAAAAAGAAAAGGAAATACTGAATAAGGCACGTGGGCAATGGCCATATACATAAGTCTATGAAGGAACAATAGTAGAGAATGATCAGTACCAAATCCCATATGTTGTATTCAAGGAATTCCATTAATATAAACTCTTTAACTTAAAATGTATTTTTACTTTAAGAATGAAATCATTCATGCACTGCTATCATTTCCTATCGACTTTAGAGTCTAATTTTAAGACCGTGTCTGTGCGATGGGATGAAAATAGAACTGAAAAGTGAAGGACTGCTATAACAAAGTTAGGGACATTATTGTGAGAAACGTTATTGGTATTGGGAGCCTTGTAGGAGCCCCATTACGTATTGCACTAACATTGTTCTTCGAATATGAAGTGGGTACGAACTGAAGGAATGAGTCAGCCGTCATCTGCCCAAGATCAACCTGGGCCGGGGTCGAAAGGTGCAAGCCATCAGGCCCAAGGGGCAAACCCTTGGCGTCCACAGTTCTCAAGTTTAGGAGGTCCATGTCAAGCTGAGCTTCTCTCACTATATCTATGTATTGGCCTTCTCCGGATGCCAAAGCAACCTACAAGTGGAAATAGAATGCACGATCTTCAATCTACATCAATACTTCATGGATCTGGATCTCAACCAAACTGCTACCAAGTGAATATGTGTTAATGATAAAGACGCTTTACTCTCTAGCCTTTAAGATTTAAGGTTGACTCTAAAGCATATTGTTTAAGTTGTCTCTGTAAAGTAATTAAGAAGGCAAAATCAATATATCATCGCCAAAGCTACAAACTACTTTCTTACACACATAACTCTATAACAAGACTATTACCTATCTATATAGATCATTACTCGATTAAAGATATCACTGTTGATCAATCTTTTAAGGTTTTTTTTTAATAAAAAAAACTACTTTCTACTTTAGAAATGTTGCATCAACTACGTGAGAAAACTATGCAATGTATTATAGATTTTATTTTGTTTTTCTTTTTTATTTGGGTGTGGGGGTGCTTGGAAATATGTGGTATGAAAATAAGAAATAATGTGAGTAAAACGAAATAGAGATTTATTTATTTAACTTCAATTGAAGGCGTGAAATACTATATTTACTAGTTATATTCCCTTTTCATGTATTTAATTCAATATAATTTATATCTACAAAAAATTTAATATAATTTATAATTAGTAAGCAATTATAGAATTATATAAGACCCACAAAATCAAAATAAAGGGCCCAAAGCAAATGGCCTGTTGACCAAAATAAAGGCTTTACCTACCAGACAGCCTTTGTCAATAATATTGACTAAGTTTTCACTTGATAGATGAAACGTGGTCATCTTGGTTGGAGTATGTCAATATCATAAATGTTAAATAATATAATAAGCATTTTTTAAAAATCTGCAATTCAAATAAAATTATATAATACCAATATGCTTACCATAATTTATATATATAAAAATTACTATACTTTCGGATGATTAGTCCCACTGAGCATATACTTTGAAAGATGAGAAATGTTATTTATATTTATTATTTGTGAAATATTGTTCGATATATTTCTCTTCTATTGGATAGCGTGTGAATCCCAAACTAGTTTAAACTTAAATCTCATCTAATAATAGATAAAAATGTGTTGGGTATCAGATAAATGTAAGGACAAATAACATTGCCCTTGAAAGTTAGCTTAAAATTGAAGATTCTTTGGATCCAATCACTTCCTAATGAATCAATACTCTAAAATCTAAATAGCTACTGAATATTTGTCCTGGCATACACAGACAGATATCGCCTGTCTACTGTTTTACTTGAAATATGTATAAACAACTAACGGAAGGTGAAACAAACCAAACCTAAAAAATTTATTGAATAATAACCACTAACAAATAAATATTTTTAAGATAAATATAATGGGATTAAGAAAAGAAAAATACCTGGATTATAGGAAGCAATGGAGACTGTAGATCACCACGAACGTCCAAGAAGAACTTGTGAAGTCTTCTCTTGTACGATTTGGCATCATTCAGACTCACGGTATCGGACTCACCTTGATACCACAGCAGCGCTTGAATGGTGCCACCATCTTGCAATGACGCCTTAACCCTCGTCATCATCTGG
Source organism: Dalbergia oliveri (assembly GCA_030441495.1). Lineage (NCBI taxonomy): Eukaryota > Viridiplantae > Streptophyta > Magnoliopsida > Fabales > Fabaceae > Dalbergia > Dalbergia oliveri. The sequence goes on from JAMLFY010000003.1 coordinate 4,419,134, forward strand.
TTGTAAAGCACTTTCCCCCGTTCCCACTGGCTTATGTTAGTGCCTCCAATCGCGCAAGGGACCAAACCCACGACACCGAATCCAGGGTGCTTTTCCAAGATCGAATTTGCGAATGGCATCCCGGGACCGATCCCATTGGTCTTCTTAACATCGATGTCTGCGTGGAGTGGCTCCTGCGCTTCCACCCAATTGAGCTGCGCGTTGAGCCGCACGATTGACGGGTTGGGGCGGCACTGTGGTGGAACGACGCCGTCCCAGGTGGCGGTGTCTTTCGACAAGACAGTGACGCCACCTCGTCCTGCCATGTTGCTCTGTCCGGCCAATATAAATATGTTTTTGTTATCCTGTTCCTGCGGCCTCACTGCCAACGCTTGAATCACAATCAACACCAACAACAACAAGGAAGGCATCATTGGGGTTCGGGCTGGGATGATGGAGACACTGCTTTTCCTCACTTGGAATTGGATTATTTATAGATGCCCATGTCCAAAGCACAAGGAACACATTCTTAGATGCTTCCTTGGGGTGATAATAAGCATAATAATATTTGCAAGTTGTGTGTCACACAGTCTGTGTCTAGTGCTTTAAGCTTTCGGAATGATAAAAAAATAATGTAATTACCTCGTGAACAAAAGTCTCTTTTTTATTTTTAAAATTTTGTTGTCAACGAAAGTCTTCTTCTTTTTTTTCAGGGTCAAAAAATAATTCTTTATTTGTGTGCTACTTTTTCCGGGTGGTCAGAATGAGACAATGGATTGGAGCGTGAATTAATCGTATCTATATGTTATGTTGAGCATATGTTGTCTATATGTTATATGGTCAAAACTGCATTTCACAACCACACACCTGTGTCCCATGGAAATTAACATGTCCACGCCTCTAATTGTCGTGCTAAAAATAAAGCCAAAAAATGGGTAGGTTGCGAATTGAAGCCAGCTTTTAGAAATTATAACTTTTGGTGCTTGCTATAAGCCTCACACAACAAGGTGCAGTTGCACAAGGGATGGTGGGTTGATATAATAATAAATCTAACAAGAAATTTCGAATGGTTCAGTGAGCTACTTAATGGTTCAACATTTTGAGATTATAATATTAATCTGTGGGGTATAAAGTTCAGCACTTATATGGGCACAATCTAGAAAAAGATACCTATGAGAATCATGGCAGAAGAGATACAAGGTTGTTGCAAATAGCTAGTCAATGCACAAATGAACAAATCTAGCAAATTATGCCTTCTAGTATAATCTCTTAACTAAAGAGTTATATTATTTACACTCATAATAAATTAAACGTCATATCAACTAATATCTCTATCTAATCTTTTTAACGATGTCATATTACTACTTTCAAACACGTTCAATTGGTTTTTTATTTTTTTAATATTGTTACTTTTAATCTTTTTTTTAATCTTATTTCCTTAGCAAAAATTTTAACAACATCTCCTTCTTAAATTAAAAGCTTCCATCATCAAATATTTCTTTTAATTAGTTTTTAAAACACATTCAATTGATTTTTAAGTTTTTTATATAATTACTTTTAATATTTTATCCCAAAAAAAAATTTAACAAAATTTCGATTGTATCTCCCCTTAAATTAAGAGTTATCAATATTTTCAATTCAACAATAATAGATATTATTATAAAGATCAACAACAAAATTGATTTAGTGAAACAGTTACATCTTAATAATTACATACAATTCACATAATTCTAAAAATCATTCTATTGCGCATCCCTTTGTAACTCCACAACATACATCCTGCAATCTCCATAAACATAAAAAATCCCACAACAAACAATGCAAACAAGTCGAAATGACCTCTATGCATTTCCCCAAGTCATGCAATCCCCATTTTCAACAACTTTATCTTGGAAAACATAAATCTATAACCTACGTTCATATTAAACCATATATAAATAACAAGGATTTAGCTACTAATCTCTATGGCAATGAAAAAAAAATAAATGTGCAAGCTCTACTGCGTTCAACCAAATCCAATTCTAAAAATCCGATATGAAAAATTTAAATTAACACACTTATATACATAGAAAACATAAAATTAGATAAGTAGAATGGCAAATCGATCAATATCAATAATCATTGTCACTCTCAAACAATACTCTTATATTAACAAAATAACAATAATAATTACTCTCCAATGCAATAAAATACAATACTATGGACACCTATAAATGAATGGAAAAACTAAATCAAATCAAAAAACTAAATCGATTAAAATGCTCATCAAAACTCCTAGATCGCAATGTTGGTCTTGGTCTCGAATGGAGCTCTGGTGGCGGCACAGGTGGCAAAATAGGCCGCGACGGTGAAGGTTTAGAGAGAGAGAGAGATGAGGAGTAGCGGACAAAATGTGGAAGAAGAAGGTGTTCGGCCAAAATATTCGAGGGTTGACCTATTAATAAAACGGTGCGTTTCAAACTTTAGCTCCGACGGCATGTGGGAACACCAAGAGTTGTGCGCTAATGTACGAAATTTTCAAAAACTCGTTAGTAACCCTGATAAATTCAATAATAAATAAATAAAAATAAAATAAATCACCAGTTAATATACCCATCGGTAATCTTTATTAAAAATAAAATAAAATACCAAGTCGATCAGTTCGGTAATTTATTGACAAAAAATAAATAAAATAAATCACCAGTCGGTATACGTTGATAATCTTTAATAAAAATAAAATTAAAAAATAAAATAAAATACCAATCGTAAGTGTCGGTAATTTATTAACAAAAAAATAAAAAATAAATTAAATAAATCACTAATCAATATACCGTTGGTAATCTTTAATAAAAATAAAATTTATAAATAAAATAAAATATTCGTCGATTCACTTATCGAATACTATGCGCGCCATGTGGTGCGTGTTGGCAACATCGATTATCAACAGACTTCCTAAGACAGTCTGTTATGCAAATTAATAATTAACTCATTAATTTTCAAATAGGTGACAACCCGTCGGAAAGTTCCATCAGTATCCCATGGATTTCTAATAGTGTAAAAAAAAAAAAAAAGAACATTCCTATTTTGATTTTGATACATGGCCAATTTTGTAGGTTCCTCTTGAAAGAAATTACTACAAGTGGGTTAATTTTATTAGAGTATATGATTGATATTAGAAATTAGTTGAAGTTTGTCACGACCGACTTGGGACGTGAAGGGCACATGAGGAATCTCATCTTCATGTAAGCCTTGTGAGTTTTGAGTCTTTCTATATGCATAGTTAATTTATAAAATTTAGTTTCAAAACATAATTTCATCTCTAATATAAATATTTAGCTCTTTGGAAATCAAATCATTATAAACACTTTCATAATCAAGCTCTAAATATATATCTCTAATACAAAAAATATGAGTTGCTCCCAATACCAAATAAATCATAGAAATCATAATCATGAAAATACAAAATATGCAATATCTTAATAGTATGGAACCCTACCCGCAATGTACATTAAGCACTATATTTCTTACAAAAATACCAAAATGCAACTTCACTCTGAAATAAAACTTACTAACTGAGAATCTAAACCTGGAGAAGATGAATGAGAAAGACTCGGAGCGGCTAGCATATCTATAATAGAAGAAGGGGGAGGAGTGAGTTTCATCTAAAACTTATGAGTAGGCCTTCACCTATAACCCGTTTATGGGACAATAACAAGTAGTTAATGCAATAGCTCAAAAATCATATTCATAGACTTAAACAAAATAGCTCTAAACTGATATTCTTTGGTAAATATAAATAACAATACTCTAATAAAGAAACAAGAATCTCCTGTTATGCACGAATCATGTGACATAACAAAATCTCTGAACTCTAGGGCACTTAGCTAGGTCCCATATATTTCTCTAGCCCTGGGCGACTCAGTATACCAAGGTTAACGGAATAATTTCGTTAACTCATAGTCTGTTCTACTGTAGTTACCATCTATTCTCTAAATCATAAAGTGAAGAAGGGGTTTTATAAAGTAAAGGTTTTAGTGAGTGAAACAACGTCGTTCTGGATGGCATCTGTCCACTGGCACTGCTCTAGCGGTAGCCACATCCCGATGGCCCCCCAAATACACTTATGACCACTATCGTTTAACCCACTCTATAATGGTCTACAGATCACCAAAACTCCAAAATTCGCTCACTGTGATGACTAAAGCGATTCTAGCAGCTAAAGCGGTTTAGACCGCTATAGTGGTGACAGTTCACCTAATCTACATCTTTCTCTGTCATTTGACATGGGTTGTCTCAATACTCACTTATTTACAAAGTTAATGTCCTCATTTATTTTCCTCTCATTAACTTTAAAACATAAATGTACATAAAAAAATATTCATTTGGATTCAAATAAAACATTAAAAAAATTAAAATTCCAATAATTAAAACTCCAAATTTTGGGTTTTAGTTCAAATTCAAAATTTGATTTTTACTCTAAGGAAGAAAACGCAACGTTTAAAGGTTTCATAAAATTCATTAAAAATTACTCTTCAACTTATTTTCCTCTAGGAACAATTACCATTTTTGATCCCATGAATGTAGTTTTATCATATAGTCCTCCTTTAGAGGATGTAGGATCCCAATTTAGTGAAGTTCATGACGGTGGGTCTGAAAACCCTAAAACTGTGGAATCTGACTCCTGACACGTGTATTTCAATCACAAAGTTGGTCTAGTTTGTTAGTTATTAATTAGTAGAAGATTGTTATGTTTCTTTTAGGGTCTGTTGGCATGTCTAAGAGATAACTGACAATTATAACTTGATTGGATAAGTCTGATAGTATAAGCTTAGATAAACTTTGATACTATATAGTGTTTGAAGTAGTCCTGTATAAGATATTACATTTTATATTCTATAATATTATCATTTATTTACCAATAACTTCAATTATAAGTAAATAATAAATAAAAATAATAATAAAATATTTTTTCTTAATTATTGAAATATTTATTATTTAAAATTTTAATTTATATTAAATGTTATTATCTATTTCAATATTTTATAACTATTTATATATTATTTCATTAGGTATAAAAAATTTAAATTATAATTTTATTTAAATTTAAAATTAATATTAAAATTTATTACTTATTTATAATTTATTTTATTAGTTAATAATTCATAATTTAGAATTGACTTTTATACTATATATTATTTATTTAAAATATTTAATTGTTATTAAATAATTATTTTTTATTTATTATTATTTATTAAATAAATCCTGTTATCATTATATTATTTCTTTATTATTATTATTTAAAAAGTAAAAGAGTACTTATACATTAAAGGCTAATTAGACCTAATACAATCTCCATAGGTATGATTAAGTTATACGTCATTTTAACATATAAGTGGATTGTGATGGATAATTTATACAATACATTGTCTGATCAAACAACGGATAAGTGTATAGTGTATAATATTATCTTATCCTATCATGTTTATGCATGCCAAACGCATTAATTAAGTCTATATAAGGATGTATTTCATTTGTATTACCTCACATTTTCTATCATTTAGTAAAATTCACTATTCTGTTCTCAATTCTTAATTTCTTTTCCTTGTTCACCATAAAATTTAATATGGTATCAGAGTCTTCCATCCATCTTGAAGCTTCTTCTACTACTCTTTTGAGTTCTAGAATTTGGAACTTACTTTTCTTCTTTCTTGCATTTTCTATCCATCCAAACACTCTTCCACAAATTTTTTTCAGAAATTTCTAATAATCTAAATTTCCAAATTACACCTTCTGTGTTTCAAGGTCTCGGATTCCTTTTTCATTTTGGTGCAAATAAAATTCAGCAAAGGGCATATTTGGAAGAGCATGACACAGGCAATGAAGCTAATTCCATTATTAGCGGTGGGAAGGAAGAGAGGTGAAAACAATGAGGCCAATTCTGTTAGTGAGAAAGGACACGTGGCAGAGAACAGGAATGGTGGAAACAAGAAAGCGAGAGCCAAGAGGATGCCTACAAAGCTGAAAGACTACATTGTGAAGAGGGCATGAGAGCTATAAGCATTTCCTTCTTCCTCTAAATTCTTATTCTCTCATCTTGTACTCGTGAACCTCCCTTCTCCTTGCAAGTGGCAGATTACTCAATTGGAGATTGTGTACCGAGCCTATTCATCCTAACCTTACTTCATACATATAGTTGTTTTCCCTTTCACAGAAAACCCAAAAACCTTATTATAGCTTACTGTTTCTTTGTTGATTGAGAATATCAAGTTTCTATTACATTCATACTTGCTATATTGAAGGAATTATTTCTGCAATTCAATTCTGAGAATTAGCCTTCCAACTCATTTTCCCTTCTTTTCTTGGTTTCCAAACAATTCTTCTAGTTTCCTTCTCAATTGTTCTAGTTTCATCTCCATTTTGTCCTGTTGAAACCACCGTCATCTCTCATTACTGTTGTCCAAGAAAAAAAAAACAAGTTTATCATTGTTTGCCGACGACTTTTTAGGTTATATTGAATAGTCAATCTATAAGTAGTTTAATGAAATAAAAGTTAATTGGACCGATTATTCTATTTGCTCCCACCTTAACCAATTCGGCATCTACAAAAACTTGAAATTCAATAGGAGGTTAGTGGAAATATATGTTCAGATTAATTGAAAAACTATTGGAAAATTAAAGTAAATCAATTTAATAAAACAATTCATTTAAGAACGCTGCTATGAAACCATCCTTTTGCATGCTAAGCCATTTATCGAATAATTTAATTTTTAACTTAAAAAAAAAAACCTTTACCGCGGATATGAAGAAGCCTAGTGCATTAAAAACAACAGTGCCTTAGGTTTACGTTTGCCAACAATTTTTAAAACCGTTTTGTATTTTTAAAAACAAAAGACTAAAAACAATTGGCAGGAAGTTTTACGAAATTTGTTTTAAAAACAAAAAACCGTTTTCAGGTTTTAAAAACCAAAAACAAAGAACAATTTTTATCTGTTTTATTGTTTTATTGGGATGAAAACACGGTGGCATTTTTGAAATTATTGTGAACTTGTGTTCTCTGAAAGTCACTTCGACTCGTGGAACAAAAAACAATCCTTTTTCTTCCGTGTCATTTGTCTAGGCATAAACTTCATCATCACTTCACAACCCTTCACTTCAAGAGATCGAAGCACGAACCAAGATCCTTGCAGACCGGGCAGGCCCGGGAAGCACGTCGGGCGAAGCCCATTCGCAACCCAAGATGCCGCGAACCATCACGATCTGAAGGTCCGCGACCAACCAACGCGATCGGGCAAAATCTCCTCAGCGACCAACCAACACGATCCGCGAGCTGGCCACGAAGGTCTCCGTGATGAAGCTCATCGACGACAAGCTTTTGCGACCCAAGACCCTTCGCCACAAGCTCCTCGGCCACCCAAGACCACGATTTGCCGCGCTCGATCACCCCACCCCCAAATCCATCGTGACCTCCGCTCGTCGACCCACATCCGCCGTCCTCCATTCCTCCACTGTCGTAGTCCCTCCCTCTTTTCTTCTCTTCCTCTCTTCTCTTTTTTCACTCCAAGCCTTTGCTTTGTTGTTCTACATTGCCGTTATCGTTGTTGTTGCATTTTAGGGATGAAAAATTTATGTGACATGAAGCGCTGGGTTATAGAATGAATGTGGAAAAGTTTTGTGGTAATTTTAATGGGTCACGTTTTGTTTCTAAATTAGAAGAAAAGGAGGAAATTGGAATTGGGATGTTAGTTTCTGGGTTGTTTGTGAAATTGATGTTCAACATTGTATTCTGTCATATTAATAGAAATCTAGATTTCTTGTCACTGTTGGTAAAGATTGTTTAATGTGATAGTTTGTGGTTGTGAAGTTGCATGTGGAATAAGGGATTCTAAGTTATTCTTATAACCAATGTCATTATGCATGGGCTATGTTGTCATAAAGACCAAGGGAACTTGTTATGCTGTGTAAATTCGTCAGGTATAATTATGAAAATTTCTCTTTGAAGTCTCTTCATCATGTTACTTGTAGGTTTCTTTAAGGAGGATAAAGCATGATCTTCCACTTGGTTAATTTGTCCTGTTTAATTTGGTTATGACTTATGATATTTGTTCTGCAATATGTTAAGCAATGATATTACTCCCCCGCTGCACCATTGTATATGTATTTGTGTATGTGATGAAAGTCTTCACATTTAGGACAGGTGTGTAATAGTAGTACTAATCATGTTCCTCCTTTACTTTGGCCTTTAATGATATGAATATGATATAGGTTGACAATTGGCTTGAGAGATTGATTGGAGAGAAAGGAGGGGCACCTAGGAATGAATGGTGTCTTATTGAGTGGATGGTTCTAAATCAACGATATGCGTTTAAGGTTCAATAACCTTTCTGCATTTTCTAAATTGAACTCAAATTTCCCCTCATGCTCAATTAATGTAATATTACTTTCAGTGCATTCAATGTTGGATGGCTGCGGAAAAATATGGGACCCCACAAGAAAAGGTAAACAAGCTTGTATTCATTGGAAGTAACTTGGATGAAAATGCACTTAGAAAAGGGTTCAAAGGTTGTCTAGCGTAAGTCTAGTACTAAGAAAATGCCACTTGTTCTAGCAAGTACATTGTTGCTCAACCTAAAATGTAGTTCATGCTAGATTGGACTGACGACACTTGTTATGTGTAGTATTATCACATTCATTGGTCGTGCACATAAATTAAATTGAAGTCAATTATTAGATATAGGTGAAGAGAGTTGCTACAGGACATTGTTAAACAATAAGGGAAATGGTAAGATATCGTGACCAAATTATAAATTGAATGTGGCTACAAGAAAATTATGTATATGTTATAAATAGATTTATAAATATAAATTGATATTGAGTTGTGTTAAGACTATTTTTAGAATAGAAACTTGTATTAAGACTTTATTTATTAAGTATGTATGGAAATATTATCTATAAAATATAATAGTTAAAATTTATCATTTATAGTAATACAATTTGCCAAAAAGTTTTTTGTTTTATTAGTTTTAAAAATTATTTTTTAAGAAAAATTATCCAAACATATTTTTCTTTTTTTGTCATTATAAAACTCTTTTTGAAGTTACATTGCCAAACAAGTTTTTCTATTTTTGTTTTTAGAAATTAAACTAAAACTTGTTTTATAAAACAAGGTTTAAAAAAATTAAGAAAAAAGGCTTCCAAACAACCCCTTACATTTCTCTAACTTTTTAACATAGATAGTTGGATTTTTTTGTTTGGGTTGGTGGGTTGGAATGAAGAAGTTCCTTATTGTTTTTATGTTGGGCTTTTTCGCTTTTTATTTGTCAGGGGATTTTTAGCTTGAGGAGGGTTATGGCGTATGTTGTACAAGAGAGTTGGGCCTGGGGGCATTGGTCATCTTCGTAGGTGATGGATCTCTTGTCCCTGCGGGCTGTACTTAGATTGGGTTTCCTTTGTCAATGCATCATACAAGTGATATTGGCGAGGAATAAGGTCGAATAACACTCTGACCAAAAAGGTTAATATAGGGTGTGTTATTTCATATTTTTCCAAAAAGTTATTATAAAATTTAAATTTTATATATAACTGAAAAATTAAAATTATTCTTTTAGAAGTTACTCCTTTTAGGTTATATAAAAATAAAATATTTTTTTAGATTCTAATTATTTTTTAAAAACTATTCAAATATATAAAAAGTAGTTTTTTTTATGTGAAAATAGTCATTTTGACATCTGAAAAATTCATTTAAGCACAAATAAAATTTGACAATTTATTTTAAAAAAATCATATTTTATGACTAGTGAGAGACTTTGAAGGTTTCCATTTATTTACAACTAACTGTTACTGACTGCAAGTGATAGCTTGTAGCGGTCACATACAGCAGGCAGAGTTTCTCAAAAAAATTTAAAAAAAAATGTTTAGAATGGTTAAAAATAATAAAATGGGTATTTTATTCCTGCACTAAAATGGGATCAATCAACTTCCTCTTCTCTTTTAGAGTATTTAATAGTTAGTTTTATTTGTAGTCTCATATAAACTTAATTATTTATCAATGAAGATATAGTATATTATTATTATGTCATTTCTTTTTTGGTAAAATTTATGTCATTTTATTTATTAACTATATGTAGTTCCAATACAAAACGTATAATCAATAAGTGGTACTAAATCTCTTTTAATTCATTCATAGAACGATTTTCTAGAAAATTTTAATTTTTGTTATTAATTATATTGATGTTTATTTTTGGGGATTTCTTTTGGTACCTTAGGATATTGTTACCTTGTAAAATTCAACGATTGTGATTTAATATGAGCTTGATAAATTTTAATAACTTAGGTCAATAGAACATGTGACTAATTATATTTAGTCACAAATAATTAAAAAGATACCGATACTCTAGAATTTGATAAGGGATACAAAATATCCCCAAAAAAAATCAAAATTTTAAGATAATGAAATTTGACCATATGACCTTATGCAATAAACTACTAAGAAATCCAATAATTTAACTTTAGCGTGTTTAAAAATATCAATATAATGCATAACTCCAATGATATAAAGATCTTGAAACCCCAAACACCCTCTTTGATAAGAATAATTAAGATTTGGGATAAAGATCTTTCATACTAAACTCCAAAGATTTTTTTTTCTTTCTTTTTTTTTAACATAGCTTACAAGATAAGATAGACATCCTACTAAACCCCAAGAAAGTTTTGGAAACGTAGGTAAGCTGATAAGGATTTTTGAAACGACGGGATCACTTACCCCACTTAAAACAAATTCAGGATGTTTTAAATCACATAGAAAAATAATAGAAAATTTTGCATCACATAAAACCACCAGAAATTCCAATTTTCACATTATGATAAATTTAATTAACAATATGTTCCTAGAGGTATTTAATTTATAGTCTCTTATATTTGGGTAAACATTTAACTAAAGCTAAACATATCCTGAACCCATTAAGAATTACAGAGCCATAAAACAAAAATTATGGGTTGAATAACTTAAACAAGAACTAAATAAAATAATGCACACATAAGCTAACTAAACATAATCAAAATACTAGAATGATCTAATATGTGTTCTAATAGCCTCTAATACTCAATTTGCAACAAATAACAATGTATAAACTTCTAAATCCATTTTTCAACAAATAACAAGATCTTTGGTTGATCAATGGTGTGACTTGATGTCTCGACTCACTTGGTATTTGTCTTTCTTACTTCACGTTCTTGATAAGCTATCTTTTATGGGGGATTCTCATATGTAATGTAAAATTATCTGCAGCATACAGATCACACATGCACCAAATAGTTATGTGACTTATGTCTCATATGGGGTTCATGAGAGTAAGTTTAAAATATGTTTTGAAGTCCAATTAGGGTTAAATTTAAAATTATGTTGCCTAAAAATCTCAAATTTGGTTTGGTTCATCAACCTTCTCGCCATCATCCTCCCCTACTATGCTGTTACAAATCTCCTAAACTCCCAACCCACCACCATAACCCCAACCCAACCCACACATGACCTTCACAAAACCATCCCTTTCCTCTTTCTCCATTGATGCAAGCTGACCCAATCTAAAGATCTTCTTCTCCATCGACGAGCTAGCGAAGAAATCATGGATAGAACAAATATAGAAGTTTAGTACGTGTAACACCCTAATAATTAACCCAATACACCTAGGCAGTATCTGATTAATTACTAGACTTTACTCTTTGCTTCAGTTCCTTAATCATGCTTTGAAAATACTTAGTGAAATTACGAGCCATTTTTTTTTAAACATAATTGAAAACGTGAGCCGCGCTTAACGTGAATGATTTAGCAAAATTTAAAAGACACATAGGAATTTACAAACATCACATCATAATATATTGGCTCCATCATAAGCATCCATAATTACATATCATATAGATATTTTGCCTACCAAACGAATAAGACTAAGTGTAGGCAATCTAATAAAACATAAATAATATATGGATGGAAGGACATCCATTAATGGCACCTAGTAATAACACTCCAGGGATAGGGATAGATATCTGAAATATACGAGTGAAACTAGCAGGATTCAAGTTCAGTACCCTTAATAGCCTCAATGTGATTCACGAACGCTTCCTTCTTTTTGAAGACGAGATGGAAAGAAAAATAGAGGGAGTGAGAAACTTATAAAAAGAATCTCAGTAGGGTACTCACCTCATGATGCATTGTGTCATCATCATCGTCCCCAGGAACCTCGGGTTATTATGAAATAGTGAGCATGCTAAGATTGATTTATTAAGTTCGAAAATATACTTCCGAGTTCGTCGTTTTAATCATGCGTCTTATAATGCATCATAAACTTAGCATGTCATGTTTATAATGAACTTTTCCTTTCATATATAATAACATAGTTATGCATAAAATCACATCATATTCCTCATCATCATTTCATAATACTATGCATAGCAGAATATCATATTTCTCATCATCATCTCATAAATACTATGCATAGCAGAACATCATATTCACATAATGCATTTACTTAGTTTCTTAGGTGACTTAAAGTTACTTTCATCATCATTTTCCTGGGCCACCCTATACTCCACCCTTTTGGGAGTAATCTAGGTTATGAGCTCATACCTTGCTAGTCGTCACCACATACTTATCCCTTTTGATAAGTAAAAATTCCGTCTCTACCCTTTTGAGACAGGTTAGGGGGCAAGAATCACCTTTTCACCGCCTATAGTTTGATGGGTCCAAAGGATCATTTTCTCATATATAAGTCTTTGCATGTTATATCATAATACAATTCTTCATTCATAATCATCATAACATTTTCTCATTTATAGTCTTATGCCGAAATAATATATACCAACTGTAATCATGCATCTGGAGATTCCCAGGAAGAGAGGTGGGTCACAATGGACACGCTTAAATACCAAATCTTTCCTTACAGAATCTTTCCAAATTGCACTCTTAAGTAATACACTTTCTTTTCAAATATGTCTTTATTTCATGCATAAGTTTTCATTGTTTGCAACAACAACTATAACATACAAACCAGGGAATCAATCAATGACACCAAATTCTTAATAAGCATCAAATCACATTTTAAGTACACATAAATTACTAGCTTCCCATAAAATTCTTACAAAGTTTTAAAACTCTTTTAAAACTAATTCCTTTTGTTAAACTTGAAAGAAGTCATAGGACTTTAGGCCTAAATTAACCATGGGACCGATTTATAACTTGAAAGAATGTTCATAATTAAATCTTTCACTTAAGATAAAAGGAGCAAGTCTTGAGCTTTAGAGATTTAGGTGACATCTTTGAATTATTACCATGCTATGCAACCTTATTTTAATCTTATCTTTATAAGGTGATAGCTTGGAATTATAAACATGATATGCAATTCCATTTCTTTATCTTTAAGATTTAAGGTGATAACTTGAAAATTAAACATGATGCAAGAACTTGTAATATAAACATGATGCAAGAAACTGAAGGCGTAATCCGCATAGGACCAAGTAGAGGGAGAAGAATCTTAACGGAGCGGCGGTAGTCCGCATAGGACCGGTGAGGGAGATGAGAATTACATTTTTTTTTTAAGCTCCAATTCTCAAGACTTCTTAAAGAATAAATTCTTTAACTCCAATTATCTCATTTCTTCGCTTATGATTCATAAGCAAGTCTTTGAGCTCTAGGATTTTTAGGTGATGACATAAAATAAACATGCCATGCATTGACTCTTTTAGCCATTATAAAATAAAGTGAGAGCATAAAATAAACATGAGATGCAACTTCTTTATTATCTTTAGAGATTAAGTGACAACTTGAAATTTAAACATGAAATGCAAGCTTGAAATTTAAACATGAGATATGCAAGTTCATTTATTTATTGAGAATTTAGTTATGACATAAAATAAATATGGTTGTGCAAGGCATAAACTTAAACGTGGATGCAAGTTCACTTGATCTCTTTACTAGAGCTCCTTCAAGACTTTAAGAGAATTATGTTTTCAACCCAATATATGTATCTTAGCAAGACAAAGTAAAAATACATATTTCATATTCAAACCTCAAGATAAAAACATTATTCTTTAAAGTTTTGCATTAAATGGAATGTTCAAGCTTTAGAGGCCTAACTTGTGATGGATTTACAACCCATATTCAAGGTCCTCATCATCAAGCCATCATTTCATTCCTTCCTAGGCCATTTGGCCGAAACCATGAAAGGAAAATAAGGAAAGAAAAACTGAAATTTTAGAAGCTTTGGAAACTAGTGAAACCTTCAAGTTTTAAGATCTAACTTGTGAAAGCTTTGCAACCAACACTCAAGAATCTCATCATCAAACCATGGTCTCATCATAAGCTAGGCCATATGGCCAAAATACTTTAAAAAGAAAGGAAGAAGAAACTGAAAATGAAAACTTAAAAGAAAGCTCATGAAAACATCATTTTTGAGCTAGAAACATAACTTGTCTTAGCATAAAATGAACTTAGAAACACCTCCCTACCTAATTTGATTTGAAAGAAAGGAAGAGAACTTGGTTTCCTTGAGTGAAATGAAGAAAATATCCTTGAAAGCTGAAGGAAGAATTCAAGAGAAAGGAAGAAAGAAAGCTTTTGGTGCTCCTAAGACTAGAATTTGTGTAAGTTATGAACTAAGCATCTAAACTATCTTCAAGCATGCCTATTTATAGAGATTTTGCAGCTCATAAATGGACAAAGGAAGGAAAGAAATCTGACCAAAAATTAGAGGAAAAAAAATAAGGAAGAAAAATCATTTTGTTTGGTGGCTTAAAACATGGAATCATGTTTCCATGTTTTCATGATTCTTTGTTTTCATTCTTTGGATATTTTGTTAAAAAAATTCTGTTTTATCACTAGAAAAATAATTTTTGCATTAAAACCACCATGGAATTTCAATTTTCACATTTTGATAAATTTTTTAAGATAGGCTAAGGTATTTAATTTATAGAATTATATTTGGGTAAACATTTAATTGAATTACTAACCCAATTAGAGTGTTTAAAACAAAAATTATGGGTTGAATAACTTAAACAAGAATAAATAATAATGCATACATAAGCTAACTAAATTTAATCAAAATTTAAATGATCTAATATTGCTTAGGTTTAATATCTCAATCGCAACAAATTTGTAAAACTTCTAAATCCATTTTTCAACAAAAAAGATCTTTGGTTATCAATGGTGTCACTTGAGTCTCACTACTTGGTATTTGCTTACTTCACTGTTCTTATAAGCTATCTTTCATGGGATTCTCATATTGATGTAAAATTTCTGAGCATAAACGCATGCACCGTTAAGGACGTTATGGTCATATTCGCGAGTAAGTTTAAAATATGTTTTCCTCTATTAATAAATTTAAAATTAAAATTTAAAATTATGTTGCCTCAAAAATCCCCTTTGGTTTGGTTCATCAACCCACGACCGCCATCATCCTCCTACTACCTCAGTTGCAAATCTCCTAAACTCCCAACCCACCACCACAACCCCCACCCAACCCACCCGCATTTACCTTCACAAACCATCCCTTTCCTCTTTCTCCATTGATGGATTGCTGACCCCAATCTAAGATCTTCTTCTACCATTGATGAGCTAGCGAAGAAATCATGGATAAACAACACCAAAAAACTAGGCCACGTGCTTCCAAACTTGCTCCTCTTCTACGACTACCGTTGCCACCACCTCCTGGGCGACATTCAAGGATGCCACTCATCCTCCGCGTCGGAGTCACGCCATCATTAGCTAGTTCTCCAATGAAGGTAGCAGAGGGCGGGAGTGCCGAGAGTGTCGTGGACCTGAAGGACGCGTGTGCTGGTGTTTCAAGAGCGTTTGTGGTTTCAGACAACAAAAGCTGATTACCCGATCTTGCATAATGCAAAAAGAACACATTGTCTGGGCGAATATGGAGATAAGGCTTTCTTCTTCCTTGGAATAGCAATGATCTTTTAGCGATGGAGGTGGCGGCAGTGGTGGAGTTTAAAATTTCAGTGAGTTTGGGGATGGAAACAATTAGGAATTTAGGATGACTTATTTAGGGTCTACTTAGTTTGAATTTTGAGTTTTGAGTTTTTATTTTAAGATTTTATGTTTTGTGAAAGAAATATTGAAAACTTGGAATGAAGTTGAAAACTAAAATTTATAGTTTTTAGGTTTCAGGATTTTCCCTCACAAATTTTAAATATTAAATTTCCTTTATAGAATTTTTTAGTTTTCTATATTTTGTAAAGAAAATTCTGAAAATTACAAATTTCAATTTTTACTTTTCATTTATAATTTTCAATATTTCCTTCATAAAATTTTGAAAACTGAAAATCTGAAAATGAAAACTAAAATCAAACATACCCTTATTTTTTAATTTGCTTAATTATGGTCAAAAGTGATTGATCTTAACTTGATCACTTCCCTTAAAAGTCTATATGTGATTTGTTCATTGTCCAACACATATCTCATCTTTAGACAAAAATTTCATATGCACATGAGAAGGCACCATCTTACTATATATATATAAACATGAAAACAGTAATGTGCAAATGGAGTTTCTCTTGTATAAATATATAATTTGTGATGGCGAGTGAAGAAGTCAACGCAAGTCGTTTTGAGTTTTGACGCCTACCCATTGAGTGGTGCATATTAATATATTATTATGGAACGGAAAGCAGGGTTTCCAACTAAATTTGACGTGACCCCGCTGTGATTAATTTCCGTTCCCCCCTCCAGGCGTAATGGATGCGTTGCAAGTTATAACATGGATGGGGACGTACTAGCATATTAATTTTATTTTAGTCATCAAGCGAACGAAATCACTAAATTAATGCTTTCCCTCTGAATATAATTTGTTATCGATCAATTAACGGAACACCTTGTTCGTTGTAAAGCACTTGATCACGAATCTATCACAGATTACAGTGCCAACGAAAAAAAGTTGCTTCAATGAAAATAATACTCCTATCGTATGATTATTAATGGTGGAGTGGAGACAAATGGCTATTATTAATCAACAACTTGACCAACAGAAAATTTGGGGACATTGCCGTAATGCCCTTCCATCGCCCGATTCTCCTTTATCCTTAGCCAATTCTGACTTAATGAATAGTCTTTTCCCACGGTGGGTCCCTCTGTCTTTTTGTAAATGAACTGAACGATGTAGCAACCAGCACGAGAAACACGATATTCTTCCACTAATTATCTTCACCTACTAAATATATGATACTGCTACTTTATTTACACTAATACCTGCTCAAAATGATAACATGAAAGTATAAAACGTTCAAATAAATTTTGAAGGATTAAAACGTAATCATGTTTAGGGGATGTTTGTTTTCCCGTGTAATGGGTGTTTAAGTTGTTTATAAAAAGAAGTAATAATATTTCATATTACCATATATCATGCATCATATCATATATTATAATTCTAAAATTGAGTTTTATAAAAAAAAATAATTGATGTGTCTTTCAATCAAAGCATATAATATATTCCGGCTCATGAAAGCTTTCAGAAGATAGGCTATAGCAAATTGTAGAATATATGGTATCTATAATATAATCTATAATACTAATATTTCATATTTCTATGAAAAAATTTTTATAGGATCGCTTCTAAATTTATTAGGTTCACAATTTTTATTTGAAATTTGAATCTTCAATCTATATTTATTATACTTAATTGATAAATATCAATCATGTCAATTATAATTAATTATTAATTATGAGATATCAATTATAAATTATAATCTCACTCCCACTTCACAACCCAATTTCAAAACTCATTATCAGTAATATCACTTTGTAAATTTTTATTCTATATTTTAAATTTATGAAATAGTATTTTTTTCGTTTAATATATTTCAAATTATTTTTTATGATTATATTATTTGGCTTATTTATTAAAAAATTATTTGGCTTAATATATAGTCATTGTTTCTTTCAAATGTATTATAGTTCTATACCTAACACATGATTTACATATTATCAATGAATGCATAATTGAAATCAAATTATATGATAATTTTCAATCAATATGTAATATCAATTTGTAATTAATGTAATCTATCACAATGATGTCAATCATAAATAATAGATGGATATTTTAAAATTATATATTTTATTTGAAAACATGCTTATAAAGATAAATAAATTAAAATCTTCTCAAATTAAAGCAATACTAATTTAAATAATTTAGTTTACCGTTTGAAACAAATTTTTACTTTAAAAATATAAAATATTTACTATGATATATTTATTTTGACTTAAATTCAAAGAATTTTGCTTTATTTAATACTTGAGTATTCTTTATAAACTCATATATACTCTATTATTATTTAATTTTAATATGAATTTTCAAGTATAGAAATTATTCACTTATTTTAAATGGGATATGTGAGGTTTTTTAGGATTGTCAATGTAGTATAAATATGATATTCTTTTTGTTTTGTTATATTCAAATTACATTTAAACATGATAATTAGCAGTTGAATACTTTAATTTTATATAATTAAATATCTATGTAAAATATATTTTTATATTAATAATGCATTAAAATTAAATCCTTAACAATATATTGTAAAAATTAATGAGATATATATCTTTTAATCATAATCTGTGCTAGCTTTGGACAAGTCCATGAATTTAGAGAAGAGATGTCAAATTGATATTATTGAATCAACCTTAAATTTGTGCTATCATTGATATAGTAGTTATATTAATTTAAAATTATTTTATTAATTAAAATCACAGCAAATATTATCATGGAGAGACAAATTCTAAATAAGACGAGGTTCTGAAAGGGGGAATTTCTAACTTCAAATGTAAGCTTTTGAAAATCATAATATATATATATATATATATATATATATATATATATATATATATATATATATATACTCATCTCACTATACCATATTTAATTTTTTATAACCTAAACATTCTAACTTATCAACTCCACAATTGTTTCATATTAATTTTTTTGAAAAATATGATTTCAAATTTTCAACATTAAAATATTTTAAAAAATCAATCTCACAATTCATAATGATATTAATTATTTATTAATAATTTTAAAAAATTAAATAATTACATCACTTTTTATTGAAAATAATTGTATAATTGATATACCACTCCAATAATTGAGATTACATAAATTAGGATTATATGTGATTTTTACTAATTATAACATATATTTTAGGGTTGTCTAAAATATACTACTCTAATAATTGAGAGACAAAATTCTAAATGGAGAAGGGCATAGGACATGTCTTCTCTTATAGATATCTATTGTTATCCTTATAAATGACTCATTGATATAATAAAATTATCTAGTTTTTCTTTTATTATTCAACAATTTAAACTTTTGAAATTGTAAAATTTTCATAAAATAAGCCCTTTATTATTATAAGTCATCTATCAATATTTTTTTTCAACTTTATAAACATAATATTCAAAATAAGATATAAAAAGAATGACACATTTATATTTTGTCAAGTTATTTAATTATTTAACTATTAACTTATTTTTAAAATAAAATTATACACTCAATTTTCTATAAGATATATTTAAATAAATTATTTATTTTATAATGGTCAACAAACTAACTTTATTATACCTCGTGTATGAAGTTACAACGAACTAGATTATATAGTGCACTCTACATTGGTCATCTCATTCTATTAGTTTTGGTAATTGTGTTAATTTTTTTATTTTTTTCTTCTATTATTCCATACCATTCCTTTATCTTCTTTATGCACTTGCATTCTATATCAATCATTTCATTTTGTTCAACTTGATAATTGTATTAATTTATTATTTTTTTTATCTTTTTTATTCATATTTTTTTTCTGATCATGACTTAGGATGGATAAGATATTTTTATCATGGTTTAGGGTAATAACATAAGAACTTTTTATGTTGCAGTGGATATTTGTTGCTATTGCTTTGATTTTGAAGATCACTATTTTATATAGGAGATGGAAAAATTATATTGGATTTTTTTTTTTTTGCTATTTGTATAAAGAATGCATCATTTATAATTATTGTAATGAATATAATTAATTATATTATATTACCAATCATTATTCATATTTTTGTATTAAACCATTGCTTAGAAAATATAACATGTTATTTCTTTAATCAATTGTATTTAATTATATTAATACGTGAATTTCTTGCTTGCACCAAATAATAATGTTATTTCTGTAATAAGTATGGTTAATTATAATTTATATAGAATGAACAATTTTTTGTTTCTATTCTTCATTTGCATTTTTCCTTTTTATATGAATAATTTTTTTTTCAAAAACATATTTATGCATAGTACCAATTGTGACAATTATGATAATAAATATAATTAATTATAATTGATTTCAATATTTTACTTCAATTCTATTAGTAATTTTCGCTTAACCTATTTATGTAAGGAACATTTTAATTATAATAATACATATAATTAATTATAATTGATTTAAGTTTGATTATCCATCATGATTCTTGATTTTCAATTATATCAGATAAACTAATTTTTTTACCAGATTATATATTTGTTTTAAAAATAATATTTAAAATAGGATTTGAAAAATAAGATTTTTTAAATAAAAATCATGTACTAATCTCTATATTCATTATTGAAGATTATATTGTGGTTTAAAATAAATTTTTTCAATCAAGTTGATCTTGAAACTATAATAATTATAGTAATAAATTAATTAATTATAATTGATTCAAATTATATATATGTGTATATATGTATGTGTGCAATATTAAAATTGAGTTTTGGAGAAATACATTGAAGCATAATTATTTCTCAAAGATATAACTCTAATTTAACTAATATGTTATTATCTACATCTTATATGTATTAAAATAATATCAAATGTTAATTAACTAATGTATAAATATGTTACTATTTTGTAGAATATGAAGAGATGATGTTATGATATTACAACTTATTATTATCGCAAAGTTGGTTATTAGTTATGATTTTCTTTCATTTATAATATGTATACTACATGAATGACATTGGATAAATTATTTATTTATTGTCGTACTTCACTTTTTTGAATTATTTATTTTGTATTATATTTTATGAAAATTAATATATTTATTTAAAAGAATACAATAATTTTCAAACTATATGAATATGTATGAAATATAATTTTTCAAAAATATGTAAATAAATTTAATCATTAATATATATTTTTTACTATTAATATTCATGTGCATCGAACGAATAATAAACTAGTTGATTAGTTTACAATGGATAGAGATTAATTTATTTTAAGAGTAACTAGTGTACACTTATTTGATATAATACCTTTTTTTTATCAAATTTAATCAAATTCAATCATTGAACTATATGATATTAGTGTGATTATTAGATATATCAAACTTCAAAAAATTCAACATTAGTGGAAATGTAATTTAATAGCCAACTTTTATTTATATTTTCAAAATTTTATTAAATGCTAGGTAACATATATGAAGAAATGATTTATTAGAAGATTTACTCTCTTAGGCCTTGCCTTAAAGATTAATCATTACTGTTAAATGGATATCTGCAAACAAAAAAATTATATTAGATATCAAAATAAAATAAAATGATAAATTATTAAATAAATTTTAAATTATGTAGAATTTTAATATACTTAACATACGCATTGAGAATTTTTAATTTAACGACTTAATTCACTTAAAACAAATTTAAATCGATAAAATTCAATTTTTATACATAATTACTCAGTTGAGTAAGCAATGACGGATTCATGGAGAGTGGGGAAAATGAAGGATAAAAATAGCAAATAAATTAGATGTCTTTTTATTTTGGTCTAAATTTAGCAAATAGTTATTTCCAAAAAAAAAACGCCGTACGGTAATGGGCTGGGAGGGGTAAGCATGTTGCGGAAAATCATGGTTAGTAGACCCCACTTTCAATACGAATCCGTAGAGTTTGATTCTCTCTTTGGAACTGTCGAAGGTGGGATGTAGCTGGCACTCGTCTACGTGGCTGTGGACACACAATAGTTCTTCTTCCTTGTCCTGCGGTTTTAAAGTTTCTGATTTTTTCGGTTGAATTCTGCACAGTGTCATGTCGGACAAAATAAGATTGTGGCCCACTTCCAACTAAAATAAACAATGAGTCTATGATACTAAACACCCATTTTGTGTGACACTACTAAGATTTTTGACTTTGATGTGCCTATTCCAAAAAACAAAATGAGCCTTTGCGTGTCTACGCTGGCTACTCCGGGCCACGTATCGACCCTAGTGCCATGGGTCACCGTCGACTCAACTTGCTAATGATGATTAGCAGAAAATCAATTTATTACTCCATATTACTAGTAAGGGTAGATTCTCTTTCCGTTTCATTATTTGTGAAAAAAAAACTTTTATTAATAAAATAATAAATAAATCTTAACAATAATAATAATATAAAGTTGTCTTCTCTATTATAAAAAATAAAGTAAGTAAATATAATTAATTATATTGAAGATTATATTTCTAAAAAGAATAATACTTATTTGATATGATAAGCAAATAAATATTTAAAAAAAATTAAAAGTTGATAGATGAAATGAAACGAATGAATGGTAGTTAAGAAATATAAATTATATCAATGAAAAATTCTGATGAGTGTTAGAACATGATCTTGGGATGCATTCAATAGACCCACAATAAACATAATTTGTTACTGCCTTTAGAATACAAGTGGTGAAAAAATATCGGTAATAGATATCAATTTAATTTTTATAACTAGAGTATGTTTGGATGGGAGACTAAAGATGAAAGTAAAAATTTTCTAAATGAGTTTTATCTTTAATTTTATACAATGTATGAAGGATAATATAGTCCCCTCATGTTTTGGTCTTTTTTATGGTATTCACTTGATCACCATAAAAGTATCAAATTAATCTTTTCTTATTCCTTCTTCTGATCACTCCTCTCCTCATTCACTTACTTTCTTTCGGCCGTCAGCGCCCTCCATTGTAGCCATCACCGCGCCCACTAGCGTTTATGCGACCACAACCACATTTGTCATCGTCAGCTAGCATCATCCCTTTCAACAAGATTCATGAACAACAATTATCTACTCCATGTCAACAAGAAACAAGGGAAGGAAAACCAAAAGGAAAAAAAAAATGAAACTTTCTAAATGCTCTCCTTTCTTAGATCCTTCATAACCATAATACCTATGTAGTTAACCACTATCATGGATTAGTTTGTGAGATCAGTTTAAAATGCCGTCTACCTAGCCATGTTGGTCTTCTTCTTCTGGGTCTTGCAGTGAGAAAACTCCGAGTCTTTCTATGATTTCGTTTTAAGTGGGGCTTAGTTTGGTTGAGGGATTTATAAAAAAATGGTGGTGTTGTTTATTTTTTTGACAAATTGAGATTTGAGACTTTTTTTGTGTGTGGCTAAAAGTGATGTTAATGTGTTCCTATCCCTTTCATGAATTCAATTGGAAAAGAGGTTCTATAATTTGGTTTCTTGGGGAAATGCAGGGGGAAGAAAACACAATTTCTTCATCAACCCTGGCATGGAAACCATGCGCTTACATCAGACAATTATAAACAAATTTAGATGAATAATTTGATAATTGATAATTAATCAACGTGTACACAGACTAACGACACTAGAAAATTAGTGTTGCATTTGCACCATTTTTTCAATTTTTAATAGCAGCGACAAAAGTTGGGAGGAGAGGCCGTGTGAGCAGTGGGCAATAGGGCGGAGCAGGTGATCTTGGGTAGGTGAAGAGTAGATTGGTGTTTGATATTTAGATAGGTAATTTTGTCTTTAAAAATATATTATTTTTAATTTTAAAAATTATAATTTTATTTTAAAATTTATGTACTTATTAAAGATTTAATCTCAACCATTTAAACGATATCCAATGATAAAAAATAGTGCACCATGAAATAGTCCATAACTTTATGTGGACCATTTTATTCACCACCTATACACAGAGGTCATCAAGAGAAAATTTTATCCCCAATAAAACACATCTTAATAGTATAAATATTTTTTATATAATCATCTAATTATTTATTACTATATTAGTCATGATAATTAACTTTCATTGTTTTGCCATGAATAAATAATATTATAAAATAATTTATATTATTAATATATCAAAATAAACTCATATACTATATATTATACTTGCTGATATAAGCAATCACTGATCTTCTTGAAGCGTTTCTTCATTTTACCGAATAGACAAATTTATTGTGGAATATTTATTGCCTAAGAGTAAAAGGGCTTTAACTTTACAAGTTTACAGGGAAGATTACAAAAATTAGCGACAGCTACTTTAACAACCTTATCTCAAATGCCTGAAAAAAGAATGTTTAAAAACTTGGGTGATATCTATACCACTGATCCAATTTTATTTAATAGTTAATTAGTTTTGTTGGCATGTGCTAAAAGCAAGTACATAAAAAGACTAGTTGTTTCTAAAATATGTACCAATGTACTTCATCAATCATTCCAATAATTGAGCAATAGAACCATTTGAATTAAACGAAATGTAGGATTAAATATAGTAATGAGTCTATTCTATCAGAAAAAATATTACTAAAACTTTTAGTAAAAATTATAGTGTTTATTGAATAAAATGAATTATGATTCACTTATCCAATCAAAATTTAGGACACACATGGATGAATGAATCATCTTCACTGTCGATACTACTCATGCTAGATGTATGATAATAAAGAAGGAACCTATGTATAGGCTCAATTAGCATGCATGGAGGGCCCAAACTAGATCAATGTGACAGCAATACTCTAATTGAAATTAGTCGGCAAAAATTTGTTAGCACATCTAGATTATCTCCTATTGAAGATAATTTAAGCCTCTCGTGATGGTGTTATTTATGATATTTTTGTCAAAGAAACAAGTAAGGAGTTTAGTCTTTGGCCATCTCAAGTTGCGTCGAAAATGACATTGGTGCAGTGTCGCCATCGATGATGGAACCTAAAGAAGATGAAGAGGATAATTTTTTCTTCTAGTAGCATAAAGGGTGATGTTGGTGTTTAATACTGAACTTGTGCGAAACATAATGACGCGCATTTAGTGAAATGACTAGAACCCTAGCCTACATGATGATTAGAACTTGGGTATGCCGCACCGTCCGGAGCGCTCAGCCCGGTCCTTATCCTTATGAACATTAATCGGTTTGAGTTTAGCTCTGCCGTTTCCATCGAAGGATTGGCTACTGCCCTGTCCTGCTCCGCTCAATTAGCCGCGAGTCCGCGATGCTCAGTCGCATTTTTGGCCTAACAAAAGCCCACGCACCAAATCATGGATCTCCCCGCGAACCGGTTTTTTTTAATTTCATTTTTTTTATTTTTTTTAATATCCTATATTATATATTTATATTTATTAAATATATTTTGCATCACAAATAGCACATATACATAATTTTCCTCAATATAATCCAATCTAGAACAAATACATAGATAATCAATCAAATACCTAGTTCACTATGGATTGGTTTTGTTCACTTTTTCACTAACAAAAACAAAGAACAGAAACAGTAGAGCTGGAAAATTTATAAAAACAAACGAGTTTGAGAGGTTTGAGCTTCTCTAAGACTGGGTTCAAAGGCTCGTTGATCGCTCAAGAGCGGAAGTCTGAGATTCGAGGTCGTTGAGCTCCGGCGGGGGAGTGGCTGGGTGGTGAGACGACTCCGGCGAGTGACGACGACGTCGTGAGCGAGAGTGAGATGGGCGCCAGAGCCACGAGTGAGCAATGCGACGCGAGAGCACCCAAGAGAACCGTGACCAGGGAGGCCGCTGAGATCAGAAGCGCACACGCTAGGCCGCGAGGCCACGAGACCACGACGCGTAGTGAGGCTGCGAGGCCTCCAGATCCGTGATGAGCGAGGCCGAGACGAGCCAGGCCGTTAATTGAAGGAGGTGGCTAGTGGCTTTGACAGAGAGGCCGCGCTTGCCAGCTTCTTAGTCTTAGGTGATGAAGAACGAAGAAGGAAAATATCTCAAGTCTCAACCCTAATGTACTTGTGATTCTTGTGAATGTGTACCTGAAGAGTGACACCGGGCCACGTGACTCATGGCCACTTGGGTCATATTTCCTTCTGGCTTGGCCGCGTACAGCTTGGAATAGTAGTATGTCTGTTCGCGTGGGCTGGACTATAGTACTTGGAAATAGTATGGACTAGAACATTTTAATTTTTATGCGGGTTAGGCGGGCTGGTCCGCAACGCCGGTGAGGCCCATTTAGCCGCGAGTATGTCCTAGCCCAATTGAAAAAGTCGCTGGGTTGCAACTAAAAAATTTTTTGGTCCATTTTTATGCGGTCTGCCAACTTAAATCCTTGTTGGCTCCACGGACGCCTCGCAGTATCCCCCAGCTCTAATGATGATAGAAGGATAAATGAAATCATTAAGACTTGGGCTGAAAACCCAAAGGCCTATTTCTGAGTCTTCTCGGTGTTGGGCTGTCATCACAGTTTCCTTCCAAACTGTCCTGGGTTATGAAGTTTGGGCCTTTTGTAGGTATTATGGATCTACAAGCAATATTCCCTGACGCTCTGCCCAAAGTTCAAGGGATTTGAAGTGCGTACGACTGAAGTGGGATCCGCGAAGTTGATGAAAATCATGAACAAGGAAAAGGAACAAATTGATTCAGACATGGAGCTTGAGCTTCTTTGGAAGAAGCCTTGCGCATCATGGAAAGTTGGATGCAATATCGGGCTATCAATCTCGCGAGGGAATGAAGAATTTGATTTTTCAAGCAATTTTGGGAGACCGTGATGATCGGAAGGACACGAAGAGAACGTCCGAGAAAAAAAAAGAGGCGTTGGAAAGAAGAAGTAGAAGAGGTAAGGAAAAGGTGAGTATTCCCCTAATTTATGATTTTTCTTTATTGGAATATTAGAGGTGCCTATTAGGACAAGAGTGGAGGTAATATCATGCTGCCTTATGTATGACAACTGTCCCTGACAAACCAACACGTACTTTTTAGCATGCTTTGTCCTCACTACACGTTTCTTGGGAAAATTTCCCAGGAGGTCACCCATTTTGAAATTGCTCCAAGTCAAGCATGCTGAACTATGGAGTTCTTTAGTGATGGCTACCGAAAGAAAATGCATCTCGTCAGATAGGTAGTACAAATCAATTCATATAAGTATTCCTTAAATGGATAATCTCATAGTTACACAGCTTTAGGAATCCTCTCATTCCTGTTGTAATTTTATTCATTCATGTACCTTTCCACTTAGAAGTCTGCGTGCTGCTCCTTGTCTGTGCTCTACATGATGAATTACTCTTGAACTTCGCCATCGAACGTTACATGTCCACTAGCTTCTGCGAGTTCATCCCCCGAAACCACACTGTACTGGAGAGGTGCAGGCTTTGATTTATTTGTACATTCTTTACTACTTTATGTATTGACGACTGTCCCCACAAACCAACACTTGTTTTTCAGCGTGCTTGGTCCTCACTCACACGCTTCCTAGGAAAACTTCCCAGGTGCTACCCATCCCAAAATTGGTTGAAGTCAAGCACGCTTAACTATGGAGTTCTTTAGTGATGGACTGCCAAGAATATGCATATTGTTAGATAGGTAGTACAAATCAATTCTTATAAGTTCTTCCTTAACCCGTATAGTCTCAGACCTATAGGTTCTCAAGATCCCTCTCATTCCAGGTGTGTAAACGACCATATTCATGTACCTTTCCACTTAGAAGTCCTTGAGGAGCCGCTCCTTGTCCATACCTTCTTGGCATTCTGAGAATCACTCCCCGACTTCATCACCGAGCGTTACAAGGAGTGGTTTAGAAATTTATTCAAAGTTATAAAATAGGATTTGTTAATTTGATAGAAACCATTAAAAAGGTTGGTTTGAGTTGAGATTAGAGGTATGTGAGATTTTGATTATGTGGAGTGGGTAGCAACGATGATCATTAAATAAGGAGTGGTGGGATTCTATGTATGTGGGATTTGTTCGTGTTATCTAGTGTTTCTATTAATAAAGGTGAAAGATGGATTTGTTTCAAAGGTCTCCTTAGAGATATTAAAGGAGGTTTGTGGATTCCATGATAGTCAAAGTAAAATTCGTATGTGGAAGAATTAACGAAACACAAGGAAAGTTTAGATGTACCTTTGATGCTAATGGGAGATTTCAATGAAATTAGAGAATTGAGAGAAAGGGGTGCATGAGTAGGTCACGAAGTATGGAGATTTTTTCAAATTGGATTAATAGGATGAGTTTCATTGAGTTACCTCTAGCTGAAGAATGTAGACCTAGAGAAGAGGTCAATCTTGTAGTAGGATTGATAAGGTGTTTATGGATTTTGAGGCCCAAGATTTTTGCAACTTAAGGCTTTTTGGATTAAGTTGCTCTTTAGTAGATCATATCCCGTTGTTAGTCCAATCGAAGTCTATAACTGGGTCCAAAACCTTTTAGGAGTCTTGATATGTGGTTTTTGCATCCGGATTTTGTTAAATTCATTAAAAATGAGGTGGGTATGGTGATGTGGACCTTTGCAGAAGTTAAGTCCTTACATCTTCCTATTAGAAAATGGAATAAAGAAGTTTTTGGTAATTTTGAGATTAAGTTAAAACAGTTGAGGAGGAACCGTTGGATGTTTCTAGTAAATTAGCTAAGACATTGATGAAGAGGTATGTTTGGCTAGATTCAATGCTTTAAATGCACAAGTTCATTTTTGGTATGAAAGGAGAAATTCCTATTGGTAACAATTATCACAGGATAAGGTGCTGAAAAAGAAAGGATAAGAACACAAAATATTTTCACTCCATTGCATCGATCAAGCATAAAAAAATTTATGGTTGAAATGAGGGTATGAAGTTTTTATATCCCAAGAGCCATTAAGACAGGGGTTAAGGAGTTTTTCAAAAAAAAGGGACCTCAGATGATAGAAATTATTGATTTTGAGGAGAATTTGGTTGAGAGAATTGCTTTGGAGAATTCGGTAAAGATTGAAAGTATTCCCATGGCTAGAAATCAACAGGGCTATGTGGGATTGAATCTTTTAAGGCTCCTGGCATAGATGGTTTTAATTTCAATTTTATTAAATGGTGTTGAGTTTGTAAGTAAGGATTTCCTAAAGTGTGTTGTGGATTTTTTTGAATCTGAGTGATGCCAAAGAATACTAATATGGCTTGTGTATCTCTTCCTAAGGGTGATGAGGCAAAGAAGTAAGAGACTACAGACCAGTTAGATGATTAGTTGTGTGTACAAGGTGATTTCAAAAGTTTTTGCTAATAGAATGAGAAGGTGTTATGGATGGTTTGGTGGGGAATGTCAATAAGCTTTTGTCCAGGGTAGCAGACTTTAGATAGAGTCCTATTGCAAATAAGGTTGTGCATTGGTTTGAAAGCGTGAAAAGAAAGCGATGATCCTCAAGTTAGATTTTTGTAAGGCTTACGATTCAGTTAGATGGATTTTGTTGATCAGGTTTTAGGAAAAATGGGCTTTGGAGATAAGTGGAGGAAGTAGGTTTGGAGTTGTATCTCAAATGAGATGTTAATTATTGTAAATGGCCGTCCAATAAAGCTATTTAGGATAGAAATTGGGGTTAGGCAAGGGATCCACTTTCCCCGTTTTTGTTTGTATTGGTTGTGGATGTTCTAAATAGGTTGTTGGTAAGAGCAATTGACATTGGGTTGATACGAGGGATTAGAGGCAGGCAAGAAGTTAATGTTCTCACCTTCAATTGCGACCATGATAATTCTTTTGCTCTGCTAAGGAAGTTCTTGTTAGTTCTTGAGAGAATCTTAGATTGTTTTGGAGTTATGCAGATGTCTTCAAATTACGGAAGCTCCTTGTGCCATTGAATTGGAGGAGTCTTTGGTAGGTGAGATAAGCGCAATGCTAAAATGTCAAGTAGTTTCCTCCCAATTTGATATCTAGGGATTTCTTTGGGGGCAAATGCTCGTTGTGAGGATTTGGCCCCCTTGAGAAAGTTTGGAGAAGATTAAGTGGCTAGAAAGGAAACATGCTCTCAAGGGCAAAGGCTAGTTTTGATTAGAGTGATTTTAAATAGTTTGTCCATGTACTATTTAGAATTTTTAATATGCCAAAAGTTGCTTGAAAAATCATTGCCATTCAAAGTAGTTTTTTTTAGGTTTCTAATGAGAATAGACGTGCAATTCCACTTGTAAGTTCGGGAGGTTATTCATGTATACCGAGGTACATATGTAGGAGTCGGTTCTATAGCCTTAAGTTTCCCAGACTCTCCGCGGGTCTGAATTTGGCTAAGTGAGGATCCTACACCTCATTGGAGGGCTATATGATAGAACCATATTCTTGGAATTAAAAGTCCCTAATGGTTCCTAGAGGGAAAATAAGTTGAAGAGTGATTTTTAATGAATTTTATCAAACCTTTAAGTGTTTTGTTTTTAGCCCACAATTTTAGAAATCTCGGAAATTCTCGATTTGAACTAAAACCCAAATTTTGGATTCTAAGTTGTTGGGATTTTAATTTTTTAGATATTTTATTTGAATCCAAATGGGGGGTATTTCCTTATTTACATTTATATTTTAAAGTTAATTAATTAACTTAAAATTGAGAAATGTAAATAAGTGAACCTCCTGGAGACCGCCCACGGCCATGGGACCGCCCAGGTGGTCGGGAAACCGTGGGAGAAACCTCTGAGACCGCCCAGGCCCGGAGAGAGAAAGTACCGGTGAGCCTAAGAGAGGGCCGCCCAGGGCGGTCATTTCACCGCCCAAGCGGTAAAATGTTTATAAAAGCCGTGTTTCGGGCAGAACGCGCAGAACGCGTTCCTTCTTCTTCTTCATCAATTTTCTTCTCTCTCAAATCCATCATTTCCAAGCTTCAAGGTGAGTATATGCTGTTAGATTATGTCTTTATTTCTTCATAATCTTGGATTTGGATCATTTCTTTCATTGTTATCAAGTGGGGGTCCTCCCCAATTTTGTTAGAATAAGGATAGAACCCCCTAGAGATTATTAGAGTTTAATCTAGAGTTATAATTGCTCTATGACAGTTGTTGGTGCCATTCCAAGTTCTCCAGTTGGTGGGGCCCACATACTCCCTTCAACGGTGAGTGGGTTAAGATCCTATGATCCTTATGTTGATCATTAGAGTTAATTTCAGTAAATTATGACGTGGCCATATGATATTAGAAATGAAAGCATGAAATATATGTTTTTCTAAACTCATGGGACCATTATTGTTAAAAGTGATTTTTATTAAAGAGCAAGAGTATGAATATGATTATATTTAGAGATTTATGAAATATTATGATGATTTCCAGTATAGCACAAGTATATGATAGGGTTTTTAGAGAAAATAAGTATTTTTATGATACTCAGAAGTATGGAATTCAATATGATTCATAACAATTGCCATACATATTCTGGGCTTGAAATCGGAATGCCTGCAAAGAGGTGATCCCTTGGGCATGATTTCATAGTCACAGTTATGCTAAAGTCAGATTGTTAAGTCATATGAGACCAAAGCTTTCAGAGTTTCAAGAGTTTTCATGTTTAAATAATTTTATATATATATTAGAGATTTTATGATTTCAAGAATAGAGTTTTAAGAGAAATGATTAGAGATGTTGTAATGATTATATGAATTTCAGAATTTATTGATTTTATATACTAGAGCTTGTGAACTCTAGGATAGAAGACTTTGAGAAAAGATTTAGATTTCTGATTGAGTTAGAGAGTGGCTATAAGAACATGCTGTGTTAACGGTTAATCCGTTAACCTTGGTATACCAAGTCGCCCATAGGGCCAGAAATCAGAAATGGGACCTAGTTAGGTGCCCAAAGTTTAGAGATATTGTTATGTCACATGAATTGTGCATAACAGAGATTTTGTTTCCCTAGTAGAGTCTGTTATTTATGTTTTTCAGAGAATATTAATGCTTTTAAGAGAATATTTGATTTAAAAGCTGTTATGTATATGTAGAAAATGATTTCTTGATAGAGTAAGAATTTAGAGATGTTTTCTATGAATATGATTTTAGAGATATTGTATTAACAATGATGATTATATATGATTATTTATTTCTTGATTGTCCCATGAGAGGGTTATGGTGAGGGCCTATCATTTTTAGATGAAACTCACCTCTCCCTTCTTCCATTACAGATACGTTAGCTGACGGGTCCTTCTGATCCACCTCATTCCCCGAGTAAAAGTTCCAGTTGGCGAGCTTCACTTGAAGTGAAGTATCTTTGGTATTTTGTTTAGAAATATAGTGCTCCAGTGTACGTGACGGGGTCCGGACCATAGAAATAGATTGGCATTGATTTATCATGATTATTTTGTAATTACATGATTTCATTTTCATGTATACTTTATAAGGAGACTCATATATTTTGAGTCACAAGGATATGTTAGAGTTTGAGAAATGATTGTTTTCTAATTTCAGAGAACTATGTTAGAAATGATTATGATATGCTATTAATGATGATTATGTTTTCAAAGATCCAAAGGTTTATTAGAAATGGAAATGATGTTTATTAAATGGATTGAATATTAAATATGCATATAGAGAAACTTAGGTTATGAGGCTTACGTGGAGATGAGATTCCCACGTGCGGTCATGTTCCCAAGTCGGGTCGTGACAAAAGTGGTATCGAGAGCATTAGGTTTCCCCTGCATGTCACCTGGAGCAAGTGTCCACGAGAGCACATCGTTTATGTGAATGGAAGCGCGCCCATTTGCACTAACGAAGCGTTACTTGAGGCCTTTAGGAATGGTTAGTTATGTCTAGGTTCAGAGATAGAGTATTGTCTTCCTTGTCATGATCTATATTCCTTATCTCTTGTTATGGTTGGTCAGCCAGGCCACCACGGCGCACAAAGTGTCCGTTCAAATAGGGAGTATATAGCAGGTCGACAAACCCCACTCTTCAATTCAGCTTATCAGTCAGGACTAGGATAGCCCAATTGCTTCAGTTGGTCTATAAAGAGTGTGAAAGTTGGAGCCATGGAGGCGTTAATGAACCTTCATGTGCTAGACATGTCAGATTTTGATGTTATCCTAAGCATGGATTGGCTAGCTTCATGCCATGCCATGATTGACCTTATAGTAAGTTTGTGAAGTTTGATGTTCCTGGAGGCGAGCTCCTAGAGTTTAAAGGTACTAGTTGTTTGGTCCAACCGGCTTGATTTCGGCCATGAGTGCCTTGAAGCTCATGGATAGAGGAAGTTATGGGTTCTGGCTTCAGTTAGAGACATAGATGTAGTAATGCCAAGTTTAGAGTCTGTTCTGGTTTGCGGTTGGATGTGTTTCCTGAGCTACCAGGGATGCCATCGAGAGAGATAGAGTTTCGGATAAGAGCTTGAGCCGAGTCAGGCCTATTTCTATTTCCCTGTATTAGATGGCTCTCGAGAGTTGAAAGAGTTAAAGGATAAATTGCAAAATTTGCTTGACAAGGGGTTCATCCGACCGAGTACCTCGCCTTGGGCTCCAGATGTTGTTTGTTAAGAAGATGAATTAGTCTATGAGAATGTGCATAGACTACCGGCAGTTGAACAAGGTTACAAAAGAACCGGTACCCCTTGCCACGCATAGATGACCTATTTGATCAGCTCCAAGGGCTAGGTGTTTCTAAGATCGACCTTCATTCGGGTTATCACCAATTGAAGGTGAAGGGTGAGGATGTACCAAGACGACCTTTAGGACACGCTATGGACATTATGAGTTTTTAATGATGTCCTTTGGGTTAACCAATGCCCCAGCTTCATGTATCTGATGAAGAGGATTTCAGGCCGTTCTTAGATCAATTTGTGATTGTCTTCATTGATGACATCCTAGAATATTCTGAGAGCGAAGAGGAGCATGAGCACCACCTTAGGATTGTCTTGCAGACATTAAGGGAGAACCGTTGTATGCCAAATTTTCTAAGTGTGAATTTTGGCTTGACCAGGTGGCGTTCCTTGGGCATATAGTGTCCAAGGATGGTATCTTAGTTAACCCAAAGAAAGTTGAGGCGGTCCAACAATGGCCGAGGCCTTCCACTCTTATCCGAGTTTCCTTAGTTTGGCGGGTTGCTATCGGAGGTTCGTTAAGGATTTCTAGAGGATAGCGGTGCGATGACTAAGTTGACTAGAAAGGTGTTAAGTTTCAGGTCAGATGCTTGTGAAGAGAGCTTTCAAAGGCTTAAGACCTGTTTGACCACGGCTCCTGTTCTTGTGTTGCCCTTAGGCACGGGAGATTTCTTGGCGTTCTGTGATACCTCTAAGACTTGGGCTGTGTCCTTGTGCAGCATAGTCGAGTAGTGGCTTATGCATCTAGGCAGCTCAAGAGGAATGAATAAAACTATCCGACGCATGATTTAGAGATGACAACAGTGGTTTTTGCCTTAAAGATTTAGAGGCATTACCTCTATGGTGAAGCATGTGAGATCTTTACTGATCATAAGAGTTTAAAGTATATCTTCCAACAGAAGATCTAAATCAGGAAGCGTAGATGGCTAGAGTTGTTGAAAGACTACCTGCACCATATCTTATCATTCCAAGGCTAACGTGGTAACCGATGCTTTGAGTAGAAAATCTATGGGTAGTTTAGCCCACATAGCACCCTTGAAACAACGTTGATAAAGGATATCCATAAGTTAGAGGAGAGGAGTCTAGTTTGGGCTTGATGATTCAGGAATCTTTCTTGCTCACATTAAGGCCCAGTCAACCCTGGTGGAGCAGATTAAGGCAGGAGAGGGAAGACCCCAGGTTGGTTAAGCTTATAGAGGATGTGCATAGAGAAGAAACCCGAGTTTGTCCTGGATGTGAAGGGTGTGTTGCACTTTAGGGATTGTCTATGTGTACCCGATGTGCGTGAGCTAAAGAAAGAGCGATGGAAAAGTCCCACAGTGAGTACTCTGTCCATCCTGTTTAGCAAAGACGTATCAAGATCTCAGGAGCTATACTAGTAGGAAGGAAAGAGACATTGGTGACTATGTGGCACGATGTTTGGTGTGTCAGCAAGTCAAAGGGACACCAAAGACCTGGGCTTGTTACAAAAGATAGAGGTCCCAAGTGGAAGTGGAAGAGGATAACCATGGACTTTGTAGTCAGTTACCTGAACCACTGAAGCTTCGATTCCATATGGGTGATTGTGGATAAATGACTAAGTCTGCTCACTTCTACCAGTGAAGACGACCTTCAATGAAGGATGCCCAGCTTTACATAGATGAGGTTGTTAGACTCCATGGTGTGCCATGTCGATCATATCAGATTGAGGGTCTCAGTTCACTTCCGGTTCTGGAGAGCATTTCAAGAAGCTCTCGGACTCGTGTGGACTTGACCAAGCTTTCATCCGCAAACAGATGGCCAGCGAGAGAACTATCCAGACTTTAGAGGACATGCTCAGAGCTTGCGTATTAGACTTCGGTGGAAGTTGGTGTGACCACTTGCCACTAATAGAGTTCTCTTATAATAACAGTTATCAAGCTAGCATCCAGATAGCACCGTTTGAAGCGCTGTATGGTAGACGCTGGAGGTCTCCTATAGGATGGTTTGAACTTGGGGAAGCTAAATCCCTAGGCCCAGATCTAGTACAGAGACTCTAGAAAGGTTCAATTGATCAGAGAATGTTTGTTGGGGCTTAGTCTAGACATAAGTCCTATACTAATAACAAACGTAGAGACCTAGAGTTCTGTGGGTGATCATGTGTTTCTGAGGGTGTCTCCCATGAAGGGAGTAGTGAGGTTCGGAAGCGGGGTAAGATAAATCCACGCTATATTAGCCCATTTGAGATTTAGAGAGATGGAGCGGTAGCCTACTGTCCTACCTAGGTTATCAGAGATCCATTTGTTTTTCATGTCAGTATGCTTAGAAAGTATATGCCCGATCAGTCTCACTTGCTCACTCACAAGCGGTTCAAGTTGATAAGAGCTTGTCATATGAAGAGGAACCCCATCGTGATAGACAAATCAAGAAGCTTCGCTCGAAAGAAGTGGCCTCAGGAAGTTATCTGAGGAATCACTCTAGCGAGGAAGCTACTTGGAAGCGAAGAAGCCATGAGGATCAAGTATCCACGTCTTTTTCCTCCTCAAGGTATGTTTTAAGATTTGGGGACCAAATCTCTTTAAGGGGGAGAATGTGATAGAGGTACAAGGCCAGGAGTCAGGTTCTGCATAGCCTCAGGAGTTTCCCAGACTCCTCGTCTAAATTTCGCTAAGTGAGGATCCTACACCTCATTGGAGGGCTATATGATAGAACCATATTCTTGGAATTAAAAGTCCGGTAATAGTTCCTAGAGGGAAAATAAGTTGAAGAGTGATTTTTAATGAATTTTATCAAACCTTTAAGTGTTTCGTTTTTAGCCCACAAGTTTAGAAAATCTCGAAATTCTGATTTGAACTAAAACCCAAATTTTGGATTCTGAGTTGTTGGGATTTTAATTTTTTAGATATTTTATTTGAATCCAAATGGGGGATATTTCCTTATTTACATTTATGTTTTAAAGTTAATGGGAAGTAAAATAAATGATTAACTTAAAATAAATAAGTGAACCTCCTGAGTCCGCCCCAGCGGTCATGGGACCGCAGCGGTACAAAGGCCGTCGGTAGAAAAACCTCCTGGAGACCGCCCAGGCGGTCATATGACCGATGCGGTCAACAGAAGTGCGGTCTAGCTGGAAGAGAGGGACCGCCCAGGCGGTCATTTCACCGCCCAGGCGGTAAAAAGTTTATAAAAGCCGTGTTTCGGGCTTAGAACTCGCAGAACGCGTTCCCTTCTTCTTCTTCATCAATTTTCTTTCTCTCAAATCCATTATTTCCAAGCTTCAAGGTGAGTATATGCGTTAGATTATGTCTTTATTTCTTCATAATCTTTGATTTAACCGATCATTTCTTTCATTGTTATCAAGTGGGGTCCTCCCAATTTTGTTAGAATAAGGATAGAGCCCCATAGAGATTATTAGAGTTTAATCTAGAGTTATAATTGCTCTATGGAGTTGTTGGTGCCATTCCAAGTTCTCCACTGGTGGGGCCCACATACTCCCGCAAACGGTGAGTGGGTTTAGATCCTATGATCCTTATGTTGATCATTAGAGTTAATTTCAATAAATTATGACGTGGCTATATGATATTAGAAATGAAAGCATGAAATATATGTTTTTAAAACTCATGGGACCATTATTGTTAAAAGTGATTTTTATTAAAGAGCAAGAGTATGAATATGATTATATTTAGAGATTTATGAAATATTATGATGATTTCCAGAGTATAGCACAATTGTATGATAGGATTTTTAGAGAAAATAAGTATTTTTATGATACTCAGAAGTATGGAATTCAATATAATTCATAACAATTGCAGATACATATTCTGTGGGCTTGGAATCGGAATGCCTGCAAAGAGGTGATCCCTTGGGCATGATTTCATAGTCACAGTTATGCTAAAGTCAGATGTTACAGCATATGAGACCAAAGCTTTAGAGTTTCAAGAGTTTTCATGTTTAAATAATTTTATACATATATTAGAGATTTTATGATTTCAAGAATAGAGTTTTAAGAGAAATGATTGGAGATGTTGTAATGATTATATGAATTTCAAATTTATTGATTTTATATACTAGAGCTTGTGAACTCTAGGATAGAAGACTTTGAGAAAAGATTTAGATTTCTGATTCAGTTAGAGTGGCTATAGAGAAACAGGCTGTGTGTTAATGCAGTTAATCCGTTAACCTTGGTATACCAAGTCGCCCACAAGGCCAGAAATAAAAAATGGGACCTAGTTAGGTGCCTAGAGTTCAGAGATATTGTTATGTCACATGAATTGTGCATAACCAGAGATTTGTTTCTTAGAGTCTGTTATTTATGTTTTTAGAGAATATTGATGCTTTTAAGAGAATATTTGATTTAAAAGCGTTATGTATATGTCCAGAAAATGATTTCTCGATAGAGTAGGAATTTAGAGATGTTTTCTATGAATATGATTTTCAGAGATATTGTATTAAGTCTGATGATTATATATGATTATTTGTTTCTTGATTGTCCCATGAGAGGGTTATGAGTGAGGGCCTACTCATTGAGTTTTAGATGAAACTCACCCCTCTCCCTTCTTCCATTACAGATACGTTAGCCTGCTCGGGTCCTTCTGATCCACCTCATTCCCAAAGTAGAAAGTTCCAGTTGGCGAGCTTCACTTGAAGTGAAGTATCTTTGGTATTTTGTTTAGAAATATAGTGCTCCAGTGTACATGAGGCAGGGTCCGGACCATAGAAATAGATTGGCATTGATTTATCATGATTATTTTGTAATTACATGATTTCAGTTTTCATGTATACTTTGTATAGGGAGACTCATATATTTTGAGTCACAAGGATATGTTTAGAGTTTGAGAAATGATTGT
Source organism: Dalbergia oliveri (assembly GCA_030441495.1). Taxonomy (NCBI): domain Eukaryota; kingdom Viridiplantae; phylum Streptophyta; class Magnoliopsida; order Fabales; family Fabaceae; genus Dalbergia; species Dalbergia oliveri. The sequence goes on from JAMLFY010000003.1 coordinate 4,457,406, forward strand.
TTTCTAATTTCAGAGAACTATGTTAGAAATGATTATGATATGTTATTAATGATAATTATGTTTTCAAAGATCCAAAGGTTTCTTAGAAATGGAAATGATGTTTATTAAATGGATTGAATATTAAATATGCATATAGAGAGACTCAGAGGTTATGAGGCTTACGTGGAGATGGGATTCCCCACGTGGTCATGTTCCCAAGTCGGGTCGTGACAATTAGAAGCCCAAATGGGGTGGGCTACGAGTGGGTAACTTAGTAATCATGAATGCAGCGCTACTTTTTAAATGGTGGTAGAGATTCTCCAGAAGGAACTACTTTCTGGAAACAAGTTGTTTGCTCATGTCATAATTTGGATGGTTCTAAAACTTTATTAGAGTAACAAAGTCTTGTTAAAGGTGGTTTGTGGGGAGCTATTGGGGGCATAAGAGAAGTCAATGGGATATGTAGATCTATTGTCTATGTAGGATTAGGAAAATAGTTAGGGATGGTAGTAGTACTTGGGTTTGGGAGGATATTTTGATTGGTAATAATAAGTTAATGGTATTATTCCAAGGCTTTACTCCATTTCCCTCCAAAAGAGGATGTATGTTGCAGAGTATGGTTTTTGGACTGTTTCAGGTTAGAGATAGAGACTAAGTTGGTGCAAGAACTTTTTTTGGTGGGAAGTACCTATATTAGATGAACTTGAGTGTATTTTGAATATTTCTAGGAAAGCTTTGTGTTTCCCAAGTTGACTCATTTTTGCAATTTGTGGCATAGTTGTGCCCCACCTAGGGCAAAGTTATTTGTGTGGTTTGTTCTTCATGGCAAAATTAACACAAAAGTTCGCTTGAATATTCTTATCAATGATGATGTCAAGTTTGTCTTTTGTAATGTTTTGAGGAGACTTTGTCACATTTGTTTTTTACTTGTCACCATACATGGAAAATTTGTACTTGTTGCTGTAATTGGTAGGGAATTAATTGGGTGATAGCTTGATGATCCAAAAGTAAATTTTGATATATAGAATGTGGTGGGTTTCAGGGGTAGGTGTGCGGATGGAACACTTGCTTTTATGCTATTTTGTTATCAATTTGGGAATTAAGAAATAGAGTTATTTTCCAAAATGATCAGATTATTTGGCATCTTTTCTTGTCTAATATCATGCACAGATGTAGATCCTAGTTATACTCCAACGTTGACAAATGTTTGCTTGGAGATTTGTTGTCTTTCTGTAGGTGAAACTTCTTTGTGGCTTGGATGGTTAGATTATTCTGAAAAGGATAATTGAGGAAGAATGGAGTATCTAATTGGTGTTTAAGGGGTGATGATGAGAGAAACACTAAGAGATACACAATTTTGTGGGAGTTGTGAGTATAAAAGGAGATACACAATTTGAGGATTGAGTAGAATGATAAGGAAATATAATTTTGTTTTTGTCTAACTATTATTCCTGGAGGTTTGCATGGTTAATGATCTCAAGATATGGTTGTAAGGTGGTTTGGAGGTGGTGAGTAGAGTGATACTTTGTGAGGTTATGTTTTCGCGAATGAAGGGGAAACATGGGAGTTGAGGGCATTTAATTATTAAATCTTGAGAGCAATGTGTTGCCTTGGGCATGTTTTGAGTGATACACTGGTAAGATAATTAGTTATTACAAACTAAATTAGCTTGGGTGTAAAGTTTGGGGGTGTGTGTGTGTGTCATGGGTAGGTGAGTTGGCTCTTTCACAATGAAGACATGGTGGACATTATTAGAAACCTATCACAATGGCTTCGGTCCATGAAGTTTGAATATGGAGACATAGACATGTTATTGATTATGTTGTAGGTCTAGGCATTACAGTTACTTGGTTTTGGAATCACTCATTTTTTCTTTGCTGTATATGATAGTCTCCAAAGAGGATAAGCACATATTGGTTTGTTATCTCAATCTGCTTAAAATATGCAGTCATCAATAGTGGAGTATAAGTAAAAATTATTGAGAATTACTAAATATGTTCACTTGCTACTTTTGTAAGTGTTTGATTTTTTTTTTGATGCTATTGGAGTGTCAGGTATGTGTATGAAGAAAGAAAGGAGGTAGACTTCTCGATCCTTATGTTTGGTTGCTGATGAATGGTGTTTTTGAATATGGACAGAATATGCATTTGAACTTGAGGAGACATTACTTTTGAGCATAGACAAATTATGAATCTAAATTTGAAGAGTTAGTCTTAGCTCGATCAACATCTCTTGATTCTCTATGCTAAAGGTCTTGTTGGTCTATTTTTGTAATTTTCGGTTTATGAACTATGTTTAGTTTCGGTTGTTTTGTTTTTATATTGATATTTATTTTTACTCCTCATTTGCAGGGTTTTGAGCCTTCTCTTTATCCAAAAAAAAAAAAAGATTGACCGGTCGTTTTAAGGTCACAAAGGGAAGGATCGTCGCTCATTTTGCATCATATGATTGATGCAGCTTATTTGAGAATCAAATCACTTTTAAAGAAATATTAATCACAAAAATTAGTAGGCAATCCGTAGAGATGTACTCGGAGGTGGCATTTTTAAAAAAATATATTATTTCATCAATACTTAAAAATAGATATATAAGTGAGATACTCATTTTATTATTATTAAATATAATAGAGTTTCTATTATCTTTATACATCTATTATATTTAATAATAATAAATGAGTTGTCTGACTTGAATATTCATTTCTAATGGTGAAACTCCGTGTTTCCCACACAACCGCACCGTATCCCAAAAATACTAATCCCATTTGGTAAATGCGCAATTGTTGGAATCCAATGCCTAAATAATTATGTTTAAAAGCGATGCTAGCTAGCTTGTGAGCTTGCTTCCCACACCTTTTTTATTTTATTTTTTTTAATGTTAGTGAACGGTTCACCATATTTAATTGGTCTTGAATCCTTACCTAAAAAAAAAAAAAAAATTGGTCTTGAATTTTCATTTATTTTTGGTTTTTCTTCGATACACTATGGATATTGATATTTTTTTTTAATTTTTAATAGTTATAAATTTTTATTTTTTATATTTTAATAAATTAAATTAGTAGGATACGTGATATAATTTTAACCACAAATAATAATAATAGGATAATTTTTAGAAGGACACCAAATAAAAACCTCTTTATTTTAAATTTTGAGAGCATTTATTAGTTAATAAATCAAAACTATAAACTCGTCACCTTTTCGTGCATGTCTCTTTTTGAAAAATTTAGTGTTCTGAAAGCTAAAGCAACATTTACCCTGTTTTGACATATTAGTTTTGTAGTTTTTCCTACCTATAATCGTGAATTATTCTATATATGCATTTGAAAAACTTGATTGTTTATGTAACATCCAAGATATATATATACATATATAAAAAAAAAATAAATCAATAAATAAATAAAATTAAATTAAGCTCTATTAGTTGGAATTTTAAAAATCCAATAACGTAGAAATGATGAGAATGATTCAATGATTCTATAAAAAAATATATATGAATAGTGTTTTACTGGCGCAGGCCTTGGAGCTAAACCTTATTAGGGACAGAGGTGCCCGAAATTTGAAAATATGGGAATGAGGTTAAAATATTAGAAATGAAATTTCATACTTAGAATTACTTTTTGGGTAATATCGCATTACCCGGGTACTGTTCCACCTGTCGGTGAAATTTCGTGTGCGACTTTCTAACACCAAAAGCTAATTTAACCTTTACAAAAATGATTAACCTTATCTTTTTACATTACATGAGTGGCTAAGATTCAATTTTAAAATTTTAAATTGAATCATAGCCATCCTTTTTATCTTTGAAGATTAGAAACTATCCTAGACTATTACATAACATTATGACATCATTTCTTATAAGATAAACATGACCCAAAGCTTCTCCAAGAAGCCACACCATTCGGCCACTTCAGAAGAAAGGAGAAGCAGCTGGTTCCTCCATAGCCAAGAGCTTGAGTTGACTTTCAAATTCCAAAAGCCCTAGCTTAGAGCCATCAAAACCTAAACCTTCATTCACTAAAATTGATCTACACTTCAATCTCTACCAATTCAACCGATTAGAATTTCCAAACCTCATCATATTCAGCTCATCCATCACTGGTCAGAGGAGGGTTGAAGGTGTTTTGGGAGTCTTGGAGTGGAGGACTCTCATCTTGAAGCAAGCTAGAGACAAAGATAGACTAGCCTTCAAGTGTAGGTTTTTTTATAGTTCTTTCTCTTGAAAATTTTGCTAATCTGTTCTGCCTAGTTTTATTATGAAATTTTGATGGTATTTGGTTGATGATATATTGTTATTGATGTGTGAATTTTGGTGATGGGTTTGGATGATGTTAAAAAGGGGTTTTCACTAAAGGAAATCTGACTAGGCTGGAGTTTAGGGTTGCAAGAGAAATTATGCACGAATTTTCTGATATATTTTGGGTGTTTTCATCAGCTATAAAAATTATATGTTGAAGATAACACCTTGAAATAACTACATGAATTTTATTGGGTGTTAACTTTAAATTTACTACCTCAAAAAAATCAAGAACCGAATTGTGACTGATGCTGCCTAGGTTGTTGAAACTGAAGCAATAAAGTTGTCCGATTTTATTATCATAGAAAATGATTTAATGAATCCTTGAAATTTTTACCTAAAGTTAATAACATATTGAGGTATCACTGTGAATTTTATTGTGTACTAATTCAACCATTTGCTAGGGTTAAAAATTCTGAGAATCCGGGTTGGTCTGTGAATTTGTGGTCCCTGACCACTAAATTTGTGCAATTTGCTGAAGTAGCTAGAGAGCTCTACTTGTTCTGAAATTTTTAAAAGTTATTCTTGACATGTTGAATTGTCATGGGGAATTTTTGTGGCACATGAATTGGCCATTTGATATAGAAATAAAATGCTACTACTAGCATAGTGAATCAGCCCAAGTGCTGAAATGGTAGAATTGCATTAAAATGATGATAAAATGACACTTCCAGGTATAAATTATATTCATGCATGTTAGTTACTTTAAAGAGTTGTTTATGAGATATAAATGAGACCCTAATGTGATTAAATGCCTACGAGGGATGTATGCTATGCCGTGTAAAAGAGAAATACATGATGCGATGCCATGATAAAAGAGATCTATAACTTTTAATTAGGCATGTCTTAACATATGGAAAAAGAGAAAACAAGGCTTATATGAGTTAAAGAGGGAGACAAAAATAAGAACTTCCCTAAGAATTGTATGAGTCGGTAGACTGTGTTGGTGCAGGAATAGTGTGTTATTCTGAAATGAAAATGAAGAAGAATATCATCAATAGGAATGAGCTCATGTCCTGACAGTCTATTGTCCTTTATAAAATTATCCACCAATGTTATGTGAAATCAAGCCTTCCCTATATGAAAGAAAGAGGCAACGGTATGAAATTGAATTGGTTATTTATAAGATAATGCGTATGATTATTATTGCTAATTTTATCAACGTTTTGCATGGGACATAATATAATACCACTCACATGAATAACCTCATAAATTAGGTCCGTCTATGTTACGGGATTACCTATTAGAATTTTATAATATTCTCATCCTATGTGCATGTATGTTGTATTGTGCTCAGATCCCACAGATGCCGACCGTGATCTTCTTCTTGATTCGCCTGAATGGAGGTGGCATTATGATGCAGAAAGATGGATTCATTGTATGTGGTAGTGTATTTTGAATTCGAGCGTATATTTTCTTCACCCATTCTTTTAGTAGCTCTCTGTTCACTAGAAATCGACCCAAGTTTCCCTTTTGATGGTGTGCCCTTTCACATGACACCTAGCTGTGTTCATACCTCCTGCTACACCACCTATGCCCCCTCCCAAGATGGACCTTCTCATCCTCCTCCTCAGGTTTAGACCCATCCAGAGGTCCCGACGCCTGGTGGAGGTGAGGCCATCATCCCGATGGCCAACGGTTTTGCCTAGGAGGATGCTAGACTTATAGGGACTTTTGACTTGTATGTAGTTGTAGTGTAGTGATAGGACCGTGCTAGCCACTCTGACTCCCATTTTGAAGTTATAAGATCCATTTTTATGTATACGATTTTTGTTGGATCTTAATATGAGTAGGCTAGGCTTTATGTTATCGATAGGTCTTTTGGATAAAAGTCCCTATGTAGCATTGTAGGTGCACGTAACTTATACCTGGTTGCGCATATGTAAAGATAGTTGTGTACAAAATATATGTATATAGTGGAACTTTGGTGGTTGCTTTATCTTATGTTTTTATTTTATTGTATGTTAATTATTTATATCTTTCTTATGTACTATAGTATAATCAATGAGTAATACTCTCCTAATTACGACTAATGCTCAGAGAATATAGAGTAGTTAGGAGGGTGTTACAGGTTACATAACATTAAATGTTCAAAACACGCATATCGTTAAAATATTCCTTTATAACAAATCGCTTCCACCATTCTTATTTGGCAATTTTTTCCGTTTGAAAGTTTTCTTTTCTTCCCAAAAATTTGTTCTAAAACAAGCATTGAAAGTAAATTTGATATTAACACACATGCATACAACTCTAAAAAATTTAGGTACTGAGAACAATAAATATAATAAAAAGTCTAACATAATTTTGTTTTATGTTATTTTTTTATTACTTAAATTAATAAATTTGTATTTGTAGGAGAGATTTGTATAATTTTAGTAAGTCTTAGGGGAGGTTAGTAATAGTTTTATAAATATAAGAGGTATTAAGTATAATTACATTAAATTTCAAGAAACGTGAGTATAAATTACTTTTAATTTACGATCACACTACCTCCCTTGTAATCATTATTACTATTATAAGCTTGTTATACCTGTAAAAGATCTCTCATTGTATTACAGCATATTCATTCCCAGCCTAGTCACTGGCAAATTAATGGAGTTTCTGACTTTCTGCACAGAGCCAGGGACTCTCTTCTCTGACCAATAGCTTAGTCGGTGTTTGGTTGCCATCTTAGAACATAAAATACGATGATATTAAAAACATAAATCTATATTTAAAGAAAGCGAGAGATACAAAAATACTAAAAATATGTCTGTCTCAGCTCTCAAGATAAAATTTATGCAAATTTTTTTCCATGTTAAAAATTGGGACAGTGAGAATACGGAATTTCATCTCTACTATCTTAGTCTCTCTCTCTCTCTCTCTCTCTCTCTCTCTCTCTATATATATATATATATATATATTTATCTAAATACAGTTATCAATCGGGACCTTAGGTGGGTGAGTATCATATTAAGTCATATATTTTCAAATTTTATATTTATTAAAAATAAAGAAAAATAGGAATTAATTCGCGAGGTGGCGTCGACCTGGGGTGCGCGGAATGGCACGTGAGTAATTAAGGACTTCTTTATTGAGTGAACGAGTGAATGAGGGAGAAAAGGTTACCTACAGCTGTATCCCGTTAATATATCAGGTCGCCTTCTAATCTTCTAAAGCCAATGTCAAGTTTCTTTCATCCTTTCGTTGTTTTGTTAAGGGTAAGTTCATTTATATATTTTTCCGTTATTTGTTGTCTTCATCTTTTCCCCCAGAGAACTCGCAGTCATTGCCATCGTATCATCGTATCATTCCATTTCCCACCCACATCGTTGCGCACAATTACACTTCGCGCGTGATGATTTATTATTGTTAATTTTCGGGACATGTACGCGCGCTTACGTACGGTGTTTACATACGCCTCACACAACAAATTTTAATTTTCATATGTATAGAAATCATCAAGGCAATCTCATGAATGATTTCCAAATCATCAACCACTACGTATATCATCATTTCGAGGCATATTTACACAATTTTTTCTTCTGATCAGAGTAATTGTTTTAGTTGGATAATGCCTCTATATATGGCTCTATCACCTCGTATGTATTAAGAGTCTAATACTCTACAAAGTAAATTATTTTATATTTTCTCAAAGTAATATATCCATCAATTTACAATGCTGATATGGTTTGCATGAATTTAATTTCCGTGTCAAGAATTACTTCTCATTAACTTTGGACGTTACTCCCCGATCCATTGGCATACGTGACTGTTGATGCCACATCAATTCCTCCCGGTGAAGGACCACCCACCATGTCGTGTCTAAGTTGGAATTCCAGCTTCTTTATTAAAGGTTTCCATCTTGTGACCGGGGCTTTCTGGATATCATCAATACGTGCGAACAATCTTCTCTTCCAGTTAAATGAACAAATGTCCAAATACTTGTTTGTTCCACTTTTGAATGTTAGGAGTTATAAAGCTCTCAGCATGCATGTGAATAAAGTGGAAACAGTATTATGCATGCGATGACCAGTGAAGACTATCATTATATCTAATAGTTATAAAATAGGATTTAATAAACACACTTTTTAAGTTGTCAATAACATTTTCACAAATTATATGCGACCTGGTATTTCCGAACTGTAATTGTCAATAAGTAATAACGAGTACGTGCAACTAAGCTACAAAATTATTCGCAACATACATGATATTTACATACTGCAATTCTCTTCATTAACAGGTTAGCCGCCACTTGTTACTTATGCACGTATGATAACCCCAATTTAATTTAATAATGAAGCGACTGCTTGCAATAGATACTTGTCACGGAGTATATAGGAACTGACCTGTCGTTGGAATTTACCCAAGTCTCAAATTATTTTTAAAAAATTATATAAGAGGTTTGACTTATAAATATGGTATTTGATTGTTTGGTTTAATTATTTACTATCATCTAAAAGTGGGAGTATATTTATATGGGTAATTTTTAAGAGATGTTTATGTGATACAATATTTTATAAAAATGATTTGTAACTTAACTCAAGCAAAAGTCACAAGTGATTAGAACTCTTTATAAGGATTATGCATATAGGTCAAAGGGATCAAATCATATTAAATTTTGTGTGTGTTCTTTTTTTTATATTATTTTTTTCTTGCATTATTGTCTCTCGTATAAAAGGGTTCAATTTGTTTTGTATTTTTTTTTCTGTTACCCAACACTTGTCACAATTTGCCCAAACTGCCATAGCCACTTCATCAAATAATCATTACGGCATGGAGAAATTTGCTCAAATCAAGGATTTTTTTTCGCAAAAAATTTCTATTACCAAAATATTATTATGAAGAGCATTTTGTTGGTGTAATTTTTTATCAAACCCATGCTAGATTGGTGGCTCATAGCATATAGATCATATTTATAAAATTTTAAATTAATCTAAAATTATTTGACATAACTTTTATTTATATTAAAATCAAATATATACTTAAAATGAGCAATATAAAAGCCACATAATTATATTTTTATTGATGTTAAGTTTTATAAAATTTGATGCAAATAACCTTTGTAATATGTGAGTATAATTTAACAATTGGATCGATAAAAAAATATTTTATTAAAATTATTAAGTGGTGTAACTTAATTCTAATAATTTTTTTTTTTGTCATAAAGGGCAAGAGATGAGGCAGAGACCAGAAGAGGTGGGCGGGTATAGATCCCTCATGTGCAAAGTACATATGAAAGTATCAAATGTAAATTTTAACCCTTAATCTTTTATTTTAAAATAGCTAAAAATGCACATAAAAAAAAAATTAAAGACGTGTATTTACACTTTGATCATCTCATATATTTTGCATACAGAGAATCTACTCCCGCAAGGTGGCGGTTCGTGGGTGGATTATGAGTTTCGGGTACAGGCAAGATATTCGTTCATCTCACGATTCTGCCACGCTACTTTGTCGTTTACTTCGCCAACTCAGCACTTACGTGCGTTCTCTTCCTCTATTTCTTTATTCAGAGAAGAGTAAACACCCAAACTTAACAATTTCGCTGATTTACAAATTTAATCTGACAATTCAAACACCCAATTCCTTCACAATTTTAAAATAGCTTACATTATAATCTTAACTGCAAATTCAGTGTCAAAGTTGAAAGTTGCAAGAGTTAGCTCATTAGGAAATAGCTTCTAATGATGGAGAGACTGATAATCAGATACCTAGCCATGAAACAAATCAAGCTCTTAGCTTTGAAGAAATTAAGTGACAATTTCTTTTGTCTACAAATTGATCCCTACTCAATTGTAAACACCCAAATTGTTCCCAATTTTGACACTATAGGTCCTTAGGCTAGCTCTCTTGGAAGAAGTCAAACCATCTAATAGAAAATAGAGCTGTCCTGAAACCTGAGGAGCTGGCTCAAGAACTGATGAGCTTCGACAGTGGCTGTGTCACATGCTATGAGTCTCGTACCACCATGTAAGCTTCAGCCTCCCTCTTAAGCTTTATTTCCTCATATGAGCTTCACCTTATCCCAGCTCTTGCTCTTTTCAACTCTGACATCGCCTATTATGACAATACAGTCTATCAATAATGGCATTTTAACAATTGTGACGATTTGGATGTTTAATTGTGAGGATGATTTGTCCATCAATGAAATCCGCCACTGGGTGTTACTCTTCAGAATAATACACAATAAATATGAAATAGTAATTAAAAAATGATAACTATAGAGTATCCAAAAAAAAAAAGAAGAAATGATGGCTGGCTTCCATTTTGAGGTTTAGGCCCGTCGTTACCCAATGCTGTCCAGGCTGTCTTGTCAAAATTCAGATGGGACTTAACTTTGCTCCACTCTCACCGCGGCTAACTCATTCATGCCTGTGACTTCAGATTTTAAAAACAACTTATTAGTTATTATTAGAAACAAAATCCTATAAATGTTTCATAAGCATTATTTTAATTTGACTATCCCCAACTATGCAGTAAAGTTATTGATACTTCCATAGCTATATTTTAATGTGGTATTGATACTCTAGTTATTTCTTCAGACTTCAAAGAAAATATGCATTCTTTCGTCTTTTAACTAAACTTCCAGTCAGTTCATACAAATATTTAGATTGAGATAAATTACATAAGCACCAAAAGGGATTGAGATAAAACATAACATATATTTTAGTTGAAAAAATAAGTACAAGTTTTAAGTGACTATATGAGTAAACCTTAAACCCTATTTTTTATATAATTTCAAATGTAAATATTTTTATATTACAAATTTAAAATAGCATATAATAATTATTAACTTCATTCTTTGTTATTAAAAATCCTCATAGAGGTTACTTAAAAATTTATATACATAATCATATCAAAATATATATAATGATATATAAGAATTTGATTTTAATGTATTGATAATATAAAAAAGTTTTACAGTTATTCAAGCCATAATATTATATTAGTAATAATTAACTCTTATCTAATTATTTAAAAAGTAATTTAAATAGTGATATTCAAAACCAAACTCAATATATAAATAGCTGACGATGTAATTTTTTAACTCTGAAAATATGTAAAAAGATTGTTAAATACGAATTTTATATATTAGAACTTTCACAAATCCAGCTCAACAACGTAAACGTACAACCTACGTACATCGGAAAGAAAAAACTTGCACAGTATAGAGAGTGATTAATTAATGTATTATTTATCTATAAATCTATGGCATCTTCACTAAAAATAAGTTTGCTTTTGAATATATATTTAATTAGTTCATTTTTATTAAATGATAAATAATATAAATTGTTAAATTTGAAAGTACTTATTCTGTGAAAAAATTCCTTTTTATTTGAATATATTTAATAAGAAATAAATTTTCACATTCTCAATTATAAATTTAATTATAAGAAAAAAAAACACTTCTATATCTATAACATCCAAACAATTTAGCAATTTTTTATTATGATAAAAGGCACTTTAATTTTATAATTTTGCCCAAAAAAAATAATTTCTTATTTTTTCTTCTGCTTCTAACATTGATTTTGAGGAAGTACTTTTTATAAAGTTTATAAAAACAAATTCATATTCGGTTCACAATGTACAGTATTTTACACTTACCATGTATTAAAATTAATCTTCACTTATAATTTAAGATTTTGTCAAAATAAATAGCATACAATGACATATCATTTAAATTTTCCCAAACATAACTTTTAAAACAATTTAAAAACTTGTAAGACTTAAAAAGTCTCAAAGTATAAATGAATAATAATTGGATGCAGTGGTAAGGAGAAACAAAAAATCGCAGAAACAAGTTAAAATCTTAAAGAAGATAATTTAAAAATAGCTTGTTAATACATGGTTAGGTGACTTTGCAAAAAAATTTCAAAGTATTAGTGTGTATAAATTAAATTTATAAAATAATTATGCTAATAAATATTAATGTTAAGGGTATATTTGGTTAAGGGGTAACAATTTAATGTAAATTTTATAGATAGATTTTATGTGTAAAATTATACACATAACTCATCCATAAAAAACTTATCCAATCTTTTCTCTCTAACCAAACAAATCCTAAATGTTACAAATAATTTTGTCAACTCCAATTGAAGCAATTCTGTTGTGCTTGGATAATTTTTTTTTTATCACATTTTAATTGAGAAATGCGAGAAGTATCTAACTCAGTAAATTCATTAAATTGCCGTTCCACAATATTTCGTGCCACATAACAATGTTGAATTCAAATTTTTAAACTTTTTTCAAATATGTTTCAGTTGCACACCCAAGAAAAAGGGTTTGTTTATTTTTTTTCTCATAGATTAAATTTGTTTTGAGGAAGTCTCGGCGCTCTTCTAATCCAGTTTGAATTCGCAAAGTAATCTTCATCTTTATGTTTTCTCCAAATAACGTGGTCGATTTTTAAAAGTGTTTTCCCGTCAAAGAGAACATCTCTCCCTCTCGTTTTCTTTTTCCAAAAGCCTAGAGAAATCCTCTTATTTTATGTTAATGATTGAATAAACCTAATTACACTTTGGTTTTTGCAGATTAAAATTAAATTAAAGATAGATAGAAAATGATGACCCCAGGAGTTGCATTTCCGCGTTGTTTTCGTCACAGATCGAAATTCCATACCGTTTGTATGACAAATAATTTTCTAGACAGTTTGTTAAAGCTACTGATGTTGCGAAAGTTTAGCAATTAGAAGTTATCCGTTAGGTTGGGTCTGGAATTTAAAATTACCACATTAATTTATTATTTATTTTTTTATTATGGCGTGGTTGAAAACAGTGAATGCCGTTTTTTTGTTGGACAGAATACTAATTTGATTGATGAGGCGTCACATTCAAACAAGAGATATTTATCGGTACGTTAGATAGTGTATCGGGGGGACATTGGTTGAGGGATTTGGTCCCAGAAATACACAAATATGTATCACTCTCAGTCATGGGAATTAGGGCTGGCAGAGTGGTTCATTTGTGAATTAAAGAGTCGGAGGACTCAGCAGCAGCTATAATGGGGCGCCGAGAGCGTGAAGGGAACTTACGTGTAACACTGAGGGGCTCTCAGTGGACAGCTGTCAGTTTGACAGCTGTATACTAGTAACTGCCCTGCCAGGAAGAATCCTCCACTCCCAACAGTCCCAAACCAACCGCTAAGACCGGTAACTCCCACCGGCCCAACAAGTCATCCTTATCGCTTTCCCACCCTCGTATAAATATCCTCACTCTCTCCCATTCCCCAACCCTTCTCTCTCACTCTGAGCCCACAGGCAAGGCCAGGCCAGGCGATCTAGCCTCCTAAAACACCATACCCCAAACCCCGCAAACATTTTTCGCAAATTTTGACCGCCCAATCATACCCTAATAAATATATCTCGTTTATTTTGTTGTTTTCATTTGCGTTCTTTAATTAGTTTTCTTGGCTGCGGCAATAATCCCATTCCATGGCTTCCGCAAAGAAAGACGTGGATCGGATTAAAGGCCCATGGAGCCCAGAAGAGGACGAGGCGTTGCAAAGGCTGGTCCAGACTTACGGGCCCAGGAACTGGTCTCTGATAAGCAAGTCGATTCCTGGTCGATCCGGGAAGTCGTGCCGGTTGCGGTGGTGCAACCAGCTGTCGCCGGAGGTGGAGCACAGGCCCTTCACGCCGGACGAGGACGAGGCCATCATAAGGGCGCACGCAAGGTTCGGCAACAAGTGGGCCACCATAGCACGCCTCCTCAACGGCCGCACCGACAACGCCATCAAGAACCACTGGAATTCTACCCTCAAGAGGAAATGCTCCGCCATCGCCGACCCCCTCGACGACCGCCAGCCCTCAAGAGATCCGCCAGCGTCGGCGCTGCCACCGCCCTGCACCTCAACCCGGGCAGCCCATCCGGATCTGATGTGAGCGATTCCAGTTTGCCGGCGGCCCAAGTTTTCAGGCCCCTTGCGAGGAGCGCGACCGTTGTTCCCTCGGCCCACGTTGCCGAAACTGCGTCTTCGACCACTGATCCACCCACGTCTCTTAGCTTATCTCTCCCCGGATCCGATTCCTGCGATGCTGTTGCTAACCATGGGCCCGGGTCGAATCAGGTAGCCGGGCCCAGCCCGGCCTGGGAGAGCCCAGCAGTTTGTGTGGCACCAGCTCAGAGCGGTCACGAGAAGCAGTTCTTCAGCGCGGAGTTCTTGGCGGTGATGCAAGAGATGATTAGGATGGAAGTGAGGAATTACATGTCGGGGTAGAGCATAACGGCTTGTGTAACATGCAGACCGAAGCCATCAGGAACGCCGTGGTGAAACGTATGGGAATTGGCAGGGTCGAGTAGGGTAAAAGTTGGCGATGCTTTCGAGATTCGAATTAGCCAGCTGGAGTATGAGTTGCAGAGTAGAGACAAAAAAAAAAACCATGGTTGTTTTTATTTTTGTTAGTTCAGTTCACCTTTTCTTTACACCCTAAGAGGGTAAAAAATTGTAATAATTTTTGTACTGTACAGAAGGTCGTAACGGGGTTTCAGAAACTGAAAATGAACCATTGAATTTTAATTTTTAAATCCACGATCAAATCAGTTAAAAAATTGGAAAAAATGGTGTATTTTTGTTTTTAAAATCTTTGGAAGATACTGGAAAGTCTGGACTGTTTATTACTTGATTTTAGTAATCTGTCTATTATAAGAAGTAAATCTATACAAGCAATTGTAATAACTAGCAGTGATGATAGATATCCGTACATGGAGATATCTGTGAACGAGGATTCAATGGTGATAGAGGCAAAATATTCAAGTATTTTGGTAATTTGTGGAGAAAACATTCAATTTGTCATAATATTTGAGCATAGAGACTTTGACGTTAAGATTAAAAAAATTTGTTGATATTGAGAGAAGAGTTTATTCTTATGTTGTAAGTTCTTTTATTGTTTGTTTATGATGAAAAAATTAATGTTCATAACGAGAATTTGATCAATTTTCATTATTATTTTATTTATTTATTTATAATTTTTTAAATTATTCAAAATTTTTCGATTAATTAAATTGTTTAGATAAGTTTTGTTAATTTTTTTTAATGGGATATCTGTGGATTTTCGTGGAGGAGGGTGGGAATTAGTGGGAAATAAGGATGAAAATGTGGAGAACTCTAGAAGTGTGGGATAAGAAGTTGAGAGCCCAACCCCAATTTTATCTCTGTTAATAACGAAATACGAGGGCCTAGATTTAAGTCCTAAAAGCCCAAGTTGTGCGTGGGGTAGACGGACAAAAAGAACCATAACATTTTCAGTTGAGAAGACTGCAGTGGAAATGATTTTGTTTTGCAGTGGGAACTTGTTAGGCAGGTGATCGAGTGCAGCCAAGGAAATTAAAGCATGTGATAATCACGGAACAATATGAGCCATGTACCTAAAGTCCAGAGGGATGGGAAGAAAGAAACAGATTATTCACTTTAGGTGAATTATGACCACACTCATTTTTCTTTTCATTATTTAGTTCTGAATCTAATTCGGATTTCGGATTTTTTTTCAAGTTCTCATTTTAGGAACGTGAAAGTCTTATTGGAGATAATGTGATTTGTGCGTCATTCATAAATTATTTTTAATTCTAAATAACCTTACCATTTTTCCCCCATTTTTAGGATGCTATAACGTTTGAAGTATGTATTAAACATAACATATGACTTCACGTGAAGGGAAAAATGATATATAACTTAAGACGATGAGGATGTTGAAATTTGTCACTGTAGATGATAAAAGCTGAAAATACTGAAATTGATCATATAAGAAAACTACTGAAATTGGTGATTCTATGGTGGGAATGACAACAAAACTGCTTGTTAGCTGCTCTTTCAAAAATTAATGGCCACCTACCTCCTTGTCAGCTACAGAGGTTAGAGATGATAGAATGGAATAGGTTGGTTACGAGTCAATTTGATTCGATTTGGATTTAAGTGAGACAAATTAAATTTAAACTAAATAAAATTAATGGAGCTGATTTGGTTTGATTTCAATCTTTTTTCAGTGAAATCAAACTAAGTAAATCCAATTTAAATGGGTTAATTTCTTTGGGTCATTTAATTAAAGTGAAAAATAAAAATTCATATTGGCAGTATTTAGAATGAATAAAAATAAGAAATGACTTGATTTGACAAATGTCATGGAATTAATTGTTTAATTATGAAATTCCTGTCAATTTTAAAATGGGATTTACAATGAATTGATTTGATTTTAAAATTATTTTAAAAACTAATTTGTCCTTTCTTTTATAAACCCTAAAAATTAATAAGAGTAAAATTATAAAATAGTAATGTCAAAATAATTCTTAATTTAATGCATTCTAAACATGAGATTTGATCCCTAAATAAAAACAATTCAACTTAATTATCATTTTAATCATTCTTTTTAGTACATTGACAGTAATAATATTTGAACCTATGATCCTAGCCAAACTACCCAAGTCTCTTCACCACTCATCCATTCCTAGTGACTTTCATTTTTAATCATTCTAAACACTATATTGTTTTTTCATTATTATTATTATTATTATTACAATTGACAACTGCTTTAAGTGATGAGATATTTAATAATGGTTTGAATGAGTAAATATCTTAAAAATGTGAAAAAAAAAAGATAAAGAATGACTCAATCACTAAAGCCTAGGTGTACAACTTTAAAAGTTATAAAAATTTAAAAGAATAGTTGATCAATACTAATTGGTTTAACTCAATTTTGACTTGAAGCTAGCATTACAATTACCCAAATCTATCCAAACTGATTCATTGGTCCATTTAAAATTTTGAAATCATTAGGTTAATCCAACCCAATAATAAATGGTGTTAAAATCACATAAGCAGGTGGGTGAGACTGTTTAACTTGTAAAAACAATTTGTTCAATTGTGTTCTATGACTGTCTTTTAGTTTTTCACATACTTTCTTAAGTAAGTTATCTTAACTTTTTACTTTTTAATTTATGAATTAACTTGTTTAACTAATTATTTTGTTTAGTTTAGATTTATTTTTCTTTTATTTTTTTTTTTGGTTTGGATTTTCCATTTTCCATTTTATTTTTTTGTCTTTTAAGTAAAATGAAATGATATAATTATTTCGATGTTTTTGTTAGGTCGATTCACTTTTTTTAAGATTAGTTAGTCAGTTTTGTGTTTTGGGCTGACTCGAGATGGGCCGAAATGGAATAACCAGTTGGTCATTTCTAAGCTTCTACTCTTTCCAATGTTATGATGACCAGAGAGAGAGAGACTCTTTCCAATGTTAGAAGAGAAAAAGGAATGTTGTTGCTGTTTGCTTGTTTGGTGTAGAAAGACATAAGAGAGCTCCAAGTCATTAACAAGTGAAAATTCCCTCGCCAGAGCTCTTTTCATTTTTGTCTATCTGTTCAGGTGCAGGCTCCAAGTTTTTTTTTTATTTCTTTGTCAACAGCTTCTAAACTTGTTTATAGTTCGCTCAAGGCGTGACCAATTGAACAGACACTCGACAGTCTAATCCAAAGATTGATATGAGACACGGATACTTAGCTACCACAGGGTGTCTTCAGTTTTCAGTCATCAGGGCCTCCAGTATTTTTCACTTGGGAAAAGGCTCGCATGTGGCCTTCAACTGATCGCATGCAGCTCACTTCCGTGTTTGGTCAAAGCATTCGCTTACGTAAGATATTTTAAATAAAAATACATGTTTTTGGTCAGAGAAAAAACAAATTGGGTCGGAAACAACTTATTTCCAGTCAGAAAAACTATTTTTTATTTTTGGTCGAAACGATTCTTTTTCAAAACAAAGCAAATGTCATAATGAGTCAACCAAGTTCTGCTTTGCTCATTGCCTTCTTGAACACGTGCTGCTTTTTAAAACAAAATGGAAACAGCTGAGAATTGAGATGCTATTTGTTTAAAAGAAATTCAATAAGTAGCTTAACTAATGTAAGTTGTAGCAGTTAAATTGTAAAAAGAATACAAGGTATTCATTAAAAAAAAGTGTTAGATATTGTGAACACCATATTTTGTCCAGATATTTTTATCTTTTTTATATTAAAAATGTGGCAGCACTGACGATTCTAAGGTCTCCTTTCTTTATCATAAATTCCTATCCATCCCCCACTAAGCAACACAAATAATATACAAATGGTTATGATGGGCAATAACATTATAAAAGGGAAAATCGACAACAGCAGCCGGTGGGGGGTCGGTTTTGCTCAAAAATGGAAAAGGTGAGAAATAAAAATTAAAAGAAGTGGGGCTACAACCATCTCCTGTGCTTCCGGCAAATGAGGATGGGCTAGTGTCCCTGCATGTGAGGATGGATGGTGGAGCGTCCAACAACTGCAGAAGCATAGGGAACAAGTCAAATTGGATGCTCTTGCATTTCAGAAGGGATGGAAATATTAGTAAATTATCAAAGACCATCTCAGTATAAATAATTCATCAGCACAAAAGGGGAGGGGAGGAAGACACAGGAGCAACAACAATAACCGATCACTAGACATCATCATCATCATCACCCTCAATCTTTCACACACCTATTCCTATCACATAGCTTCTACCATTACCATATCACAGAATCATCATCATAATAAACCCATACACCATGCAGTCCACAACCAAATCAAACCAAAACTACAAGCCAATAGTCAATTAGAGCAACAAAACTGCCATCAGTATCAGAAACAATAAAAATAAGAGAAAGAGAGAAGGTCTGAGCCATACCCTTCTCGGTCTTCCACCACAAGGCCCCTGCACTACTCTTAGTACCTTCTTCACGCGGTCATCATCCTCGAAAAGCCCAACCGCAGCTGGAACGCCGGTGGAAACAAGCTCCGCAAACCCCACGCA
Source organism: Dalbergia oliveri (assembly GCA_030441495.1). Lineage (NCBI taxonomy): Eukaryota > Viridiplantae > Streptophyta > Magnoliopsida > Fabales > Fabaceae > Dalbergia > Dalbergia oliveri. The sequence goes on from JAMLFY010000003.1 coordinate 4,476,453, forward strand.
TCCACTTTCGCACCACCGCGCGGAGACCATCCCCAGCCACTACCAGAACCCGTACGACGAACGGAAGCACCGCGAAGGCCGCGCCAACACAGCCGCGCACGACCACCGCGTCGCGAGCTCCTCCGCATGTCCCTGTTCCTCCGCGAAACAGCCGCTGCCGAGAAGCTCGAATGCGGTCCTCCCCTGCACCGCCCGTTAGCCGCCTGTCCGCGAAGTCACCAGTCCAGCAACACCTCCGCCGCTGCCCGCGAATCGCCATCGCGAAGTCCCGCACCCTGCACACCAACCTTCGGGAAGCCCAGAGCCCCCCAACCGCGGCGCGAGCTTCATCCTTCCCCAGCCTGCATAGCCGCCGCCTCCGCCCCTTGATCTTGACCCTGGTTTAAGGTTGTGAACAATTTGAGTTCAGGTATCAAGTTGGGGGCTGTTTGTATTTTTAAAGGTTGGGCTACTTCACTTTTTTTTTTAGTGTCTTTTTGAGTTAGCATTTATTTTGGGTAAGAGTTAGTGGGTTTTGGTTTCTTTTTGTTTGGGTTTGTTGGGCCCTCTGGGATATTGGGTTGCTGTTTTGGGTTGCTATTGGGCTAGAGTCCTCAAAAAAAAATTTGAATGATCCTAGGCTTTAGTTTTTGGGTCTTAAGGTTTGGAGCTTTCTTTTGGTTGGATGATTTTATTTTATTTTATTTTTTAAAAAGTATTAGGATGTAACCGTAAAAAAAATTTTAAAAAAAAGGACAAAAAGAAGAAAACAAAAATCATAATAAATAAAATAATAAAAATAAAAATATTTTATCCGCAACAATTAATAGTGTGATTGGAGGTGAATGCCTCCTTCATGAACTGTTAAAATTGTAAGGGTTCATTGAATAGTTTATACTAACTTAACCCTGCAAAATAGGATTTCTCTTTTAATAAGTTATTAGTCAAAAAATCCTTTTCAAAAATTAAAATAGATCAACACACTTCTTATTCTCTAATAAAATCCACCAAACACAGAATCATTTTCTACAGAACGACGTGACTTTAAGTTTCATTGCACCAGGGGTACGTTGGCGTAGCAAACAACTATCAAGCCAAAATTAATTTTTCATTAAATTGTGTTCTCATTTAATTTTTATTCCTTGCTTTAATTTTATTTTATTTTATTTCTGTACATAATTATAATTATTTTGGGGAAAACTAAATATTATTAAAATTATAATAAATTTGCATAATGAGCTTTAGGGTAATCGTATTTATACGGATGTATTAGGGGTGAGTGGGAGTTTCCACCTTCCCTAATCATAATCAGGCTCGAACCTCATATCTCTTTTAAAAACCAGTTTATAAATTAAAAAGGTTTTCCAATTTTAACAGAATTAAAGTTGGTGGCGACTCCCATTTTACATTTTATTTCAAAATCGATTGTCATTCCTCATCGCATGTGCCCTCGCACGTTGTGACAGATATTTTTATAAAAGTCAATTTTTAGAATTATGAATAATTATAAAGTTGTTAAAATACAAATCATAATGTGAGAATGATTTCATGATTCATTTGTTATAAAATTATTAGAGTAAACACTCAAATTGGTTCATGATAAAAAAAATTAGTATTGAGGTCCCTTATAATTATAAAAATAGGACATTATAGATTTATGACAATTTTTATTGATAAACAAATTAATCATTGATAAAAATATTAGTGTAAAGGTCTCTCACAAGTGAAAAAATAGGGCACTAGGTCTCTGACAATTTCATTGACAGACAAATTGGTTCCTAACAAAAAATATTAGTATCGAGGTTTCTCACAATTGTAAAAATAGAACACTATAGGTTCTTTCTAAGCTGCATCCTACTAAATGCTATGTGAACTTTAATTATTGATCTATACTGAACCCACTAATTCTAATCACCATCAATTTACTAAAATGCACTCTTTTTTCATTTTTGCAAATCTCTCCCTAAATATTCCAAAATTTAATAGAGCATCCCATACCAAGTATGGTGGTATTGTATTGTTTTGTAATATACAATCATTGTACTATAGTAAAAAGCTCTTTTGGGAAAACAATTATGAATTTATGATATTAGTTTCTGTCTTGATAGTGGGTGAATAGAGGTTGTCGCCTACATTTTCAAATTATAAATTTATTTTAATACTAAGTTGCACAAAAAATATAGTAAATGACACAACTGATAACTCCAATTTATGGAGTTATTTAGCTTCTAACTTGGATTGAAATTGCATGACTTGTCTTTCATTTTCCAAGTGAAATACTTAAAAATAGGAAGAATTAACTCATATTTGTTTTAGAACTTTTGTTGAAAAATTCGATGTCATAAATCAAGACTATTGGGATGAATTGCATAATTCAAATTAAATTTTCATTGAATGATTTTTGGCAGAGAAAATTGTAGAAGTTTTGGAGCTTGAAGAGAATTCAAGTTGAAGCCAAGAGGAAGGAAGCAAAGCATGAAGAAAAAGCCATTGAATTGAAGTTTTTGCTTGGGTCGCGACCTTAAATTTGCTGGGTTGCAACCTCCGGGCGCCTAAACATTAGATCAGTTTGTGAGTCAGGTCGCGACCTGACAATTTAATTGGTTCGCAACCCGCACGCTGCCCAGGCCCATTTTTAGTAAATAATTACCCAATAGGCAGGATCAATAGGAGAGAGTTCGTTTTGCTGCCTTTTTCATGTTTTGAGAGAGGAACCCTAGGTTTTGGAAGGAGCCAACACTAGAGAAGGATTCAATCTTGAAGATTGAAGACCAAGAGCTGGAGAGGGATTGAAGCCCCATTTGTTCATCTTTTCCTCTCTTTTTACATCTTTAATATTCATTATGTCTCTTGAACTAGTTTGTGTTTTGTTCATTGTTATGGATAGCTAAATTTGTAACTAGGGAATCCTTTGAATCCCTCTATGGATCTTGGATGTTTGTAATGTTGTTTATTTGAATGTTGATGATTTTGGTTTTGGTTACCCATTTCTATTCTTAATGCTCTTATATGTTTGGCCACCATCTAAGTTGATTTGGGGATTCTCTTGAACTAGACATAGGAATAGAGATATTGGACCTTGGTGTGGGTAATGCTTGTTCTTTTACACTTAATTGGCTTAGGTGTGAGGATTAGTCATTGGGATGGAAACATACCTATTGACCTTGCATAGTAGATGTTTGATGTTAGTTCTCAATGGGTTGATTTCACACTAACTCACAAGGACACTTAGTGTTTTAGGTGAAAGAGAGACGGTTAATCGACCTAGACATAGGCTTTTAACTATAATTGACATGCTAACAAAACCAATTCCTCAATGTTCAATTAAGTAATTTGCATATCCAAGTGAAGTAGAGGGTGAAAAAGGTCCCCTAGGCCTTTTAACCTTGGTTGTTTCTCAACTCTAATTTGTGTTAGTGTTTTTAGTTACTTGCTCTTTAGAATTTCTTCGTAACTTCATTAACTCATTTTGCTCAGGCCTGAACACGTAGTTTAATTACTCGATAGCATATTTATACCCAATCCCTGTGGAGACGATACTCTTAACTCACATTATACTACTTGAACGACCCGTGCACTTGCGTATTTTACCCTCTTGTAGGCGGCCATCAACAACATAGATCGTCTCTTAAGGAGACTTCAATACTTAGTTAGGAAAATAGAGGTTTGGAAGAATGAGATTTAAAACAATTAAAATTAAAAGATAACAACAATGAAATAATAGCAAGTGAAGAAGTCACTAGTGCAAGGTATTTTTAAGATTGGAAGTTAATTATCATTGACCAAATATTAAATCCATTGGTGGCCATTGGTAATAAATTATTGATAATTCTACTATTAATCGATTGACCTCTAGAATTTGACCAATGCAAATAACTAATAAACAAGATCTCAATTTAATTAGAAATTGCATTGATTTAATTAACCAATTGTTATAGCTTAATCACCAATTGGAAGGTTAATTCTAATGTTCTTCTTTAAACATAAACCAATAAATTTAGCAATTTATGCCCAAAGGGTTTCTCTAAAAGACGATCGTCAATTTAGTTATTCCAATAAATATTATAGCAATCACCACAATAATTATAGGAATAGATACTACAGAAAATTAAGAAAACTAATGAGTTAATATTAAAAGGGGTCTCAAACATTCTCCCAATCAATTCTGGAACCCTTACACTAGTAAAGAAATCTACTCCTCCATCTCTGGAGGATTACAACAATGAAAGAGAGAACCTGAAAAATAATAGCAATAATCCTTACCATAATCTTCAAGACAAAACACCTTCACTAATGGAACCCTTAGGGAGAGAAAGAGGAGAAGAGAGATATAGAGAGATAAGAAGAGGAAAGCCTAAAAGTGAGTTTCAAGCTAGGGCAAAAGTCTGTAACATTTCTATATATACTGCTCTCTAAAAATGGGCCAAAGTGGACCCAAAAACATATCACTAAACTAATGTCCCGTGATTGCATTACGCTGCAGCGCTCAACAAAATGCTAAGTCCCAAAATTTGATGGTTGTCGCTTTGCAAGCGCTGCTAAATGAGCACTAGTGCTCACCCGATAATGAACTTCCATGCTTTTTTCTTCCTTTTTGCTCTAGGCCTCTTCCAGAGAGTTTCCAACCTTGCTTTTGACATTTTGCAATTGATCCAAAGTTCCTGTGCAAAACCATACTAAAAAAGATAAGTTAAATGTAACAAGGTGTAATTACAAATTACTCCCAAAATCAATGCAAAAGCCAATAATTTTATTAGAATCTCACAATGAGGAATAAATTAAAATCCTAATTAATTACATTAATAACTCAGTAAAACTCATGTAAAAAACTAAGATTTGGCAATAAGATAAGTGGCATAAATGCCTCTTATTAGTGGGTATGGTGAAATATTGAAACGATCGAGAGGAATTTGTAAAAAAATAAAAATAAAAATAGAAGGTATGTTTTAGTTAGTGTTATTGAGATTAGTAAGTGTCATATAAATCAATAATTAAAGTTTATGTTAGCATTTAACAGGTTACAAGTGAGTAAGGGACCTATATGTCCTATTTTTACAATTGTGAGTGACCTCAATACTAATTTTTTTATTGTCTGGATCAATTTGTCCATTAATAAAATTGGCAGGGACTTATAATATGTTATTTTTGTAATTATGGGATATCAACACTAATATTTTTTTTTTCAGGGCCTAATTTATTCATCAATAAAATTATCAGGGATTAATTTGGGTGTTTACTCAAATTATTATAACTATTTTTTTTGACAAGTTATTAATGGTTTTATATTGATTAGTATATGTCCTTTTTATATATTTTCAATTTTGTAACTTATCTTTAAACTCTATTACTGATCTATACTAAAAGTTAGATATGGTGCGATCATTCAAATTATTTTTTTAGCCGTTGGTTCTAGGAAGTTATTCTAAAAAAAAAAAAAAAGAGTGGACATTCAAATTTCTTCTACCTCTTCGTTTATAAATTATCATATATTATTTTTGTGTCTAACTTCCTTTATATATACTAGTGGCTTTAATGCATTGTCTGCTTGTTAAGTTGCCTTTTATTTTTTGGATATTACTGTAATTAAATAAGCATGTACATATTCAATTTTATATTGTGTCGATATTGATCATGTAACATTTATTAGCAATACATACATTGTCATGCATGTCAAGTCATATTTATTATTTTTTGGGTTTTACCATAATAAATTATTCTTGACTTTTTTTTGGACAGGTCACATCATTCTATTCTATAAGCAAAATGATATTTTTTTATATCAATAACTGAATATTAAAAAAATAGATAACAAAAATTATTGAAAAAGGACGAGCATATAACATATATTTTCAAATGTACCCATTATATTTACACATGTGATATGAAAAATGAGATATTTAATAATATGGCATAAATATTGACAAATATTATTGATTTGGCTTATTCAATCGATGGCTTTAATTAGAAGGTTGAAGTACTCATGCATATTTTTTCCAAAATGGGGTGAAGAAAGAGTGTCATGAAAGTAATTGGAAGTTTAAGAGAAAGTTAAAAAACTTGATGTAAATGTGTAACTTAAAATTTTAGCCATATGAATACTTCTTAGACCAAAAGAAAGGTAGGTTAGTATGATTATTGTCCGTGTAATTTAATCAAATTTATAAAGGTGGTCTGCTAAAAAAAGTACATTGGCCTAATCATCATTGAGAATATGTCCAAAAAATGCATGCGAAGTAGAAATAAGTAGAATAATTTTTTCACTTGCACAATCCATGTAGGACATGATTAAACTTGTTATTGGACAAAAATTTAATTGAAAAAAAAAACTCTTACATAGCAAATGGAACTTTCCTGATAGATGCTCCAAGTTGTGTCACAACCCGACCTGAACATGGGCCACGTGGGAATCCCATTCCACGTAAGCCTCGTGACCTCTGAGTCTCTCTATATGCCTAATTTAATAAAATCCAGTTCCAAAATATAATTTCGTCTCTGTTATAAATCTTTAGCTCCTTGGAAATTAAATCGTTTTAAATACTTTCATAATCAAGCTCTAGATATATATATATATATAATACAAACATCTAAGTTGCTCTCAATACCAAATAAACAATACAAATCATAATCTTGAAAATACAAAACATGCATTATTTTAATGTTAGGACCCCGCCCGCAATATACTGGAGCACTCTATCTCTTACAAAATACCACATGCAACTTCACTCTGAAGTGAAGCTCACCAATGAGAATCTCTACTGTCGGGGAGGAGATGGAGGAGAAGGACTCGGCGGCTAACGTATCTGAATGGAAGAAGGGAGATGGGTGAGTTTCATCTAAAACTCAGTAGGCTCTCACCCATAACCCGCCATGGGACAATCAAGAAAATAAATTATCATATATAATCATCAGACTGGTGAATACAATATCTGAAATCATATTCATCTATGTAAACAATATAACAAAAAAACTAATGTTCTTTGTAAATATAAACAACAGGACTCTATTAGAGAAACAAATCTCTGGTTATGCACAATTCATATGACATAACAAAATCTCTGAACTCTGGGCACCTAACTAAGTCTCATTTCTGATTTCTTGCCTATGGGCGACTTGGTATACCAAGGTTAATGAATAACCCGCCGTTACACAGCATGTTTCTCTATAGCCACTGCTAACTTAATTCAGAAATCTAAATCTTTTCTCAAAGTCTTCTATCCTAGAGTTCACAAGCTCTAGTATATAAAATCAATAAATTCTGAAATTCATATAATCATTACAATATTTTATAAATCTCTAAATATAATCATATTCATACTCAAGCTCTTTAATAAAAATTACTTTAACAATAATGGTCCCATGGGTTTTCAAAAAAACATATATTTCATGCTTTCATTTCTAATATCATATGGTCATATCATAATTTACTGAAATTAACTCTAATGATCAACATAAGGATCATAGGTCTAAACCCACTCACCGTTTGAAGGGAGTATGTGGGCCCCACCAACTTAGAACTAAATGACACCAACAACTGCCATAGAGCAATTATAACTCTAGATTAAACTCTAATAATCTCTAGAGGGCTCTATCCTAACAAAATTGGAGGACTCCCACTTGATAACAATGAAAGAAATGATCGGTCCAAATCCAAGATTATGAAGAAATAAAGACATAATCTAACAGCATATACTCACCTTGAAGCTTGGAAATGATGGATTTGAGAGAGAGAAGAAAATTGATGAAGAAGAAAAAGGGAACGCGTTATGCGCGTTCTAAGCTCGAAACACGGGTTTTTATAAACCTTCACCGCCTGGGCGGTCTCTCTCTTTCCAGCGACCGCACTTCTCGTTGACCACCTGCGGTCATATGACCGCCTGGCGGTCTCCAGGAGGTTTCTCCGACAACCTTTGCCGCCTGGGCGGTGAAATGACTGCCTTCCAGAGGTTCACTTATTACATTACATTTCTTAGTTTTAAGTTAATCATTTATTTTACTTCCCATTAACTTTAAAACATAAATGTAAATAAGGAAATACCCCCCATTTGGATTCAAATAAAATATCTAAAAAATTAAAATCCCAACAACTTAGAATTCAAAATTTGGGTTTTAGTTTAAATTGAGAATTTTTGAGATTTTCCAAACTTGTGGGTTAAGAATGAAACGCTTAAAGGTTTGATAAAATTTATTAAAAATCACTCTTCAACTTATTTTCCCTCTAGGAACCATTACCTGACTTTTAATTTCAGGAATATGGTTCTATCATATAGCCCTCCAAGGAGGTGTAGGATCAGACTTAGTAAAAATTTCAACCCCTAGGTCCTATGGAAACTTTGGGACAATGCAGGTCTTACCTACCGTGTACCTAGGGTATCACATTCTCCCCTTTAAATAGATTTAGTCCCCAAATTTTAAAACATACCTTGAGGAGGGAAAAGGTACGTACTTGATCCTCATGGCTTCCTCGCTTTCCAAGTAGCTTCCTCGCTAGAGTGATTCCTCCAGATAACCTTTACTTGAGGCCACTTCTTCGAGCGAAGCTTCTTGATTTGTCTATCCACGATGGCAACCGTTCCTCTTCATATGACAAGCTCTTATCAACTTGAACCACTTGTGGTGTGAGCACGTGAGACTGATTTGGTATATACTTTCTAAGCATACTGACATGAAAGACAAGGTGGATCTTTGATAAATTGGGAGGGTGGCAGTCTCAGCCTCTAACCACTCTCCAACCTCAAATGGGCCAATGTAGCGTGGATTTAGTTTCCCCGCTAGAAATTCACTATTCCCTTCATGGGAGACACCCTCAAACACATGATCACCCACAGCAAACTCTAGGTCTACGCCTATTACGAGCATAGGACTTCTGTCTAAATCTAGCTGCAACACCGTTCTCCTAATCAATTGAACCTTCTCTAGAGTCTCTTGTACTAGGTCTGGGCCTAGGGACTTAACTTCCCCAAGTTCAAACCATCCAGAGGAGTCTGAATGTCTTCCATACAGCGCCTTCAAACGGTGCCATCTGGATGCTAGCTTGATAACTGTCATTATAAGAGAACTCATTAGTGGCAAGTGGTCACACCAACTCACCCAAAGCTAATACACAAGCTCTGAGCATATCCTCTAATGTCTGATAGTCCTCTCTTGCACCATCTGTTGCCCTGAAGGCTTGGTCAGTTCCACGAGTCTCAGAGCTTCTTGAAATGTCTCCCAAACGGGAAGTGAACTTGACCCTCTATCTGATATATGATTGACATGGCACACCATGGAGTCTAACAACTTCATCTATGTAAAGCTGGGCAGAACTCATCTGAAGTTTTTGCCCTGGTAGAAAGTGAGCAGACTTAATCATTCTATCCACAATCACCCATATAGAATTGAAGCCTCTGGTCAGTACCAGACTACAAAGTCCATGGTTATCCTCTCCCATTTCCACTCTTGGATCTCTATCTTTTGAGCCTGAGGTCTTTGGTGCTCAGCTTTGACTTGCTGATACACCAAACATCGTGCCACATAGTCAATATGTCCCTCTTCATCCTTCCTACCAATATAGCGCTAAGATCTTGATACATCTTTGCCGAACGGGATGGACAGAGATGCTGCATTATGGGATTCTTCCATCACTTTTCTTTAGCTCACCCACATTGGGTACACATAGACGGTCTTTAAAGTGTAATATACCCTCCACATCACAGAAAACTAGGGCTCTCCTCTATGCACCCGTCATAAGCTCAACCAATTTGGGATCTTCCTCTTGTTGAGTTTTAATCGCTCTACCAGGGTTGATTGGGCCTTAATGTGAGCAAGAGATTCCTGAATCATCAAGTCCAAACTGGACTCCCTTTGCCTCTAACTTATGGATATCCTTTATCAATTGCTATCTCAAGGCACTATGTGGGCTAAACCCATAGATTTCTACTCAAAGCATCGGCTACCACGTTAGCCTTACCCGGATGATAAGATATGGTGCAGTCATAGTCTTTTAACAACTCTAGCCACCTATGCCTGCCTTAGATTCACCCTTCTGGGAGATATATTTCAAACTTTTGTGATCAGGAAAAATCTCACATGTTTCTCATAGCAGATAGTGCCTCCAGGTCTTCAAGGCAAATACCACCGCTGCCCATCTCAAATCATGTGTAGGATAGTTCTCATGCCTCTTCAGCCCTAGATGCATAAGCCACTACTCGACCATGCATAAGGGCACAACCCAGTCCAAACTCTAGAGGCATCACAAAATACTGAACCACCATGTCCCTGAACACAAAGACAGGAGCCATGGTCAAACAGGTCTTAAGCCTTTGAAAGCTTTCTTCACACGCATTTGACCATCTAAACTTAACACCTTTCTCAAGTCAACTTAGTCAACGGACCTATCCTCGAGAAATCCTTAATCAACCTCAGGACCCGACCCAAGGGCTCCTAATCTCTGAAATCTTGAAGGCCTCGGCCATTGCAGGACTGCCTCAACTTTCTTTGGATCAACTAAGATACCATCCTTAGACACTATATGTCCAAGGAACGCCACTGATCAAGCCAAAATTCACACTTAGAAAATTTGGTATACAACTGGTTTCTCCCTTAGTGTCTGAAAACAATCCTAAGATGATGTTCATGCTCCTCTTCGCTCCTAGAGTACACTAGGATGTCATCGATGAAGACAATCACAAAGTGATCTAAGAACGGCCTGAAATCCTTTCATTAGATCCATGAAGGCTGCTGGGGCATTGGTTAATCCAAAGGACATCACTAAAAACTCATAATGTCCATAGCGTGTCCTAAAGGCCGTCTTGGGTACATCCTCACCCTTGACCTTCAATTGGTGATAACCCGAACGAAGGTCGATCTTAGAGAAACACCTAGTCCCTTGAAGCTGATCAAATAGGTCATCAACACGTGGCAAGGGGTACCGATTCTTGATGTTAACCTTGTTTAACTGCGATTATGCATATCCGCATAGATCCATCCTTCTTCCTAACAAACAGCTGAGCACCCCAAGGAGGTCTCGGTTGGATAAACCCCTTGTCAAGAAATTCTGGTAATTGATCCTTTAACTCTTTCAACTTCTCTGGGAGCCATTCGATACGGGGTAAGAAATGGGCCTAGTTCTTTAAGCTCTAAAATCTTTTTCTAACTTTATTCTCTTGGCATCCCTGGCAATTCTTCTGAAAACATCTGGAACTCACAAACCACAGGAATGGATTCTAAACTTACAATCACATCCACATTGAGAGCTGCTAAGAACCCAAAACCTCCCTTGTCCATAAGCCTCAAGGCACTCATGGCGAAATCAGATTGGTTGGAGCTGAACAATGATACTCTTGAACTCTTGGAGCTCACCTCAGGAACATCAAACTTCATGGACTTATTGAGCAGTCAACCATGGCATGGCATGAAGCTAGCCAATCCATGCCAAGGATGACATCAAAATCAAGTCTAGCACATGAAGGTTGGCTAATCCATGACTCCAACTTAACCTCAGTCTTTAGAGACAAGTAACTGAAGGGATCCTCCTGGAAGTATCCCACAAGAAACGGTTTTTCTAAAGTGGAACAGGACCTCTAAACGAAAGCAGAACGGGGACACATAAGAATATGTAGACCCTGAGTCAAATCAATGCAAAAGCCTCAAAGGAGAAAACTTCATAATACCTCACAACATCGGCTGAAGCTCCACATCCTGCGTGTGAAGCAGAACGGGCCCGTCCTCCACCACTCTTCGCCTCTACCTCTACCACCCGAACCTCTACCCTGGCCTCCCAACCTTTCACGCTGAAACACGGTCCCTCAGTTCTGTTTCATAAATATGAAGCAGTACGACCGTTGGCTAGATGATCCCTCTGGAACACACTCCAATGCTTGTGGCCTGGCCAAGCACAGCAAAAGTGCCAATCATGCATCCGACATGTCTTTTTCACAAGTCACATTGACGGAAGCTCTGCATTATGTTGGACCACTGTTGCTATCTTCCTTCCGTCTTTTAGCAAACAATAGGTGAGAGGCGGGCTCTCAGAAATAGCCCACTCCTCAACTCCAACCTGCCTCTGGCCATATCTACTCATACCAACTCTTCCAAAATGGCCATGTGACTTGGCCCCTTGGACTGAACTCTCCTTTAGCTAAACCACCTTAACCGATCGTCATATCTACCACTTGGGCATAGTCCATGATCCCTACATGAGGTTGTAGGCTCAGGAACATTTAAGGAGTCCCTGAACAAATCCTCACTTTACTCTTCTCAAAAGTAATCCTGGTGCTCACTCAGGTGGGTAAACCTCTCATCATACTCAGCCATTGACATGCCAGGAACCATCAAAGTCGTAAAACTCGTCAAGCATTGAGTCGTCGACTCTTTGAAATGAACCTCCAGGAAAGCTTGAACTCCTCCAGGTAGGTGGCTCTCAGTCACCACGTCCCTGGAGGAACTCCTCATACCATATCCCCACTTGGCCTCCAGCTTGAAGCCGGCCAAACTCCTGCTGATGAACAATGGATGACTCGGGTTATCTTTTCTTTCGGAGAATCTGCATTTGTCAGTGAAAGTGGGCGGGTCCATTTCTGAAACGCTCAAGTGCCGAGTCATCTGGATCTCTAATGGGTGGCTGAGCCATTTGGCTGGGCCAGGCTAGCAGGCTGGGCGCCTTGGCCTTCGGCCTGTGGCCATGACTCCAGGAGGGTGGCCAAAGCCTCCAAGCTCGGAGACGGGCATTGGTGCGAAGGAAAGCCACTGATGATGATGCGTGAAGAAGAGACGACGTCAGGGAGCATCCTGAAATCTGAAAGACGAATACAAGGGATAGTGAATATAGATCATTATAAGAAAGACAATACTCTATTTCTGAACCTAGACATAACTAACTATTCCTAAAGGCCTCAAGTAACGCTTCGAGTGCAAATGGGTGCCTTCCATTTACATAAACGACGTGCTACTTGTGGACACTTGCTGAGTGACATGCAAGGAAACCTAAGGCTCTGATACTTTTCACAACCCAACCTGTGGAACATGACGGCACGTGGGAATCCCATATCCACGTAAGTCTCGTGACCTCTTTCTCTTATATGCCTAATTTAATAAAATCCAGTTCAATATAATTTCGTCTCTTATAAATCTCTAGCTCCTTGAAAATTAAATCGTTTTAAATACTTTCATAATCAAGCTCTAGATATATACATATATATATATATACATATATATATATAATACAAACATCTCAGTTGCTCTCAATACCAAATAAACAATACAAATCATAATCTTGAAAATACAAAACATGCATTATTTTAATGTTCCTGACCTTGCAATACACATTAGCACTCTATCTCTTACAAAATACCACATGCAACTTCACTCTTGAAGGGAAGCTCACCAATGAGAATCTCTCCTGTTGGAGGAGATGGACGAGAAGGACTTGAAGGCTAACTTATCTGTAATGGAAGAAGGGAGATGGGTGAGTTTCATCTAAAACTTAGTTAGTAACCCATAACCCGCTCATGGGACAATCAAGAAAATAAATTATCATATATAATCATCAGACTGGTGAATACAATATCTCTGAAATCATATTCATCTATGTAAACAATATAACAAAAAAACTAATGTTCTTTGTAAATATAAACAACGTACTCTATTAGAGAAACAAAATCTCTGGTTATGCACAATTCATGTGACATAACAAAATCTCTGAACTCTTGGGCACCTAACTAAGTCCCATTTCTGATTCTCTTGCCCTATGGGCGACTTGGTATACCAAGGTTAACAATAACTCCTTAACATACCATGTTCTATAGCCACTGTCTAACCATATCAGAAATCTAAAAAAGTCTTCTATCCTAGAGTTCACAAGCTCTAGTATATAAAATCAATAAATTTTGAAATTCATATAATCATTACAATATTTTATAAATCTCTAAATATAATCATATTCATACTCAAGCTCTTTAATAAAAATTACTTTAACAATAATGGTCCCATGGGTTTTCAAAACATATATTTCATGCTTTCATTTCTAATATCATATGGTCATATCATAATTTACTAAAATTAACTCTAATGATCAACATAAGGATCATAGGATCTGAACCCACTCACCGTTCAAGGGAGTATGTGGGCCCCACCAAATGGAGAACTTAAATGGCACACAACACTTTCATAGAGCAATTATAACTCTAGATTAAACTCTAATAATCTCTAGAGGGCTCTATCCTAACAAAATTGGGAAGGACTCCCACTTGATAACAATGAAAGAAATGATTCGTTAAATCCAAGATTATGAAGAAATAAAGACATAATCTAACAGCATATACTCACCTTGAAGCTTGGAAATGATGGATTTTGAGAGAAGAAAATTGATGAAGAAGAAGAAGGGAACGCGTTCTGAGCTCGAAACACGGGTTTTATAAACTTTTACCGCCTGGGCGGTGAAATGAGGCCTGGGCGGCTCTCTCCAGCTGGACCGCACTTCCTCTTGACCGCCTGCGGTCTTTAGGAGGTCTTCTTCCAAAGCTTTTCCTGTCGCCTGGGCCTGAAATGACGGGCGGTTCCAAGGTTCACTTATTTACATTACATTTCTTAGTTTTAAGTTAATCATTTATTTTACTTCTCATTAACTTTAAAACATAAATGTAAATAAGGAAATACCCCATTTGGATTCAAATAAAATATCTAAAAAATTAAAATCCCAACAACTTAGAATCCAAAATTTGGGTTTTAGTTCAAATTCGAGAATTTTCGAGATTTTCTAAACTTGTGGGTTAAGAATGAAACGCTTAAAGGTTTGATAAAATTCATTAAAAATCACTCTTCAACTTATTTTCCTTCTAGGAACCATTACAGACTTTTAATTCCAGGAATATGGTTCTATCATATAGTCCTCCAAGGAGTGTAGGATCAGACTTAGAAAATTCACGACCGCTGGGTCCTATGGAAACTTTGGGACAATGAGAACCGTACTCCTGGTCGTGTACCTAGGGTATCACAAGTTGTCTGTCACATAGTTTCGATTATTGCATCCACTTAGGACAAAAAAAAAAAACAATTGAAAGGTGAAGTAAGAAAAAATGGAAGTGCATTAGCTTATGGAATGAGAGCGTGGTGTTAAATAAAAAGAATAAAAGCGTCGGTTGGTCACTGTTAAGGGACGGTTAATGGGGTTCATGAGAGCATGGTGACAAAACTAGTGCGATGGAATGGAAGTGGCAGTGCCAAGGCTATGATGGAGCATGTCTAAAGTGGGTGTAAAGCGATGGAATGAAGGAGTTACTTACGAATTGCAAAGAGAACTGCAATAAGATTGTTATGATAATTTGATAATTGTAAAGAAAGATGGGCAACTACCACAAGGGTAAAACTGGAAGAATAAATTGGACACCAAAATGAGAAGACGACACAATGGGCCTTTGGAAAATAAAATAAAAAACAACTTAAATCACATACTTGAATGACGAAAGTTTGTGAATGGATATTGTTATTGAAATGTAAAATTTCTGAAATGACGAATGTAAAATTTTTTTTTTATTTTGTGCAAATAGTAGGAGGCAAACAACAGCTATATCTTAGGGGCAAGAATTAAACAACCCACTACACTATAAAATCTCAAGTTGATTAGAATCCCGGTTGGTCTTGGCTGCGGGAAATCTCAAGTTGATGGAAATAATGCGAAAACTTAATGTTTACTTTGAAATGAAAAGTAGTACTAAGCTAATAAGCTATTATTTAAAATTTATTAATAAAAGTAAAACATAGTATATTGTATGTAAAAAACAGTTTTTTGATGAGATATTGTACGTAAAATAATATTAACTATAATGTAATGACTTCTTATTTATATTTTAGTGCCGCTAATCAAGGCTGAAATCTGTTGGCAAGTTGATAAGCAAATTGATAGCATTTTTTTTTTTTTGGGTTCCATTTTAAAATATGAAAGGTAAAATATATAATATTGTTTGATCTCGGTCTCTTAGCCTTGGGTGTTGAACTGTTGATCTACAGATCCCACAGGAAGGTACGTTGCGGACGACGGGGATAGGCACTGATCCAATTGGTCAAATCACATGCAGCCTTCAAACCAAGAACAAAAGAAAAAAAACAAAATAACATAACAAACTTTGGCAGCCATATATGAATCTCATATAATTTAATCTTACGTAGACTTCTACAAGTATTTATATATATATATAACCAATCTAATTATATTCATCATCTTTTGAGCTGATCCATTCCATTTTGGGGCTAGCAATGCTTATCCAAGTGTTGATCCTCGTCTTGTTCGCCTCGTGTACCTTTGCGGCGACAGACACACTCTCACAAAGCTTGTCTCTCTCGGTTGAGAAACCAAGCGACGCCCTCGTTTCAGCCAACGGAGACTTCTCAGCGGGCTTCTTCCAAGTTGGTGTTAACGCTTACTGCTTCTCCGTATGGTTCACAAGGTCCAGACAGCCCACCCCTGTTTGGATGGCAAACCGAGACGAACCCGTCAACGGCAAAGGCTCAATACTATCACTCTTAAAAACAGGCAACCTGGTCTTGATCGACGCAGGAAGAACCACCTTCTGGTCCACCGACACGTTCCCCCTTTCCAACGTGCAGCTGAAGCTCATGAACAACGGCAACCTCGTTCTTGGCACTTTACAAGGCACTGTCCTCTGGCAAAGCTTCGATTCCCCAACGGATACCATTCTCCCTGGCCAACCACTCACAGTGCAAGCATTCCCCGTTTCATCAAGAAGCGCAACCAACTATTCCACCGGTTTCTACAAACTTTTCTTCGACACGAACAATGTTCTTAGCTTGCTTAACAAAGCTCCAAATGTGTCCAGCATTTACTGGCCATCCCCGTATCAATTGCCAAGTGCTAACGGCAGATCCACCTTCAATTTATCAAGAATCGCTGTTCTGGATTCCTATGGCAGTTTCACATCCTCTGATGGGTTCCAATGCCGATCCTCCGATTACGGTAAGAAACTTCACAGGCGGCTCGTGATGGATCCCGATGGTAACGTGCGCATCTACAGCTTCAACGAGGAGCTCGAGACGTGGGAGGTGTCGTGGCAAGCCAGTAGCCAACCGTGCACGGTTCATGGCCTTTGTGGAGCTAACAGCATGTGCACTTATGACCCTGTGAATGGCAGAACTTGCTATTGCATACAAGGGTTCAAGGTTAAGAATCCAAACGATTGGTCCGAAGGATGCGAGCCTGAATTTAACCTTGATGATCTCTCTTGCAATAGTAAGCGGAATGTTTCCATGGGCTTCCTCTATCTTCCGGACATGGAATTATATGGCTATGAGAACAAAGTGTATAACGTCGCAAGCTTGATAGAGTGCCAAAAAAATGCTTGGATGCTTGTGAGGATTGCAGGGGTTTCCAACTTAGTTTTAATGGGATTCAGACCTATAACTGTTACCTGAAAACTGTTTTGCTCAACGGAAGAGATTCTCCCAATTTCGACGGAGATACGTACATAAAATTGCCGGAAGCAACTTTGCTCTCTTCCAAAAAGCCTCTGAAGCATTCAACGATGGACTGTTCGCCTGGCTTGTCTCAACCCCTGAACAGATTTTATCAAAAACCTCGAAGAAACTCCACGTTGAATTTCTTGGTTTGGTTCGCTGGCGGGGTAGGGATACTTGAGTTGTCCACCATTTTCCTCGTGTGGTTCTTCTTGCTGCTTCGAACCAACAAGCAACGGGATGCGGGAGATCAACAGAGCCAACTCCTTTCCGCTACCGGATTCCAAAGGTTTACATATGCAGAGCTCAAAAAAGCAACAAAGGGATTCAGTGACGAGATTGGGCGAGGAGCCGGAGGGGTTGTGTACAAAGGTACATTGGATGGTGATCGTGTTGCTGCTATCAAACGCCTAAGCGAAGCAAATCAAGGAGAGGCTGAATTCTTGGCTGAAATAAGCACTATCGGCATGTTGAACCACATGAATTTGATTGACATGTGGGGATACTGCGTTGAGGGGAAGCACAGGCTCTTGGTGTATGAGTACATGGAGCATGGATCCTTAGCAAATAATCTCTCTTCTAATGCATTTGATTGGAAGAAGAGGTTCAATGTGGCTGTGGGTACAGCCAAAGGTCTTGCTTATTTGCACGAAGAGTGCTTGGAATGGGTCTTGCACTGCGATGTGAAGCCTCACAACATACTCCTAGATTCTGATTTCCAACCCAAGGTAGCAGATTTTGGCCTCTCAAAGCTTCTGAATAGAGACGAGCGTGGCAGTTCTGGTTTCTCAAGAATAAGAGGGACTCGAGGTTACATGGCTCCCGAGTGGGTTTACAATCTTCCCATCACTTCTAAGGTGGACGTTTATAGCTATGGGGTTGTTGTGCTGGAAATGGTAACTGGGAAGAGCCCTATGGAAGTACACAGCCTTGACCTTAGTGGGGGCATTGAGCAGCGTAGGTTGGTGACGTGGGTGAAGGAGATCATAAACGGTGCTCCCTCAAGAGAGTTTTGGGTTGAGGGGATTGCAGATCCCAAATTGGAAGGCAAATATGACATTCCGCAGGTTGAGGTTTTGGTCAAAGTGGCTTTGCAATGTGTGCAAGATGACATGAATGAAAGACCGTCCATGAGCCAAGTGGCGGAGATGCTTCAGCCCCATGGAAATGCTCTCTTCCTTCGGCAGTTATAATGTTATATCTTGCGGTTCCATTATTTTGAACATGGTGATTTTTGTTTTGCATTCACACTGCTGCGTTTTTTTGGGGGTTTATTATTCTTCGACTAATCTGTGCTGTTTTGAATTTAGAACAAGTACTGGGTACTAAACATTTCTTAGTGCACCCTACACAGTGCCCTACGGTTATATGTTTAACATTGGTGATCGGTGCTGTTCTTTATTTCTTGTTACAATAAAATCATTGTGTGTTCATACAATGATATTATATATTATGCCACAAAGGATTGCTATAACTTGACTGGCAGGAAAATCATTATTAATGATTGAATAATGTGCTAGAATTCAAGCAAAAGAAAAAGGATGTATGTTAAAAAATATATATACTATTCGATTGTTTTACATATTATTTCTGATGAAAATCTCGTCTTAAATTACAATTTGAAATCTGTTTGAATATTTGGAATATCAATAACATGATTATCTCATTTCATTTGAAATTGTTCATACTTTTTTTTATCATCAGACGATGATCTTTGGTGAGTCTAACATATAAACATTGACAAATCTCATATTGAAAAGAAACAACGTTAAATCTTACGTAAAACACATAATTTATTGAAATTAACCCAGTTATGCCGTATTCTTTCAACCATCCGTATAAACTACACGAAATTAAAGGATAATTATTTCTTTAATGAAAGCTCGATATAGTTAGATTTATATGGAGTGAGTTATATGTAGCTATGCCTTTTCACCAACCCCAAGTAACCTTCACATTTTATCAATCCAACTGGAGACAATGTATTAGGAGGTCTTAAGATGTAAGAATATTATGTTATATAACTCATCAGGCCCAAACAATACTTCGGTAGCAGTTTTAACTGAGGTGCAGATGCCATATAATCGGATATTATGTCACATATCAAAGTTTTTTTCTTTTAATAAACGAATTTTACAATGTCTTTGTTGGTTGTGCCTTTTGTTCTAAGGCTAAGCGCTACCATCCAACAATATAATCTTATCACAACTCTCCACTTCTCCGCCTTTTAATTTTTTATCTATAATTCTTCTTGTGTGTAAAATAGAAGTTTGTGAGACGAAGCTTCCGAGACATTTTCCCATTCAATATCCAAGCCTCCACCTCGAAAGCGATTGATGTAGGATGGCTCTTTGAAACCGTGCGCACTGAATTAAAACCATCAAATAATGGCAAAAATAGGGTCAATGAGGCGGCTGCAATAATAATAATAAAATACAATAATAAATGATAATAATAATAATAATAATAATAATAATAAAACAATGCCAAATAGTTTCCCTAACTAACAGTCCATCACTCATTTCATTATCTAATTAGCCATGCACCCAATACATTGTATATGATGTTATTTTATTAAACAAATAATCTGTTTCGATAACGACGAAATTGGCATGCTCTATGGCTTTTATATATACATATAGCTAGCAACTTGGCAAATGGCAAGCCCTCAATTCGTAAAGCTGGTCAAAATTATTTGCTAGGCAGAGATCCACTATGCAAATCGGCATTTATAATGGAAAAATATTATTCCAATTAGGACACACTCCATCAACGTTACTCTTTATCTATAATGTTGCGAAAGCCACCGCAGCATTAATATAATAGTATCACACATGCATTAATCTATCCTTTTCTTTTTTTGATGTCTTGATTTTCATGAGAGCTTACTATTTTTATCAATCCTCTGACCCGTGTATAGTATATAGCCTATAGCCCGTCACAAACGGCAACGAGAAATTCTTTCTTCCCCCCTGAGGGAACATTTTCTTCCTCCTCAACATATTCGTACCTTCAATTTATGAAGGACCCACCACATTTACATCTCAGTTCCCAAGAACATTTGGATAGTTTGAGATTCATGTGAAGGAAGAATATATCTTACTAGCATGATCATGAAGTTCAACGGAGGGACATCATTACTTAATGAGTCGGATGTGGTATTTTTTTTTTTAAGTATAACATATCTATTTTTGTGAAAAATATGAGATTGAAACAAACTTTTAAGTTTTGAGATACTAATTTGACTCTTTATTAAAATATTAATAGGAATTTTTTTAAAATTTATTTCTTTCCTTATTAAAGTCTAGATGATTCTGTCTTTCTTTTTAATTAATTTGTTAACAATAATGTTGAGTGAAATTTAATATTTTTATTAAAAATTTATAATATAAAAAACTTCCTATATATTATATATTATTATTTTATATATAAATAATTTTCATAAAAATCTGAATTAAAATTAATCCTGTAGTACAAAAATCATTATTGTATTAATATTTTTATTATTTTAAAATTTTGAATCAAACATGTATATAATAAAAATTGAATTAAACTTAGAATTACAATTCATCTTCTAATTTTGGCAATTGCAAACATGAAATTTAAAATTTTAATTCAATTTCTACTATGAAATAATTAGAATTAAAATTAAAAAATTTCATTATAATTTGAATTTCAATATCCAAACAGACTCTAAAGACACTTGTGGGAGCTTCAAGGCTTACCGGTGGGTTGGGTTTAAGTCCACATACAAGCCTACAGGCTTCCAAGGATTAAGATATGCCACTTATAACTAATTTGTGGCTAATTAACATATAAGATTGAATAATGTGATTAGTTTAGTATTTAACAGAAACATACTAACTATATATGGAGACTAAAACTAAACGGTTTTGGAAGTGTTTGGACTAAAATCAATTTTTTTCCTTCAAGAACCAAAAATAAAACTTGCTTATTTTTCCAGAACCAACACCATTTTTAAACCTTATCATATATATTATTAAAATGGATTGATGCTTTTCACAAATACTTTAAAAGTTTTATAAAAAAGATGAAATAATTAGTTGAATATGAAATATTCTACATTAACTGTATATCAAAATTAACCTTATTTTTTTAAAAAAAAAACTAACTCTTTTTTTTGTCAATATAACGGGTTAAACTCAATTCAAACGTTTTATTTTTTGGTTAAGGAATGATTACTAGCTTATATTGTGCCCTAGTTGATATTTGTGAATGATTTTGGGTATGCCACGTGATAGCCTTTCTTTTTGGTCGAAATATGATGGCTTGGAAGGCAGTTGTGGCAACACTAGACCAGTACACCATGCCATCCTAGTGAAAAATGCCCTGCAACTAGGGACTTTTTTTTTATTTTCATTTTTTTCACTTTACAGCCCATTACACATAGCAGCCGAAAAAAAAAAAAACCGTTGCAGCCGCAATTACTTAAGTAGTTAATTCTGTCAGACTAAAAAAAAAAAAGGTAATTCTCAAAGTGGACAACAATAGGCCTGAACTTTAATTATTGATATTTATTAATATTTTAAAACATATATTATCCATTAAAGTAAAGTAACATAATAAAATATTAAATTATTTTTAAATGGTATGAAATTTGATATATTTGATATAATATGTAAGAACTTTAAATTCAACAATTGGATTGATAAAATTTTATATTCATAAAAAGTTATTAACTGATGTAAGTGTACTAAGACCTATATTAATATAAATAGATCCTCATTCATATATGTATATATTAAAATAAAAAAAATCATGATATCATAGAGTATGAAATAGAAAAATTTTAATATTTTACATGAAAAATATTTATATTGACGTATATATAACAAATATTTTAATTAAAAATTAATAATATTAATTTATGTATAATTATCATTATTACCAAATTAAATGACCAAGTTAAATCTTCAAAAATTATTTTTATAAAAATATATGCTTTGGCTTGCAAAACTTAAATTTTTATGTTACATTTTATGAAATAAAAACTTCACATAAAATACAATTAAAACAACAATGGTTGTGATGTGAGAATTAGCTAATATATAATAAAAGTTTTTGAATTCAAACATCCCATAATAATAAAAAAAAAAGTTTATTTTAAATTGAAAGTTAATGATTATCTTTTTTCAGTTTTATAAAGGAAGTAAACAAAAATTCTTATTGAATAAAACAAAAATTTCAAAGTAAAAACAAAAATTATAGATCTTATTCCGACCAAAATATTTAAATATATTTTTTACTTATTATTTTGTGTGTGCGTTTTAAAATATGAATTTTTCTTTCCGATTTAAACCTAAAGAGCACGTCAATCCAGTTAATTTACCGATATCGCTATTTGTAAAAATACTTGCACAGGATAAAGCAAGTATTTCTCAAAATCAAAGAATTAGAAGACCTCTTAGGATATGCTACGAGCCACGGTAACAGTTGGACATAAATTACTCAGCAGGATGCCACTGCTAATAAGTTTCAATCGTCTTCATGTCTCTGAAGCATCTCCACAACATTTCTCATGGTGGGTCTTGCGTCTCTGTCTTCTTCTACACATCGTAAGGCCACATCAACCACAATTTCAAGCCTATCAGGGTCAAATTTCCCTCCTATAATGGGGTCCACGATCTGCTTCAACCAAGAGAGCTTTGAGGATCCCCTGGCCGCCTTCTTCTCCCTCACCCATGTAACCAGCCGCCAATGCTGCCTCTTTTCAGAACCATCAACTTCTTGGACTCCCATTGTTGGGCTCTTCCCAGTCACCATTTCCAGGACCACAATTCCATAGCTATACACATCTACTTTTGATGTAATGGGCAAATTGAAAACCCATTCGGGAGCCATGTACCCTCTTGTGCCTCTTATCCTTGAGAAGTTTGAATGGTCAGAGTCATCATTTCTGTTTAGTAGCTTGGACAGGCCAAAATCAGCTACCTTTGGTTCACAGTTAGAATCCAAAAGTATGTTCTGGGGCTTCACATCACAGTGCAAAATCCACTCCAAACACTCCTCATGCAAATAGGCCAAGACCCCTTGCCATTCCCAATGCAATGTTGAACATTCCACCGAAGTCCAAGGCATTGGATCCAAGATTTTCAGCCAATGAACCCTTCTTCATGTACTCATAGACCAACATCCTGTGATTGCCCTCTGCACAATAGCCCAGATTTTGATCAAGTTCATGTGGTTAAGGTTTCCAATGATGCTTACTTCATCAAAAAACTCATCTTCTCCTTGATTAGCTTCCTTGAGTCTCTTTATTGCCAAAACTGGATGATCTGACAATTCACCTTTGTATACAATCCCGACTGCACCTCTTCCAATCTCCTCACTAAAACTTCTTGTGGCCTTTTTCAACTCAGAATAATGGTATTTTCTAAACCCTGTGCCTACAGGAAGGTACCCTTGCGCGTATGCATCAAAATCAGGCCGGGTTCTTATCAAGAAACACCACACCAATAGAATAGAAATAGCCTCAAATACACCTAAACAAGGGGCAAACCACAGCAAGAGCTTTACTTTCCCGTTTTGATGGCTCTTCTTATATGTTCTTTCAAGCGATACGGTTTGGCTGGAATTGCAAGGCGTATTCAATCCTTCAACTAAAGCTTCAGGCCGACTGAATTGTGGGAAGCTTGGAGGCAGTTTCAAGTAGATTTCTCCTCGGAATTCTGGTGAGCTATACCCATTCAACAAGGATTATTTCGGGTAGCAATTGAAGGTGCCATCGTCGATGAAAAATTTATACTGGAAGCTTTTGCAATCGCAGGACTGCGAACACGCATTCAAGCAGTCCTCAAAAGTGCTATTGGGAAAAATCTCAAAATCGTAAACATAGAAATCAAGATGGGGTAGGCGTAAGAAGTAAGACCCAGTATTGGTACAAGGGGCATCGTATATTGGTTCACACCCCATAGACCAATCACTGTTGTTCTTGCGTTTATAACCAGGAAGGCAAGAACATCTCCTAGAACCAGCAGGACCATAGCTGCAGGTGCTGTTAGCACCACATATGCCATGAATGGTACAAGGTTGTGATATGGCTTGCCAAGACACATACCAGTCTTCTGTTCCATCTTTCCTACTATAGACTCGAACATTGCCATCGTAATCAAGCGTTAACCTTCTTTGAAGCACGGTGCCATAATCAGAAGTTATGAAACCAAGATCATCAGATGAATTGAACATCCCCAGAGAATCAAGCCCTGCCACCCTACTTCCATTGCAAGTAGACCTTCCAACCTCCCAACTAACCGACCCAGGATTCGGCCAATATACGCTAGAAATCTCAGGGCCGTCGTAAAGAAGGCAAACAACGTTATCGTTGTCAAAAAACAGCTTATAGGTGTTGGGATTTAATCCAAGAAATAGAAGTATTGCTAGTATTTTGACCTATAAATATGACTTTGGTTATTGAGTTTTGTTATCCTCCAAAAGTAAGAGTGATATATAGGTAGGTTTTAGGAGTTGTTTATGTGATGAAATATTTATAAGGATGGCTTAACAACCTTCAAAAGTTATAAATAGTGACCAAATTGGGTCAGTTAGCTTGGCTAAATGTTGGTTAGAATGTAGTTTTAGATTATGAGGTTCCTGTGTCAAACTTTCTAATAGAAGTCAGGCGGCATGTCCCTGGAGTAACGATGGTGCAAGTGAAGAGAGTTTGTCCGAAAGTCTCCTGGAATGTAGAAGTCAAGAGGCGTGCTTCGTGTGTAGTGACGGACAAGTAATAGCATGTATGACTTTATTTCCACCATTGAATACTTGTGAAATACAAGTTTTGTAAGAAGAATATTTGTGGAAGTAGTTGTTGCAACCAGCTTTTTGACAAGACTTTGGATTAAGGGAGGATTTGTTGGATTTAATCAAAGTCACACATCGATAAGAAATAGAAGTATTGAGTATTTTGACCTATAAATATGGTTTTGGTTATTTGGAGTTTTTGTTATCCTCGTGTAAGTGATTCATATGGTAGCTTTTAAGAGTTATCTATGTGATAAAATATTTATAAGATGATTTAACTTAAACCGTTCAAAAGTTATAAATAGTGAAAAAATTTGAAACTTATAAGAGTTGTGGATATAGACTGTTAAGACAAACCACGTTAAATTTTATCTCTTTTATATTGTTTTCTCTATTGAGAGAATTTATTTTTGTATTTTTTTACTGCCCAACAATATAAACCTGAGGATTGGTTACTCTCACTTCTTGACGAGATGAGGTTTGTGTACCTCGTGAGTTGTTGCTGAGGAAGAAGAGTGTTTGTTGGGAAGTCAAAGCTCTGCCACAAAGTAACAGTGTTCTCTTCTTTTGTACCTGTTTCGCGGAGAATGAGGTTACCAGTGTTACTAAGAATCAACTCCATGGGTGAACCCGAAGATGTCCGTGGTCCATACGATGAACTCACCAGCGTCTTCTACGAGAAGGTTGCCGGTTTTGAGAAGAGACAACGATAACCGCTTCCCTAAATAACACTAGGCTTCGAATCCTATATGAGCAGAACTTTATTAAAGCAAATGCACATTTAAAATGATATGGAAGAAACTTAACCTTCATTCAACGAAAATTGATTCAAGAATATTCTCACTCTATGAAAAAAATATACTAACTTAAATTTCATCTATATTTAACATTTAAATGCCTCAAAAATGATTGAAATGTTACGCATAATGAGGACACGATATATTGGTGCCTTGAGAGTTGAGAAAGATGAATAAACAAATTAAGGATTGAATAAACGATGATCATATGATGATAGAATTGAATTAGAAACCTAGTACAAGAATTGTAGGACTCACTAATCCTGCTGTGGATACAAGACATGTATCTTTCAACTATAATGTAACACAAAGTTCGTGATGGGAAATAAGTTAATTTTTAAATTTAATTTAGCATAATAGGAGATATTGAAAATTTTTCAAATCTACCAATGCTGACAATTGCTAGCTGCAATCAAGCTCCAATCGAGCTATATTCTTTCTAAAGTGAGCATGGAATTATTGAAGTTACGAAGATACAGTCTAGAATCACAAAGTAGCAGCTGCTAGAATTGTAATAAGAATAAAGCTTTGTGGATGACATGTAATGTAACTAAAGATGCTAGGTTGAAATTATGACCAAATCACATGAAATTCCTAATGCAAGGTTCACCTGATTAAATTCAATTGAAAATACAATCATATACAGGGGTCCCATTTGAAACTAATTGTTCAAACACTGCACACATCATTTATTTAATGAGAAACCATTATACAAGATGATTATCATAGCTGGGTATGCAAGCAACCTTGTTCATATGATTAGAGAGATATTTTTGAACACCAAGACATATAATCACCAAACTATAAGACACATTATTCAACTAGAGACAATATATACACTTCTACAAATTTGACAGTTTGCGTCAAGCCCGGCATTTTTTTTTTCCACTGATAATTCAAAGAGATAACACTTACTTTGTAAAGGTTACTGATGATCCTTCTCGTGGCTATATTTTTGAAGCATTTCTACTGCTTGGCTCATGGTGGGCCTTTTGTCCTTCTCTTCCTCTACACATAGCAGAGCCACTCTAACCAAAGCTTCCACCTTACTTTCATCATAATCACCTTCTATGGTGGGGTCTAAGATTTTATTAACCCACCCAGATTCGTTATTTCGTTTCTCTCTTATCCACGAGACCAGGCATAGATGCTGCTTCTCTACACCATTAATGACTTCAATGTCCTTGGTTGCGCTTTTTCCAGTGACCATTTCCAACACAACAATTCCGTAGCTATAAACATCAACTTTGGCGGTAATTGGCAGGTTTAAAACCCACTCAGGAGCCATGTAACCTCTTGTTCCTCGTATCCTTGAAAAGCCAGAGTATTTAGTATCCCTTCTATTCAGCAACTTGGACAATCCAAAATCTGCTACCTTTGGTTTATAATTAGAATCCAAAAGTATATTTTGGGGCTTGACATCACAGTGCAGAATCCACTCCAAGCACTCTTCATGTAGATAAGCCAGGGCTTTTGCTGTACCCAAGGCTATGTCAAAACATTTTGTCCAATCTAATCTATTGGACCTGATATTTTCTGCTAGACAACCATGCTCCATGTACTCATAAACAAGTAGCCTGTGCTTTCCCTCAGCACAGTATCCCCAAAACTCAATCAAGTTCATGTGGTTAAGCCTTCCAATGCTGCTTACTTCCGCGAGGAACTCATCTTCTCCTTGATTAGCTTCCTTGAGTCTCTTCACTGCAGCAACTCGTTCATCAGAAAGTACACCTTTGTACACAATCCCTGTTGCACCCTTTCCAATCTCTTCACTGAAACCTTTGGTGGCTTGTTTCAGCTCAGAATAACTGAACTTTCTGAATCCGGCCAAGGCCAAGTCATAGACTCGCCCATCTGCACCAGAATTTTGCCTGCTTCTTACCAAAAGAAACCAAACCAAAAGTATGCATTGAATTTCAAGTGCCCCAACTCCCACGGCGAACCAAAGCATGAACTTATATCTGTTTCCATGGTCTTTGATATACGTTCTTTCAAGCTGAACACTTTTTGTCTTCACGGGACAAGCAAGAGTGTATTCATCAATTGACTTGTCATAAGAATATGAATTGTTTGCTGGCAGCCTCAAGTACAGTTCAGCATTGAAATATGGTATCCGATACCCATTCCGCAACTGCAACTTGGGGTAACAAGTATTAGTGCCAGAGCCCTTGTTGTAGGTATACTGAAATCCTTTACAATTGCATAGTTCCAGGCATAACTCCTTACATTGATCCAATGTGTAATTTGTCATGACCCCATAGTCATAGCCATATAACTCCACTGTGCTTATAATCAAGAAGCGGAGTCAGTTTTGTTGCAGGATAGAGTGAATTTTGGTTCACATCCATAAGACCAATCCTGTTGATTCTTCATCTTATAGCCTGGAAGGCAAGAGCATCTTATTCCAGAATCACTATGGTAAGTGCACAAACTGTTGGGGCCACAAAGGCCGAAAATTCTGCATGGTCTTGACTTTGCTTGCCATGAAATGTACCAATTATCTGCATCGTTGATCCGGCTGTAAACACGAATGTTTCCATCATGACCAAGGGTCAACCTTCTCTGGATCACGGACCCGTAATCGGATGTCATAAAAGTGAAATCATCTGATGAACTGAAATTGCCCAATGTGTCCATCACGGCAACTCTACTGTTGTTGTAACTAGCCCTGTTATTACCCCAGTTGGGTTGCCAAGGATCCGGCCAGTAAATGCCCGAAACTTCAGGACCATCATAGACAAGGCGAAGAATGTTGTCGTTGTCGAAAAACAACGTGTAGAAACCAGAGGACTTGTTGGTCTCGCTTCTTGATGAGACCACTTTAGCATATCTAGTGAACACTTGTTGAGGAAGAAGGGTGTCCGTAGGGAAATCGAAGCTTTGCCACAAGATGACACCATCACCCTCCACTTGACTCAAAACGAGGTTGCCGGTATCATTAAGAAGCAAATGCACCGAGGAGAATGAAACAGTGTCGGTTGACCAAACATGGGACTCATCAGCATCCATCAAAACAAGGTTACCATTGTTGAGTAGGGAAAGTTTTGAGCGCTCCCCGTTGACCGGTTGGTCACGGTTTGCCATCCATATCACTGTTGGGTTTTGGGAGAACCAAATGGCAAAGCAATAGGCATTTTCACCAGCAGCATAGAAGCCAGCGGAGAACATGCCATTGGGTGAGACCATGACATTTTCTGGTTCCTCCACTGAGAGGGATGAACCTTGGCTGAGTGTATTCACTGCTGAAGATGAAAGCTGTAGAGACAAAACCAAAGAAAAGAGCAACAGCAAGGTCGATAATATATTGGTATCCATGGAGTCTCACAAACGCCAGATCGATGTCTAACAAAGCTAGCAAGATATATAATATCCCATTCCCACATATACCCAAACAACCAACATCGATATAAATATACACAACATGTGTCCAGCATGGCTTTCATAATTGCCCACCAAATATTTGCAGTTGCATTTGATTAATGAGAATTATACTCCTCTTATCCGTTGACCATTCACCTATATAAACTAACTGGGGCTTCATCGTTCCGGCACTGACTTGGAAAGTAGGAATCTATTTTGCTTTCGTAAGATTGTGACTAGGACTTTTACTCTTTTTTGTAGATTATCATCTTAACTATATAATTATCTTGGCTAGTGATTGGATTGCATTGTTTTCATAAAGAAGTAACGAATTTATGGCTTGTTTTTATACGCTGCAGATAATTTTTATGTTAATTAGCAGTATATCTTTCTTCGTTCTCCAGTTCGTAAGTTGATTTTGCTCGTAGTAATAATAATGATAATAAAAACCTAAACTCTATTTTATTCCTCACTCCTCAGGAGATGTATGCAATATCATATTAAATTGAAATATAGTGAAGATAATAGCACATGAAATTGGAATGTATATCCCACAAAAAATTATCATGATGTCCGACTTTTTATTATTTTACTTTCATATACGACTAGTATAAATTCTGTTACAAGGACGTCAAATAGCTACCGTTGATAAAATTTCTTCGATTAAAAACCAAGTCAACGATTAAGGAATTCATCAATATTCTCATTATCGCACCTTCTTCCTGTTTCGGTCAATATTATCCTATATTGAGCAAAAATAAACCATTACTCAACCGCAAGGTAATATATAAAGTATTGAATTTTTATGCAAATTAATTAATTAATTGATATACAACAAGGGTATCTGCGTTATTGACCTTCGTATAGCCCAGCCTGTATCCATAGAGTCTACAACGCTAGAGCCTTCGGTAGGTCCAAATGTATAACTTTCTTGCCTCCAAATTTAATAAACGCTTAATGCATTAATATAGATAACCTACCATTCAACCAATATAAAAACCAACAATCAAAATCTATATGATGACAGTGGTTGAGAGAAAGCCCATAAAAACGGCCAACCTCCGCTTACGTTGGTCCAATTATTATAGTCAAGATTCATTCCAAGCAGCCGCTGGCCCACACACCTCATCCTAGAGTTTTCCCCTCCAACATGAACAGGCACAGCCATGTCAATTGGATCCCCAATCTGCAGTTACCCCACCCATCACTGCCGGGACAAATTTCAAAAGCCACTGTCTCACCTCCACATAAAAAAGTTAATGGTAGATATTTCATAGACCTATATATGTATAAAAATCTCAGCGTATCGTAAAATTGACCAATCTTTTTGGGGAAAAAAAATGAAACGAAAAAAATACCAGAGACTGAATCTAATACAAATTTAAGCATTCAGAATCTAAAAATGTGGGTCACCGCTCCGCAGAATATTCCTTCCGTAAATGTTACACTCTCTGTATTACCCTGAAAACGCAGGGTTCCCAATTCCCATGAATGAGCAACACTTTTAATAGTATAATATCACAACAATTTGATCTATAAGAAGTGAACTGCAATTATGACCAGACGTCCCATACGGGCAGCATCTCTGCGGTATTATGCACAAAAAATCGATTGCTGTTGTCCCTAGCCTAGCCTAGCCTAGCCTAGCTACCTTGTTTGTTGGTGCTGTTCTCAATATCTTCAGGGACATGATAAGTAGAAAGGAAAAATGTGCTGTGATTCTTCTGCAGGAACCTGCACCATAAAATGGATACTTTATTCATAAAATGTCAACCCTCAGAAAAGCATTTGTTTCCCTTTTAAATTAATCACCAATGACTATTTTTAATTAAAAACAAGGAGAAAAACATGATACCTGAGAAAGTCAACTAAGTGTGCCTGTAGTTCTATCAATGTCTCCTCTTCAATGTTAGCATGGAACAATAACTGGGCAACTTAACTTCAAATTCAGAAAATTTGTGCAAGTGATTAGAACACCAAAGCATTAGAAGTTATAGTAATAAAGCTTTAGAAGATGCAAACTTGAAAAAACTATGAGATCATAATGATAAACTCACATTCAAGGCAGCTGTATTTTCATTACAACTATGAGATCATAGTGATAAAAATCGGACTGAAAATTGTTGATCTTAAGACAACAAATGCATAATTCAAATTCATTGATCAGCTGGTTTAGCACAGACAATGAGCATACCAAAGAGGCGCAACAAATGTTCAGCACCATATACAGAGGAAGGAGTGATATTATTGGGACATGCTTCTTGGTACTGTTGACGCTCATTCTTGTACAAAAGCATCACTGGCAGTGCTTTATCAAAGTAGCAACACAATCCTTTCATAACTTCTTCAACTGAATCCGATATCCTACCTCAAAAATAGCATATTAAACAGTAACGATAAGCATCATAAGTAAAAAAATAAAGGCTGCACCAAAAACCAAGAGCTGAAGGTGTAGCGGATTCAAGATACTAATTCAATTTGTCAAAAAAGCCAATGGAAGACAACCAGACGCAAAGTATAAGACATGGAACTTCCTGCTCAAACATGGAGTTGACCAAACAGAAAAACTAAAGTATAGTCGACACAAAAATTATTATTTTCCCTCTGTTAATGAAAACCACTAAGCACAAATGATTTGTAAATTGATCAGAGCATGGGATTTATTAATAACATGTTAAAAACCAAAGTTAACCACAGTTACCACTTAAACTGCTTGACCTCCACTGCCACACTTTTCCCAAAAATTTACTTTAAAATGACCGTGAAAATAATTCAACATACACTTTGATTCCCAGGGCATGAAATAAAATTGTTGCAAGACGATGCTTAATGGAGGATGCCTCAGTGTAACTTACGAGCCACATTTCTTCAATCTGTAATCAAAATACTTCTTCAATATGTCATTCACATTAGGTGTCCGAGGAAGTTTAACAAGCTGCAGAACCAAAAAAAAACAGAGATTCAACAATTTTAAAATGATAGTAGGTTTCTGTTGCTTGAAAATCTATTCTTCAAAGCAAACTGTGCTCAATAACAAGCATCAACTTGCTTCTAAAGGAAATATGGCACTGACTACTCTATATAATTATATTAATAATATGGAAAACAATAACACTACCTTGCCCAGATGGGTTATAAATTCACAATCATCAACTAGGTGCTTCTTTAAAGTTGGCGGAATTTGAATGTTGACAAGCTTGTCAGGAAGCACCACAGGTTTCTCCTATCAGAGAGCAAACGCTAGAAGCAATTAAATTATACCCTATAGCCAAAAAGGGTTGAGAGGAACAACCGAACAATCCCCTCACCTCGCCCATGGGATGAAATATGAGAGGAAAATTTGAAATATTTCCATCAGAATTGTTCAAATAATTTGATTAACAGTTTATATTACAGCAGATGATTTACATAAAATTAAAAAACGTGCAAGTGTACAATCAGCACCTTATACAAATTAAAATTTAAAATGAGAGTGCACCTTAACCACTGTGTCATTCTTTCGCTTCCTGCCTCTGGTTCCTGCATTACATTGTTCCAGGAAGGTCTTAGAGAAAGAGTAGTGGCATAGACTTGAGTTAAAGTTCATCAGAACATATTTTCATGCAGTTACAAACCACAAATTCCCTTCATTTTACCACATTAGCTACTAGAATAACCAAATTTAAAACAAGAAAAGAAATGAATATCATATATCATATATCTCTTATTGAACAAATGGCTGCCAACTTTAAGTTAAAGGGAAGGTAGCACAGATGCAAGGGATTGTGCATGGTCAAATCTATGTTGTTGTGGGTGAGGATCCCACTAAGCCCAAGACTACAGAACATGAGTGCCAGAAAAAGTTAAATTTGAGATGATGCATGCGTAAAAAGCACACACACACACACACACACACACATATATATATATGATTTTTTTTATTTTTGAAAAAACAAGACCACAAGCTATGGTTGGTTCTATTACAAGAGAATATGGATATTCCCTAACTATTCATATAACTATCAAGTAATATCAGTCCATCCTCACAAGAAATTGTTTCTGAATTGTTACCATGCTTATTGCTTGCATATTTAATAGGTATGCCTCTATGAGAAGAATACAAAAGCAATAATTCCAGAACTACACTGCTTCATCCAATAAAGAAACAAGTCTACAAATATAAAAATCTTTAACTCCCCGTCCTCCTATCACCCCAAGAGACACAAAGCACATTGAATCAAATGCATCTGATACTGCATACCAAGAAAACTATTGTTTCTTTGTTGGATTCTCAACAGGCAAGACAACACCCACCTCTTTACTCTGTAATCATAAACAAGATATACACAAAATGAATTCCAATGTCATGCTATTAATTTGGCTTTCAGACAGTCATCTCATTTATCTCTGTCGTCTATACTAGGCCATAAAAGACACACACAAAAAATGAAGTCTGTGTTTGTTCAGCTTCAGCCAAAGCATTCAAGAGAAGTGAAAATTGGCATTGCTGAGAATTTAACTAGTAATTACACAGCAAGTTATTGGTATTCAAGTAATAAAAGTGCAGAAAATGAAATATCTAATTCTAACCGTTAGGAGTCTTTGGTTTATTGAGTGATGCACGGTGGATTTTCTTGTCATTGCCGTATTTCTCATCAAGGGAACGTTTCTCCTGCATATTTTCATCCGTGTATTTCTTCAAGCGGTCCAATTCAAGCCATTCATCCCAACTGCAGCGAAACCCCAAATGCTGAGAAATCTAGCTCCCATAGTTCTTGCTAGTGTGTTGAATAAGACGAGTTAATGCTTACCTGTTCTTCCAACCCTGAAAAGATCCAAAATCGAGAAAAGAAAAAAAGAAGAAGATTACTAACCCATCCAAGAAAGCAGAAAAGAAAAGAGTAAAAGAAAAAGAGTCTCACAAGATAATGAACAAAAAACTTCCATCGGCCATCCTTGTACTGAACCCGCCTAACCTTTAAAACAAGACAAAGATTTGAGTTTAACGAGTCTGCGAGTGCGTGTGTGTCTGACAAAGACAAACGATGATTATTGCGAGTATGTCCAGTAGTAGTTGTTGTGTTCACCTCACCTTGGCTTCGTAAAGACGAGTGTTATGGAAGGCGAGGACCTTCTCGTCGTCGGCGAAGGGAGCGTCGGAGGCATGGGTAACGATGGGCGTCGCCGAATCCATGGCGGAATCGCCGCTATCTCCATTACAACTGCCATTACCTGTGTTGGAACTCCCCATTTTCACTCAGCTCGCTCGCTCTCTCCAAGTCCAACGCAAATCGATCTTTCGGTTTTGGGTTTCCTCACACTCAGTCACTAATTCCAAGACCCAATTGTTCAGTATTCGCTTCTCCGGTAGTAATTGAATCTCTGTTTTGTTTCTCCCCCAAATCCAACTCAAAGACCACGAAAGACCCCTCTTTCCTATATTTTTTCATTTCTTGCACATCTTTCGGGCTGCTGTAAGAACATCACCTTAACGGGAAGAAAAGATAAATATGCTTTAATGTAAATAACAATAATAATAATAATAATAAAGTCAAATTAATAAAGTATTACTACTTCGATTCATAATAAATAACGCTTTAAATTATGTTACCAAAGTTTTTAAAAGTCAAAACAACATCTATTATGTTACCGAAGTTTTTAAAAGTGGAGGTTTCTCGGCCATTATTATTTTTTAAATTTATTGATATCTTTAAATTTTAATAATTAATTGAAATAGAAAATAATTAACATTTTGTAATACTTTAGTTATAAATAAAAGGATTAGAAATTATTTAGTTATTTATTTTTGAACTAGGAAATGTACTAGTTATCCTTATTTGTGTTTCAAATTCGTAAATTTCACTAATTATGATCCTACACCTCATTGTTGCTATATGATAGAATCACTTTTCTACTAAACGTCCGAATAATTGTTCCCAAAAGGAAAATGAGTTAAATAATAATTTTTAATTAATTTTATAAAACCTTTAAACATTTCATTTTTAGCCCACAAATTTATAAAATCTTGAGAATTTTCAATTTAAACTAAAACCTAAAATTTAGATTTTAATTTTTGTGATATTTTATTTGAATTCAAATTTGTGTATTTTCTTATTTACATTTATGTTTTAAAGTTAATGGAGAGTAAAATAAATGAAGTTATGTAAATAAGTGAGGATTAAGATAACCCAGGGTAAAAATAACCATAAGGTGCTAAAGGAGTTTGTACCGCTATGTCAAGCTATAAAAATTATTATTTACAATGATAGCATGAAAGAATGAGTTTTACAAAACCATGGGATCATGATTGCTATGTTGTGTATATGGAAAATGTTTTATATGCTAATGAAATAATTGTTGGAAGAATATATAATTTTTTAATCTAGTTGCTATTTTAACAAATATGTTTTAAGAGTTATGATATCATTATGTATATACTCAAGACTTTGGATTTTATAAAGCTTAGAATGTTAAGTTGATTTATTATAAAAGTATATAGAGTAGAGTACGCTTTAGCTTTTAAATACAAATACTGTCATTGATTTTTAGAGTAGTATAAAATTTATATAAAAGAGTTTTGAACCCAGAATGAGCATGAACAAGTTTTAAGGAAAAAAAATCAATTTTTCATGATACTTGGAAATATGAAGTTCGATATGATTCGTAACAATTGCCAGGTACATATCTGTGATTCTTGAAATCACAGTGCCTGCAAATGGTGATTCATTGGGCATAATTTCATAGCCAGTTATACTAAAGTAAGATTGTTAAAGTTGTATGTATCCAAAGTTCCAAAGTTTCTAGAGCTTTAAGAGATTTTAAGAGTTTATAGATTATATGAATTAAGTACAAACTAGTTTAGATGGTAGCTATAGAAACGGATAGTGAGTTACCCTTAAAAATGATCATTAGCATTGGTACCAAGTTGTCCTTAGGGGCAATCTCATAGAGACGGATATGGAACCTAGTTAAGTGTCAAATTTAGATCCTTAAGGGATCATAGAGTAGAAAAATTGGTATGTCATGGTTGACATGCATAACCCGAGAACTGTTGAGGTATTGCTATTGTTATTATATGCATAGTTACAGGTTAATGTTTCTTGGAAGTTGTCACATCCAATTGAAATGTTTTCATGATAAACTATGGGTGTAGAAATGTTTGTTATGAGGTTATGGTAGGAAACATGTTTTCCCCATAATAGGTATGTTGTGTAAATATTGAAAATATTTGTCCAGTGCATGTATATCTATATATGGTTGTTGGTTGTCCCATGTGGGTGATAGGTGAGAATCTCCTCATTGAGTCTTGACTCAACCATCTCCCTTCCTCTTACATTCAGGTGCAGATCATTTCTTCACTGGTTCAATACTCATAGCGATCCCTTGGTGAGCTTTACATTGCTGTAAGGTTTAGATTAGGTTATGTTAGTCTTAGAAGGCTGGTAATTTGGCAAGGTTGGAACCATGCAGGATTTTGAGACATAGTAGTTATTTTCAAAGTTTATGTAATAGATCAGCTATGTATTTACAATTCAATTTTCAAAGGTTAAGCAGGTTTTTAGATTGAAGAGTAATATCATGTGATGAATTAGTTTATGATTTCATGATTAGTGGAATGGATTAAAAAGGGTTTTCCAGAGCTCAAATATTAGATACTTCCAATTTTTATGAATTCAAATATTATGGTTTGAACAGAGAAAAATATAATGATTTAGAGGAAAATCATATTTTAAGTATGATACTATTATATTTTATGCATTTAGAGACATGTCACCCAGAAAGCTTATTTGGGGATGAGATTTCTCACGTCCGATCACGATCAAGTTAGGTTGTGACAATGTTATTATAATGTTAAAGATTCTATGATTATGACCTTTTCCATTTCAAAGTATGATATCAAAGTTGTTGAGTTATGAAAAGATGTTAGCTTGAGAAATGAGATTTTAGAAATTTAGTTTTTATGATGCTCCGAAGTATGGAATTTAGTATGATTCGTAAAGACTAGATACATATTTTGTGGGCTTGAAATAGAATGCCTACAAAGGTGATCCCTTGGATATGATTTCATAGTCTCAGTTATGCTAAAGTCAGATTGCTAGAGTTATATGAGTCTAGAGCTTTTAGAGTTTCAAGAGTTTTCATATTTAAATGGTTTTATAAGGAACTATAGCATAATTATAATTTTATATGTATCCAGAGATATTATGACTTCAAGAGTAGAGTAATTACATGATAGAGTTTTAAACCCAAAAAAGGGCCTAGAACGGGTTTTAGTAAATAATTAGTTTTATGATTTAGAGACTAGACGGTAGCTATAGAGAAACAAATAGTGAGTAACGTTTAGAAAAATAATCGTTAACCTTGGTACCAAGTTGTCATTATAGGCAATCTCATAGAGCGAGATGGAGCATAGTTAGGTGTCTCATTTAGATACTTGAGGGATCATAGAGAGAATTTGTTAGGTCATGGTTGACATGCATAGCGGAATATATATTGATATGCAATGCATAATTAGAAATTCATGTTTCTCTATTAGAGTCCTGTTATTTATATTTTTAAAGCTATTACTTATATGCACGGAAAATGATTTCTTGACAGATTATGAATTTAGAAATGATTTCCATGAATATTATGAATGCAAAGACGTTTCTTTTCTATATAGTTATGTATATAAATACCAATGGTCTATAATTGCTGCGTGTATATTATTTTTATGTATACTCATTGGTTGTCCCATGTAGGTGATGGGTGAAGAAACTTGACTTCCATTGGCTCACTCCTCTCATTTCCTCCTTATAGTTGTAGGTACAGGTGTGGTTTAACCTCATTTTCGGACGATTGTTCTCAGTGGTGAATCTTGCCTTGGAGTAAGGCTTAGTTTAGAGTCTTGTTATAGTAGAATGCTCCAGGAGATGTCCTGGAGGATCCGAGCCATTATTTTCAAATTATATATTTAATTTCAGTACTAGACATAGTTTTGTATATGTTTTCAATTTACAAGTATGAAATTAAAATTGTAAGTTTGATTAAAATTATGTACAAGCTAAAGCTGAATTTGTGATTCAAATCAAGCGTTAAATTGATTTTTAGAGTATGATGAATATGTTTTCAAAATGAAAAGTATGTTATTTTATGCATATAGAGAGACTAAGAGGTAAGCCTCACGAGGCTTGGAAAGATAAGATTCACTCACAGTTACGCTCAGAAGTCGGTTATGATGCATTTAATTATAAATATGTCTTTTATGTTTGAAATGGTATAACATTAAGATTTTTTTTAATTTATAAAAATGAGTTTAATTTCTATATAATAATATGATAAAAAAAAATTTATATAGACATCTAATTATGTATTGTTACATGAATTATGATAGTTTATTCTCTCACACTATTTGAAATGCTATGCAAATGAACAATTTTGATTGGATAATAGAGTGAAACATTTTTATATTTATAGTGTATCAAAATTAAATAATTTTAGTGCATCCACATGTACTTATTAATAATATTTGTACTATTAAAAAATTAAGTATACTCTTAATATAATATTTTAACTTTTTACAAGTTTTAAAATAGTAATATTGTACCAAAAAACAAAAAGCAAAAAGTAATATAAATCTTAATTGATTTTAATTTTGAAGAATTTTCCTTATAATAATAACCATTACATTGTAATTAATAATATAAAAGTTTGAATCAAACCTAGTTTTCAAACAATAAATTATAATGACTTTTTTTCTGCAATTAAACATTAAATATGACTTCTAATGATGACAATAACAACATCCAAAACATCGGAAAAGATCAAGTGCAGGGGTGGTTAATTGTGAAATGAATAAATCTTGTCAATTGGTTATTACATTAATGATCATGATTAAAACATAAAGTCATATAATTTTTTTTAAATAAGGATGTGAACATTAATTACTATTAATAAATAGTATAAAATTTTTATTTTTAATATTCATATATAGTTATGCGGTACAAATTTACTCCTTAGTCTCATAATAAATTATTCATCTCATGTAGTGCCTCTCTAAAACATAATCTAGAAACTAAGGTAGTGTCATCAAACTATAAAAAAAATCCACAACAAGAAAAAAAAGTTGCACTTTATTTAATTTAATATTAAAGATTTTAACCTTATGAATAAGTAACACATAAAGTCAACTCCTTTTTATACTGCTAAAAAAACTCTTCTACATGCATGGCTCCTAGGGTCGTATTAAGTATGGTTGGTGTTAAGTCATAACCTTAACTGACCTTGATTCTTCTTGATAAGGTCACTTAAAAAAAAAAAACCAAACATAACTAGATAATGATTTAACTAATAATTGGGTCAAATTAGGTCAACCTAATATTTAGTTAATTTATAAAGATTTGGATATTATATATAATAAACTCATAAAATTTTAGTTTTAGGAAATAAAATTTAAGATATATTTTATAATACATATTTTGAAATAAACTATATATCGACACAAAAATTATTTTTATTATGCAAAATGTATTATTGAAGTATAATTTATCAATGTTTAGAAAACAAAATGTAAATTTTTTAAAAGCATTTGATTTCGAGCTAACCCAAAAAATAACCAAAACCCAATCCAAAAAATACATTAGGTCAAAATTTATAATTGTTGGTTTTATTTTGGCATCACCTTTATAATTTGATGGGCTTAACATCCTGTTTCATGGTACCTATAATGGATGTAACCCTCAAGCTTGTTACAGTCCCTGAGAAATGTTAAGGAAACAAAATTGCACAATTGTTAATAGCTATAATTTTTGGTTTATTGATCCAATAATAATTTGAACCCAATTCAATAAATTGCATATTATGATGGGTGTTAGGTCATGAACACCCCCCTAATTGCTCAACTAGTGTGATTAACCACGGGCCGCCAATAACCACCAAGGCAGTTCTAGTGGTTGGGTTTTTCCTTATAAGGGTTGGATAGAGTATAATTTAGTCGCGTCTTGCAAGTAGGGTGATCTACAATTTTTTTTTTTTTTTGGTCAAGTCTGCAGGTTGTTTATGGAGGTATATCTTTTGCAGTGTCTGAAAGGCTGGGCTGTGGGCCATTATTATTACCTTAGGATTGCTTGGGATATATTCCAGCCAGTACACAATATATATATATATATAGCCATTTATGTGGAGCTTGATTATTCCAATGCAGTCAACTTCATCATGGACGGCTGTGCACCACCCCATCTGTATATGCCCCCACGGTAAATTCTCTCAACTTGACATTCTCTCTTTGGGGATTGAAATCGTTTTTGATAAAAATAGCAGGCAATTCAAATAGTTACATTGCAATCTTTAGCGGATGTGATATATAATAAGAGGACACCTCCTTATGATATTTAACTTAGAGTTTAATTTCTATATACTAGCAGTATAATTTTTTTTCATATTATCATTCCATCAAATCACCTCTTTACATGATTTTTCAAGTAATGAGTGTGACTATGTAGACTTAATCACTTTTACTGATATGGTGCAATGCATAGAAATTAAAATTTTTAATTTATTGAAATTAAACTTGTATACTTAATTTCCAAAGTTAATTTAACAAAGAGAATTGTTATTATAAAAATATTTTAGTTGTCCAACAACAAGGATAAATTACACTTTCTGAGATTTGTTGAAATGTAAGGACACCTTTTATTTATCCACCTTAACATTTACATTTCCTCATCTAAATAAAAACAAATATAACTAATCACTGTTAATGGAAAAGATCTCCTTGAAAGCAAGTAAGCTCGTCAAGAGGAAATAGAGTTCGGGAAATTAATATCTCGCCACTTGTCATCTGAGCTTTTCCACCTAGGCTCTATTTCTTAGATGGGCTCATTTCTCAAGAGCTCCTCCTCCTTAGCCTAGGCTCTATTTCTTCTAACGTCTCACTTCTCTCGCGAGACTTTTTCATTACAGTGATTGATTTTTTGTTTTCATTTAGATGGGAGGTAAATGTTAGGTAGACAAATAGAAGGGTGTTTGTAATTTTAACAAACTGGGAGGTAAGTGTAATTAATTTCAACCAAACTGAGACTTCTTAAGTAACTGCCAAAAAAGGTTTTAAATGCAAGTCATAAAGACATAAACGCTTGAATTAACGATGGAAGATTAGGTTTCCCCTCCAATATATGCACGAAACAATCGTGTTGAACTATATTTTGTTTACATTTTGGCTACCATAAACTAACCTTTTTGATTGGCTGAAGGAGTCCTAGTGTTTCTTGTGGGAAACGGCGTGATTCAATGGATGAACTGTAAAACAAACACGTTTTTACTAAACATCCGATAGAAGACATCAGAATAACAGTTGATTGGTTAGCCAGGTTTTTGCAATTCATGAAGATATGTATGTTTACGTCATTTGGACATTTCTCATAGAAGTTTTGATATGATTTTGAATATTGATTGAAGATGTATCCCGATATTTTTTTATCCCGTGTAATGTAGTTGTCGGCCTTGGCGTCTTACGCATTAGAATAAAACAACAATAATAACAATAATTAAAAAAAATTAATGGAGAGCACATGCTAAAATTAAAGGAGAAAATGCTTGAGATATATCTTGTAGAAGTTAGTTTATAGAAAAATAGTTTATTCTCATAAATTCAACATGTTTATTTGAATAGTTTACAGAGCTTATTCTTGGTATAAAAACTAAGAAAGATAAGATATAAACTAAAAGAAAAATAAAATAGGATGAAAACTAAAAAATTTGTACGTATTTTGGTTAAATTTGTACGTATTTTGGTTTGAGACTGAGTCAATTTGGCCACAATGTTTTCCCCTCACATTTGCTAACTTAACCTAATGGAGTAGGCGCAAAAACGAGGCAAGATCATATAATTAAAATGGTAAACAATATATTTTAAAGAATCTGCATCAATATAGATGTGCAGCAGCTTAAAAGAAAACATAGTATTCATCCAAAAGAGTCAATTCGTGATGGTTGATCTAGTGGCCAAACAATGTTGAGAATATGGAACAAAGAATAGCGATGAGCGGTGCGACAAATATCGTCCCTTAATAAGAATTTTGGATTTTGGTTTGCAGACCCAAACGAAAGACGAAATTGATGTGTGTGTCGTTTACCAATTAGGCCGACGCAAGAGCCAGAAAGCATAGGCAGTACCAGACATTTATTACAACTAAGACCTTTGAGTCTGTCTCCTTGTGTGTATTCGGAAAAGACAACCTCATTACCTCCAATCGCTCCCTTCTGTCCCGTTTCGGCAATTTATTCACCCCCACTACCACCACCCACCACCCATTTCTCACTCTCCACGCACGCACCCCTCGGATCCAATCCTTCTAATCTTTACCCCAGATCCAAAAGCTAATCTAACCCCCGAACCCCTCCATAATAAGCAATTAATATCTCAATATAAACGTATGATATAATTCGATCATTCCATATATATATATATTTATCAAAGCACATATCATACATCACTCGAAACATTTTCTTGCCCTCAATTTACAAGAAAACCCAGATCTAGCAACTGAAATCCGAAGAAACTTGCGGGATAATAATTGAGAAAAACAAGAACGAAAGAAAAATATTCTGAAGACTGAAAGACATTAATAACTGAAAGGCACGATATAACGGCGACGGAAACTAAACATTCATCGGCCGGGTCGGTTGTTGAAGTTAGTCATCTTCTCGTAGAAGCGAATGGAGAGAAGCGACAGGGAGAGATGAACGGCGTCTTTACCCAAACAAGGAAGAGGCCGAGGCCGAACCACCTGCTGCGGCTGAGGGATTGGACCCCAAACAGAGGAAGAAGAAGAGGGCGTGGAAGACGATGAGGAGGAGTACGAGGAGGATGTGTTGTAGGGCTTGGAGAGGGGGATGAGGTAGAGGTAGTGGAGATGGCGGAATCCGCCGAGGGCGAGGACCACGGATCGTAGCTGCTCCTCGCCGCATCCCGTGTTTGCCCACTGCTTGGTGCAGATCAGCTCCCACAGCCTCTCGTCCTGCGCCGTCTTGTGCCACTGCTTGTTCACGCAGCTCGCCATCGCAAGTGTCCTCGCGTCCACGTGCTTCAGCACCTCGAACAGCACGTTGTCGTCGAAATACCCCAGCCCGCCGCAATATTCCGGCGACGACCCGCCGTCGTCCACCTTCACTTTCTTCATCTTCCTGTCCTCGCCGCTGGTTGCGCCCGCCGCACTGTTGCCGCCGGTGAGTTGACGCTTCATCTAGACACCCTTTTACTGCTTCAGTCTCCTGAGACCAAAAAGTTGGAATCTTGGTGGATGGAGAGGAAAGGGTGGTGGTTCTGGTTCTGGTTCTGGCAGTGAAGAACTAGTTAAATGAGGGTTTTATAGATAAATAAATATCGTACGAGGGGATCGGAAGAGAGAGAAAAAGGGGGGCTAGGGATAATGGTAACGGAATTTCGGGTGAGGAATGAGATTATGGAGACGATAATGATAAAATTTGTCAGGGTTGGGGTAAGAGAGAAGGGGAGGGAGAGGGTACTGAGGGCAGGTGAAGTAAAGGTTAAGGGTTAGGGGGGTGCACCTGTTTTTGATGGTTTTTCGAAGACGACAAGGAGAGAAATGAATGCGCGTCGATTCTTTTATGTGATTGACGATTTTGTCCTCATCCGCCTGGTCTTGCGTCCCTGTTCATATTCACTTTCTCTTCTCTAACCAGGAAAAGAGGGTTGGGTATGCCATTTGGATCTATATATCTTTATTATTTTTCCACCATCACCAGGTGCTCCTTGTCTTTTACTTCCGCCTCTTCCCCAGTAGAGAAGTTGCTTCAATACCCAGGCCACACATACAAACAAATAAATAAAGTTATTTGTGAATAACTATATTTTTCCTATCATAATATATTTACGTTTTTTA
Organism: Dalbergia oliveri; assembly: GCA_030441495.1. Lineage (NCBI taxonomy): Eukaryota > Viridiplantae > Streptophyta > Magnoliopsida > Fabales > Fabaceae > Dalbergia > Dalbergia oliveri. The sequence goes on from JAMLFY010000003.1 coordinate 4,520,653, forward strand.
GTTGTTGTGATGCCAAAAGTTTATATGGATAGATATGTACTTTAATTTTAATGTATTTATTTGCAGAAATTTTTCAATAATAAATTTAAAAATTTAATAACATGTCAATATATAATTAAATAATAATATAAAAAATTATACTATTAGTATATCAAAATGAGATCCTAATTTTTTTTTTTTTTGTGAATCCTAAATGTATTTTGACTTTGGTGTATTTATGTTATGCATCACATCATCATATACCTATTTAATATTAAATGGAGTATATTTTATCCTTATATTGATGAGTATAAAATATAGTTGATGCGTTTTATATTATCCGTTATTTTAATTATTTATATAATGATTAATACATTTAAAATAGAAACTTAATTATAAAATATATTTAATAAAATACTCAAGTTTAATTTTTTACTTTTAATTAACTTATTCATAAATATTTTACCCTTATTTTTACCCTTTAATCAAATATAAATTAAATTATTTTTTTTCCTTAACATTCTCTCCAAACACAGACATAAAATATCTTTGTAGATATTTGATTTTACTTTCTGTACATGTCTAAGTAAAGACTGGTTAAAATCTTCAACTTTTTTCCTCTTTGTTATTTTTTTTCTAATTTTTCTTAAACAAAGCAAATTTTTCATAGGCCCATAACCATTCTTATTTCCTCTTTTACTTTCTCCATTAAATGTTTACCTAGCTTAGTTCAACTAAGTTTGGCTTAGTTTGGATAGGCCCAATTTGTTATGGGTTGAGCTAACCTAATGACCCGAACACTATTATTTTAAAAATAATCAATTGCAAATGTGAGTCATTCTTACTTGACTTTGGACTGCTTAACCTTTTTTTCACTTAAAAAATAAATTAAAAATTAGTGTTCATAAGAAAATAAAATAAAATATATCACTGTACTTTTGCATCAAGTTAAGTTATAAGTTTAATTATCGAAACTAAAATTACCAGCTTCAGTTCTTATCTGTCATCTAAAGCAAGAATAGGATCATCATTAACTCATGGCTTATACATTTGTTCACTGACTTTTCACGTGCACTCTAATATTAAAAAAAAAAAAATGAAAAGAAAAAAGTTGCCCTGAATTCTAGCCAATGACCCGCACAAGATTGGACTCAGTTAGTATTTTGGTGGCTCGAATCTAATTTAGCCCGAAGTGACTCAATTCAAAATATGACTTGGCTATAGTTGTGTTGACCTGGTCCATTTAGTTCAAATGGTAGTAGGGCACATTTAAACAGCTCTACAACATGACCCTAAAAAAAAATGGCTCTACAAGAAACCCCTCTAGAAAGTTTACTATGCAAGTATTTTGCTTTATTTGTGTAGTGCAAATTAATTTTATTATTTTGTAGCTTAACTAAATATTGCCTAGGTTTTTTTTTGGCATAGCTGAATTACTTTTGGGATTCGAATTAAAAAAAAAAAACTTCTGGAATGTTACTGTATTACTTAGATTATATTTTCTGCAAATCATTGTGTTTTTTGGTAGGTAAACCCATTGTGTTTATGGTGTTAAAGTAAATTTTATAGCGTTGACTGTAAAAACCACTAAACTCAATCTTATAATTTTTTTTTTTCAAACACAATAGTATGGAGGGTTTGGGGTAGTGCTTAAGGCCATGTCTCGCCCCAAAAGACATCTTAATTCTTACATGAAGTACTTTGTTAAGTGAAAATTCGGATGTGCCCCTCGGTAAAATGAAGCATTGTTTCAATTTGATTCCTCGAAGAAACTCTTTTAACTCCCCCTAAAAGCAAGTTTGAGGTTTTTTTTTTCGTCAAATGGGATAAAATTATTTTTTTAATGAGATGAAAATCATTTGTTACCCTTTTACTCAAGTTGGTGCTCTTATTTCACCTCCATCATATTTTCGTGCACTGGAAAAATATTAGCAAGTTGTGTGGTTAGGAATGACTCCACGTTTGCCTACCGTCTTGTAAGGGTTTTACAATGGTTCGCTACAAAAGTTGGAAGCAATATTCGGAGAATCGCTTTTGACAACGACTTAATTGGCATTTCCTCATCCGCATTAACTTCAACTGAATCTTTATTCGGTTCTCTTATTTAAATGTCTAATATACCCTACTTCAATAATATATTTTAAGAAAAAAATTGCCTTCCTTAATCTGCAACTTGTAACCCTGATTGCATGCACTTCTCAATATATTTTGTCAGATTAACCCCTCTACAAAGTTAACTATGTAAGTATTTAGCCTTATAAATATATATTATCTTAGTTTTAGCGTCTCTACTCTCTAAAGATATTTTAGTTTATTTTTGGTTTCTCATATTTTAATATTATTCTTTTGTCCTTATTGTTATTTAGCATTGTTAAGTGCAAACATGAATAAAAAAAAATAGAGACTTCTTACAATATTTATTAAAGGAATCATTTTTTTAGATTTATAAGACCTAATTTTAAAGTAAAATAGATAAAAGTCATGACTGTAAAAAAACCGAAAAAGAGATAAGAAATTAAAATTAAAACAACTTCCAATGTTAGGAATGAAAAGATTTTATGATCAGAAATTTACCTTTTTAGAAGAGCTCTCAATTCAAATGAATTAATTCATGCTATTGATGGTAGATATCTTATAACAAATAAAATATAATTAAAAATAAATAATTATTTCAATCTTAAGATTTTATAATTTATATCAATTTAGCCGTAAGATTTTAAAATTTTACGTCAATTTAGTCTAATCATCAAATTTCACTAACAGCGTTAATTTTTCTACGCCACAAGATCCAAAATTAAAATAAAAAACTAATTTCCCTTCCCCAATAGAAGAAGTTGGTCTCTTCCCTTGTCCTCTCCCATTTTCCAACACATTGTACCCCTAATCGGTCCTCTCAGACATGTTCAATAATACCTGCTGAATGTAAAGAGTAGATGTATAGCTAGAGAAAAATGTTTGGTTTTGAAATTTGAAGGAAGAAAGGGTTTAAATGACACAACACAACATGGGGAACCTTTTTGGTAATCTTGTCAACTTCATCAATGCAAATGCCTCGCTGTGCAACTTTCCCATCATAATTTGTAGCCTGGACATAAATGTATGCAACCTGGAAACAGTTAAGTGCCCGCCGGAGTTAGGTGGTGGGATGGAACAGACCCGCGGCAATGTGAGGGAAAGGGGGCAGGTGTGCGAGAGAGAGGAGCCGGTGTGATGATGAACAGGTCGAGGGAAAAGGGGGACCAATTATTTTGAACACGGAATGAGAATTTGTTTAAAAAAATTTTTTTTGGAAGGAGTGAAGCTGAAGGGATAAACGGTGTTAATAACATTTGATGATTAGACTAAATTGATGTAGAATTTTAAAATTTTAGTACTAAATCGATATCAAAATTATTTTTAAGATTAAATTGATATCAACCATAAAATCTTATGATCAAAATGAGTATTTACTCTATAATTAATATTTTATTTTTATTTTGATACCTATAAAATATTGATATCCTTTATCTAATTAACAGTTATAATTCGATAGATTTCAAAAAATTTAAATTAATAAAATATATAATTTATTTTTAATTATAAATAACTAAAAGATATAAGTATTTTGAACCTTATTATTCTCTATTGTTATACCCCCAAAAACATCGGTTGAATTGAAACCAAGTGTGAAGGACGTGAGACATTTCTGATTAAACCATAAATCACGAAAAAATACCTTACATGCGTTGAGAACAACAAATTTTTCCCACGCCATAAGTGTGACTCCAACTCAATTTTCAGTTTGCTTTCATGTTCCGCTTTATGGCATTGGCATCACATAAAAGGTATCAAGGAGATAAAAAAGGCAAAAACCATTCTCATGGACATGGATCATCTGTACTAATTAAAACCCGGTCCGTTACCTCAGTTTAGGGACCCATGGCCGTTACCTAAGTTTAGGGGAACAAATTTTGTGTCTCAATTTTGTGTCTCATTTTCTGTCCACTAATAAAAAATATCATGTGTGAATTATGAGTAGTTATTAAAAATTAGTTTTGAAAAAATTAAAAGTTATTTTTTATATGGGACACTTGTTAACATATGAGTAAAAAGATAGAACAAGGGACAGGAGATTTGGGATCGATAATCTGAATCCACTTGAGGGACCCATGGCCCGAACTCTCTTTTCTTTTGGACGTGATCCGAAGTCTCTTGACTCTCGCGATGAAAACTCATTTAGTAGACTTGAGAGTTTAGGCCTTTTGTTTTGGTCTAAGAGCAGGCCTATTAAATATGGGCTACACCATACCACTAGGCCCATTTTGTAATGTTGAACGCGTGGCGTGGCTGAATAAATAGCCGAGCCGATGACAAATAAATAAGCAAATATGACCAAAAAATAAATAAATAAACAAATAAACCAACTAAATTGAAAAAAAAATTACAAAAATAATGTGGTGAAAATCTTGTTATCCCAATAAAAATGACCTATATTGCACATGAGGTTATGCCTCAGTCGATTTTGAGACCACCTATATTTTTTTTTTTGGTGAACACAACCTCAAATTTGCTAAAGAAAAATGATTAGCAATTTGAAAAATAATTCAACACTTTTACACGATTAGTGTTGTATGCCACTCTCTCTGTCCTGATTTTGTCACTCTATGGCTCTATCCCCAGTTTTTGTACCCTTGATTTGTGTTTTCTCGATAAAATTGTGCCTCCGTATTCGTCGTGCGTTGGTGCAAAAAGTTGTCAAGTGAAATAGCATCACTGATAACAAAATTCTCTTGTTAGTACCGAAACTACTGATAGACGACAATAGCAATAGTCACATTTTAAAAGCTCAACAAAGTTAAGAGATTAGCTCTTTATCTCCTTCTTAAACAGAGGGCTATACATTTTGTGGACTTAAAAATTAACAATGCTTTATTTTTTTTTCAATAATAAAAATAGTAAACGCCAAACTTCTTACCACCTAATGCATGACGAATTTGATTCCTTCAAAAGTGAGGTATATAGATTAGGATATTCTCATATTTATTTTAAACATAATTATGTCAAATTAAGAGGGATATACACAAATATTTTAAATAAGTGACATTCTCTTAAAATTTGTAAGGTCCAATTTAAATATATGTCCTTATAAATAGGTCTATAATATGCGAGAGATCAGTGAATATTCTGGAAAAATAAAAAAAAATGTGTGTCACTATCATGACATTGTCATGTTCAAAACAAATTAAGTATGATATCATCCTAATATGTAGAGATAAAATCTTTAATCTCAATTGTTGATTAGAATATGAATGATGTATTATCACATATGTATGATTTGTTATATTGTTATTTTTTCTTTTTTTAAGTGTGTTATATTGATATTTTCATTTTATAAAATCTTATACTATTGAATTTTCATTGATAATTAAGATTATAAACTTTATGTTCTAAATCACATTAATACTCTGTATAAGTAAAAAATCTTTGATACTTTTGATAAGGTTTGATTTATAGGGAATACTAACGTTTCACTTATGATTTATAAATAATACTTTCCTTATTTATATTAAAATTAATTATTTTCCGTCATAGACACCGTCTTCAAAGACACTTATTTAATTAAAAATTTAATAACATATAATTCTCTAGGTATCTATTTGGTTTCTGTTTCTGTTTTAATTTTCTGTTGTTTTTAGGATTTTATGAAAATTATGAAAATACAAAATAATAAATAATAAAACATGAAAATGCAAAATAACCATGACGTTATATAATCTCAAATCCCAACTAAAACAAATATGTGTGCTATCATGCATGAAGAACGATAAATATGAATAATATTACAGTTCATGATCACCATTATGTGCTCATGAGACCATACATATATAGATCGAGAAGATATATAAGATGAAACACCAAAGGAAGAATAATTAATCTTCACGAGTCTGAACTCTCAAGTACGTCGTCAAATCTTACGAATTTAGTTGATGACCCATTCCCCCTCGACTAGGACCAGAGTATGCTTGAGCCATCGTGAAGCGACTCTTGGGCATGGAAACAGGTGAATGCCGATGCGGTAGAGGCCTCGATCCTTCTACATGCCATGATGAGAAGCAAAACAAGGTAAGGACCAAGATAATGACTGAAGAAAGAGCATGCTGCTTGGTGAACAAGATGGCGCTGGAATGTTTCATCTATAGATTTGGCTCTAAACTTACAGTTGTTGCAATTAAATAGTTGTGTGTGTTCTAGTTCCCAGTGGGCATGTTCATATTTATACACAACGGAGAAGATCAAAGAGTAAGGCATAGGGTTTTCATAGGGATTGTGTTTCACGAGTTATTTAATACTTGTTGGGCTGTCTCATTAATTACCTTGCTGTGACTGGGGCAGAAACAGAACTAGAAAATAAAAATGAAAATTATCTTTTAAAAAATCTAATTTCTGATCTGGAGGGATTCAGGACCCGTGCTTTAGGCCCTACTAGATCTGTCAACTCTCAACAACTGAACAGGCTGCCTGAAGAAGAAAGCTGGGTGTGAATCGTTAGGGAAAGGGCAAAGAAATGAACCATTAGTTACACAATATTCTATATATTTTCTCTCCTAATATTGTGGACATCATATGGATAATACCAAGTAAGAGATTCCAATTTGTCACTCAAGTTAGGTAGGTACGGCCCCTGGGGTTTGCTAATTTCCCATTTAGATGGAAACACAACACATTCTTCCCAACCGCTTCTTTGATAGTAATCAAATAATTGGTGTAATATTAAAATATCGATATGGAATATTGCAAAACCTTTGCCAAATTAAAGATATGGGGTGTTTTCACATTTTGTCGTTTGTCAGTATGTGCAAGAGAATGTCACACGCCAGAGGATAAAGTCTAAATTCTAAAATGATTATTTATGATGAAAGGAAACTCACGAGATCGCATGTACTGCAATTTGAAATATGTATAACATTTTTTCCCATAAGAAATTCAGTTTAGACGTACAAGAATCATATGTTGTGTGGACATTTCATCAACTTCCTCTTTGTTAAGCAACAAAACTTACAAGAGATTACGGCTCCCATCTTTGTCAACCGCATGATTCACAATTAGGACATTAGTTATAGACAAGATAAATAAAAAATGCTTTCATTTGTTATAAAATAATAACCTGGTGTACCATTTAACGAGTTACATAGAGTACGTGAATACAGGTTTATACAGAAATAACTGTTCACTTAATAGATAAATAGGAAATACAGATAGATACGTAGTTACGTTGGGAAACAAATAGACGAAAATTGAAATTAATAATAGTAATCTGAACACAGGGATATAGGACTTGATCGTATACCTAATAAGATTTTCGGGATCTAACATACAATATTTGCTCCGTGAACATCTTAAATCTTCGTCTCCTCAAATCTTGCCAAGTTGCATCCTAAACGAGGTGGATTTTGGTTCGAAAGCTTAGGTTGATTTCGTCATTATAGTCTGTTTCTAGTTGCATTTGTTTTTTTCTCACCAAACATTCTGAAAGAACATGTATAGATGACTTTTTTGTAACGTAAAGGGTATGCTTTTGAATTGTGTTTTGGTTCATTCAAAAGTCATATAGAGGCGGAAACTGAGCTAAGGAGTGAGCATTAGGTGCCTGATTAATCGCTCCTAGCAACGACCGACGAAAATGCATGATCCAGCCCTAAGGATAACACCAATAATATGATTAGTAAAAGTTTGAATACATTTGGGATTGTCTATCGCCCTTTTGGGTTTGAGAATTTTCTGGCATCTGTTGTAATAATATAACAGAAAGATGTTGAAAGATAAAAAAGACAGGGCCTTACTCAAAATTTGCGGCAAACGATGGCATTGAGATTTCATACAGTTACACCCAATTCACAATTCTTCTAGCCCTGCGATTTCACAGCCCTCATTGAGCCACCACTCCAGTATCCAACATAATTTCTGCCCAAGAGGTGCGTATAGCAATAATTGCTCATTTTCATCATTGCTCCATGAAAATTTTGTCGTCCATAAAATTTTACCCAATTTCTACTTTCAACCAAGCGAAGTTAAAATTTTTGAACTAAATGCTAAAACAAAGAGTGAAAGACATTAGACAGGCAAGCGGAAAATTAAATGGAAATCAATGTTAAAATGTATGGCAAATTGATCATTAACGAATGGACACATACATTGTGATGATGTATATTCCTCCTTCGGAATTGTGGACTACAGAAATTTGACTGACCAAAAAATGAGAATTGATATTTCAACACATAGATTTTTAGGCACCCAAGACACATGAGGAAGAAAATAATTATATATAAGAAAAATATTGAAAAGAGTTAAAAGCTAAAAGGGGTGTTGGGGTCCAAGATATGGACAGTAATTCCTGTCTCCAAATCATATTTCTTTTATATCTAATTAATTATTTATTATCAAGTGAAAAATATTTAGTATATTTTTTGAATTTTAACTGTTTTAAATTTTTAAATCTCAATGAATAATTGGATAAACAAGAAATGGTACATGAAGCCCACTCACACGGCTAATCAAGTCATCGGGCCTTAAAGATCCACCTGTTCAGATCCTGAATGTTTTGTAGCTAGGATCCAACAACTTCTAGCTAGTTTAACATGAAATGGCTAAACTCAAGCCCCTCCTACTCCTACGGCTCAAGCCTACCTTGATTCCCCCTCTAGCTTCTGGTCAATGGAATCAGGTATAATTCTCTCAATCCCTAACATTAGTACCTTGTCTAGTTCCCATTGGATAGTTGATTCTGTGCTACCTTTCACATATGTTATGATCTTAGCCAATTTATGTCCATTTCCACTGTTTCCAATTTATATGTCACCTTGCCAAATCACACTAGAATTCCAGGACACACCATTGGGAGTCACATTCTCTACTTCCTTCATTATACACAATGTGTTTTACATTCCAAGTTTTAAGTTCAATTACTTTCATAAGTGCTTTACTTAAAAATTCTTCCTTACACATGGTGTTTACACCTTTTTCCTTGTACATCCATGATTGCCTTAGTTAAGACGATTAGCAAGGCTAATCTCTATGAAGGCCTCTTTATATTCAGTAGCTTCTATATCTCTAGATGTTAATAAATCTGTTGCTACTTCCTGTATAATGGACACTCATACACATATTACTTCTACTCCTGTCACTAGTATTGATTCTACAAATAAAGAGCTTGCCAATATTTGGCATGCTAGATTAGGCCACTTATCTCACTAGAGATTACTTATTTTACAACCTCTTTTAGTTTGATAATAAAATCTCACATTCAGATATACCTTGTCCTATACGTCCTTTAGCAAAACAAAAATGTTTACCTTTTATTTCCTCCAATAATACCTCTGCTAACCCATTTGATCTTATTCATTGTGACATTTGGGGACCATATCATGAGCACACATGCATGGTCATAGGTACTTTCTCACCATTGTTAATGACCATTCCCACTTTACATGGATTCACCTTATGAAGCAAAAATCTGAGGCTCCTTAGTGTTCCAGCAATTCATCTCTTGGGTTTCTACTCAATTTGGCACATTGGTAAAATGCATTCATTCAGATAATGCTCATGAATTGAAGCTCATTGAATTTCTGAAGAACGAGGCATTGATCATCAATTTTCTTGTGTCAAATGCCCTCAACAAAGTTCAATGGTTGAACGCAAACATCAACACCTCCTAAATGTGGCATGTGCTTTGTTTTCCATTCCAATGTTCCCCTCAAATTTTGGGGTGAATGTATTAGCACTGCTGCCTTCCTTATTAATAGAATGCCCTCCCTATTCTCAACCAAAAGTCCCCTTACCATTTGTTATACAAACACCCTCCACAATACAATAACCTCAAAGCCTTTGGTTGCTTGTGTTTCAACTCCACCTTCCTATCCTCCAGAGACAAATTCACCCTTCGAGCTCTTCCTTGTGTCTTCCTTAGATACCCAGGTACAAAGGCTACAAGTTATACAATCTTGTCATACACACATTTTAGATTTCCAGAGATGTAGTGTTTCATGAGAACATTTTCCCATTTTCCACTACACCTCATAACCCCTCTACATTCCTACAACCTGCTATGGAAACTTTCCAGTACCATGTTTCTATCCCAAATCCACTTTCAAACACTCATATTCCAGCACCTAATCCTCAAACTCATCCTGCTACACCTAGCCCTCCAACCACCAATAATTCTCTACCAATCCCCCTTAGATTATCCACTCGACCTTCAAAACCATCTGCATACCTACAAGATTTTGTCTGCAATTCAAGGCTATTGTCCAGCACCCATTTCCAAATCTATATCTTATCACAAACTTAATCCTTCCTATTCTCAGTACATTTCCCAACTCACCTCATCCACTGAACCCCAATTTTTCCATTACAGCTCTCAAACAGCTAATGGCGAACGCAATGGATGAAAAGTTACAAGCTATGCAGTCCAACAACACTTGGACCATTGTGCCATTACCCAAAGGGAAACATCCCATTAGATGCTGCTAGATTTACAAAATTAAACATCATGCTGATGGCTCAATTGCCGATATAAAGCCCGTTAGTAGCTCAAGGTTTTACAGAACAAGCTGGGTTGATTATTTGGAGACCTTTTCTCCAGTGGCCAAATTAACTTCTAGTGTCCTCTTATGTAACCAGAATCATTGGCATCTTATTCAATTGGATGTAAATAATGTCTTTTTAAATGGTGATCTTATAGAGGAAGTCTACATGCAGTTGCCACTTGGTATTTCCCACCCCAAAACTACAACTTGGGAGCAACTTGTATGTCACCTGAATAAGTCCATTTATGGCCTGAAGCAAGTCTCTCGCCAATGGTTCACAAAATTCTCCTCCTCACTGCTGGCTCATGGCTTCACCCAATCCAAGAGTGACTATTCTCTCTTCCACTTTGGCCAAGGTATTGCTCTTGTGATCCTACTTGTCTACGTAGATGATATCATTGCTGACCTTCTTTGAAGCCATTAATATAGTCAAAACCCTCTTCATTCACTTTTCAAGTTAAAAGACTTAGGCACTCTAAAGTACTTCCTTGGTCTTGAGATTGCAAGGTCATCTACCGGAATATATATTTCACAACGCAAATATGCACTATCCCTGTTAGATGACACGGATTTTCAGCGCCAAACCAACCTCTGTGCCTATGGAACCAAACCTAATACTCGTAAGGATGATGGTGAACTCCTACCTAACCCTTCAGCTCTGAGCCCTCATTGGCCGCCTTTCCTACTTGAATTTTTCACGGCCTGATATTGCTTTCACAGTAAACAAACTCAGCCAGTTGTTTCCCAACCACAAACCTCACACCTAAATGTTGTCCACCATTTGCTTTGTTATTTGAAGAACACACCAGGTCAAGGGTTATTCTTTCCTTCAAACAACACCATGTCTTTCTACCTATGTTGATGCCGATTGGGGTGGATGCCCTAACTCAGAAAGTCCACCTTGGATATTGTGTATTTCTTGGTGATGCTCTAGTTTCCTGGAAGTCCAAGAAATAGGCCACTGTTTCACGCTCCTCTCCTGAAGTAGAATACCGAGCAATGGCAAGCATTACTAGTGAACTGATTTGGTTAATTCAATTGAAAGATTTTGGAGTTTCGGTTCCTCATGTCAAGCTCTTTTGTGACAATATCTCCTGTTTATATTGCCACAAATCCCACCTTCCACGAACGCACAAAACACATTGAAATTGATTGTCATTTTGTGTGCCAACATGTTCAACAAGGATGGCTAAAGCTCTTTCACGTCCCCAGCAAACACCAACTTGATGTTCTTACCAAAGCTATCCTCCTGTTGTGTTTCAAAGCCATATCCAAGTTGGGAGTGCGCAACATCTACCTCCCACCTTGAGGGGGAGTATCACACTCAACGGATTCCATGTATTTCCATCATGTGTATAACTAAGTTAGTTAGATTAAGTAGAAGGCTGTTAAGTTAGTTTCAGTTGTAGTTAGCAATTTTATTCCCTACACCTAGATGTATAGAGCTTAGTTACTCCCATCTAATTGTATATATATAGGAAACTCTTGTAAACATTGTTCAATGAATTCATTTTTCTCCCATTTTCACAACATCTGAGACCTTGGAGAGTTAATTTCCACCGCACGACAAAAGCGTTAGAAGAGCATTACTGAAAAAAAATTTATATAAGAGATCTACTTTACTTTGCCACGCGATTCATGACGTCATATAATACTCTTCTGGCGGTAGGAAAAAAAAGGGCGCTTGTTTTGCTGGCTACATTAGATTTGGTTTATATTAATTAATTACTTTACACGCAGAAACGATGCATCAATTTATTATCTGAAATAGGATATTTTAATACTAAGGCATCAAGCCCTTTATCTTTAAATATATAAGATAATATTTTGTAAACAATGCCGCAAGTATTATACTATTAAAATAATGTTTAATTGACAACAAACACTAAATGGATCTGTATCATTAATATTTCATATACAATCATTATGATGATTCAATAATTACATGTCACGTAAAAAAATTTCACATGTTAGGTATCTCTTATAATCGTTGATGAAGTAGCGTTTTCCATCAAAGAAAAGGAAAACTTGAACTCACCACGTTCAGAACCGTTGTGCTCTAATTCTAAAGCCCGTGATCGAATTAATTTGCAAGCGTTTACATTCGAATTAATTGACAGATAGACACTAAAGTTGAAGGTAATCCTCTTAGTGGTTGTTAACTAGTGTGACATGGAAAAAGGGAACATAAATATTATCAAATTAACAAATTGAATATATATATACTATAGACAGTACATGCACCGCGTAACAGACTGCAAACACATGCATGAAGTATTGGAGTCAAAAAAGCCGTGTGAAACCACTGCGGTTCAACGTAAAAGCATACCCATGAGCTCGTAGATTATACAATAAAACTTCCTTTTGCATTCCTTCGCTGTAATTTTTTTTATTGTCTTCTGTCATCTTTTGCGACCGTGATTTGGTCTACCATGTAATTTATTAGATTTGAGTACCATAAAGTCAAATTCTAACAACATTATCAGAACATTTTCAAAGGAAGGATTTTCTTCCCTGGTCACTGGCCAGTGAGAACCCATTGTGAAGGGCAATATCTCCACAGGGCGCCACCAATGTCCTTCAAATAATATTCACAAAATATTCATATTGGTCCATAGAAAAATATTAAAGAATAAATTAATCTCTTAGAAATTGAAAATCCCAAAATAATACTTCACATTTTAAAAATGAAGATAAATTGATCTGTTCATACAATATTTTTTAGATGTATAAATGTGTACAAAGAGAGTAAATTGTTCTATTTTTTAAATTGTAAAAGATTAACTTTGTCCAATAATTTTGGTTGAACTACTTAGATATTGAACCTATTATATTGGTCAAGAAACAACGAAACGTAAAAGTCAAATCAGCATGCAGCTTTCAAGCTGGGTCCACTTGAAAAGAGATAGCTTCACCGTCCTCCGCAGAAAATTTCTCTATATATACCACGGTGTGGCTTCTCGTCCAAAACAAGTGTCAACAACAACCTGAAGATACAAACATATAATAACAAGCCTTCTCCCAAAAGGAAAGAAAAAAAGAATACCACTCATCAAAGTCTCAAAGGAATCGATCGGGGAATTGGATTTCGGAAAACAAAGATGGCAATGGAGAAGAGCCTTCTGGTTGTGTTGGTTATCATAATGGTTGTGGTGTCCTCACAACTCTGTTTTGTGCATAGCCGAGTTCTTCGACCGGTGGCGTTAAAGACACAGGTGGGTGACAATCGTGAAGGGTTTAAAGGAGCAGACTCGAATCCTAGGATGGCGTCCTTTGCTGTTTCTTCTGATAACTTGAGCACTCGTCCTTCAAAACGTAGCTTGGCATTTAGACTAGCTTCTGGACCCAGCAAAAAAGGCCCTGGACATTAATTAGCCACCTGCTTTATATGGATATTCTTCCATTCAATTGTTTTCTTCGATTTTTGGTTCTCATAAATAGTGTTTAAGGTTATAGATAATTAGATAGAGTCTACAGAGTTTACGGTTCTTTGTTTTTTTTTTTTTGTTAGGTTAAAATATTATTTGCAACTTCTTCTTCCGGACAGGGGTCCGATGCGTGTAAGTAGATAGTAGATTGATCATATTAAAAACAAGGTGTAACACTTCTGATTATAATTATGCCCCCATGTTCATCATTGGAAAACGCATTTGAGTATTGTTAAATTCTGCCAAAAATTAAATCGTGGTAGTATTTAAAGTCTTAATTAGCAATATCAAAAGTATTTAGTATTTTGTTCTTAAATAACTAGCTAGAAGAATTATTAAGTTGATAGATGAAATACAATATAAAAGTTTCCAATATAACAACTGGGTGCATTCTTAATCTTCAACTAATTGTGCACAAGGCGATGCAGGTTATGAGCTAGGCATATCTATTAGCAGTCACTACAGTTAACAATTAAACGAACCAACTTGAGTTACTGTATTTTAATTTTGGGTACATGCTTCAGTTACCGTTTTATTGAGCAATAGCAAAGAATGTGTACGGAGGGTACATTACAAACCTCACCACTCCGAATTCTAGTCAAAGATAAGATAATCACACTCAAAAGCCAGAGAGGATCATAGCCACTGCCTCGAAACGTTGACCTGCCCTGCTGCTTCCTTGTAAAACAATATCACGCGTGCCATTATTTGGTTTTAAATTTGTTGTATATGACAGAAACATTCCCTCTATAGTTCTATTGATCAGCTTAGCTAACATTTTTTTTTTCTTAGTTACCAATATTTGGAGTGCACAAATTTCAACTAATTTGATTTGAGTTGTATTGAGTTACATAGCAAAAACTTTTCACTGTTAGATACTTTTTTTCCGTCCGCAAGACTTAAACCTCAAACTTAATTTTAAAGAAGTCAAATCACTTAAACTAATTAAACATTCTCGGTCAAGGTAAACTTTTGACATTAAAGAAAATGGAAAAAGATATGAAGAGAATGATAAAAAGACACTAGGGAAAATGGACAAATAGAGAATAAAAAGAAGTCGATTTTCACAGTTTTCCTTTCCTTGGGTTACCAGGATTATTTTTCATCATTTGTTGATTATTAGTAAAAACAGCAATATTAAAAGTTAAGGTACAATTCGTTTGGTTTATTTTTTCATTTTTATTTTTTGTTTTCTTGCGTCTAGAATTTTATGAAAAATATAATGAAAATAAAATAAAAACATATAAAAAAATTACTGTTCATTCTTTACTTCACATAATCTAAAAACCAAATGATACAGAAAATAAAAATAAGAAGTAAAAACCAAACATGCCCCAGGGCACTTCTCGTTGTCAATCTCTCTTTCTTATTCTAGGATACGTTTAGTTGGAGATGGAAATATAGCATAAATTTTCATAGATAAATAATTTCAAAAAATAGCAAAGTGAAATACAGATTAATGATAGGCACTTAAATGACACACTTGTCAACAGGGACAAAGAAAAGAAACAAGAAATTAGGGACAGAATATCTTAATCTCTTTTACTAGACCACTGGCTTTGTGGACGGTTTTTTTCTGTTACCAAAGATGCAACGTTTACCAAAACACATACCTAACATGTGATTCGCATTACACAACGTCAGTGCTCATAGTTCTCTTTAGTTCCAAGGAAAAATGAATACATCTAAACTAAACAGTTTCCAAATTGATCAAATACGGAAGTCAAAGTAGATGCAAACATGGTAGATCATAATCAACTAAGTACGATGTGTCACAAGTCAAGTCATCACAATGAAGGTCGAACACTGACGGCGCAGCGTGTGAAGGTCGTGAGAAATAGCGGGCGTGGGGGGGGGGGGGAGGCAGTGTCTTCAAGGTCCAATTGTAAAGAGGATCCACACACGAACGCAGACCAGTCCATGAACGTAACCGCCCATCTCGCAATGAAAATGAACTCTCTTCCGACATTCCGTCCGCTTGAAAACTTGCAAAGCATTGACGTTAGCTTTCTCGGTCGAAAGCATTGACGTTAGCTCAACCAACTGCACCTATCTCTCGCACGTCGTACCCAAGATGCAGTCACGAGTGGACCGTGACAGATAGATGAAACGACTTGGGCCGCTCAAAATTGTACCGGTTAACAGTTCATTGGTTCTTCAGACCCAAAAAAAAAGTTGTCGGTCCTTGAACATAAACGAAAACATTTTGATTTTTTTCACAAAAAAAAAGGTTTTGGTTTTCTTAGTTTGGACAAAAAATCAAATTTAATTAGAATGCAATGATAGTATTAAAAAATTTTATATATTCATCCAATCATGTAATGACATATTAATAAATATGATTACTTTTCACTTCTATTATTTTAAAAGTCATACCAAAAAAGAGATTTAATTGAATGACAATGTTTTTTTTACATAGTCAGTGTATCAAAATTAAACTAAAAAAAAAATAGTGAAAAGATTTTGGCTAATAATATTTTATTTATATTGATTTTAATATTCTATCAATGTAAAAAAAATTGACACTTTCAGTCACATACTTTCATTTGTAAAACTTTTAATAGGCAGACTGAGTCATAATTTTATTGATGTGAAAAATATATTTGCATATCCATAAATATTTTTGTACTCACAATAGGTAAAAGCAAAATTTTATTTGATAACATTCAATTAAATATAATATCTAAAAACAAAATTTTAAACAATTCGTGACGAATATAAATAAACAACGGAAAGTAGAGTGACCCATCTCATTTCAACCCCTAATCATACTTTCCTGATTTTTATTTTTTTTAACCTCCCTGTGCTTAACGTGGGTTAATGAGTAAACAACGCAACATAGTGAGCATTTCCCGGGTTGTCCCATCCAGATGAGGGATAGGGATCCTTTAGATTATACGCAAATTTAACAATAAATTCTGCTCGAGTATGACTGAAGTTCCTCAAAGGATCTTTAGAGCAGCCTAGTTTTGAATTGAAAGATCCAGTAGTTGAATAATACGCAACAAACGCCTCGCACTGCGTTGACATCAAAATAGCAGGTGAGACAACCATTCTCAACAGAAGCGTTCAGGGCCCTAGCACAATCTACCGGATTGGCAATGCAGACATATGCGGGACCTATAGCCAAACGTGCACACCATCGAAGGACGGTCTACTAGAGTACTAGACAATAGTTTCAGAAGAGACAATCGCGTATGAAAATTCACAAAAGCAACAAATGAAAAAGATTCGTAGGAATGGGTGGATAAATGAGGAAACATATCGGTTATGCTAGTCTCGTTTGTATATAAATATGGTTGAGACTTGACAGCTCTGGCGAAGCATTCAACTGCATCTCACTATAGATTGCAATAAAGAAAGGGGAAGAGCAACTCTAAAAGAGGGGCAATGCAAATGAGTGACCTATTGTTAACTGAATTGCTTTTCTTTTTATGAAACTCCATTGTCGGTTGTATATTTAAAGATATATGTAGGAATCTGAAGAACTATCTCAATGGTAAAAAAGTCCAACTTTTGCCTCTGCATTGAAGAATAAAATTACAAAACCCATAGAGTTAATACATGGATACTGACTCAGAAATGAGGCATGGCATCCGAATTTAAGCACAAAGCAAGTAGCAGAAGAATCAAATGTTTTCATTCAACAACCTAAAGACATTTTCTCAGCTTTTCAGACAGGAAGAATAACCCGGGGCAAATCCAAAACATATGGTCAGAGGGTGCAGAAACGTGATTTAAACTCTTTTACACCCTTTAATTTGTTAAGTTTTGTATAACCTTACTACAATAACAATGGTTTACCAACACCTTTTGGGTTGTGAACTAAAACCCTGGTCATAGACTCACAGTCCCTTTCCAAATCCTATCAGTCTATGGAAAGAGAGGCAATCAAAATGGAACCTACTGCCCTAAAATACAGGGCATTTATTCTTCTGGTTCATAAAAATCCTAAGACTCTGCTTGCTGTACACAATCATATTGTATAAGACATTAAACAAGGGTGTCTATGCTATGAAGTGCAGTCTAAAAGAACTAAACAAGGCATAACAAAATACCCAGCATTTACTTGCATGCAGACAAATATGTTGTTCCTTATTACTATTCTAAAATGGATTTTAATAACAGAAGTGGAGCAGAGAAAGAAGCAATAAAGGATATGAAGCACTTACACTAGCTGGTGCGCACCATGCAATGATATATGCCAGCCAAAGAATCAAGTTTATATGCTAAGATGATAAGCTATTACCATTTCAAGATCCCTTATTTTCTCAACGAAATAAACATTATCTAATAACACAAGCTCAGATTATGATGATCCATTACAGCGAAGTTTTGCATCCATTTCTACTGAAGGGATATGCAATCACCAGCAAGTAAACAACTAGTATGAAATGTGTCCACAAGCAGAACACATCATATAAATGTTAAGAGTGTTACACTTCCATTAAAGACAAGGGGTAATCTAAATACAAAAAGTAGCATAACGTCCATGCAAATCACTCTGATCATTGAAAACACAATAGGCCAACAGTAGGAAGTTCATCATCCAATCATGAATCATTCTAGACATGCATGTCATCAATATTCAATCATTAAAGAATATATAAAATCTTTAAGCTGCTGAAACCAAAAAATATAGTTAAGCATGCTGCCTGCATAGATCACTCCAAGATTGCTAAAATTGACCCCTCAAAAGAGAATTTGAAAGTAGAAGCTCCAACTTATAGAAACAAAGCCTTTGTTCAGCTCAAGAAATGAATGACATTTGAAAGAATATATAAAATCTTTAAGCTGCTGAAACCACACACATAGTTCAGCATGCTGCATGCATAGGTCACTCCAAGATTCCTAAAATTGACCCCTCAAAGGAGAATTTGAAAGTAGTAGCTCCAACTTACAGAAACAAAGCCTTTGTTCAGCTCAAGAAATGAATGACATTTGAAAATTGAAACCAAACAAGGAATGACACTAGAAACTAAATCATAGAAGTTAAGAAGAAGCTCATGGAACTAAAAAACCAACAAGGGTATGAACTATGAACCACATGGTCATATCATCTGAAAAGAGAGAAGATAAATATATCCAAGGATTGATGCAGATTGCAGAATGATAATAATAATTAATTATTAATTATTATTTAAGGATACTTGATAATTTTACTAACTAAAGTATAATTGTCGTATATATTTATTAAATTAATTAACTAAGGGTCAAATTTGGGTAAATAGCTTATTTAAGCCCCTATGTGAAAAAAACTTATGCAAAGTAACTTATGAATAAGTTATTTTGTATTTGGATATGTAGCAACAAAAGTACTTGTTTTGAGTGTTGAGAAGTATATATTTTAACTTCCCCAAAAGTACTACAAAGGATTAGCTACATCGCCAAACAGACAAAAAGTTAAAAATATGATTTTTGACTTCCAAAAAGGTTAAAAGAAGCCATAAATAATGTTATCCAAACGGCTGTTCTATAAACACAAGTTTTCAAGTACTTCTCATAAATTAGTTGATTATTAGTACTTACAAGTTAAACCTAACTAATTCTTACAGCAGGCCAATTCCTTCATTTCTGGGATTAGTTTAGATTTCAGAAGTCCTTCAGATTTCAATCCAAGAAGGTGGACTACTCTCATTTCCATACCCATGCTACTATTTTCTCTTTCAGGGACACCACGTTTCAGTTTAAACTCCTGATCTGCATGATACATGCTTTGATGTGATCAAACACATGCAAACCATTGGTATACATAAAAGACAGTATGCATAAAATATTGCCTAGAATAATGAAAACATAAAACCAAATAAACAGAACAAAACTCAATTCAACATAAGAGAAGCAAACAGCATCACTTAAGTAACGAATAGTTTCAATATCCATTAAATCATCAACAAAAAGGTCTCAATAACTTGCAGGCGTACAAAAAGGAAATTATGAGGCAGCAAGAGTCATGAGAACAAAACACACAGACGTGCACACAAATAAGGCTGGAAAGTTAGAACAAAACAATTTTCATAGAATTAGGAAAAGTCAAAGTTATCTCTCCCAACAAGCAAAAACACAAGTAGGCAAAAGACAAAATGTAATTAGGGAGGATCCCACATTGAACACAAGCAAGGCGAATTTAAAACAACCTGATATGTTCAAAGGAACAGCTTATAATCAAGATTTGTGGCACGAGAAATAAAACATAGTTCTACAGATAGATCATAGTATAAGATATTAAAAATATAATAATAATAATAATAGTCCTTCAACAAGGGCAAGCTAAAACATATTATAATCCCAAGGATCAGGTTTCGGACTCAGCTGAAGGTGCACCCTCAGTGGCCGCAGAAGCAACTTCCGAGGTCGGCGGCGGAGCGACGCCGTTATCGACGGCGGCGGAACCCGCGTTGGCTTTGGCCTTGACGGTGTCGAGCATCCTTTTGCTGATCTCCTTGGAGTAGACCTGGAGGATCTCGATGCCGTCATCGTCGGAGGCGGTGGAGCCAGCGGCGGCGGCGAAGGCGTCATCCTCGATCTGGCGGGCGGCGGCGGAGGCCTCATCGGGGGTCATGGTGCCGTAGCGCTTGGAGAGGACGGAGGGAGTGGATAGGGTTTCGATTAGGCGGTTGACAACGGCGTCGCGGGTGCGCTGAGTGGGTGGCCATATGCTGAAGGAGATGCCGCCGGGGGCCGCTTTGGTGGTTGTGGCGGCGGAGGCGTGTTGGTCTTGGGTTTGCTGCGGCGCTGGAGAGGAGTCCTGCTCCGATGGGGCTCCGGGTGCGATTTCCGGCTCGGACATTTTGAGATTTGGATAGCGAAATTAGGGACTGTTTCCTGACACTGCTTTTGGAGCTACAGCTGAAGTGCCCTTAGTAGCACAATTTCAATTTGGGACTTTCTGAGGGTAAGGAAAGGGCTGGGACACTATTTATCCATCAGTTAAATAATTTGCTTTTATTCGCAATTCAAAATATATACAAGTACTATATAATAATCAATTTTTTCGGTTACAAAATAATAATAATAATTAATTTTCATTGGTGTGTTAAATCGTAAAATAAATGAGTGGGAGGGAGGGATAAGGGATACGAGTCATGAGATGGGAAAGAGTTAATGTGTGTGAGAGGGAGCAATCAGCACTGTGTTGTAATGAATTGACCGCTGAACGGTGACGGACTGCCTTGTAAGTAAGATCTACGGTCGTGGTGCCACCATCCACCCCCATTTATTATTTCTTTTCTTTTACTCCACTTTTTATTTGGTACGATTTATTTCTCTGTCACGATTGTTCTAGAAGAGTTGCCCCCTTCCTTGTGTACCAAAAGAGCAAACATAGTTAGGCAATTTGGCCCTTAACTCTCTTCTTATTTCTTCACATTGATAGTAGATGTCACTACCCGAAAAATTAGTTTTTAAAATTTTTCTTAATTTAAATTTATTTAAATTATTTAATATTTTTATTTATAATTTATTAAAAATATTTTTTTGTAATATATTCAGTTAAACTTGATAAATAATATACACACTTTTAATATTTGAGTAAAAATTTATACAATAATTTCTATGAAAAGTGATTATTTTTAGTTAAAACGTCACTCAATTGCTTATTTTGATTGCGATTTGCACCAAATAAATCAATCTAATATATTTTTCAATAGTTAATTCATATGCAGTTTCAATAGTAAAAATTTATATAAATATTCAATTGTGTATCATATCAGCAAAATAATTAGATTTAACTACTTACTAACTATCTTTAAAGTCTTATACATATGCAGCATATAAACATTTCAATCAATATCCTAAAAATGTAGCAATACTTTTTTCATTCACCTAAATCTGAGTTTGTAGATTAAAAATAGAATTTATTTTATATGTACCATTTATAAAAAAAATTCCACATACATCTAATCATACACAATTATTAGATAATACCCATGCATTGCACCGAAAATTAGTTTTCAAAATCTTCCTTAATTTAAACTTATTTAAATTGTTTAGTTTTTTATTTACCATATATTCAATTGAATTTTTTAAATTATATATATATATATATATACACACATGCACGCACATACCTACACACTTTTAACTTTTGAGTAAAAGTTGATCCATATAGTTTCTATGAAAAATAATAATTTTTAGTTGAAATCAATTAATTATATGTTCCATTTGTGACAACTCCTGACTAAATATTGAAAATAGCATTGCCTGCAAAGCGGGGTATGGTTGTCTACATCCACTCTCTCATATCCTACCAGTGGAAGTTGCACAAACCACCCTTTTTATTTAATTTATATACATTGTCAATATAAAATATTTGCATAAATATTCAATCATGTATTACCATATATCATTAAAATAATTAGGTTTAACTACTTATTAACTATCTTCAAACTCTTATAATTATGAAGCATATAAATATTTTATTCAACATCCTAAAAATGTAGCAAGATTTTTTTTTTCATTCACCTAAATTTGAGTTTGTAGATCAAAAATAGAATTTATTTTATATGCACCATTGTTAAAAAAAAATACACATACATCTAATCATATAAAATTATATAAACATTTTCAAATTTAAAAATATATAATTAAATAACAATATAAATTTCATTTACATTTATCACGACATAAATATTAATATCTTTAAAATAATAAGATATACTTTTAAATGTTCATCAACATCTAGTCATTTTATAATCTTATATCCATAAATTTATTTTTTATTAAAATTTCATTGACATTGTTTGATTTTTATTATAATTATCTTAAGCAAGATAATTTAATGAAGGAACATAGTACAAATTTTATTGCAAATAGAAGAGAGAGGAAGTTGAGTGAATTTTGGGAGAAAAATATTCTAGACTTTTCGTACATAAATGGCAGTTGCAAATTTTTAAAATTTAAATTTGATTGTAGGTAGAGAAAAAATAGGAAGTAGAGTGATTTAGGAAGTTGAGAAATTTTATGTTTCATGTAATAATTTTTTGTAGTATCCCAAATATATAGATATATGATATCAACTTTTATAAATAAAAAATGAAACATAATTAAATGACAATGTAAAATTCATTTACATCATCAAAACATCAATGTTAATCTCTTCAAAATAACAAAATATTCTTTTAAATGTTCATCAACATCTAGTCATTTTAAGATGATATTATCATTAAATTCAATTTTTTCATTGAAATGTTATTGAGATTGTTTGATTCTCATTATATTTATCTTAAATATCATATAAAAAATATAATGGAATTAAATTATGCTATAAATTAGTATATGAAAATTAATATCAAAATAAAAACATATATTTGTACCAAAAAAGTATCTAACTGTATAATTCTAGGATTTTTGCATACAAATGGGTAGTTATAAATTTTTAAAATTTAAATTTGATTTTTTTATTTATAATAGTGTATTCAGTTAATAAATTATTAAATTAATAAATTAAGCAAGATAATTTAATAGTGTAATGTGGTTTAAATCTTATTGCAAATGGAGAAGAAAGAGGAAGTAAAGTGATTTTAGGAAGAATAAAATCTAGACTTTTTGTACATACATAGATAGTTACAAATTTTTAAAATTTAAATTTGATTGTAGGGAAAGAAAAAAAAATAAGTAAAGTAATTTAGGAAGTTGAGTGATTTTAGACTTCATGTAATAATTTTTTATATTCGTTGTAGATATAGATATATGATACATAATACTTTTTGAATTCAAATTTTTAAATTTGTATAATTATTATGATTTTTAATTATCATTTATTCTAATGATATCTTCTATTACAATTTCTATGTAATATGACTAGCATTAGAGCCCGTGCATCGCACGAGACATATAAGTCTATTATTTTATTTATCTAACTATCAGCAGTATATAAGTTTTTTTAAGGACTTTGGTCCAATATATAAGTTTAAACAATCACAATTATATCAATCCAACTCATATTAATTATCAATACTTTTAAGGACATTAGATAAATAATATTGTATACAGCTATGATAATTTTGTTCTCCAAACAAAAATATGGGTAAAACGACAAAAGAAAAAATAACATAAACTTGATAAACTTATTTTTTCAACAAAAATATAATTTTTTGTTATTTACAAAATGACAACACTATTATGTAAAACAAACAATTACTATATCAATCTCATAGCACTACCTTGTATTCATATTTGTCTACCCCGTAGAGAAGTTGTGTTCCAATAACGTTGAAATTAGCTGTCAAAAAGGTAGTGGCTCATGAGTCATCTCAGGTTAACCTTGGTCGGTTGAGTTGCCAAAATTTGGTCTCACATAAAAAGTAGGTTGATTTGATCCGTCCTACATAACTTGTAGGTTAAGTGGATCAGAAGCAGTTGGTGGTGAATCGGCTCAATTTCTCACCACATTAAAAATGTAGTGTCTGTTTGGTTTTAATTTTCAGTTTTCTATATTTTGTGAAGGAAATAAAAATTCTGAAAATTATAAATTTAGAATTTCATATTTCTTCACAAAATCCTAAAACTAAAACTAAAAAGTGGAAACTCAAATCAAATAGGGCCTTAATATGCATATTATATTTGGTTTGAATTTGAACGTAATTTAATATTATATGTATTTTTTCATTTTATAGGTACGTATATTTTTTATTTTATCTTTTTTTATATAATGTTGGCACCTTTATAGGATTTTTCAAGTTTTAGTTCATTAATTTTAAGTTTTTCAGTGATTGGTTTTTTAAAATCTTTTGTAAGCCAACCTTATTTAACCCACCAACACGAGTGGATTAGTTGAGTTGAAATTTTTTAAATTTGGCTCATTATGAAGGTGAGTCAATCCATTTTTAAACTTCTAACTCACACCCTAAGCCAACTCAAGTGAGACGGATTAACTCGCTTTAATTAAAATAATATTAAGCTAATTGTGATTTCACATTAAATCAAGCTAAAATTTTAATAGGATAAAAACACTTACATATTTTGCTCAAGTAGAGTGAAATAAATTATTAAAACTAATAAATTAAGATAAGTAAGATTGTATAAATAAAGTTATAAAAGTTTGATCTTGTTATATTGTACTTTGCTTAGCACAACTATAAATTTATCAAGTGACAAATTAGATTCGCTCAATAGTAATAAATTTATGGTAATTCCTTGTTAATTTTCTCTTTGGTTTAGTCATTGATCTAAAAAATTAATTTTAAAAATATGTATTTAAATCTATAAAAAATACTTAAATATATTTTAAGTCTTCAAAAAAATATTAAATTTTGGTTTTGGTCTCTATAAAAAATTTAATTTCAATCTAGATTTTATTTTTTCAAAGTTTTGGTTTTGATCTCCATTGCTTTAATTTTGTTTCCTATAAATATTTAAAAATATGCATTTAGTATTATAAATATTTAAGCTTTTAGATTTGATCTTTAAAAATATTTAAAGCAATGTAAATTTTAATTTTTGTTTTACCATCTGAATACTTTATCACTCCTAATAGACTTTAAAATATTTTCATATAAAATTATATATAAAATAAACCATTTAAAAGTAAATCAAAATAGTAAGAAAAAAGACATTGATAAGAAAGTATGAATACTTAATTAATATATATTAATATATATGTGTTTATATAGACGTTCAACATCATGATTATGACAATTATGAAAAATTAATATTATTATTCATTTAAAAAGCGTGGCCAAATAGTAATAATATGTTTTTTTCAATAAAAGATTATTTAAACTCTAGTGTTTAATATAAATTAAAATTAAAACTAATATCATATTACTAGCCTTAAAATTTTATAATAATGTATTCTAACATCTAAACTGGATTCCCATTTTATTATCATAAACGAGATGATGAGTGGGGATAATTGGAGTCCACCATTTTATCCAATGGTGATAAAATGAGTATCCTATTATGACACCCACTTCTAGACGTTAGAATAACTTCATTGAAAATTTTATAGAATAAATAATATTTTATCGAAAATATCTTGATGTCATACCCGACTGGGACGTAATCAACATGTGGAGGACTAGGCCCCCACATAATCCTTTTGGGTAATGTGATTCCTGAATATATGGATTAACATGATTTTCATGCTTAAAACAAAATTTCGTCTAAATTATTATAAATTTATCTATTCAAAACATAATATTTGAATTTGTAAAACTGAAATATTTCAACTTACATAACCACAAAGTCCTCTTATTTTAATTCAACATGCGCCACTACAGTTTGTGATATCATAAACTATTTGATTTCATGATCTTAGTCATAATCTAAAAATCAATTTAATACTTTAAGACTGAATCATGAGTATATATCTAACTTGTTACATAAATTTTAATCACAATATATTTTTCAAGCCCATACTTATATCCTGAAAACATAAAGGGATGTACATAAATTCTGAAAAGAAATACATATTCTTAAAATAGAATGCATGGTTGAAATCCTACTCATACAACTACAGGAGCAGTCTAATCTAATGTAACCTTAAATTAAGCCCTCCTGCAAGGTAAACTTCCAACAGGAGACACTGCTATGAAACCAGTGACTTAGCTATAAATGATTCTACAAGTAAGGAGAAAGAGAAAGGGTGAGTCATGGACTTATGAGTGAATTCTTACCCACCACCCACACGAGACAATCAATAGGATATATATATCTAGTATACATGCATCAAGAAAAAATAATTTTAATATCTATATGCATAATTTTGTATGAAAACATTCTGAATATATGGTGCGGTAATTATTAGAGAAACAAAAATATAATGATGATGATGATAATAATAATAATAATAATAATAATAATAATAATTACTCTAATATCTTAACTCTGAAAAGCACTTAACGAGGTCCCATAAGGCGGACACCTAACTAGGTTCCATTATTTGAATACTAAAAAGGCGAGATTGTCCTCTAGTGGACAACTTGATATTAAGACTAATGATCTTACAACTTGTTAATTCACAGTTTATTTCTCTATAGTTACCATCTAAAACTACATTTCACATAAACTAAATAAATCTAAAAACTCTTAAAACTCTGAATGCTCTGAATTCATATGATCCTAATACGTCAAGCATAATTGTGGTTCTAAAATCATGCTTAAGAGATTACCAACTTGTAGACATGGTGATTTCAAAAAACTCACAGAGTATGTGTTTGATTAATGTTCTGAATCATACTTAATTCAATACTTTCAATAACATATAACTAAACTTCTAAAATCATA
Organism: Dalbergia oliveri; assembly: GCA_030441495.1. Taxonomy (NCBI): domain Eukaryota; kingdom Viridiplantae; phylum Streptophyta; class Magnoliopsida; order Fabales; family Fabaceae; genus Dalbergia; species Dalbergia oliveri. Next base: position 4,547,849 of record JAMLFY010000003.1, read on the forward strand.
TTTCAAATTGCATATTTCATAAAACGAAAATTTGTAAATGATAATAACATATCTGTCAATGGGGATACACATGTTCAACTCAACTTTTGTAATGGATCATAACTGGGAATCTAAATAATGAAAACCAAAATCTTAAAAACAAGTATTTCCATCGGTCTATAATTTGTGTTTGACAATTTATGTAAACTTGCTAGATCACATATTTTCCAACAAATCTTTTCTTGGGTATATAAAACACTTTTATGGCATATAACAAATCAATCATGGTCTCATGATTTTCTAAAAACATATATTTCCTACTATAATAAAAAATCACAATTTTTTAAAAACTAACATAACTTGTGGAATCGTGTTTATCACATGTTTTCACTTCTAAATTCATATTTGGCAATTATAATGCTACAAACATAATAATAGTGATGCAAATAAGATTATGAATTCAAACCCACTCATCTTAGAGGGCCAAATAAAAAGTATCACCACTAACTTGATCTTGGAGCTAGGAATGACACCAACAACTACCATAGAATTACAAACAATTCATGACCACACAATAATCACACTATGACAACTCTAATGATATTGGGAGAGTACCTAAACTTGACAACAACTAAGAATATAAACACCCTAACTCATAAACATGAAGGAAAGAAGAGAAATCAAACATAAACCATAAACAATCCTTACCTTTAAGCATGGAGGAGGTAGGATTGAAGAAGAAAGAGAGTGAAAGGGTGGAAGAGAAGTTTAATTTGGAAGGGTTAGGGTTTAGAGTTTTGGGATAAAAATGCATAGGGAGGGGTTTATATAGAAAGGGGGATGTTTACTGAAGTTGTGTCATTTTGAACGTCTACAACGTTGGTGGTTCTAACTCAAGCAAACCTAATCTATCTTGAGCAATGAGAAAAGCTCACTACAGTGTACCTACTTGAACTTCTAAATGCAGTGAGAAAAGGTTGGTATAGTGATCCTATGCACACAAAAAATGCAGACTTCAATAAAAAGATGATTTTCTCCAATCCAAGAGTTTATGAGGTACCCAAAGACTGTGTGAGGCTTATCAAAGGAGATGTGGACGTGAGACATCACACTTTATCTTTCACTCATAAACATGATGAATACCTATTAACGTAGCAAACCTATTCTATATAGCTTGGAATTTACGCATCACACCTATTTGATAAGTAAACATGAAAAACTCACCATGTGTATTTTTCCTCGATTGAGCATAACCTTTGTTTTCCCCGGTTTTGACGTTTATTCTTTAATGATTAAAACAAAAATGTAATTGATATGTTTTACTTATAATACCTCTGGATTGTTTAAATATTTTCAATTTTTGTTTCATGATTTGGTACACGATTCCAATAATTTAAGTTAATTTTACGTTATAGATATAGTCTGGAGTCTTTGACTCCAACGATCGAACTCGCAATCCTTTCCCATATATGTGGTTCTTAAGAGGCAGAAATTCTGCCATGTGAGCCAACATCTCAACCACCGCCACACTCTTTCCATTGATACCAAATTCTGCATTTTGGACCAGGACTGTGGATGACTTTTTGGCCTCCTAAGGCCTAGACCCAAACAATGGTTTTTAACCATTGAAACTCAACTCACACGATTGGGAAACACTAGCCCAGTAGGGTAGAATCCAATACAACTCAATGGGACTACAAAACTTGGGTGAGGAGACGGACTTGCCTATTGCCTTTTTCCTCCTTTTTATTGTGAAATCAGGTTTGGTGGACAATTGGAAATGAAAAATGTGGCGAACAGTGGGAGTGTAGACTATTGTAATGTATAGTGTATAGATCGATAGATTAGAAGCTTCATTAATACAAATCTGGTCTACAGCATCTTTTTTTCTTTCCGGTCAGAGTATAACTCTTTTCTGTCGACATAAAGAAATAACTAAACTAACCAAAAAGATAAGGACAAGAGATCTATCATTGTGCTGCCCAACCCAACGACTTCCACACCTGGGCTCTCTTGCTTTCTCTTCGAATGGGTTCAGGTGAAAGGCTTAAGGCGGAAACTTGATGTCCTAATAAGAGCCCAATAGCAAAAGTTTAGATAAATGTAAAGTCGGAGGTCCGTAGTTTGTTGATCACAAAAACAAATTATAATGAGATATGTTATTTGTCCTCATAATATGTAGGATCCTGTATTACTATTCTCATTTGCGTTGAATGGATGTGAATCTCAATTAAATAGTTTCATACTCATAATGGTGGATGAGTTAGGAGTCGACAAATATCTCATTAAGATCCAAATAATATTTTTGAAATATAATATGGAGCACCAGCCAAAAAAAAAAGAAAAAAGAAGAATATCGGAGCACCATCAATCATTGGTCAGTAACAACGTTTATTGTTTTGAGCCAACAGTGACAGTGTTGATCGGGTACGGATTCTCCATTTGGGCCTCTACACGGATCCGACCCGATTACAATTACCACTTACCAATACCCAACCCACTCTCTCTCTCTCTCTCTCTCTCTCTCGTGTAAGTTTCCTGCAGTTCAGAGTTGAGAGTGAAGATTTAACCTCAAAAACACTGATCCACCATTATGATCTCAATCTCGTCCGCTGAGCTGAACTACTTTCGTCTTCCGTTATCTTCATGAATCAGGTTCCTATTTCTCTTAATCAAATTCCCTTTTTTTCATATATATATATATATATTTTACATGACAATGAATATGAATACCTTTTCATGGATAAATTAGGAATTCTCGCACTTTGATTTTTGTTTTTCCTCGTGTTTTTATCACCTTGTAAACTAAAAAAAATTTATGGTCAGTATTGCAAGCATGTGTACAACTTAGGGCATATATTTTGTTTTTTTTCGAAAACCATGGTTTAGGAAGAAAGTCCGCAGATTTAATAATAATTAGGGCCATATTTAGAGTCATGAAAATGATTTTGAATTTTTCTTTCATATCCTAAAGTCAAATTTATTTTGCTCCATTCGTTTCTTCAAGCCTATGGACAAGCTACATTATTATTATTATTATTATTATTATTATTATTATTATTTATAAAGAAGAGGAAGCGCTATTAAAGTTATGTGTGTTATAATAAATAAGTTATTTGGAGAAGTAAATTTTTCCTGTCATATATTCTGATGGCTGCCTTGTTTCAGGTTTTACGCATTCGGCATTTGCATTTGGGTATGAAGCAGGAATTGATAAAACCAGAATTGATGTTAACATGGTCCCACCTGGTGCTCTTATTACTTTCATACAGAAAGGAATTCAATATCTTGAGCTGGAAGCAAACTTGAGTGGTGTAAGCATTTTAATTTTTTGTTATATGTTATTTCATGTTTGCATCCTTGATACTAACTTGAACATGATGTATACTTAAGGACCTTAAGCTGATTGGTGTCTGTGTTAGGTATCCAGACGATGCAGACATGGATGAGGATTTCTCATTTCTTCAGCCTCTTGATCTTATCACAAAGGACCCATACGAACTACACAATATAGTAAAGGCCAAGAAGGAAAATCTACGTCAAAATAAATTTGAATCTAACAAAATAGCAAATGATGTGAGTCAGGACAATGCACGGGAGCATGGTCAAGAAGCAGAGAAAGAGAAGAAAGAAAGGGAAAATGAACATGGAGTAGAGAAAATGAAGCTAGATAAAGATAGAGAACAAGAAAAGGGTGAACATAAAGAAATACAACACCCTGATCAAAACCATACAGAGAATCATGAAGATAAGATTATAGCTGAAAATCTAGAAAATAAAGCAGGTGGAGGTAAATATACATGCTTTATTTCCCTTTTCCATTAGATATCAATCATTATGGATAATGTCGCAGACAAGGGAGAAATTAAAATTTTTATGGTATAGGGCCTGAGCCAATGGAGATCTCCCAAAGCTCCTTGCCATTGCCTAATGATATTCCATCTTGTGATGTGAAAGTTTTGGAGGGCCATACATCAGAGGTTTGGACTAATCTGTTTCATATGTTTTCTCCATTTATTGATTTTCCTGTCCTATTATATGACTTATTGAGTGGTTATTTTATTGCTGGCAGGTTTTTGCTTGTGCATGGAATCCATCTAGTCCTCTTCTTGCATCTGGGTGAGTATGACGACTTTATAAAGAAAACACACTTTTGTCCCCCTTCTGTACAAATTTGACGAAATCTTTTTTATTTTAAACTATTCTAGATCTGGAGATTCAACAGCTCGAATTTGGAAAATTGCTGAAGGACCTTCTAACTCCAGTGTGCATAATGAATCTGCAAATGTTGTGGTGCTGAGGCATTTTAAGGGAAGAACCAATGAAAAGAGCAAGGATGTGACAACACTGGACTGGAACGTGAGTCTCTGTAGCTTTACTGTGGTGACATACTCACAGTAGATCTTTGTATCATTAACTTTGGTCTCTAGTGGGGTATCTTAATGTGTCCTGCTGCCTTTAGCTGAAAACTTTAAACTCTGTCTTCCTCTACTTGTGCTTCCATCTTATTCCCTGGCTGATATGTTCCTGTATGCTTGTTGTTATGCAGGGACGGAACATTATTGGCAACTGGTTCCTATGATGGGCAAGCAAGAATATGGACTAGAGATGGTGAGCTCTTCGATATTTTAATCTACAAATGTTTGTTTCTTGTCATGATCTGTACATCAACTTGTGATGATGGGCCTTGTATTCTATGCTGTTAATTGAAGTCCTGCTTGTGTGATTCTTCAGGAGAGTTGAAGAGTACGCTAAACAAGCATAAAGGTCCAATATTTTCCCTAAAGTGGAACAAGAAGGGGGATTATCTTCTTAGTGGAAGCGTAGATAAAACTGCTATTGTATGGGACATAAAGACTGGCGAATGGAAACAACAATTTGAATTTCACTCTGGTAAGTTAGCATCTGTGTGTCTTCTGGTGAAGAAACATTTGATTTTCTGTATGCCTGTCCTTGTAATCATAGTTATTTGCAAATTGTTTCAGCCCCGACTCTTGATGTTGATTGGCGAAACAATGTTTCATTTGCAACATGCTCCACTGATAATATGATATATGTATGCAAAGTTGGAGAGAACAGACCAATCAAAACTTTTGCAGGGCATCAGGTACCTCTTCCAAGTCAACTGGTCTGCTGATGGATTTCTTTTATTAAATTACTGAATTTTAATTGGAAAGGACATACTGACTTTCCATCAGAAAATAGAATGCCATGTTTATTTTTCACCAACTATTAGATCTTGCTCAAATGTTGAGAAATGCTGTTGTTTCAGGGTGAAGTTAATGCCATTAAATGGGATCCAACAGGTTCTTTGCTGGCTTCCTGCTCTGATGATCACACTGCAAAAGTAATCAACAGGAAATTGTCTATTTGGTATATTTTGTAGTCATGAAACACAGACACACAAGTGGAGAGTACAAGTTTTTATTCTATTTTAAGAAATACTTATAGTAGGGCGATAATGGATAATGCAGAAGAAAATTTAGTGTAACTACTTAAAAAATATCTTTTTAGATAGATTGACGTTTATAGACTATGTAGTAAGCATTTCAAGGAGTACGATTCTTATGCTGCTTTTTAGGACAAACATCATATAAAACTGCCTCTGTAGTGTAAACCTGGCTATCACTGTGCTTTTAAGTATTTATGATCGTCCAATTGACTAGTCTTGAAATGCAGATATGGAGTCTGAAACAGGACAAGTATTTACATGATTTAAAGGAACATGTCAAGGTTTGACTATATATCACCATGTGTGCACTTTTCTTTCTTTTTCCCTTTATTCTCTTTCTAACAAGGCAATGATCCTTCAGGAGATATATACAATCCGATGGAGTCCAACGGGCCCTGGTACCAACAGTCCTAATCAACAGTTAGTACTAGCAAGGTAAAATGACCTCCACTGATTTATAGAAGTTGGCTCTAAATATGGAATCGGCCCCTTGTGGAAACCTATTGCTTCTAAATAATCAATTAGAAATTTTAATTGAACCAAAATTTATTTTGTGTTTTGTATTCCCCTAATTATTCTTCTTTTAAGCAGCGCCTCCTTCGACTCTACAGTAAAGCTCTGGGATGTGGAACAAGGGAAAGTACTCTACAGCTTAAATGGCCACAGGTGCAGAGACTAAATCAAGCTGCATTGCAAGCAAGCATGCATACATACTTGCATATACATAGTACATATGCTAATATATGATCTGCAACAAATTTCATTAATACTTAATAGGAAATGACTCAAAATTGAAGATGATTTATAGGCATTTACTGACTAGGAAATGCAGGCCTAATTTAGAAATCAATGATTTTCTATTGTTTATAATTTAGAATATTAGCATTTTAATATGCTTTCCATTGCAACCCTCAGGGATCCTGTATACTCTATTGCATTCAGCCCTAATGGTGAGTATCTTGCTAGTGGCTCCATGGATAAATGCATGCATATATGGTCCGTGAAGGAGGGCAGAATTGTGAAAACATATGCTGGAAATGGTGGGATCTTTGAGATTAGTTGGAGCAAAGACGGTGATAAAGTTGCTGCTTGTTTTTCAAACAATATAGTCTGTGTTTTGGATTTCCGAATGTAGAGTCTATGTTTACTAACTGCTAATTTTTCAGTATATTTCCTCTGTACTACCAGTTAAGGCTTTTGTACAGGGTCTTTGCTACCATTTCCCATTTGTAGCATTACTAGTTTTAGTTGGCGTTCATTTCGTCCAATATTTATTAGTACAATTAGAATTAGAATTACTCGCTTGCGTTACTGCTTTAGTCTTATCATGTGCCTTCTTGTTCGGGCATGGTTGTTTGATACATACATGGTGCATGGGGCTTGGAAATTTTTTTTTCGTGTAATTCTTATTAGAATTTATAGTTAGCTTCTAAGATTAAATAGAAGGGGTTGTAATTCTTGTTAGAGGTATTATTTTGGTACTTTTCATTGTGGTATCTCTTGTATTATCAAGCAATTATTCAAATTATAAAGTAGGATTTGTTTAACAATTATCTAACAGCTGTGAATTGGGAAAGGGATTCCCATCGAATTCCTAATTCTAATGTAGCTAAGCAAGTAGCAAAGATTTCCCCATTCTAATCTATTGAATAGTATTTCGTGCAACGACTGACGTCCTTGCCTCGCATCAAGCTCAGGGTAGGAGTGAGTGGATTCTTCGAAAGAAAATATCCTTGTGACTTCGTCCCATTGGTTAGTGTTTTTGGAGTAAAACTCCAACTTAGGGATGTTTGGATTGAGTTTTTGATTTTGATTTTTAATTTTTAAATTTTTTTGGTTTTGGGAAGGAAGTGTTGAAAATTCTAGAAATTAAAATTTTGAAAATTATAAATTTCAGTTTTCAGTTAGTTTTCAGTATTTTTCATAAAATTCTGAAAATTGAAAAGCAGAAAATAAAAATTGAAAATTGAAACTAAATAGGTTTCTAGTTTCTCAGATTTATAGTGGAGGTAAATTAGTCTCTTATATTTAAAAAAGCTCATATTAGTTTTTTAAATTTCACAAATGGGGATAACTTAGTTACTCTTAAAAATTTATTGAGTTGTGTCATGTTAAGCTTATTTATGTGTATTGTTAACTTATTGCGTGTCCTATTAACTAATAATAGTCGTAACTTCCATCTTTCTTAAATAAAATTGTATAAATATTCTTCTTCATCTTCTTTGTCGGTAATGCTCTCCTCAGAAGAAATATTTTGATTTTAAGTTGTTATTTATTCTCCAATAGAGAAGTGAGGTAAGTTAAGTTCAATTGAAAATAACAGCGTAACAAGGGTATTATGACATTTCTGTTAATAATTAGACGATAATTTGATGGGGAGACTAAACTTTAAATTTATGAAATTTGAGAACTAATATAAAATTTTTAAATTTAGAGTAATTATTTCTCTATAAATAAAGGAACAAATTGAGTATTTAGCCTTGTTTTTGTATTCCGTGGGCCACAGGTTGGAAAGATAAGGATAACCGAGCAGCATGAAAACTGAAAACCCAACGAAACCAGTCATTTGTTTCTTTCTTTTGGTCAACAGCCAAGGTGCGGCCTCGCACCTCATCCTGCTCATTCGCTGTTTGCTTTATTAGTTCTATGTCTTTTATTTTTAATATCCAATGGCTGCGATTCATATTTATGTGGAGGTTTAGCGTATAGGATTATTGTTAGTCTTAATTTATAGTTTTTGGAAGAAACACATAGGTAGAACACTACGATAATGTTAGACACATGAAGAAATGTGTAAGCAGCATATTTCACACCCACATACATAGAGACAAAGAATCCATTTACCTCGAGTCTTACTACACTCATTGAATAGCTTTTTTATAATTATTGAATTTTGAGAATTCAACTGTTAAATAATATGATATTATTTTGATAATTAAGTATACTAAAATTTAGAAAAACTATACATACAGGAGAAACTAATCGTACTCTCAACCTTTTAACAAATAAAACGAATAGAAGAGGAAACAAAAACTTCTGTAAGAATTTCACGAGCAAACAATATATTAATTGATGTTTTACATGCTCGTACAGGGGGATAAAAAAAAAAAAAGAAAACAAGAACAGAAGGAAAGAATACACTGAATCAATGAAGTTGACTTAATTTCATTCTCATGTTAGTTTAGTTTCCTTGCACTATATGAGGGCGTTTAATGTGGGGGAGTAAAAGGGCATATTGGATAAAACATTCAATTAATGGTGCAACTTCTACTTGTTATAAGGGAGATTCTTGTGATGTGGACAATTAAAAGGGTTTTGAGTATAATATCATACAATTTCACTTGAGAGATGAGAGTGATTTTCTTAAAAAAAAAATAATAGAGGAAAATAGCTTCAACACTAGAGGAAATGCCTCAAATTCTCACAATACAATTATACAAAACATTAAGGAGTTATTTGGTTTCAATTTTTAAGATTTTATAAAAAAATACTGAAAATTAAAAATAAAAACTAAATACTAAAATTTGTAATTTTAAAATTTTTAATATTTTCTTCACAAAATGAAAAATTAAAAATAAAAGCTAAAAGCTAAAGGAACAGACTTAATATTACAAAGATACATCTACACAGATGAAACTAAATATCATTACACTAGGACCATTATCATTACACTTCAACGATTCTTTTCAGATATATTTGTGAATTTAAATTTTAAAGAGAGAAGAGGATTTATAGTGTAAAATTATATTATAAATCATTTCTTCTCCTTCTTACTCTTGAAAATTAAACTTCAATATCCTTAACCATCTCTGCCTCTCACCAACCAACATAACCTGATTCTATAAGTGGTCAAAGTATGAATTAGTTTATTATGGACAAGATCCCTATATGAACTTGGCACAACTTTATCATAGAGGGCCAAGGTAGTACATCGGTGTATGAATGAATTAGCTTATTATCATCAAAGGAGCAGCCACTATCAATCAGCATCAGTAATTGAGAAATCAACTTCGTGCACCTGCTGGTTAGGTTATATGCTTAGATCACTGTAGTATCAAAGAACGACTTAAAGTAAATCCTGTGAAAATAAAGATCATTCTCTATCCCGAGCCCATTATTCACTTGAGTGAAAATGTCAGATGTATAAAGATCCACTAGCATGATGCGGCATGCCACACAATTTCTGGGTTGCCAAATGTTAACTGCTGTTCAGCTACCAGAAAACTGAAATTAGCATCCTCTCTCACGCATAACATGCTTCTTGTAGAGGATACCAACTTCCATCCTGCACTGGACCACTTCGATTGGTTCAATTTGTCACCCAGAATTTCATTTATCGAGGAATTCCCATGGCATCCCTCTTCTTTGAAGTAGGAATTTGGTATCCTTGGTGGGGAAGGCAGATTTGCCACACATTTGAACTGTTTACAAAAGATTTGGTTAGAGTCACTCAATTTTGCCATAACAAAAATCAGTATTAGAGCAAAAGAAAGGCTAAAACAACAACCTTGTGCTGCTTGTATTTCTCACGAACAGCTTGTAAAGATGCTGCCCTTCTTGACAAATACAAGTCGTGTAAGATTTGAACACATTCTTTCAATTCAGCTGATTTATAACCCGAACATTCACACAAGGATGGAGTCTGCAGAATGTTTTGAACTTCATAAGTGCCTTGAAGCACAGATCCTGACTTGTTCTTATTCCTATAGTGGAAATGAATCGAAGGATTGTGCATAAAACCAAATACTTACCCAAGGATGCACCACAGGCCAGGCAATAAATCTGGCAAGAAATATAACTGAGGCAGCCACCAAAGAAGGCAAGAATTTGATACAATCATAGTCCAACAAACTCAGCTCAGCAAGATAGTAGCTTAAAAATTCGATCTGCAAACAATTTGCAGTCTGAAATGTGTAAAACAAAAAACAAAAAACAAACAATTAGTCAACATAATGAAGGCTTGAAATGAGCACGTGGACAGTGAAGAGTACCCCAAGCTTACTTTTTTTTCTCACAAGCAATCCCTGAATACATCATTAGGAATGTCTTAACATTTGGGTTGCCCATTTCAAACTTCATGGACTTGAGAATTTCAGCTTCCATCTGCACCACCTAGCATTGTTGCAAACAAAAGTGAGTGGGGACTAACAAAGAGAAAAACAACAATCCACAAAAACTCAAACAATTGGAATGCATATTTTATATTTACCTCTGATTTTGTGTATGAATCATCAGTGATGTAGCAGAAGTCTTGCACATGTGGAGGGCTAATTTCTTCATACTTCCTGAACATTGAGGAATAAAAAAGAAAAAAGAAATTATGATGCTTGTTCAGACCAAGAATAACAACAATCTCAGAATTACAAGCAGTTGCAGAATGGATACTCACGATGCAATGAGCATGGAAGAAACACCCAGCAACTGAAGCCTGGGCCTGGTGACAGCATTAACAGATAGGAATCTATCGATGTAGGAAATTGAGAGAAAAGAGTCGGAGAGAAGATTGTACTCCTCTGCAACCTCTACTAACCAATCCACCAACACTCCTCTCATGTTAGCGGTAACATGCTTCTGAACTTTCTCGATGTAGTTAACCATCGGTCTTCTCTTTCTCAATCTGAAAAGAGAAACAAGCAAAGTTAAAAAATTTGAGACACCGCAAAACGCTAACAACAAAACGACAACCGTATTGAAAATTCAGCACTAGCGAATTAAGAGAATTACCTCCATAGAACGAAGATAGGTAAAGATGTCGGAAACATAAGGCTCGCAGCCATGGGGACCATTGTGAACTGCATTTTCCACCGAAGAAAGAGAAAGGGTGCTGTTTGTAGGAACTGGTTTCTTGAGATTGGGATCGTTGCGACATTGCAGTTTGTGGTGAACGAGAGTTGGAGGAACGATAACATTGGGGAAATTGGGGAGTTCCCCAACACCACACGCTGCTTCTTCATCTGTTGAGTCTCCTCTAGGGTGGGAGCGGTGGCCCTCTTCTTTGCGACACGTGTCTCCATCTCCGTTGGGGTGTGTGTGTGTTGGAACAGAGAGAGAGAGAGAAGAAGAAGAAGCAGAAGATAGGTGGTGTTTGGGATGGGAGAGTGAGTGATGTATTAAAAGGGGACAAGAGAAGAGCGCCATTTGAAGGCTTTTTTTAAAAAAGAAAACGGTTTTGGGTATTTTTCAGAATGCCGCTACTGCTCCTAGGCGCAGCGCTAAAGGTCTTAGTTTTTGGCTTTTAGTTATGTTTTGGCGATTTCCTTTTGATTCGAAATTCAGATTGAGATGTTGTTGGAACTTGGAAATGAACTTTTTGGATTAACAAGTTTCGTATGGCGGGGGACGGGGCGCGCTGCTTTTCAGCTTTGCTGTCCAATGAAAACGAGTCAAACTTGGGTTTAAAAAAGCCCTCCCTGCGGCTTCCTTCACCGACTGTTTTTGGCTTTGAAATTTCAATTCAAAAAAATTGATTTATATTTTATATTAGTAAAAGCGTGTGATTCAATCATTTATTATCTTGAATACTTGAATATCTCTCAAATAAAAGTATATAATTAGATAATAATATAAAACTCTTTTATATTACTAGTAGATCAAAATTAATTTTTACATAAATACCATGGGGAAAAATAAATATATAAAATAGAATTTTGCTTTTGTAGTTACAATTAACTATGAAGTTTTAATTAAAAATAATATTTATTTTCAGGTTTTGTTTTGGTAATTCATGGATATTGGTATTCTTTTGAATTCAAGGATTGTAATTTAATCATAAGTTTTTAAAATATTAATAAATTTAGTTAGTAGGACATGTGGTAGATCAACAAGATTCTTAAAAGGTCCAGGTACACATAAGCTTATAAAACACTAAAGAAATCCCCTTATTTTAAATACATTGGCACTGTAATTTTTTTTTTACAACATCATTTAATCAAATTCTTCTATGTACAAGACTTTTGAAGTAATGAGGTGAAGGTAAAATTTGTTTTGCTAATGTGTTAATATATAATTAAGTGACTGTGTAAAACTTATTTACATAGTTAGTGCATAAGGATTGAACTAAAAAAAAAATGTTTACAATGTATTAAGAGATTAGTTTTGATGCATAATAATGTAAGAGAGTTTTATATAACTATCTCATCATATGCTTCTCTTAATAAAATTTTCAAGGTAATAGATAAGTGAGTTAGATACTTTTGTTGATGTGGTAATATATATTTAAATATTTATATATTTTTCAATTCCGATAATATACATGAAAATTAGATCCATATATTAAATGTAACAATCTTCGTCCAACAAATAGAAAAGTTATGCAAGTAAAGAAAATGGTTGTTGTACATAAACTATTTTTGACATGAACTCACACCCTTTGTTAAGTTTTAGTTTTTTTGCTAAACAAAGAAAATATAGGTTTAGGTCAAAATATTTTTAAAATTATTTAATTTTAGCTCTTATTATTAATTTGTTTATATTAAAAGTTAAGTTGACTAATGAAATGTTAGATTATCCATTTCTTATAAAAAACCAATACTCGACATTTGATAATCACATGCAAAATCTTATTTGAGTTGATCAGACTCAAACTAAGTGTGTGTTTGGTTCTATATTTATAAAATTGATTTTAATTTAACGTGATTTTGAGGTAAAATGATTTATGTTTGGTAGTTTTATCTGAAAATTGATTTTTTTCAAAATTAATAGTGTTAATTGTGAGCCAAAAAAATTAAGAAAATATTATTTTTGATCAATATCAATTCTAGACCCCAAATCACTTTTAAACAAAAACTAAATTGAAAATCAAGTAAGTATAAAATCATCCAAAATCAATTTTGGTCCTCCAAACTCACTTTTGAGCCTTCAAAATGCAAATCCAAACATGCACTAAATTGCTAGAGTTCTCCATAGTAGTAGTAGTTTAGATTAAACTCACTTTTGAGCCTTCCACATGCAAATCCAAACTCACTTTGGCTTGTTAATATTGAGCTTGGCTTAGGCTCAACTCATTAATAATTAAAGGTAAAATTCAAGCTCATACTTGATTTGTTAAAAACTCACCAAACTTGAGTTGGCTCTTTAAATATGGATTGAATCTTTTAGCTTTATAGTTTATAATTTTTACTATAAATAAATAGTCTATTATATATATATAAAGCCAGCTTGCAGTTAGTAAGTAGAGTAAAATAAAGCTCAAACTTGACTCAAAAATAGGTTCAAATCTTTAGCTCAATTTTGACTTATGAATCCACAAGCTCAGTTTATTAATCTATTAATGAATTGAGTTGAAAATATCTCATGAGATGACTTGACTCACTTTCAACCCTATTATTGATTGTATATATATATATATATATTAAAAATTTAACTCTTTTTGTTGAATTGGAAGACATTGAATTTGTTTGATTGGTGACCAAATATTTTTAAGATAAATATTTGTACTTTTAAAAAGTAATTTATATGTATTAATAATATCATGCAAGATATTGTTTAATTTTCGATTGAAAGAACGTATAAATTTTATAAAAAAAAAACTTACTCAATAAAAATAATTATTTTTTATTGTTATTATTTCAAGTGAACAAAAAAAATTCTTTCATGTTGATTTTCATATAGTTTTATTATATGTGATCTCTTATAATTAATTTTAAAAGTAGAGCTTTCACATAATATATAATATAAGAGAATTAATAATGAGGGAAATAATAAATAATAATAATAATGTGCAAAATTAATCCTTCACCCGAGGGACTTAAATAAAGGGTTTTGGATTCATCGGCACAAATTATTTCTTGAGTGTTTTTCGATTAATTTTCAAGATGGCAACGGCTCACCCAAAAAAAAAAAAGATGGCAATGGCGCTGACAAAAAATAAATAAATACCCAATAAAGGGTTTTATTTTAACAACGGCGTTGTGGGAGCCCGCCATCCCCGCCATACGAAAACTCACGAATTTTGTTTGTAACTCAAAACTCAGAAATGAAACCAAAATTTTCATGAGACGCCACCAGCGGCATTCAAAACCATTCTCATTTTCATTTTTTTTTTCGACCTGTCACTTTGTTTTGAAATTCCCGTAAATGGCGCTCTTCATCCTATTCCTATTAATAACTTCTTATTAATCTAACTGTCTCATTCCATTTCCCATCCCTCAAATCCGGTGCACTCTCCTCTCTGTTCTGCTTCATCTTCACCTCTCTCTCTCTCTCTCTCTTTCCCTGAGGACTACAAACAACAGAGATGGAGACTCGCGCCGCCGCGAAGAGGAGGGCAATGGCCACCAACCTTGCTGAGAACCAACCCCCCAAAAGGAAACGGGTTGTCTTGGGTGAGCTTCCCAACGTACCCAATGTGAATGTTGCGGTCCCTGAATCTCTGAATCCCCAGAAGAAACCCAAATGCCGAAACAATCCCAAGCCCAAGAAAGCTGCTGCGGCCACCAACAACACCGCTGTTGCAGAGGTCAAGGTGGAAATAGAGCTTGGCAATGCCGTTGTTCCCAAACCATCCACACTTGACAAGTTCCATGATCCACTCGCTAGGGACCCTTATGTTTCCGACATCTACATGTATCTTCGCTCAATGGAGGTAACTAATCAATCATGGGTATTGTAAAAAATAATCAAAATTGTGCCTTTTAGCCATTTTTTCTTTTTTCTGAACCGATTGCAATGATTGGTTGTTTGTACACTTCAGATGGAGAGAAAGAGAAGACCGAGGGTTGACTATCTGGAGAGGGTTCAGAAAGATGTTACTGCGAACATGAGAGGGATATTGGTGGATTGGTTAGTGGAGGTTGCGGAAGAGTACAAGCTTCTCCCCGATACTCTCTACCTTTCCATTTCTTACATCGATAGGTTCCTTTCTATGAATCGCGTCACTAAGCCTTATCTTCAGTTGCTCGGTGTTTCCTCCATGCTCATTGCATCGTAAGTAATCCATTCACAACTGCCTTTAATAACTTTTGCAAATAAATGTTCCGTTAATCAATCGGCGTAAGCATTTGCATTTGCATTTACTTTTACATTTCTTTGTGGTGTTCAGCAAGTATGAAGAAATTAGCCCTCCACATGTGGAAGAGTTTTGCCTCATTACTGACAACACATACAAGAAGATTGAGGTAAATTAGATATGATGTTCTTTTTTTTTTTTTTTTTGAAACAGTGAATTTCGTATTGGTATTTGGTTGCACCTTCACTCACCTGGGTTCGGTTCCTATGGTTATTGGTTCCATTATAGGTCGTAGAGATGGAAGCTGACATACTTAAGTCCTTAAACTTTGAACTGGGCAGCCCTACTATTAGGACCTTTTTAAGGCAAGAACTCACTCTGCTCATGACTTCGTTATTCTATTGTTGGAAAAATGTGGCATTTCTAAACCCAATTGAAGTGACAATGGACTAATTGTGTGATAATGTAATGGATGGATGCAGGAGGTTTACTGAAGTTGGTAGTGAGAATCAAAAAGTAAGTGTGACTGACTACTCATTCTGTCCTTCGTAGTTGGTTATTACAAAATTATAATAATGTTTACTAATTGTTGTTTTTCATTATTATATTTGCATTCAGTCCCAGAAGTTGCAGTTTGAGTTTCTGTGCTACTATCTTGCTGAGCTAAGTTTGTTGGAATACGGTTGTTTGAAGTTTTTGCCTTCTTTGGTGGCTGCATCCGCTGTGTTTCTTGCTAGATTTATCATCTGGCCTAAACAGGATCCCTGGGTATGTATTTGACGTTATGGATTATGACTTACATTTTTCTTTGAAGGAATTATCAAATTAAGACGTTTATCAAATTTTTGTTGCTTGTGGCAGACTTCAACCCTTCACGAATGCTCTAAGTATACAGCAATTGGGTTGAAAGAATGTGTTCTGATCTTACATGACTTGTATTTGGGAAGAAGGGGAGCATGTTTCCAAGCTATACGTGACAAATACAAGCAACACAGGGTGACTATCTTCACCTTTTGTTTGGTTGCATTTCTTTTCACTTTTATCATGTCAAGTGGAATGACTGTGTTCTTTGTACTGTAACAGTTCAAATATGTGGCAAATCTGCCTTGCTCTCCACAGATACCGGATTGCTGCTTTGAAGAAGAGTAATGTATTTGGATGGAACTTGCTATATTTTGCACAAGAAGCATGCCATATGGGTGAGGGACAGTTAAATGACTATACTGTGTTCATTATGAGGTCCTTTTCAATGCTGAATTTCAATCATACT
The DNA here is from genome assembly GCA_030441495.1 of Dalbergia oliveri. NCBI lineage: Eukaryota > Viridiplantae > Streptophyta > Magnoliopsida > Fabales > Fabaceae > Dalbergia > Dalbergia oliveri. The sequence continues at coordinate 4,564,496 of JAMLFY010000003.1, forward strand.
GTGGTTATATGGAAAATGACAATGACAATAAACATAATTGACTGTACTTTTTGGTCAAGATACTTGGGAAATTAATTAGGTATTGAGTTTGTAGAATTTACTTCTAAGTGCTACTAAACTATAAATTCAGTTCAGCAGTAGCTAACTTGAAGTTGATGTGCTTGTGATGCAGGGTATCTTATAACTTGAATGATCTTCAATGTCATGACACGAATGTATGTCTTTTGAGTAAAGAATGTAAATGGATATCAGCCTGCCCTAAAAGTTGGTGTGGAAGCTAACTTAATGATGGTGATTGCCTGCTGCTTCTTTGATGATAATACCATTGTACACAATATGGGAATTTTGTAAAGCAAGTTCTGTCAATTTAATACAACATGACATCTATTTAGTTCCCGTGTTTTTGTTTGTTTTGTTTCATTTTCTTTATTCCTTATCGTTATTTTATCCATAATAAAGCCATTATGTGCAGTAATTATTTTAAGAATCGGTTACATGGCATACAGGATAATGGATGTTCACTGTGAATAATTTCTTCGTTCATGGTTATGGGTTAAAATTGGTCTAAATGTGAAGTAAATAGCCAGAAAATGATTGTTAAATAGTCTTTTTTTTCTTGTCATGTTCTTATAAATGCTGTCTGCCCTTAGAAATAGACTGAAGGTGTCCATAACCCAATGCAAGTAACTTTCTTTTTTTTGGCTTTTGCTCTTCCAGAGTTCCAGTTACATGAAACAGGCTCATTACAGGTTTCTTTTATATTTTTAATTAAACTCTTAATATATGATCATAGAAAAAGAAGAACCTTGAAATAAAAGATTGGTCCTTTTTTTAGGAAAAAAAAAATCAAATTGAAGGGGCTTTATCTAGTGTCTACAATATTTTGTTTTGCTAGAAGCAGAATTTGCTAATGCCACTTATTAATAAGCTTCATCGAAGTACAGCAACTGTAACCACTACCTAATCACTAAATTTTAATGCTTACCGAACTCATGAAGCCGAAATATATCTGTCAATAAATAATTTCAGACACTGGCTGACTGAGTTTCCAGGAAATAATATACATAAGAGGCCTTACATCATATATTATGATAATCTTGATTGGTTATTAAGATGTTTGATTAGGTAAATTGAGAAAAATACTGTTCAATTAGTTGTCCTTCCCTTGCCTCTGCCGCCAACGAAGATCCACTCCCTGCGACCAGTTGAAACATCAATGTGCATCCATCACACAAGAGCTAACAATTTTATGATAATCTGATAACTAATATACACCACAATGGAAGCAAATAGCGTGTAGTTCAGTGGCCTAATCCGAGTCAAATATTATGCTTCTACCTGGTCAAGTTGGAGTTTCTAGGCCATTTTTGTTACTTTTAATCTTTGTTAACTTAAGATTATATTCGAGTGATATTTAGCAAGTGTTTTTCTTCTTTCTTAGCCAATGTACCGAAAAAAAGGGTGATATATAGCAAGTACCTAAATGATGGAGGTGCCCCAAGAGGACGAATTGATGTCGTTAACTCGCCCAAACCCAGGACCTAGCGTATTATTGCATGCCTCTAAACTATCCCTTGAATTCATTTGACCATCCTGGTCCGTGTTTGGAGCAGGCAGAAGGGTAGAAATCGGTGCTAACATATCAACAACAGCACTATGTGATTGTTGATCTCTGAGTGCAGAAATTAAGAAGAGATATAAACTATATATTTGAAGCAAATTTAGAAGTAGGGACCCATAAATGGATATGCCATTAAAAGGTACCCGAGAGGAGCAGGGTCATAGGCATTCGCAAAGTCAACATGCAGATCCCCTTGTGAAAGCCAATCTACTGCGTTCTTTGATGTCCTGGCGACAAATCCATCAACATCTACAGTTTTTGCAGGAGGTACCTGATCATAATAACTAATTAATTTATAATTGCAAGTTGCGGCGGATAATTAGCTGCAGAATTCTGATTAAACGGTGACAATTATTGTACTTTGTAACTACGAAAAGAGGGAAAGAGAGAATTGCAGTGAAGTTGTGGTTATTGCTTAAGAGTGAATATAACAAAATGGTCTCTTTTACCGTTAATGAGAGATTAACACAGTTTATATAGCTGGTGAGAGTAGCGTACTCAACACATTTAGCTAAAGCTGAAATAACAGTTTATCAAAAAGAAAAAAAAGCCGAAATAACAAACTATGGCTGAGTCATCTAACTAACTAACTGATCCAATTTCATCACATGGTATTTGTTTACATTTACAGTAACCTTGTTATAGTCTGTCCATCATTATTATGAAGAGTGTTTTTCATCATTAGCATATCTTTCCATGTTTTTCTTTTTAACGGAATGCATTTACATACGGTTTAATTTTAATTCACTCATTATAAAAAAAATTTCTGTTGTCACCCGATCAAAAAACACAAGTGATTTGGTATTTGTTCCCCTTAAAGTAAGATCTTGAGTTTGAATATTGTTAATGAAAAATAAAAAAAATTTGTAATTACAGAGGTTTATTCCCATAGTGGAGTGACTTGACTCAAGTCATAAAACTGATGTTTATACTTTAGACAACAAACAAAAACTATCTTAAGAAAAAGTTCTCATCAAATTGTCATCATTTCTCTAATTAGTTTAATTATTTTTAACACCATAACATAGTTATTCAAAAGCCGTTTGTCAAAGTGAAAGTGAATTATAACTTACGTGAACTTAATTTGAAATATCAAGGGTTTGAATTATAGCTAAAGGAAGGCTTCCCAAAAATGTGTGAGCAATTTATTCAGCAAAAAAAAGTCAGCTTTATTCAAGTGTCCAAGATATTTGAGAGTGAAACATATAGCAGTGAAGACAAAGTTACATTGTTTTGAATACATTGGAATGAGATGATCAGGAAATGACATATAACTATGTGAGGAAGTTTAATCTTTATATACCTGTGGAGATGTACCAAAATTATACTCTTCCTCCAAAAAACACTGTACAAAACAAAATTGTAAGTTTTTTTTTTTTTTAATCTGAAGGCACCTTACATAGGAACTCCCAAAATTTATGAGAATATTGTCCATAAGAATATTAAATTAAAGTATAGTTAATTATGACTACTGGTTTCGGCGTAGATAATTAAGAAATCCAACTTACTTTTCGCAGGTGCACTTGTTTTAGAGTTTCCTGGAGGACTAGTTCGCGATATTCAGCCTCACACAGTGTAGTGATCTCAGATGTGTCACCTTCAAATATCCTACAAAATATGTGTGAATCAATGGTGGGCATGCTATATATTATCTTCACCAACATCACAAATTTGGTTTTATGCATTGTTTAATGGATTATAATTAAGCAATGGCATGTTTAAGTCAAGGGCACCTTATCCGCTTCTCCATCTCTTCCAATTCAGACTTGCAAACAAAAATTTCTCTTTGAATCTCCTGAAGTTCGCACAGGATAATCAGTCTAACACTCATGATATTAATTGGAGTTGGATATATAAATATATATGTGTGTGTGTGTGTGTGTGCGCGCTCTTCATAAGATGCAATGTTCATTAGTTAATCAATACCTCAATCTGGGAATCTGTATTCATCGGACTGCATCGCAAGACGATGGCACGTAGTTTTGAAAAAAAATTGGAGACAAAAAAGGTTACAGCCATATTCAGTAATAGTAGGCTACGATTCAGAGCTTGGTAACTAATCAAATCAAATATCAATCCGGGAGCTATGGAAAATACCTAGGGGCTTGGCATATTTGATCGGTCTCAACTTTCAACTTATTAAGCATCCTCTGAATGTTCTACAGAGACATGAACATTAGTAAATTCAGAAGAATATTTCCAGCAGCCTTTGAAAATTGAAGTTCCGTTCAAAGCGTTATGCGATGCTGCAAGACTAACTTACCTCTTGATTATGAATCCTTCACAGTTGCCCGGTAATAGGAATTCACATTAATCCATGCGGCCCATAATTAAATCAAAAGTAATAATATTATGAGAAAGTGAGAAGTATCAAGCACAAAATTATTGTGTAAAAGACTTTAACACAACACATTAGTATTATATCAGAAGCTTGTTAAAGAAGTCTTACTTTCCGCGTTCCTGGTCCGGAAGATTAATATATCGTTCTAGAATCTCTTCAATGCTTCAAAAATATATAATGAAAAAAGAGTGGGATGCATGAGTTATTTAGAACTTTTAAAACGAAGAACGAAACATTTGGAATGAAAGCGATAAAATGAAAAAGAATAAAATAGGGAATTATGTTGGGGATCGATCTACACTGATGAATAGCAGAAAAGCAGACCTTCTGTTGCCAGAGAAGAGAGTGGGTCGCCCAGATGGGGAAAACATGATGAGAGCAACATCAACATCACAAAGAACAGAAAGTTCATAAGCTTTCTTGATTAGCCCATTCCTCCTCTTTGAGAAAGTGACTTGCCTATTTGTTGTGTTCTCAATCTTCTTGATCGGAAGCTTCACTCTCCCCATCTTTTCACACCCCCTGTTCTTATTTTCCGTGGAATAATTTTCAACTCGACTATATAGGAGAAAACTGGAGGCATACAATTAAAGCCCTCATAAACATGTCCAAAGATTTATAAATGATGGGTTGAAGTTGAATCAAACCACACGTAGCCATAGAATGCATCTTGAAACTTAGGCGGCGACAATTGAAGAAAATAAGGGAAAAAGCAAGTAACGTGGGAGATGGGTTTTGTCTGTGTCAGGCCATTTATACAAGGTGACGCGAGATCAGAGCTAGTAGCTAACAAAGACAGATATGGCGGTTTAAGCAATGACCTGCATGAGATTTTACCGCGTAGGATTTATATTTATCCTTATTGAGATGTTTGTTTTTGTAGTGGCACCACTCGTACAAGTCCATCTACCTATTGACATGTTGATTTTAATTTCTTACTTTGATGCTGCCACGTTGTTTGGATGCGGCATACCATCCCCCAAGAACTAGTTTATTAGGGGGCAGCTGGTCTCAAAATCAGTTAATGCAGTAAAATGCCTTTTTCACACGAGTTCCTTTCCTTCTTTAATTCCTCATTTTTGCAAACGTGTGATTTGTCCCGAGAAAACGGAGGAAACTGTGTCTAAAGGTCAGAAAGTGATATCAACATCACGTAATAGTTGTTTGGTAATGGCACACTCACGGATAAGTCATGAAAAAGCTGGCAGAGAGACAGCGGAGAGGGTGATTAGCCTTCAAACATGGACCATGGTAGAGGATGGAGGACGATTGCGTATAAAGTAACGGAAAATAAATAAATAAATAAATAGCGATAGCCCCCTCTTGCGTCACCCGATACCTTTTACATTTTTAACTTTTGGTGCTGGAAGAGGACAGAACGGTTTATTGGGTTTTTGATGGGACTGATTTTTAATCTCAGGATAGGGTCCGACGGCACAATCACAATCTGAAACACAAAATGGGCCTGAATAGATAGGCCCGTCTCATAGCCTTTTTTATTTGAAACCTGATCTGATCCTGACCGTAAGAACTTGGGCCAGTCCGGGACAGGTTGCATGGGGTCTCGTAAGTTTTTGTTTCTTATTCAACCAAAAACCGAATTTCTTACAAAAGAAAGTGAGTATAATGACTTAATTAGGCTTTTTTTAACTAATAGCTAACCAATGTTTTACAAGTTTAATTAGAGATGGGATATGTGAGACTTTGAATCATCTTTTCATCAGTTCAATTGACTAAATTAGTAATTAAATGAAGAACATGAGAATCAGATTAATAAAATATCGTTTTAGAATTGACCCTATATATACTATACCCACAGAACATAAGCACCGAAATCAACAATTTATGAAAACAGTTGAAATCAATGTAGAATTTTATTTAGTTATATAAATGTGCAACATCAACTTACCATGAATTTGCATTGTTAGAGAAGAAATATATCTATTGAATATTTTGATAATTAAAGTTTACACTAGTTCAAACTATGTGGATATCTACTACTCCATGTTAAAAATGATTGAACTGATAACCAAAATACTTACCAGTCAAAAAACCCGCCCCAGTCAAATCATGAACGGTTAGTTGAATAGAACTAACGCTTGTGTTTCCCTGGACAAAAAGAAAAGGTAAACCTACTTACTAGTCTCGTGTCATCTCTACCAACCCATTTCTCATTTCCCATTCCCCACGCTTTTTTTGAATCCGTTGCTCTGTTGTCTGAGTCACTCACACTGAGCCATGCTCAAGACACAGTCGCGGCAGCCTCCTCCTACCACGCATTATGTTCTTCTTACAGCGCCAAAAACCGTAAGCCATAAACAAACCTTGTCTGACTCATATCTTTATTCAATACTCTGATATGAATTTTGATTGCAGGGAGATGTTGGTGGAGCCTATGTTGAAGTTTCTTATTTTCTAGTTCGCATGCTCACCTACTTGTTACTGTTAGGTACTATGGTTAAAATTTCTTCTTCTGAAGCCATTCGGTTTAACTCGATTTGTTACTAAGATGCATTTTCTTTTTCAATTTGAAGGATTTAGCATAATTGTTCTTTATCTGATACTGAAATTCTTTGGAGTATCTGATGGTGATAATGATTGGAATCCTAACGTGATACAAGACACATACAGAACAAGTAGTGTAGTTGTGCAAACCGAAACTGAGCCATTGATGCATGGGGAACCGAATCGGTTGTCTTATGGAACAAATGAAGAAGTTGATGAAGAATCGGGAGCTTCAAGTAGTTCTTCTGAGGAGTTATATGATGAGAAATTATGTGTCATTTGTTATGATGAACAACGCAACAGCTTCTTCGTTCCTTGTGGACATTGTGCCACTTGCTATGACTGTGCAGAGAGGTAATAAACAGTGCATTATATTAGACTTTCATATGATTTAGTGATATGCAAATTTTAAGTGATTCTCATTAATTAGAGTGAGTTTTGCAGGATTATCGATAGGGAGAGCAAATTGTGTCCCATATGCCGAAGGCTTATTCACAAAGTACGAAGATTGTTTCATAGTTAGGCTTGCTAACTTGTAGTGGTTTGATGTTGGGAGATCGTGTAGACAGTAGGGGAAATCTGAGAGGAAATTAGAAATTAGGTGGTTTTGTGAAGAGAATGAGTGATATTGTTTTTTCTGCGTGCATCCCTTTCTGTACTTCGAAGTTTTTCCATGACTTTCTATTTTTTATGTAACAAGGTGCAGGGGAATGACTTATTAGGATTTGGCAAGAGTTCATTGTAATAGTAATCCGATCTGAGAACCCTTTTTTATTTTTTCACTTTAGGACACTTGAATGATAGGTCTTGAAAAATTATCTATCACTTGTGATGAAGAATGCATCCTCACTCTCTCTCTCTCACTGTCCTGGCAGTTAAGTATATAAGGTACAAATACAATAAATGGAAGAAGCTACTCATAATCAAACTTTTTCTCTGTAGATTGTTAAGCTGAAATTTACTATTCAAACGATCGTCTGGTTGCCGGAATCTGCGTGAACCGATTATCCAACATGTGAAAAGTTACTAGTGTTTGGACTTTGGGTTGATTTGGCGAATAGAAACTTATTGCCAATGCCAAAAAGCTAGCTGTTAATAGGAACTGAATATATCAGCTTTGGAATTATGTATAGCAGTATAGGAGACAAGAGGTCAATGATGCTTCGAATTTAAATCTTCAATCTCGAAATGAATATTTCCCTAAGCTAAACCGCACCAATTCGTTTCTCTTTAGGAACATGCCAAAAGCATGCAACTGAATAGGAACATGTTCATGGCTGGGAACCAAAGAATGGCCGAGGCATCAAAGAATCAGCAAGGGGAACCAGAGAAAGTGTTTCAGATGGCCCACATCAATTCCCCACCAAATCCGATGGTTGTTGTCATGGCTACAGATGATCGTCTATATATGTAATAGCACCCCATTGCACTTTTTTGGATTTGATGTTCCTCTTCTTAAATTGGTGTCTATCGATATCGGCTGTTGCTCACGGACGAGTTTCAGTTTCACCCACCAAGTGCTGAGTCTCGACCAATTCACGTGGCCTCTGTAATGCAACGTTCAGGCACACGTGTAACGCAACAATTTTTAGTTCAGCATCTCACTTTATGCTTGCTTTCTTGAAAATTTTGGGATTGTTCTCTAAAATGAATAAAACGATATATATATATCCCGAACTGAAAAGAATTATATGAATGCCTTATTTTTTGTATTTTAGAAATCAATTTAAACTGATTTCAATGTTAAAATTTCCAACCAAATATACAAAAACATTAAAATTGATTTAAATCATTTTGATCAAATCAATTTAAATTGATTTAATATGCATATCAGACTGTGTCAAAATGTATGCAAAATGAATTTGAATTGATTTTAAGAAAATGTTAAATGTGTTAGAATGTCCCAAAAATAAATTTAAATTGATTTTGGGTAAGCACTTATGCACGTGGATTATTACATTGCTGCCTATAACTATCTACTAAACATTATTCATTGCCGATGCACACCACCACGGGCATGCTGTTGCTTTGATTCTTCCTTTTTTATGTTTTATTTATTTGTAAGCATTTTTTCTGATTTTGAAATTTGCATTCACAGTCAAAAATTATATTTATGTTTTCTATGAGCTTATTTCTTTTTGGAATTTTTTTACACATTTAAATTAAAAAAATTGAATATTATTTATATATTTAGATATGAAAAATATTACAAATATATCTTGTTTTATATTATATAAAAATCAACTTAAATTAATTTCTGAAATTGCCCAACACACAAATCTGTGTGCTAAGTGCTGCATCACATACATGTAGGCACCAAAAGTCGGCAAACTGTGTTTACATTTGTAAATCCGAGACAACTTGGCACATGATAATATCACAATATCTAGAAATAAAATAGGATTCTCCATGTACCAAAAAAATAAAAGATTTTTCTAATAAGTGACTTAAAAACAGTACTCCTTCAATTTTAAATTAAATATCTCTTTTATTTGTTAGATATATTCATAAATTAATATATCTGTCCATAATTAATTCATTAATTTATAAATATACCTAAAAAGTGAAAAAGGGGCATTTAATTTAAAATGAAGAAAGTAATTAGAAATACTTAAAATGATAAGTTTTAAAATCCTATAGTGAGTCAAGAGCATAAAAGTTTAATTTTTTCAAGTGAAAATTTCCTATTTTAGTCCTAATCATTACTACAATTTAGGACACTGATTAAATAAATTCAATAAATTATTTGTTTAGTTTCATTTGAGAATCTTTTGGTAGCTTTTAAGAGTTCAAGAGTAATAAAGATTTTCTAAAATATTATGCAAAAATTAAAGCTAATAAAGGATTGATTATGTTCATAAGCAATTTCATCCTATAAGCACCTGAGTTTAAATCAACAATAGTAATATCAAGATTATATAATCTTTTGTGTTATCAGAATCCTATCAAAATTAATAAAATATTCTCTTCGTTTTAAAAGAAAAAAAACATATATGTTAATAGTATAAAGTTGTGTAAATGGATAAAATTATTCCTGTTAAAATAAACATATTTTCATTTATGTAATTAATATAATTAATTATACTAAGTATGATATTGATAAAAAATAATTAATCCTTTTTTTATATTATAAATGAACAGATGTTTTAAAATAAACAAATAAAAAATTTATAGATGGAGTGTAATAGAGAGAGTAGTTTTTTAACAAGTATTTTTCAAATAATTTTTATTTCATATTATAATTTGTATGTTAATTAACAAAACATAGTAAAAATAATTTAGTAATATTATACCAATATTATACTCTAGAGAGATTAACAGCCTCTAGCTCTTAAAAATTCTCGAACATATATGTTTTATTACCAATTAGATAAATATTTATCTCATTTATTGTTATAGGCATTAGCCTATCACATAACCTATAATAGTGGTGTGCTATGATGCATCAATATTTCAAAATAATTGATGTATTTATCTGGATATAAGATTTTATCAATACTTTTAGATATTTATTAGCTATATTTTAGATGTCTTAATTTTTTTTTATATTAAATCTTTGTATCATACTTATGTTATTTTGGAAATTGGTATTAACATCTGTGCAACCTAAGTAGTATGTAAGACATTTTCCATTATATATATTACTTTGTGTTCTTATTTAATTTTAAATTAATGTTAGTTAAAATTTTCACATTCATTTATAAGATAAGCATGCAGGGAGATGGAGATTATGTTTTATATCATTGAAATAGTATCTCGTATTTGAGAATAGTCAAATTTTTAATTAACTAATAAATATAATATTACAACAATTTAATGATTATAAAAACTACGTATTCTATTTATTTTCAAGATTCGTTTATTAAAAAAATCACCACATGAAATGTGTTATCACTCTATGCTTCTCCTTGCACTCACAAGTTATCATTTATTATGCACTGATGGAACGCGTTGGCTTTTGCTGCGACATATTGAAATTTCAGGAATTAAGATGTTCTAACCATGGCTTTTGGCTTACCCCAAAAAACCAAAACGATGATGTAGTAATCACACAACGAGGTTTCAATCGAAGTGATTAATCACCAAACCGACGGTTTTCTGCTCAAGACTCAAGCGCACCATGCGTCCTACTCAAACCAAATCAGAACCGTCGAAAGACATCACACACCATCTGAACATTCTCCAAATGACAAAACTAACCCCACACGCACGACATGTCGCTAATTTATTGGTCCAACTCACTCAAATGCACGCACGAGCAGCGTACTCACTACCCATTAAACTACGCACCCATTCGCTCAGATCCGTATAAATAGCGCATCCCGGTTTGCAGACGGAGCAAGACGCCCAAGCGCGCGGCAGCTCCACCTCAAATTCCCCTCATCGGAGCACAACTCATCCCCATCTCCGGCCACCGGAAAATCAAATTCGGCAACCGTACAATTCAAAAACAAACAAACAAAGAAATACATAACACGGAGTGCTCTTCGTGCTCCGGCGAGTCAACTATGAATGATGTTCAGTCGCGAGAAGATGAGTCGAAAGAGGACGACGTCGACAGGGACGAGGAGGCGAACCGGCTGCTACAATCAACCTCATCGGGAGACGAGGAGGAGCAGGTGGAGGTAGCGTACGAGGGTGGGGAGAAGATCCAGGTCGTAGATTTCGACTGGGGGACGGTGACGATGAGTCGAGCGTGCCCCCTCCGTTCTCGTGGAAGAAGCTGTGGCTGTTCACTGGGCCAGGGTTCTTGATGAGCATAGCGTTTCTGGATCCGGGGAATCTGGAAGGAGATCTCCAGGCTGGGGCCATCGCCGGTTACTCCCTGCTGTGGCTGCTCATGTGGGCCACATTCATGGGCCTGCTGATCCAGCTCCTGTCCGCGAGGGTTGGGGTGGCCACTGGGCGCCACCTCGCTGAGCTGTGCAGGGACGAGTATCCGAATTGGGCCAGGCTTGTGCTGTGGTTCATGGCCGAGATGGCCCTCATTGGCGCCGACATTCAAGAGGTCATTGGCAGTGCCATCGCCATCCAAATTCTTAGCCGTGGCCTCCTCCCCTCTGGGTTGGAGTTCTGATTACTGCTTCCGATTGGTATTCTTTCTTTTTCGTTCGCCTTGTTTGTCTCGCTGGACTGTAGCCGTTGCCTTTTTGAGCAATTTTGTGATTGAGTCATAAAAAAATTTTCAAGTTAAGGAGCCTTTCTTGCTAATCACGTAGGACATAGTACTACTATTCTGATTTGAAATTTAGTTAGGGAGCCATGTGTCTCTCTTTTAAACATCCACTGGTTTTGTTTCTTCAACGCAGTTTTTGTCTGACTCTAATTTTCATTTTTTTTCCCTCTCTAATTAATTGCTTGGATTGGAAACTTCCTACTCCTACTTTTCATGTTCAATCAGTTGTGATTGTGGTTTGTTATCTCTGTTGTGGAACAGTTTTGTCTTTCTGTTTCTCAAGAATTATGGAGTGAGGAAGTTGGAAGCCGCTTTTGCAGTTCTCATTGCTACTATGGCTCTTTCTTTTGCCTGGATGTTCGGCGACACGAAACCTAGTGGAAAAGAGCTTTTGATGGGTAAGTTTTATCTGTTGATGTAGTTGAAATGTGATCACGTTTTTATGTGACCCAAGTTTCTGTCTCTATAATAGCTTGCCCCTCCCACTGGAATCTCAGAATTCAGAAATGAAAAGATTTCTGTCCTCTAGTCCATGGGTATAATCATCTTTCTGCCTTATGGTAGGTATATTGCTTCCAAGACTTAGCTCAAAAACAATTCGTCAGGCTGTGGGTGTTGTTGGTTGTGTCATAATGCCTCACAATGTATTCCTGCATTCTGCTTTAGTGCAGTCAAGGAAGATTGATCCCAATAAGAAAGGCCGGGTACAGGAGGCTCTCAACTACTACACAATCGAGTCATCAGCTGCACTTTCAGTCTCCTTCATGATCAATCTATTTGTCACAACGGTTTTTGCTAAGGGGTTTTATGGTACAAAACGGGCAGATAGCATAGGATTGGTGAATGCAGGGCAGTATCTTGAGGAAAAGTACGGAGGAGGAGTCTTCCCCATTCTTTACATATGGGGAATTGGGTTATTGGCGGCTGGACAGAGTAGCACCATCACTGGCACTTATGCTGGCCAATTCATAATGGGCGGTTTCCTCAACCTTCGTTTAAAGAAATGGTTGAGAGCATTGATCACTCGTAGTTTTGCAATTGTGCCAACTATAGTTGTAGCTATTGTTTTTAATAGATCGGAGGCCTCATTGGATGTTTTGAATGAATGGCTTAATGTGCTTCAGTCGATTCAAATTCCCTTTGCACTGATTCCCCTCCTCACCTTGGTCTCCAAAGAGGAGATCATGGGGACCTTTAGGGTTGGGCCTGTTCTTGAGGTGAGTTAATCATATCACTGTTCTTTCATTTCATTGATTGTTAATGGCAATATATCTGAAGCAACTTCCGGCATGGGCCAAAGTTAGGTTTTTCATTGTATTAGGTCATTTGAAAACACAATGATTGGGTGGTAAAGAAACAAAAGTTCTTATGTTAAGCATTGTCTTTGGTGCTATCAATATATATCTTAAGAGTGGTTGTCTGTCATTCTGTCTATATTAATGATGGGATTTATTCTGACAATAAAAAACCTATGAACAGAACTGCCGTGATATGTTAAGAGTGTGATTGTAACAAGCTTGATATTTGTCTATTTCTGCTTCTACCCTTGTCTTGTTTTCGCAACGCTTAGATGCACAGTTCTTGTTGTTTTTTATGCTCATCTTAGTGTGTTCTAGTTCAGTCTTCTTTGGGTTACATGCTAATTCTCCTGTCTTAAGTGTTTGTATTTATGTATGAATTTGTACTCTTATAAGAGAAACTGATAAGTAAAATTGAAGTTTTGAATAGTTGTATGAGCTAGGATTCAAACTAGTGACAACCCAGCGATCCAGTAATCCTGTTAGGATCAAATTACAGGTTTATATACCTCTAGAATTAGTTGAAGCTTGGAATTATTTGATTTTATACTATGTATGGGTAATTATTCATCCTCAATAATCACCTTTCCAAAGCTACTGTTAATAGTTGCCAAAGCACTTATTTCTCAAATCATGAAGCTGCTTTAATTTCATTTTATATTTGTATAGAAAAAAGTTCAGTTTATACTGTTGCTTGGTCGAGTTCAAAGTCCTAAAGCTTCAAGTAATGATCATATTACTATTTTGCCACAAAATCATGCATAAGGGTTTGTTCCTGTACAGGGTTCATACAATTGTGGGCCATTGGAGATGCAAAACTAATTTAAAGAGATTATGTGCAAATAATAAATTCATTCCGTAAACTGATTCCCTGTTACTAATTATCATCTTCTTTTTAAACTGATTTTTTTTTTAATTTGTATATTGATTGTGCAGAGGGCAGCATGGACTATCGCAGCACTGATAATTGTAATTAATGGATATCTCTTGTTAGATTTCTTTGTTTCTGAGGTCAACGGCCTGCTGCTTGGTTTTGTAGTTTGCTCCGGCACAGCTGCCTATGTTGCATTCATTGTATATTTGGTTTCACAGAGCGGTGCCCTTCCTTCGACTTGGGTTAATCGACTTCCCAAGGGCTTTTCTTTAACTGCAAATTGAGTCAACAAATTCTTCACACACCATTAGAATTCTGGAAATTGTACTGCAATCTCCAGGTAGACAATTTTGTATGAGGAGTTTTGCTTTATACTCATGAACGAGGTTTTATGGAGTATCTCTTACCTTGCAACCTGCACTAAAGGGAGCACAAGGTCAAATAATGGAAAGCACCCGTATTAGCTGCACTTCATTTTTGCAGTATAGTTACAGACGTTGCCTACCATGTGTTACAGGAAGGAAATATTTTTCTGTAATGGAAGATGTGGAGAGAGAATCATTACAAGTTGCAGGATAAATTACTTCCCTACACACCTTATTCTTTTTTCTAACATACTGTAAACTGCTTCATTATTCTTTGATGTAAACAGTTTATATTTAACTTAAACGGGCGGATATTGTTTCATGAAGCAAGTTGGAGTTGATTTTACTGGTCAAGTGAGGCCAGGTAAGACAACAGACATAAGTTGCAGGGATTGATCAATAGTGCAATGTGGAGTACATTTTCCAAATTGTTGTCTCTCATTTCGCCTGTTTTCTATTTTGTTACTAATCTCGTGATGGTGCTATTCAGTTGATGAGCAACATCCTGATGAATTATTAGAACACCAAACTGAAAACTGTTTGGCCTAAGTTGCAAGCTGTCCCTCTCAAGGGGCGATCAATGATGGAGTTACTGGGTGGACTGCAGTTCACCGATCACCAGAAATCTGAAATCCCTGCGTTAGTGCTGCTGTGCTTGGGGCTTGAATGGAAATTGGTTTGGTTTGGGAAGGGAGAGGAAGTAATTAAAAGAAAATGAATCTGAAGGAGAGGGAATGGTAAGAGGAGAGGTTGACGCTTGTTTCATGCCCGTATAACGCTTAAAATTCTTCATGGTTCTCTGAATTAGCTACCCGTATAAGTCTACAACACTAAAACATTTGTTTCAGATTTTGAAAAAAATATTATGAAGGTTAGATTTTATATATAATTAAAAAGTTAAAAACTGATCTTTTTTAGAAGCTACTAATTTTAGTTTCTATAAAAAAGCTGAAAATTGATTTTTTTGAAATTTCTATTATTTTTTAAAAATTATTCAAAGATACAAAAAGTAACTTATTTGCCTAAATATTCAGAAACAAATGCACCGAAGAAAGGCTTTATAGTTTTTAAATTTTTTTATTTTTTGTGTACGTGGGTCGAGGAAAGGGATTATAGTTGATATTGCGGTCCAACTTTTTGGGCTAATTATTTGGGAAGATGAGTCACTTTTCCTCTTCAAACCATCTTAAATAGAGAAATAAAATAATAATACAACCATGACAAGAATTTAACATTGAAACTCAAAATTGGAGAAAAATCATGATTGCTGTCAAATGACAGGAGAATATCATTTTGTGAAAATTATTACAACACACAGACTTCTCTTTAAACACTCACATCTCCAATACACCCACACTCTTAAAGCAAATATTTGAACTACTTCTCACAATACTTTAAAACAAGAGTAGAGGAAGAAAAAAGTTAGATAAGCTTAAAGTGTTTCCGATTGATGCAAATTGAAATGGAGAACTTGGACTCATATATATAGCCTTGGTAATTCCCTTCCATCTCAATTATTAGCAATGTGGGATTTTTTTCCAACTAAATTTTAATAAAAAAAAACTAACAATCTCCACCTTGATTGAAATAAACATAGTTTCAGTTTCCATTCAACACCGATAATCCTTTACTGTCATTGTTTATACCGACAATTATAGTTCAAAGAACTATCATACTTCACCATAAAAGGTAAACTTACTTGGAATTGGAGTAGTCCAAGCATTTCACCTCAGCACATGGAGAACTTAACTCATATATATAGTCTTGGCAATTCCTTCCATCTCAATTCTTAGCAATGTGGGATTTCTTTTCAACTAAATTTCAATTAAAAAAAACTAACAATCTCCACCTTGATTGAAATAAATACAGCTTCAATTTCCATTGTAAACACGATAATCCTTTCCTGTCATTGTTTATACCGACAATTATAGTTCAAAGAACTACCACACTCCACCATAAAAGGTAAACTTACTTGGAATTAGTAGTCCAAGCATTTCACCTCAACACCATGCTATGATGCAACTTACACGTTGGCTTTTCTTGGAAATTCTTCACCATCGACATAATCCCATCACACACTCTGCATCTTAATGCCAACCAATGTCTATATGCAAATGTGAATCCTCTCGCAACAACTTATCCTTTTCTATGGTAGCTCGATAATGCCATGAGGATACACTTCTTACTTTCTAGTAGATCATCCTCTCCCCATGGGAGAGCATTATGCAAGCATCAGATTGAGAATCTTTTTATCCAACACCGCGCCACTTGGATAATTTTTCATTACATGCCTAGGCTTTCCACATTTCCAGCATATCACTCTCCTTCCACGATTCTTTTTCCCATAAGTGTCACTTCTAGCTATAAACAATGGATTAGATGAAGTGCTACCCTCATTTTTTCATTCTTCTTTCTTCAACAATGATTTTCCTGGCAACTTCTTTAAAATTCAAAGTTTCCTTCCCATACATCAAAACGGCTTGATATGCCCATAGGAAGATGGAAGAGACAATATAAGCCTTAGTGCCCTTATTTTCATCATCAATCTTCACTCCAATAGCCTCTAATTTAGAGACAATACCATTGATGACACTAAGATGGTCAAAGACTTTCATGCTATCATCCATGCGCAGATTATGAAAGCTCTTTCAATAACAACCGATTTGAGATACCTTTTGCCCAATATAACCCTTCGAGTTTCTCCCAAAATTCCTTAGTTATCGATATTCCTTGCATATTTGCAAGAACATTCTTAGCCAAACACAGACGAATTGCACTTGTTGCTTTCAAAATCTAGTTCCTCCCAGTTTCATTATCCATATCGGCGATCTTCCCTTTCAACGCCTTGTGCAAACTTGATTGTATCAACACATCCTTGAAAAACTGATTCTTCCATCAAATTTCTCTACGTCACACTTCAGCACTTGAAAAACTTGACATTGTTGCAACAATATACTTGGAATAGTGTAAATCAAGCGTAAACCGTGCTCCAGGAGGGTTCCTAGTAAAGAGAGGTGGGTCACAATGGATACGCTTAAATACCAAGCCTTTTTCCTTAGCTAGAATCTTTCCAAACTACACTCTCAGGATCACACCACCTTCCAGGAACGCAACCAAGGATGATCCTCAAGCACCTGGAGAAAACCAAAGCTCCTTAGACCAATTGTTGGGAAAATAAGCTCCAAAATCGGAGAAAACCAAGTTCTATCACATGACAATCAGAGAATATCACTATTTGAAAAAATTATTATAACACATAGACTTCTCTCTTAAACACCCACACCCAGGTACACCCACACTCTCAAAGCAAATATTTGACTACTCCTCACAACACTCTAAAATAAGAGTCCAGAGGAAGAAAAAAATCAAATACAAGTTTTAAGTGTTTTTAACAAATTGAAATGGAGAACTTGACTATATATATATATATATAGTCTTGGTAATCTCCTTCCATTTCAATTCTTAGCAATGTGAGACTTCTTCCCAATTAAATTTCAATTAAAAAAAACTAACAAATTATGCAGCCCTCATGTATATCAAGTGTTAACCTATAGATTTTTATCCAAGTCATGTATATGTGCAATGTTGGGTGAATGCAAACTTGACTTTGGGATTTTCATGGATATGATAGTGTGTTAATTTTTGACCTAGTCAATTAGCCAAGTGCTTCCCTTCCCTCCATCCAATTACTCATGAATTTCTGACATATAGTTGCAGCTACAATGTAATAATCATCTTCCATACAAACATACCCCATTTTCGTTGGGGGCTCTACTAGTTTGAACGACATTTATTTTGTTTAGTAATAATTTAAAATTTTCAAATACTATTACATATCCGTCTTTCATACGAGAAAAAATTATTGATATAATAGAAAATAGAGCATGATTTGTGATAGTAATTTCTATCCCTAAGGACTAGAGCTGGCTAGAGTAGTATGGGAATGCCTACGACGAAAGAGCTTGGAAGTTGCCTACGCATGTGCCATGAATGTCGAAGGATACTAGCAGTCTTGCTCAGCAGTTCGTTTTCAGTTTGATACTTTGACCCCAGTATTTATTTATCATCTTCACTCCCACACGATCATGATGCTGCTTTACAAGTTTTATTGGATTCAACGTCGGAGGGTCAAATCAGTTAGATGTCCCCATCTTTGAATAGTACGTTCATTCAAGTCACAAGCACTCTTGTATGGCAGACAGATAGTCAGATAGACCACCAGTGGTTTTTTTTTTTTTTTTTTTCGGTGAGCATCACCAGCGTTCTTCCTTGTTTTTGTTCCTTCATTCCTCATGTTTGTTTTTTGATTGTGCATTAATTGCACCAAAATTCTTTATTGCAATTTAACCAAAAATTATTTATTACATATATCCTACATCGTGCTTTTAGCCTTTTAAGGTATGTTTACGAGGTTAAATTTTATAAAAAAAAAGAAAATGATAGAAGTTTTAGTATAAAATTTTAAAATCTTACATTATAAATTCCTCCTTCATTTTCTTTCTTTCAAAATCTAAACTCACAAATATATCCTTAGCATATCAAAGTATTGAAAAAGTTAGTTTTATGTGACTAATAAAAGTAGTAAATTTTTTTTATTAAACTGTGAATGATTTGTCAAAATTAAAAATTATTTAAGATTAACCCTTTTTATTTTCTCAGAGCATCCCTTACGATAAATAAGAAACTAATCTTTTCAAGATCTCATGTTTAATTCTTTCCACTCAAACCAACATCTCATTGGTTAAGATTAAATTATTTAAAATTACAGCACCAACAAATATATATATATATATAGATCACAAGATGAGTAACACAAGTTATATATTTGATATTTAATTTTAATTGTTCATGAAAAATTCAACGACTATAATTTATTTTTGTCACTTTTATAATTAATTATTTCACTCATTTAATATAATCCTTAAAACATATATATATATATATATATACACACACATGAAATAAGTTTATTATTATCAAAACGAAGTGATTTGTTTTTATAACTGAATTTCTGTATAATTAACTCATTAGCATGCATGTCTAATGTAACCAAATTTTCATCCGAAAAATCATCAGGTACTATACATTTGAAGTTAATAGCATTTGATACTAAAATTTCCTGTTAATTTAATTGTTAAGTATTTTTAAAAAATATATATTTTTCATTTTGTTAGTGAGAGACAAAATTCTATAACAAAAGATATAAAGGTAAGATGAAATAAAATTCTTATAAAAGATAAAACGAATTTTGCAAAATAAAAGATAAAGTTAAAGAGTTTTATTTTGGTATACTGATGATGTAACTTTTTTACATAGTTATTTAATCACATATTTTAACATCAATAAAATATAATTGACTCTTATTCCACTACTTCAAAAATGATGCATATGAGAATATTTTATTGAAAGATCATATAAAAGAATTTAGGGTAAATGCACTTATCTCCTTTGAGGTATCAGGAAATGACACTTCACCATTTGAAAAACCTGCAAATGGTCATGACATCTCGCAGAACTACTTGGCCTATGACCAAGCTTAGGGTTATGTCCTGAATTAGAAATATGGGCTGGATAATTTGGCCCAGAACCATTAGAGCTTACAAGGTCCAGAGATTGGCCACGTAGATTTACCCCAAATTATTATTGTATAATTTATAAAAAATAAATTATAAAAGAGAAAACACTAAGCACACTTTAGTGAAATAGGATGACATGTAGGTTTTTCAAATAAATAGAATGGAAGGTCATTTCTTAATACCTCCCTTGAGGTAAGTGCATTTTACCTAAGAATTTATATCGTTAGTATATCAAAATGAAATTTAAATTATAGCTGTAAATATTAAGATAAAATAAAATAAAATCTTTAGAATTTATTTCTATTTTTTAGTACATGCGTTTATGCCCAAAACACAAGATAGAAAAATTTTAAAAGATGTTTTGTTATCTTCATTTTTTTATTTTATATTTTTGGTCGGATTTTTTTTTTTTTTGGGGTCAAGGTCGGAGCTATCTTAATCTGATGAGTATCCCATCACTTTTGGGAACGTTGACTCATCCCATCACCTTTCTAAACGTTGACCGAACCATTAACCGAAGCCCACATGTACTTTGGGCTGAAAGCGGCAGGGCAATAAACACTATTATATAATAGAATAATTCCATTTTAACATCCATAAGGATATAGATACCTATATGGGTCTCCCATAGTATGAAAAAGTTGATGGAGAGAATAAATTAAAAAAAAATAGTGAAAATCATATTATTTATGAGTAGAGTATTTAAATATTTAAAAAAATTAGATGTTAAAATAGTAAGGTTCGTATATAATGTGACAGGACATTCACATATGAGCAGCTTTCGCCGCGTAAACAAGTGATGTTTCTCTCTCTCCCTATTTTGTTCCTCGTGTGTTTGGGGTTGTCGCATGTAAAACTTTCTATATGTTGCATGCAGCATGGGCGGACTCTCCTTCCTCTAAAACACACCCCCACTTTCTTCCACCCAATTTCTTCTCCTTCTTTCTCCTCGTCCATTTATATCCCTTTTTTAATATTCTGTTTCCATTTTAACCATAAATATTATTTATTAATTTAATCAATAAAAACCCTTCATTGCTTCACTCAAAAACACCCCCTTTCACTCTAAACTCACCCTCACTGTCTCCCCAATCACCACACCGTCCCTGATTTTGCCTTGCTAGCTGCTGCTAAGGATGTCGAGTCCAACATCTGGTGCTGCTTTTGATGACGAACTTTCTGGAACCTCGTCATCCTCGTCTTCTCATCCATCATGGCTGTCCCATCAGTCCTTGTCGCAGAACAGCCAAAACCAAAACCCCCTTCATGAGCTGATCAATCAAATCCTAGAAGACGCTTTTTCTCGTCTCTCTCTCTCTCCCTTCAGCTTCAATCTCCCACCTTTTGATGTCGTTCGCGATGGTTTGATCGGCATCAATGGCCCCAACAAGACTGTCCCTTTTGATCGCCGTGAATTTCATCTCCATCATCATCATCAAAGCAACAATCTTGTGCAACAAGGGCAGCAGACCAACACTGGGTTCAGAAAACCGGCAACGCCGTCAATATTGGCATATCGGAATCGCAGAATTCAAGAGGCAGCAGCAACTCGAACAGCTTCTGGTCTGCTCCCTACAACGGGACATACAGATACAACTCTTCGAGCGGGGGTGGTGAGTTTCTTAGCTCTGAGCCTCTGTTGAGGCAAAATGGATATGTCAGGGGTTTATCGGGTGTGCCACTTTCGAGTGGGGGTGTTGGTGAATTGCAACGCAATTCCAGTGTTGTCGTCTTGAACGAATTATTTTCGGGGAACGGATGGAGTGTTCCGGGGTTGAATGGCAATGGAGGGATTCCATTCTGGCTCACTGAGTTGCGGGGGAGGGTTGTGTTGTTGGCTAAGGATCAACATGGAAGTCGGATTTTGAAGGAAAAGATGGAAACATTGACACCACAGGAGGTATCTTTCTTCCTCCTGGAGATGATAAACGATGTTGTTGACTTGATGGTTGACCCCTTTGGGACTCAAGTTGTTCAGAAGATGTTGGAAATCTGCACTGACCAACAGAGGACTCTCATCATTTTAATGATAATCAAGAATAATTTGCAGTTTGCCAAAATATGTATTAGCCAGAACGGGTATGGCTTATGGCTCTTTATCATCAAGAATCTTCATTGGTTACTTTCGCCTAGTTTTATATCTTATGTATAATTTGTGAGTGCGTCCTAGATGGTGATTCGGGTCTTTTTTAGTAGTATATATGATGTGATAAAGTGGTTTTTCTTTTCTCCTGCCAGGATCCGCGCTATTGAGAAATTATTGGAACGTGTGACCACTAAGGAGCAGCAAGCTTTTATTGTGGCAGGTCTAATGCCCGGTACTGTTGCATTGGCGAAGGATATGAATGGTCATCGAGTGATTCTGCATTGTCTAAAACATTTCTCACAGGATGATACTAAGGTAATTTGTTAGTGATTTTGTTGTGGAATTTGTTTGAATTCACACTTTCAATCTTAGGAGACCATCTTCTGATTAATGGTCTGTGCACAAATTTGAAAACAGTGTGAATAGTTGTAGCATGCTTGAAGGCCACAAATTTCATTGATCCTTCAGCCTTTTCCTATCCTGGTGAAATGGTGTTTCAGGCTAGTCATTTGGTTCTTGCAAAATAAACTGACTAAGCTCGTACCACTTGATGACTCAAAATAATTTTATGTACAGATGAGTTATGGTGGAGTGAGTTGAACAGTAGCTTCATCCCATCTTGCAATTGCAAATTTTTCTTCTTCGTGTTTAAGGAAATGAACTAGCAGAGCCTTTTGGATTGGATTTTGATGTGATTTGAGCTGAAAGTTATTTTCTTGGTTTCTGGAAGTGCGTTCATGATTTACACTTTAAAGAAAAACTATAATATACCAACTTTTTTCTCAATTAATTTTCTTTTTGCCCCCCTTTTGGTAGGTTTTAATTAAGTTTCAGCATATGAATGAAGTCAATTGTGTTACCATACTGGATTGTATATATAACAGAACCAACATAGTTTACCTTCTACATTAACACTCTTCATTCTTTTTTCTTTAATGTTTTCCTTGCTTCATCCACCTTTTTGGTTTTGAAGTAGATGAATAGTGTGATATATGTTTGCTCTTGTTTGGGCAAGCCGCAAGCCTCACAGAAGTGATGGAACTGGAATGGATTAAACTTTTATATAATACTCATCATTCAATGCATTTACAGACTAGTCTCGTTGGATTGGCTTCGTTATGTTCTGACTGGACTTTGATCACTTACAGTATCTTCTTAATGCTGTTGCACACAACTGCTTTGGGATCGCAGTGGATAAGACTGGATATTGTCTGCTGCAGGAATGCGTAAAATATGCTCAGGGAGAAATCAAATTGAAGCTAATTGCTGAGATCATAGTAAATGCTTTATTCCTTGCAGAAGACTGTTACGGGTTTGTTTTTACTGAGTATCTAACTTTCTCCTTCGTACCCAATGTAATCAACTGTACTTACCTGTCTCTTCTGTATTTTGTTTCCTCGTCTGGCAGCAACTATGTTGTGCAACATTTGTTGTCTCTGACAATACCGGGAGTTACAGAAAGTTTATTGAGAAGGCTTGAAGGAACATTCTTTCATCTTGCATCCAACAAATATGGAAGTAATGTTGTGGAGAAGTTCTTTCAATTCTCAGGAGAACTGCATAGCGCAAGTATTATTTTGGAGTTGCTCCACGATCCAAATGTAGCGATGCTTCTTGTACATCCATATGGAAATTATGTCATGCAAACGGCACTTGTGGTGTCCAAGGTTAGTGCACTTGAATATTTTAATCTTTATGTCTGTGCATCGCTCTAGATTTATAGTGTTGCATACTCGCTATAATTGAGGCAGTTGAATAGCAATGGTTTGGAATTTGAGCTGTCAGCTAATAAGTGGGTTTTTATATTGGAAGCCAAAATTATGTTGCTGGGGTAGTCTTTATTGTAAATAAAAATATTATTTCAATACCTAAGTAATGTTCAATTAGAATATTCACTTTATCACTGTTGAATAATGATAGCCCTTGCTTTTTCTATCCATCCATCACATTCAATGGTGATGGAATGAATGTCTTAATTGGACACTTATTTTAACTATTGTAATAAGAATCCTCTATTGTAAAAGGCTGAAAATTGCATTGAATCTAATGCCCTACCAATAAATAAGCATCGTACAATTGCTCTGCTCTTTTCATGTCCGTAGAAATAGTTATTTGGATTGAAAAATAATCTGCATCACGTGGGTTATCTTAGAAACCCTCAGAGTATCGTAAATAAACTATGCAATAAACAAAAGCAATACTTTGTTTGTTGCCGTAGTGTTTTGGACAATTTAAAATTGTGCTAGATGCCTTGGCTACTGGGGTACTGCGATGACTTGGTCTCTTAATCTATTTCTTTTAAGCAGGGTTTCATTCGAAATGCCTTAGCGCAGCTGATCCAACAAAATTCTCCAATGATGCGTAGCAACATCTATGGCAAGAAGGTACTTGAAAGATTTGACAGGGTTAGGCTACGTCACACATAACCATGTATTGCTGTGACTTCCATAATGCCCAAAAGATTCTTCATATTGCCTAGGAGTTACACTTTATGTGTATCTCCTTATTCCTCCTTCTGTCCCATTCCTCCCATTACAATATTGTTGTCTTGTCCTGTACCAAAAAACAAAGCACAAAAAATTGATAGGTCGTGTTTGTTTGTAGTTTATAATAGTAGTCTCTTTCAGTTTTTGTTATCCTGTATGGGATGGAAGCTCTTTGCTATACCAGAAACAGTTTAGATTAGACTGCATAGGACAATATAATGCTCATCTGTATAGGAGCTAACTACATATATCCTCGCATGTTATGTTGGAAGCTGAAGCAGGGGATACAAATCCTGATTTTCTTGATCTATATTCTTGTGATTCTTCTGTTTGTTACTCTGTATTTTGCGTCCAATAAATGAATATTTTCTTTCAAGTACATAGGCGAAACTACTTGGCGAAACTACTGATTTCACCTCAAGCACATAGGCGAATTAGATCAAAAGCTCGTTATGCAAGATGAATTCTCTTTATTTTGGAGGATGAAATTTTATCATTGTAGGAGTTTGGTATGAGATAAATATAGAACGAAAATGTTTATGTATGAAATCCATATTCAAATATAAATTTTTTTTTGTCACTTTTATCTCGTACCAAATGTTTACACAATTTTAAATATTTGATAGCAAACCCACCTATGGTCATTTTGTTCTAAACTTCTTCTCTGAGTCATTTTGATTAATGACTTTTAAAATGAGTAAATTAATCCTAACATAGCAAAATGTGAGTCAAATTAGTCCTTCGTTCCACTTTTATTTAACATTTTATCAATTAAATAATGATGTGTAACGTTAAGTAATACTTATCATACCATGTGTCATCTGAAGTATAATGAAGTTTAAAATAACTTATTTTAATATTTAAAATTATATAAAATGAGTCATTTTATAACTTAAAATAAATATTTAAATGACTCATTTTGTATAATTTAAATATCAAAATAAGTCATTTTAAATTTTATTATACTTTAGATGACATAGTATAACAAGATATCACTTAATGTTCCTTATCATTATTTAATTAATAGAATATTAAATAAGAGTGAATTGATGAGACTAATATAATTCATATTTTACATATCATTTTAAAAGTTAAGAGATTAAAATAACTCATAAATATAAAATAGAACTAAAATCAACATTAACTCAATTTGTCATCCTAGCATATATGAGGGAATATGTGACTCTCGATATTTGGGTACCGTGCATTTTTCTGAAATTGTGTTACGAGTATTGTGAGCCATACAACTCTTGTCCTCACACAATAACAACTAACTCCTGGTTCGTTAGTGGACTCCAATTACATGGATCAAATTATGCTATAGTATTTTATCATGGATTATATTTATGCTTAAACCATTAACCATTAAATTTTATTTTAAATGTTTCACTTACATATACCTTTTTAAAGTCTCTCTCTACCTCTACTTACATATCATGATTACGTTCCATATGATCCACTATACCTTGTGAGGTCTCTGGATCTCTCCTTCCTCCATACATGTATGAACTGACCTAATTAAGGCAGAATTATATCGTTTTCTCCAAATAGATGTATTGTCCTAACTCTCTTTCTAATGCACTCAATCATAATCTTATCATATTTAGTGTGTCCACTCATCATCTATCACAACATCCTCATATTAATGTAAAATATTTTCTATTTTCATAATTTTATATTAATGTTTTAGATAAAGAAAATATTTATAATGCAAAAAAAATTTCATAATTTTTTTACAAATAGTGTGAATAAGGTCAATTTATCTTTAAGCATCTCAATTTAAATATTGATTTGTGCTAGAAACTTTATTTCATTTATTAACTATTTTTTTGTTGGTAAAATATTAAGCACGTCACCATATGCAATCATCACCCGAAGATTAAGACACAACCTTTAGGCTCAAGGAGTATTTATAGAACTTAAGATCACTTACGTACTAATAGAGTTTATTGATAGTGGCAATCGAACTTGCATCTTCATACAGTACGAGCTTACTCTTTACCATTTGTACCAACCCTTATTGGCTTTCATTGGCTAACTATTGTTTGTACAATTATGTAGCAATGCTATTTATGCCATAGCAATGCTTTTCCAGTGAATAGGGTAATGAATTAATACAATACAATC
The DNA here is from genome assembly GCA_030441495.1 of Dalbergia oliveri. Classification (NCBI taxonomy): domain Eukaryota; kingdom Viridiplantae; phylum Streptophyta; class Magnoliopsida; order Fabales; family Fabaceae; genus Dalbergia; species Dalbergia oliveri. The sequence continues at coordinate 4,590,951 of JAMLFY010000003.1, forward strand.
TATAAGGTTTGGTTAGTCATTAGTTGATAATGAACGAACTAACTTGATTGAGTATTAGATGAGCTCACTTGAACAACTTTTTTAAGTCTGTGAGTTAAATTAATTGAGTCAATTCTACAGCCAACATAGATGAGGTCAATATTAGGGCATTATGATGGCCAACTCGTTTAAGGTCGAATCACATGTCTTTAATGGGCTAGCCCATTATGTTTTAGATGGGCCCACTGAAACGACTTGTTTATGTTTGCAAGTTAAATAAAATAAGTTAATTCTATGGCTGACATTAATGAGGGCCACCATATCAGGGCATTATGATAACCCAACTCGCTTAAGGTCGAATGATAGGTCTTTAATGGGTCTGTCTATTATTTTTTGTATGAGCCCACCTAGTTTATATGGGCCCACCTGAACGACTTATTTAAGTTTGTGAGTTAAATGAATCAAGTCAATTTTACCACCGACATTAAAGTCGAATCACATGCCTTTAATGGGCTAACTATTATTTTTTCAGAAAAATTCTAAACACAACATATCTCCAATCCTAATCGCGCCTATTGATATTTCTCCTAGCATATCTTTGGGTTCGCGGGAAATTGCCATGCCGCCTTCTTTTTAATGGATTTTTTTTTTCGACTGAAAAAATGTTAATCTAATGGGTAGAAAGAGCAGATAAGGGGACAATTTAGTGGTAAATCTTGGCCTCATGAGCACTGCAACAGGGATGCTAATTGGAGCAGGTTTGACTCTTCCGGAAGCGAGGGGCCCCTGAGTATTTTTGTTAAAGGAAAAAATATCTGCGTATTAAAGAATTCATCTATAACTTTTCTTTTTTTTTTAAATAAATTGCAAGAATCGGCGTATCTTCTCTATCTATTATTGTACTTTACTGAGAAAGTTCTCGTATCATAATAACTTTCAATAAGTAGTCGAATGTATAACTTAATGGTTGTAGTTATTTTTTATATCTTTAAGCGTGTGGTTTCGTGTATAACTCTCAGCTCCTTTCTTTTTGTACCCTCTAAGAAGAATTTTTAGTCTTAATATCATTGTTAAATAATAATAATAATAATCACTTCCGGGAAGATAATGATCATAATCTCAAACTGCATTACACAACTGCTTCGTGGAAGGAAAGAAAGGAATATTTGTGAGGCAACAAAGACAAAACGTGAAAGGCTGTTTGTGGGGATGTTCAAATACAAATTAAATTGGTTTAAAAACAAAAATCGATCAAAAATAGAAGAAAAAATTGTTTGGATTGATTCTTATTTTAGTGAAATCGATTGATTTGGTTTGATTTTTGGTTCTATTCTGATTTTACAACGTGTCACACAAACATAGACACACATATGAAATATATTACATACAATACTTATCCACATAATCACATCACAGGATCACACCATTTTAACTATACTTTGTTTATGTTTTAAAACAAGTCACTCTTGCCTAGTGCGAAGGGTTTAATTAATCAAAAAAAGTTAGAGAATAGAAATTTTCGTTTAAACCCAGAAAATGTAAATAGTTATTATATTATAATTTTTTTACTTTATTTAAAATTATGGTATAATGTTTTTATTATTTTCCATTTTCTAAACATTAATTGTACCAAAAAAATTTCTAAACATTAATATACTCAAATTCTCTTTCTTAATTAAGTAAAGTTTATTATTTTTCCTCTTCATTAACGACCAAATTAAACTCAGTTGTTCTCTTTCTTCATTATTTATTGTACTCTACTTTTCTCTTTATTCATTCACTATTAAATAAATTATTCTCCTTCTCATCAAACTTTATTTCAGCATTAATATTTTTCTTTGTTGAAATGTAATCTTTACATTAAAATAAAATTATTGGTCAAAGATCAGTGTTAGAGTTTTCTTATACTAGTTATTGAATTCTATTTTCAAATCTTTACTTACATAGATAATTAAAACTAATAACATTTTAAAAAAGAACTAAACAACAAAGGCAAATTAATATTCCTTTCCTGTAACAGTTTTACTTCAATTTGCAGAGATCAAAACCAAACTTTGTTTATTTTTCAAGTTCCAAAATAATATCTAGTCCAAAAATAAATTTTAAATTTAAAAATTTGTTTATTCATTACAAATTAAGGGACACGGTTTACATAAGATCAATAAATGGAATGAGTATTATAAATGACAGCGATGAACCCGATTTATTCTCATTCGCGTCATACCCAGTTCAACTTCTGTGGCCAACTTGCTGTTGGAAAAGTGATCTCTGATCCTACAAAATAAGCAAACAGTGGAGATGATTGTTAAGCTTCAGGTGTACAGTGCATTAGCATTAATGATTATTCTATCATTGTGTAGAAGTCTCTCATGATACATAAACTCTTTTGGTATTAGTCAGGAACTTGATAACAGCAACAAAGATGCACAAATATAACCCAAGATAAAAGAAGGTTTGAAAATGTTGCAAAAGAATAAAATCTGATTTCACAATGTAGTATAGTATAGATTGTATAGAGAAGAGATCACCAAAAAAGTTCCAAAAATTCCCAACTGTATTCTATTCCGTTTTATATTCAAATAACGCTCAATCTTGCTATTAAGTTTTGACCGTTTTTTAATAATGGAAATCAAGCCAATTAAAAATAATATGTTGATACGTTTCTTCCGGCCATGCATATTAAGAATAGCAAGAATCAAATTTCAATTTATAATAAAACTATTAAACTCAATTGAATGTGATTTATATCAAAGGATGACAACGCTCCTAATCTTAGCCCAAGCCGCAAATCTTCCAACATTAATTCAAAAAACAGAATTTAAATAAGAATAAATATTAATTTAAATAACTAATTAACCTTTTGAAATACAAATAAAACTTTAAAAATACAACACTTGCTTATACATATCATAGAACACGGTACAGGGACTTCATCAATATAGTAAATCTAAACATCTGCGAAAACTTATTAAATTAGCTAGCTAGCTAGGGTCTTCAGCTGAAGACACATACACGCCAGTTTTGCATATTTGGAAGGTTCATCATCAGGAATGTATGAATGAATGAATTAAGGGCATTTGTCCTGGCCCTTGGAATTCTTCAAGTCCCTGTAGCAAGGGCACTCGTCCTTGTTCCCGTAAGTCCCAGATGGCACGCAGTTACACTTCTCGCAGCAGATCCCGCAGTACTTCAAGCATCTGTCCTGAGCTCCAGCTTTGGAGCACCTCACGGCGCACTTTGAGTCACAAAATGCTAATTCCACCACCACAAATTAAGACATTATTTCAATTTCATTCGTAGTCAAAAGCACACATATACACTAGTAGTTCTAATATTAAATATTACTAATTGGAACAAGACAAAACATATATATACAGTGACATATACTATACAGCAAGCGAGCGAGTAGTGCTAGCTACTAATTGGGCTTGCGGCTTACCAGAACCAGCCATTGAGACTTCCAACAATGAGGAGCTAAGTATAAGGCACACAAGCAGCACATGTGCAAACACAAGCTTCATCTTATTTTCACAGGGTAAAATAGAGAACAGGGATGAAGGAGGGATGGGACAGTAATAATCAATTATAAAATGGCACTCAGCAGATCATAGGAAGGAGGACTAGGAATCAGAAAGAAAGAACTCTGAAGCATACTATACTAGGTTGTCTTGTCTTGTGGATGGATGTGTGAGCCAGCTAGTTAAGGTGGGGGTTTTTATAGTAACGAATTAAAGGTTAGGTGATGAAAGGTTAGGAAGACGTTACTGTGACACTTTATTACCACCGGTGATGTTAATTACCTCATTGCAATCAAGTTGCGAGACAGCTGGCCGAAGCCGCGTTGATCCTTTTTGGGCTTACTAAAGTGCCGTTTATCGTCAACGTCAAGTCATAGTATGAGCATGAAAACATGATGGATACTTCACAGCATATTGATGTTGCCATCCCCCCATGTTCATAGCATGGCATGATGAGTTGTTAAGGCTGGCTTAATTGGGAGTAACTGCATTCTCACTTCTCATGTAATGTACGTGTCTTATAATTCCTTACTTTCTACATCATTATTATGGCAAATATAATTTGTTGAGGATTGCATTTAGCTCGATATAAGAAAGATATCAAATGTCCTAATATTGTTAATTAGTATGAAAAAAGAGTTTAATTGGTACGTTTTGTTTGTGATACCTGTGTTTGGCAGAGATTAACCATTAAATGTAAAAGAACGACATAATCGGATATTCCACGAGTTATCCGCGATTGCATGCATGCACATATAATGTCAATGTATGATGAAAAGTACGTGTCCATTTACAAGGCCATTCTTTTTTTTTAATATATTTTTGGCAGATAATTACTAACCCACTCTTAAAGGACTGGGAATATCATATAGCTAACTTTGTGCGGCCCCATGGACTAGGGCCCTGAAACCTTGGTCACAACAAACATGTTCGAGAATAATCTCACAAAAAATCTCAGTGTCTGTGATCGCCACGACCGCAGGTAATGTCTGTGGTAGCACTTATTGCAAATCCTTCTGGCTTACATATTTGATATTTCACATCTACAAAATGTAACTGAATTAGAAAGTCGGTGAGTAGCACAAGAAATCGACAAATCGTAGATAAATGATAAAAATTATATAAATAAAATAAGAGATTAATTTTGATGTGCTCCGAATATAAAAGTATTTTATATTATTATTTAATAACATATTTTTATTTGTAAGACTATTTAGGTAGTAAATGGTTGAGTCAAACACTTCTAATTTATTGATATAATAATATATAATTGAATATTTTTGTTAATTTTTTTTTACACAATGACAGTATATTTAAATTAGATCCATAAAATAATGCATATATAAGTAACATATAATTTGATGCATTATCTTATATGTATGAGTGTTTAAGTAAGCCAATGTTTATTCAGTGCCTATATATAGTTACATTACATTGATAGTATTCAGGAAAAAAATAAGTGATGCAATAATATCAGTGTGTTTAAGTTATTCAGTGTTTATGTACTATTGTATAATTAAAAATATTTAACTTTACCATAAACATTTCACAAGTCACTTTTTTAATAACTTTAAAATTAATTTCGTATAAATATATGTAAATAATATTATAAACTGTTAAACTTTATATTTTTTTTTCCTGTCTAGCTATGAATTTTTGTTTGTCACTCCTGTAAATGGTACGGTCATCGGTGCAAAAGCTGCATCATACTTGTTACACGAGCCTTGACATTATTTAAAAGAATTTTTAAGTGGTCTTAGAGGAAAAAAAAATCTATTTTGTTTTATTTACTTATATAAGTTTTATGAAATATTATTATTTCTCACTTTTTTAATATTTTTAATGTATTAATTAATATATATTTAATAAATGAAATAGAATAAATATTTTATTTTACTCTCAAAACTCTTAATAATTTCTTTAATATTTATAATAGTTTAGTTTATATGCATTAATAATGTAAAATTTTTTGATATTATTATTTTAATCAAATTATTCCATTTAAATGATTTTTCAATTAATAGAGAGTAAAACTTAACTATTTTTATTAATGTGGCAAAACATGATTGAATAACAGTATTATTACATGAAAATTAAACTCTATTCATGCCCATATTGATTTCTTATATCAGACTTAATCTTTATATAAACATAAAAACATTGTCAAATGAAAATTTGACAATACCTCTTTCGGTGGGTTGTTTAATCATCGTCTGCTAAATAGCGTGAACAATCTTTACCTCTGCCATTATATTGGTTCCGTGTGCCTTACTTTCTGTATCCATTCATTGCTATTACGTTACGGCTGAACAAATACTTTTGTCGTGTAAGAATAGAACGATGGTGGTTTCACACGTAAAAAAAACAGAAAAAAGTTGGCATGAGGGATAGGATTGCCGGATTTAATGGTCATTCTCTCTCGCCAATGGTTTTCACATTTTAGTTCGTATTTCTTAAGATTGAATAATAAGTAAATTGCGCCCAAGGCCAGAAAGCCCGCAGTTGTATATACACGGTTTGCCGACAGATTCTTGCTTCACTGATTAAAAAATGTTAAGTTTTATACTCAGGAGAACCCAATTGTTGTTGCTTTTTTGCAACTTGATTTTTTTCGCCGTTAAATCTCCAGACTTCAATCAAAAGTCTTGTCCTTCCTTCGGTTTCGGTTTCATCTCCAAACAATATCTATCTCTTCCACTGTGTTATTAACATGGCAATGTGCTCTTTTATATCGACTTAAATAATTTTTATCTTAAAATTAGTTTTTAAAATTAAGAGTTCTGTTATTTAGTGTCCTAATTAAGAGTAACGACTGAGAAATCATAAAAAAAATTCACTAAAAATAAAATTTTGAAGTTTTAGTGTATCAGAAAATTATTTATAGGTGTAACCCTTATAAGTGAATCACTTTCATCCCTAAATTTTAATATCTCATTAATTAGTTGGTAATTTTATAATTGTAAATCACATTAGCTTGTTAAAATATAAATGCATGATTTATATCAATTTTGAACTCTATTTAATTTAGATCTCATATCTCATCTAATGATAGATAAAAGTGTATTATCATAGTATTTCACATATTATGAGTCTAAATAATATTATTCCATAACAAATGGATGTTTTTTTTGGCAAATGAGTGGATATTTTTAAATTTTAAATTATATATGTTAATAAAAAATTCAATGATTTGATCAGTAAAATAGATGAATGATTATAAAAAAATGTTACCTAATTTTTATGCAGAGGAAAAAATGGGGCTAATTCGACATGCTAGTAAGTTATAATAATGCGGATTGTGAAAGTTAAGACCATAGAAGGAGAAGGAGGGATTCCAGAGTTAACAAAGGGTCACACAGGCCGGTTAACACCTGAAGCGATGGCTAAAGGGTAAGAACTAGTCAAAGGTCGGGTTCAGTTTCCAAAGGTCCCTGTTCGGGTCTTTCACCTGGAAAAAAAAAAACGCCACCAAAACCAAATCTCCCCCTTCTTCTCAGATGAGTAATCCGCGCTGCCTCTAGGTTGCTTTGCATTTCTACTCTCAGTGCTTTGCGCTTCTCTTCGGCCTAAGTGCTTCACACTTCTCTCCTCTATCTTCGAGTTACTTCGCCCTTCCGCTTCGCCTCCATGGTGCTTTTCCCTTCCACACCTTGCTTCTCGCTTCTGACTGCATTCCCACTTTGGCCAAGCCCGAAGGGCGCTTCTCACTAGCCAAGACGGGCCAGGACATCTTGTAAGCATGATGTGTTTAGTGTTACTGCTAGGGTTTCTCTAGAAAGGAAGGTAATGAACTAATGGGTTAGTGAGGTAAGTGGTGGGCTAGTGTCATTGGGTTTATTCCAAAAATTAGTCTTTTTGAGCCCAAAAATAAAATGTGCAATAGCTTTTAAATTTTTGGCAATAAAAGTGACAATATTAATAAAATATTTTATCTTAAATTTGTCAAAAAGTTAGAATTTCATAAATAATTATATATTTATATGTATATATATTAATATAAATATATATTTTATTATATTCCTGTTAAATTCGATTGAATCAGGAAATCTTAAAATCTTGATCGGTTTGATACCTGGTTTGGTTTTCTCTTTCTTGGTTAAGACACAATTTAACCAGTCCCGTGATTCGTGATGTGACAAGTACGAGTGTTTGTAAGAAAAAAACATAAATAAAAACTAAAAAGCAGAAGCTAGCTCGCACTACCCGGTGCCTAGTGCACCTCCTTATGCCAAAATGCAAACCAGGCTGGTCAAAAGTACCTACGACATGTTCTGGGGTTACGATATGGTTCCCACCCCAAGTGAAGGAAGAAGATAATAATCATTGTTTTTTTTTTCAAATATAATAATCTTCTTGTAAGGTTTCGTTAAGACCATAGCCATTGAAATGGGTCCGGCTTATCCACAACTCTGTCCGGCCCGATTTAGTATAACCCAAACGGTTTCAGCCCAACAATCCGAATATTAACTTTCTTATTGGATAATCAATTGCATATATGATCTATTACTATTTAAATTTGAACCATTTAATACATTTCTTATTTAAAAATTTGGATAAATTATCCTCACCTCTCTAGGTTTATGAAATACAACCACACCCTTATTTATCCACTAACACTCACACCCTTTGCTTATTAAATTTTAAGTATTTATATCAGGTTTCTTCATTAAGAATAATGTTAATAAACTTAACAAAATGATATTTTTGTGATATTACCTGTTTTTAATTAATAAAATTATAAAAAATACATGTATCCACTCTGTTAAGTTTAGGGTATTTTTATAATTTTATTAATTAAAAATAATTAATATCATAAAAATGTCATTCTTTAGTTTATTATTAGTGTTCTGTGCATGAGAGTAAAACTAATATAAATACTTAAAATTTGATAAGAGAGGTGAGTGTAAATGAACAAATGAGGGGGTGTGAATTAATTTTCATAAACCTCAGGGTGAGTGTAATTTACCCTAAAAATTTTAAAATTAAAACAAATATTGACTAGTTTTTTTAATTCACTTTACTTAAAAATAAATAGATTGAGCTAACCCAGTTTTTTCGATTTGAAACTAGCTTACACTGAAGTAGCCAACCAAAATGATCTAACTCAATATGGGCTTAGTTGATATATTTTGACAGCTTTACTTAAGATTACAAAAATAAATTTTTTTTTACTTGAAAATAAAAAATTTTAAATTTTAATACATTGAATAAATTAAAAGCCTTTAAATCCATTTACTTTTGAAAATGACTACTAAATATGTTGATGTATTTTTTTTAGTTTAAGAAACATGTGGAGGCAAAGTGGAATCCACGATGGAATCCTCAATTGGAGATAATATTTGGATGTTCAACTAATGTAACTGCATTTGTAATATGAAACATGAAGCGCATATGCTTGAGCAGGGAATTTTTGAAGAAATGTTTGCGTGTGTGCTTTATAAATATAGACAATCACTCATTTTAGATTTTTATACAATTTTAAAATACTAGTACAAATTAGAATGGTTGATTGTTAGTACCAATAAAAAAAAAAAAGAATTGTCGATTGTGAATGTTGTTGTACATTAAATGTGCTATAGAAAAACCTAGCAAAATTTCTACTAATTTTTTTTGGGTACAAATGAGGGCCAAAGCCCAAGAGGAGGAGACTACACTAAACCAGTAACCCGGGGAAGAAAACCCAATCACATCATTTCTAAGGTGGTCAGCCAGACCAATGGGCGGTTCTCCAGAAGGATAAGCCCGTAGCATGGTTCAAACTGTCATTAGCTAGCCAATCTACACAGAAATTTAAGTGACTGGTTGGTTTGAGTTAGATCATTTTCAATTTTTAAAATTTTATAAAAAAAATACTAAAAATTAAAATCAAACAAGTCGTATTTCTAGTAAATTTTGAACTTTGAAGAAGGGAGGAATCGCATGATTGATGATCCGGACCGCTGCCCCTAAATAATCCAAAATGATGATGACGTTGGAAGGTTAGTCATTGGCTGAAGGAATAAATCACTTTTTATTCCTAAATAAATCCCATCGCAATTTCTCAACAAAACCCTTATTTTAGTTGCTCCAAAATTTTTAATCGAATAAATTGATTTAAAAAATAAATTCTGAAATTAACTTTATAAAATTAAAAACTCAAACAAATCAGCTCATGTAAATTTTTTTTTTAAATTAGTCTATGTAAAATTAAATTGTCAGATAAATTAGTCCTCTAGCCCAACTCAATAGAAAAATATATTTGTTTAGTTATTTAATTTTACTAAAATTAATTTATCCAATTATTTAATTTTATATAGTTCAATTTAAAATTTTTTTTTACAGAAATTAATTTGTTTAATTTTATTTTTATGAAAATTAATTTAAAATTTTATTTTTATAAGAACTAATTTATTTGAGTTAAAATTTTACAGGAGTAAAACAGGTGTTTTGTGCTATTTCTTTGTCAATCCTCTTCAGAGAAGACTTATACCAAAGTGTCATTTGACCGTACCAGACCCTTCTTGACTGTTGCTAACGGCGCACTTTGGCGGGTTCACAACTTCACAGTTTCCCGTCCACCGTTCCGTTCACATCAAATCAAAACTCACGAAACGGGAAGGAAGACAATTCGCCGTTTGATTTTCCGTCTGTTGATTAGTGTCAGTGTCAGTGATGTTCAGGGATTCACAAGATCAAGCGTCCAAGCTGTCGTTCATTTACTGTATATCTCTGTCTTTTTCTGTGTCCCTCTCGCCCCTCTGGATTCCAAAATTATCAGGCCAACCAATGCATTATTAAATTTCATTCAAAAGAAAAAAAAAGGAATAAAATACCGAAGCGAACAATGTATTAATCATCAATTATTATTATTAGAACATAGTGTCTTTGTCTCGTGGCAACAATATCTGAATTCCTTTTTCTGTTTTCGTGATTGCCGTTTCTCTCCAGCTTCCCATTATTCCTTCCTCTTTTTGCAGCTAGCTGTGCTTGTGGTCACTCACACCTCGTTGTTTAGGGAGGGCCAAAGTTGCAAAATGGAGAGGAAGCAAGGGTTCTTTTCTGCGCTGAAAGAGGAGGTGGTGAGAGGGCTGTCGCCGTCGAGATCCCGGCCGGCAAGAAGCGGTTCTCCGATGTCAAGTTTGCTAAGGCGGAGGAGGAAGCCGCACCTTGCTCCTCCGAGTGAGTTGCCGATTGCGAGATCCGGCAGCCTGAGGCCCGTGGAAGCACTGTCGCCCTTGAAGGAGGGCCCCGATGCCCACGAAGAGGCAGTGTCCATAACCTGCAGTTCGAGGGGCGACGCAAAATGGGCCCAGTGGAGCCGTCTGAAGGGCCCGGTGGGCCTCTCCTCATGCTCTTCCGACTTCAAAAGTTCCGACCTCAGGCTGCTGCTTGGAGTGTTGGGTGCGCCCCTTGCTCCCGTCCATGTCTGCACCACTGACCCCTTTCCCCATCTCAGCATCAAAGACATCCCCATTGTTTGTTTCTCTCTTTCCTTTCACTCTATTTCCTTTTTATTTTACACATCAACGAATTCCCAGTGTTGAGTTTGAGCGACACACATGATTTTCCCCGCAAGTTTTCATTTTTTCTCTCAATGCATTTACGGATAATAGTTTGTTTTTCTCTAAGCGCTTAATTGCAATCGGAAGTTTAGCAAGTATTGTGTAACTGTAGTTTCAAGCATCTAACTTGGCGTGGCCAACACTTGAAGTGTACTAGTATAGTATTGTACGTGTATGCATCGTTATGCTTTTTTCTTTCTCCATTTTATAATTTGTTCATGAGCGTAGTATTGGGTGTGGTTACAGGAAACTTCTTCTGCTCAGTACATATTGCAGCAGTACATAGCTGCTTCAGGAGGGCAGAAGGTTCACAATTCTGTAAACAATGCCTATGCACTGGGAAAGGTGAGGATGATTGCCTCCGAGTTTGAGACAGCTAACAAGGTTTCTCGGAATTCCTCCAAAGCTGCAGAATCCGGCGGGTTTGTCTTGTGGCAGATGAATCCAGACATGTGGTATGTGGAGCTTGCTCTTGGTGGCAGCAAGGTTCATGCCGGTTCCAATGGGAAACTCGTGTGGCGGCACACGCCCTGGCTTGGTCCCCATGCTGCCAAAGGGCCAGCTAGGCCCTTGAGGCACGCCCTTCAGGTGGATTTACCTGCCCTTTTTCTTTCCTTTCTCTCTTCTCTAGTCTAGCCACTATATAATTTAAACTTTGTTTTAATATATTAACAGGGTCTTGACCCAAGAGCAACTGCAAGAATGTTTATCAATGCAAGATGCATTGGGGAGAAGAAGATAAATGGGGAGGACTGTTTCATTCTCAAGCTTTGTGCAGATCCCTCCACATTAAAAGCCAGGAGTGAAGGCCCTGCAGAGATCATAAGACATGTGTTGTTTGGGTACTTCAGTCAGAAAACAGGACTTCTGATTCACTTGGAAGATTCCCATTTGACTCGAATTCAGAACAATGGAGGAGATGCAGTATACTGGGAGACCACCATCAATTCATTTCTTGATGACTACAGGCCTGTTGAGGGAATTATGATTGCTCACTCAGGTCGTTCTGCAGTGACGCTTTTCAGGTTTGGGGAAACAGCTATGAGCCACTCTAAAACCAGGATGGAAGAAGCATGGACACTTGAGGAAGTGGCATTCAACGTCCCTGGCCTTTCAGTGGACTGCTTCATTCCTCCAGCTGAGCTAAGGTTTGGTTCAAAGAAAGAAGCCTGTGAACCTCCTCTGGGTAAGAGAGTGAAGGCTGCTGTTCCAGCAGCTGCATACCATGCGAATGTTCCTCAACAAAAATCACATGCAAGCAAGTTGAATAACATTAAGTGGACAGTGGATGTTTAGCAGAGGGGGAAGTTCCTGGATTAGCCTAGTTGTCTAATTTTAATGCTTTAGCCAGACTGACAAGTTACCGGAGGTAAGTGGTAAGATTGCAGCAGTTTTGTAGTGGGGTTTTTCTGCTGTGGTTCGTTTAGTCATCGCCTCGTAAAATTTGTAAATAGGAACGACCTGTAGCAGATCCCAAAAGGAGAACTTTAATACTCTCTTATGGGTTTTCTGGTGGTTGATTATGCACATGTAGGTTTGTTTTTCCGCTTGTTTTCAGTTTGTGTGAAATTGGGATCTGCTGATAATTTTATTAGCTGTGATTCCTTTAGAGTTATTATGTTAAAGCATTGAATCATGATGCTTGAACATCAAAGACAGTTATAACCCTGAATTTCATTACTGAAGAGTTTTGGATTTCAGTTTCTAGAGACTGATATTGATATTGCTGGTTGTAACCCTGTGGAAATTATTCAGGATTGAACGGCTGTTAGATGTGTCTTGTGCTGGTTTTTATAATGAATTGAAAGCCAATAAGTGGAAGCTACATTGTATACTGGAACTATGATCTTTGCTTATAAAGAATTAAACATCAACCACTAAGGTTGTAAATATTGTTAATTACTTCATTTTAATCATCGTTAGAAAGTAGAAACAGTGAAGAATGAAGAGGTTTACTATACCACACTAGTCAAACTCTGTATGTTTTTATGATTAGGGAAAGAAAGGTTGCTTTTTCGTCATTGAATTCGTTGGCCTTTTCTCCCCATTGTTTTATCACGCCAATTTGACAATGATCAGTCTTGCCCCTTATGCCCTGCTCACGCGGTTACTTGAGACCACTGAAAAGTGTTGAGCTATGATTATTGACGATTGGAGTTAGCGAGAAGGCTACCGAAAATGAACCCAGCAATAAACGTATTAAGTTTTTTTTTCCCCGTTTTGTACGATTAGAATCTATGCAAGAGTAGTGTGAAGGGGATAAGAATAACAAAGTAATTTTAGCTCGTATGTAAAGTAAGAAGGTCAGAGCATATCTTTAGACCAATATAATTAATAGAGTTTATACACAATACTACGATGTATATTGTTCACATTATGGACCAAAAATTCATCAATTTCTTACTTCAGAGACATGGTCATATCAAATCAGGCTTTTTCCGTGTTTGTGCCAGTCTTTCTTCATCTTTTTCGTTGATAGTAGTTGCTTGAGGCATTTCCAACAAATGCTGATGGTGAATCATATAGTTCCAAGAACGATGCCTTGCGACTCTTGACTTCGATACGCACAAGGACACTTCTTATTTGGACTTAGGGATAGGCTGGTTTCTCAAAAAGCATGGATTACGATACCATTAGGATTAATCGAAGCTGATTGAGTTGGAGAAAAGTTGTTTGAGTTAGTTAAATAACTAAACGATTTTTTTTTCTTGTGTCAACTCAACAAGTAATGAATGAATGAATTATTATTAATATTAAATATACATTAGGATTAAATTTTTTATCTATTGTCTTAAACTCTTAATTCTCTTGTAACCAAAAAACAAAAACTCCTAATTCTCTAGGCCTTGCCATGTTTTGCAACCTGTCATAAAGGAAAAATACAAATTATTACAGTTGGTGTGGATCCTTATGCAGGTTATAGCCTGATATATAGTTGGGGAGAATTGTATGTTTCTTATAAAATGATATCGTAGCGTCAACATTAAAAATAAATGTTTAAAATGATAAATATTTTCTTTCTTCTTGGCATCATGCTAAATCAACCGAAGATAGAAGAAATCACCAAACCTACAATGTATACTATGGACATTGAATTGAATCAACTGCATATATATATAGCATTTTTTTGCTTTTTTTTTCTCCCTTAGACTGAGAAAATATACGTCATTTTTATTTATTTTTTCAAGTGTCTATATGGTCTTCTTTGTAAGATCCTCCTTCAGGATCTGCTGTTGTAATTCTGATAAGAATCCTTAACCTAAACCCTAATTAAGTCATACCGTAACATATGTTCAATATAGTCCTAAACCCTAATTGAAGTAGGAAACAACACAATGAAAGGAATATTCCAACCAAAATATTTGCTGAAATAACAAGACAATCAAGTTACAGATTAGTTGAATTGACAGACGAAAATAGCAGATTAGCAGTTGGGAAACTAAACCAAATAATTTTATTTTTGATTTTGAATTTGTCAATGATTTATATGAAATGAGTGTCTATTTCGATAGTTCAAAGAAAAATACTTGCATGTTCCTAAACATATTTAATGCGTGTTTAGAAACATCCACAACCACACATTTTTAATTTTTATATAAGTTTTAAACATTTTAAATCCAAATTGAATGGTTATCTGGAGTATGCATTAAATGTGCTTAGGATCATACAAGTATTTCTCTAGTTTAAACTGGAAAAAAAATTGTAATTTCTGCAACCCGCAATTCAATCAGATATCCAGCTAGGCTAATGTTAATTAAAAAGTTTACTAAATGGAACACATCTTTGCAAGGCTTACTTGTTGGACGCTTTAGAGTAGCTGAGGTATTTTTTTCTTGTACGCTTGTGTGAGCAGCAATGCTGGTGTCCTGAAATTTAGTGTTATCTTCTGAGGAAAGAAATCGCTTTGTGCTTATTGTTAGAAGAAGAGTATGCGGCTGATCCAAACAAGTACATTCTGGCGGTGTTTTATGTTAAGCAACGGACTTATGTGCTTGAGCGTCTTAACTTTTTTCTTTTTTGTTTATAATATGAATACTTCCTCATTCAATTTTGCTAGCGGTATAAGAGGGTTGCCCTAATGTCTTGGCTTGTCCAGTTCTGCTAGGAAATTCCTGGTTCCTACTCAAATACACTTGTCTGAACTCTGAAGTGAGGAACATTGTTACAATAGCACCTTTTTTTTTTCTTTTTTTCCAACATTGAATCATTGGTGTATTAATGTGAAAACAAGTGACGCTTCTAAGTGATTTGTAGTTACCATTATATGCCCTCGTGATGATCATATGCCACATCCTTGTAATGCTAGCCTTCCCTCTTCCTAAACTTCTATTCACCGGAAAATTCCTGGATCCAAATACACTTTTCTTCAGTTAGGCTTTTCCAGTCACTTGACAAATTCGTCTAGTTAATTGTAACAGTAATTAATACAACCCTGATGAACAAACCAGTGAAGCTTCTTAGGATGACAAGGGACCATGTGGATTTGGGTTTGAACAACTTAGGAACTGTAATTCTATCCAGGCAAAACATGCTCAATTCCCGCATTGTTTGATGTGTCCAGGTTACAAATCTAGTCTTCGCCATCATGAGCATAGGAGCTTTTACTGTTATTATTCCATGCCAATGGTACAAACAAGCTATTAGTAAAATCCTAGCCTCAATCATTGCATAGTTAATAATGAATAATAGAAGCGTGTCTGAAATAATCTTCTTAAGAAAAAGATAAAAATGTAAGAAACGATCCTTTTTATGCTTTCCACCTATATATGGCAGCCGCATATTCTTGAGACCACCACCATCTGTACTTAATTCTGTTTTTAATTTATATTCTGCTTTCTGATAGTTACGGTGTTTATTTTTAATTGAAGATGCAAGTTTAGCATTGTGATGGGACCACAATCTTCTACTGATTTGAAGCGGATTGTTTTCTGTTTAAAGATGTGGTCCCTCATCTTTGCTTGGTTACTTACTGCCTTATTTCTCTTCACATATAACATTTTGTACTGTCAAAATATTTAACTAGAGAAATAAGATAGAATTGTGGGCTAAAGTTAGGTGCAATCCCACTATATACTTTCAGTCTAACTTGATTTTCTACACTTTTGGCTGAAACAAGGGCTTTATAGGCATAGGATCAGCATTAGAGCTGTTGACAAATGAGCTTAATTGACTAGAATACTAGACACTGGACAGCTTGATGATAAAATGGCATAGAAAACTAGAAAATTTTGTTGCAACATGGGTCTACAATGTTAGCTTTATATCAAAGTCTTGTAATGTTCTTGCTTACGTGATTCCTTTACTCCATAAGGATGAAAAACTTTTGTTTGAGGAAAGAGGGCACCAAAGTAAGAAAAGTTAGATAAAATACTAATGGTAAAGAAGCTTTTCATTAACAGCGGTTCAACTTAAAAAGTACTCTCGGGGTTTAGCTTCCAGCAACAAGAAACATAGACGGGTGAGCGGAGGACCACTCTCACTAGCTTTTGATGTGGGAAGCCACTTAATGTAACTAAGTAAGTGAAGCCTGAACGCAGCATAAATAATTTTTGTGAGCGTTAAACAAATCTAGCAATTGTTTAAGTGCAGTGTAAACTATCTGCCTCCCTAGTGACTTGTACAAGCTTGTAGAGTAATTGTAACCACGAACGTGCTCCAGTCAAGTGATTGTTGGCTTGGCCTATGTGTGCGCTTTGAGTAGGTGGTTCATTTATGGTCTATAGCAGTAACTGGGTTGCCTCAATTTTTCTCTTTCCTTTTCTTTTCTGTAAAATGATCGTACATATAAGTTCATTTTTGTTTCAAAACGCATGGAAGCCAACAAAAATGAAGATGTTATTTCACATGCTGAGTTTTAGGGAAAATTTGTAAGAACCGAGTATAAACTGTCCAATTGACACAGGATTCACAAACAGTTTTGAAACAAAGTGAAGACACATAATGTAGAATGAACACGTTAAAGGTGTGTCAATATATGTTGCTTATCTTAATAATTTGGATCAAGCTGTTAGCTTGAGAAAAGACTTAAGTTAATTGACTTAAAGTTGAAGTTATTTTTTCACATTACTTTTTGAATATTAATTACATTCATTTCAGCCCAAAGGCTAAGAGCGTCGCGCTAATAGCGCAGGCTTAAGGCAAAATGATGCTAAAAAATTGTACAAAAGTTTATGTACGTACGTAGGATAAGAAAAATGTGCAAATTAAAAACCATTTCTCCTAAATTAGTTGAAAACCAAATAAAAATGACAATTGCTCCGTGAAACACGTATAAATGGAGTGTAATGAATTAGTAATGACATGCCAAATCATTCTGAAGGGAGTATCTGGTAAAATTCTCTGGACAGAAATTGCTTTATTGGATTATGAAAGCCTGCCATTTATGCGTCTCTAAGGTGTAACCACATCATTCCTTTTCTTCCATCAAACTTTTCAAATGTGAATCTCCCAGAATCTTCTCCCATATAAAGCACCGAAGCCTAAGCGTAACTGGTCAAAGAAATCCCCAATCACCAGATCAATATAATATTGGTCCAGCAGCAGCCATGGATTATTCCCTAATGAAGAAAAATAGAGTGACCCTCCTCCCAAAACTCCTTACAACACCAGCGAAGACATGAACGATGAGTCTCGGGACCAGGTTTACAGAAGCTCGTGTTGTTTCTTTTGCACCATGAGAGAACCGGATGCATCTCTTAGAAGAGCTGGAATTGCCAACTGCTTCAAAGAAATGCCTCTATGTGAGAATCATGAGCATGTCTTGGTGCTGAGTGGACTGTGGCACATCGCTATGAGCCAACCCAACGACCCGGAGTTCCCTTCCCTCGGCATATTCAAGTGCATGGCGAATCTAATCCACAAAGGTATAAAGGAAAAAAACTGGCTCCTTACCAATCAAAATATATACGTACCCTATTATGCTGCTCATATTATTGGCTCCTACACCATGAATAAAGAGGAGTTTGCACAAATAGCTGTGCAGTCGGGTGTCATACCACCACTATTGGAGCTGCTTACTGGTAAGATCAGTTGGGTAGAGCAAAGGGTTGCTGTTAGAGCACTGGGGCACTTGGCCAGTTACGAGAGCACCTTCGAATCAGTGGCAGAGTACGAACAAGAGGTGGTGAAATTGGCCATGAGCTTAGCTTCCACTTGCTTGGAAGTGGTCTATGTTGACTTTGTAGGGGTGACAGAAAGGCTTGAGTACCATAGGAACTTGATGACTAGAGGCGTTGGGGATCTGGAGATGGAGAACCGCAAGGCTGAGGAATGGGCTAGCCAACTTCAGTGTTGGTCCCTTCATCTTCTGAATTGCTTTGCTTGCAAAGAAAGGTCTCTGAATCTCATTTGTCAAAAGGAGTTCCTGAAGGATTTGTGTGACATGTGGGGTGGTCTGGTGAATCACGCGTCACCAGCTGGGGTTGGACTCATTAGAATCCTATGTTATAGTAAAGTAGGAAGGAAAATCATTGCTGAGTCGCCAAAAGTTGTAAGAACCCTCGGTAATCTATCAAGATCTTCCGATGATTGGCAGTATATGGGTATCGATTGTCTTGTACTGCTTCTCAAGGACCCAGATACGAGGTACAAGGTTATTGATATTGCTGCTTCCTACCTCGCTGATTTGGTTGAACTTAGAAGCCTTGGAGACAAATCAAGCGTGGGCGAGACCATCTCAAACGTGCTGCTTCTGGAACATAAAAGTACTAGATTGAAACTCAACAGAAGTCAAGTTGAGACACCCTTACAAGAGGTGCTGGATTTGAAGGTTGACAGAAGGAACAAGGAGAAGCTGATGCCGGAGGAGAAATTAGAGGAAACAAGGGTTTTGGTGGGGTTGATAAAGCAACAAGCGAATCACATGTTCAGGTTGGGAAAGGTCGAAGAAGCATTAGTGAAATACTGTGAAGCACTTGATCTTTACCCCTTGAAGTTTAGAAAGGAAAGAATGGTGCTTTATAGTAACAAAGCACAGTGTTATCTTCTGCTTAAGAACCCAGATTCGGCCATCAGCAACTCAACACGAGCGCTTTGCCTCTCCAACCCGGTAAACACACACAGCAAGAGCCTTTGGAGGAGGTCACAGGCTTATGACATGAAAGGAATGGCGAAGGAGAGCCTTATGGACTGCGTAATGTTCATGAACGGTTGCATCAAGTCTGATGATGATACCAAGATTCCATACCACGCCGCCCGTATGATCTGCAAACAAATGAATGCCACATGGCTCTTCGCCACTGCTCGCTCAAGGGCAACAAACAAGAATAATGTTAAAGTGGTAGAAAAGACAAAAGAGTCTATCAATGGAATTGGCGAGGATGAGAATGAAGGCAACTATGAAGAGAAACCACATGATCATAGGGCCATGATGATGGAAAATCGAGGTCTCATGCCCGGTAATTAAGTCTATTGTTGCATTTGCATATATAGTATATATAACTAGAGCTGATTTCAACATATATGGTTAAACTTGAAACGTCAAAAATAAAAAAATGCATTGTATCGTGACTCATTTGAATTTTGAATGGCTTTACCCTGTTTTGGTTTAAACTTTACAGCATTTGCGTACGTGATCATATCACTTTTGCTGCTAACTTTTTCAGGTCTGTCCACCATTATTGAAGAGCCTTTTCAAGGAAAAGAAGCCGGTAGGAGAAAGATGGAAAGGGCAAGAAGGAGATTAAAGAAAGCTTTTGTAGCTCGACCAACGTAAGCCAAATCAAATAATTGGCTTGATACACGCGGAGGAACGAATGGAATCGAATCTTGTGCCTCTCAGATTTTGGCCACTAGGTTAGACATATATACTTTATGTAATTTTGCCGGTGGCACTAAGGCAGGTTAGAAATCGATCAACTAAGAATAAGGATATGTTTGTGAGTTAGGATTTTGGAAGAAGGGAGGGAACTTAATGGTACAAACCTTCTCTTCCCTTCCTATTCTCTAAAATCCCAACTCAAACATACCTTAAGGTTATCTAATCTAAATCTACTTTACATGTTCAGCATGTCAAATAGAGTGGTTAGATAATAGAATAGCAATTATAAAAGAATGGCGTGACTGATGTAACCCAGCACAAAGAGAAACGGAGAGGACCACAAATCCATTTTCATTATAATACTATATGTTGTTACTTATTGCTAAGATTAATTAAGACATTACATAGCCAATTTGTACCTCACAAACTAATCACTCATGCCTATCACTATCAGATGTTCCCGATATATATGAACTGCAAAAATTAGGGGAAATGGGGTTTGATTTTAAGTTTGAATATAGCATAGAACAGATTTTGTTGATTGCATGACAAAAGACTTTGAGCTTCAAGGAATTGGTATTTGATCTTAGATTACATGTAAAACTGTTAAACTGATACATAATTAGCTAATTGATGCAGTTAGAATGTCCATTGATACATAATCACCTTTTTCTGGATTAGAAAAAATGACGTTCATCTCTTGCATTTTCAGTTGGTTGAGTTTTTTTTTTTTTCTAATTGGTGAATAAAATTCAAATTTATTACGAGAAGCCGTTCGGCACAATTCATTGAATATATTTACAGATAACCTTGTCCCACTAACTTAGAAATCTAACAATTCAAACCTAAGTTATGCAGTGCATGATGGTTACACAGAGATAAGTCAACTTAATTACGTAGATTGTTTGAGCTTTTTTAGTTATAATATATAAAAACAAATGTTAAACTTTTAAGATAAAAAAAAATCAATTACTTTTTTAAATCCTTTAAATATTGAAATGTAGTTAAATTTTCATTAAAACTAATATTATCTAGTCGGAAATCACTTATTCTAATTTATAAGAAAAAATATTGACATGCTTATTTTCTTGCATGGATATATATCAAATTTCATTAATCTTACCATTGAGCTATTGATGTAATTTAAGAGTGAATTGATATAATTTCATCATCTCACCTCATTTCAAAATATAATATATTTTCAAAAGAGTGAACTATATTAACCTCTCATAAGGTTAAACAATATTACGTATGATGATATTTCTTGATTTGTCATAACTACACTAACATCTATTGTAGTTAACGTCATATTTACTAGGATTCCTAGCGTCGTACTTAGTGTCATATCTAATGGATGTTGGGTATATATATCTTTAATCTCAAAAGATCGCTGTATAGTTTTGCAAATCAAGAAGAATCTTGTAAGGTCAGTGTAATTTACCAATTTTATAAATATTGGCAAACACAGACCATATAAATTGTATATTTAATTAAGCAAATGCTTTTTTAAGTATATATCGGATTCACCCAATCTACCATTTGAATGAGTGAGTTGGGTTATAATCAAAACTCCCTAAACTTACTCAACCCAATCCACAAACAATTCTACTCATATAGTAGTTGAAGATTAGTCTTATTGGTATTTCAAATGGACTGAAGCTATAAGAATGTAATACCCGGTATACGTGTGTAGGAGATAAGTTCTGCTCTAAGGTCCAGACCCACTGGGTCCTAACTTCTCTAAGTTTAACCCTACACCATCTTGGAGAGTTAAATGTTAGAGTGACTTTCTTGGGATCAAAAGTCTTGGTAATTGTTACTAGAGGGAAAATGAGTTAAAGAGTGATTTTTAATGAATTTTATGATACTTTTAAATGTTTCATTTTGAGCTCTCAAGTTTATAAAATCTCAAAAATTTTCGGATTTGAACTAAAACCCAAAATTTGGATTTTGAATGGTTGGGGCTTTGATTTTTTTGATATTTTATTTGAATCCAAATTGGGGTATTTTCTTATTTACATTTATATTTTAAAGTTAATGGAAGTAAAAGAAATGTAAATAAGTGAGATGATCAGAAGCTATGTGACAGGAATTATGCAGGAGTTGAGTGTTGCTCAGGCCTATAGCGGTCGGGCTACTCCTGCCGCTATAATGGTCCCCTGGAGCGTGAACAGTGCCAAAAATGACACTGTTTCTTTTTTGGCCTCTTTTTAAACCCAAACTCGGGATTTTTGGGCAAAAACCGAAACCCCCTTCCTCCAAACCCTTCCCCACTCTCTTCCACTCAATTCATCATCAATCCTTCTCCTTCAAAGATCAAACGTAAGGATCTATGTTAGTTTTGCCATCTCCTTCCTCTCCTTTACATGTTCCATGATTTAGGCTTTGTTGTTTCTCTCTTTGTTGTCAAGGGTGTGTCCCCAATGTTATTAGGGTTATATTAGAGCTCTCTAGATGTTATTAGAGATTAATCTAGAGTTATGGTACGTTGCTCTATGGCAGTTGTTGGTGTCATTCCAAGCTCCCAAGGTCAAGTTGGTGGTGCCCACATACTTCGGCTTCTAACGAAAATGAGTTCAAATTCATGGCCTTATTTTCAGTCATTATAATTTGTTTTATGCATGATGAATGATAAACATGAAATTAGAGATAAAAATATGTATAGAGATATGATACAAATGTGGTTTTGCAAACATGCCCAACTTGAAAGAATTATGAATCTCTTGATTTTAGTATGAAAATGTATTTTGGAAAACTATGGGACTATAATTGATGGATTGCATGTTATGAAAATATTTTATGTGCACTTCTAATAGAATTATTGTAAGAATATATGATTTAACAAGTTGCCATTTCATTGAACATATTTCAAGAGTTTATGATACCTTCAAGTTTCAAGAATTGAGATTTCAAATTATGATTATAGAGCATTAATTAAGATATTTTGGCAAGAAATTCGAATAGAGATGTTATTATAATATTAGAGATTTTATGATTTTGAACCTTTCTGTTTTAAAATATAATATCAGAGTTATTGAGTATGAAAAGATGTTGGCTGAAAAAAGAGATTTTAGAAATTCAATTTTTATCATACTCATAAGTATAGAATTCAATATGATTTGTAACAACTAAATACATATTTTGTGGGCTTGAAATCAGAATGCCTACAAGCGGGTGATCCCTTGGGTATGATTTCATAGTCATAGTTATGCTAAAGTCATATTGTTAGAGTTATATGAGTCAGAGCTTCCAGAGTTTCGAAAAGTTTTTTTAGATTTAAATGATTTAATGTATATTAGAAATATTATAATTTCAAGAATAAAGTAATTATATGATAGAGTTTTAAACCCAGAAAAGAGCCTAGAGAGTTTTAAATAAATGACTAATTTATAATTTAGAGATTAGACGGTAGCTAAAGAAAATAAACAACGAGTTAAGGAAAAATGATCGTTAATCTTGGTAAGTTACCCTGAGATGACAATCTCATAGAGCAGAGAATGAAACCTAGTTAGGTGTCCAAGAGAGATCCTAGAGATTAGAGAAATTGTTATGTCATGGTTGACATGCATAACAGAGAATTTATATTTTGTTATGCAAGGCATAACCAGGAGATCCTGTTTCTATTAGAGTCCTGTTATTTATGTTTTAGAAAGTATTGATGTTTTTAGAGAGTAATTGATTTAAAAGCTGTAATGTATATGTACAGAAAATGATTTCTTGATAAAGTAAGAATTTAGAGATGTTTTCTACGAATTTATAAATATAGAGATATCTTTCTATATAGATATGCACATAATTATCAAATGATTTATGTTGTTGCATGTATATTGCATTATGTATATATGTTCCTTGGTTATCCCATGTGGGTGATTGGTGAGCTCACTCACTGAGTCGTTGACTCACCCTCTCCATTCCTCCTCAAGTTAGGTACAGATGTTGTTCACCTTTGGCAGACGCAATTGTTCTCAATGGTGAGTCTTACTTGAAGTAAGGCTTAGTTTAGAGTTTTGTTAGAGTTAAGTGCTTTAGTAGATGTGTAGGTAGGATTGGAGCCATGCATAGATTTTCAAATTTTGTATTTAATTTCAATATTTGAACAACCATGTATATGTTTTCAATTTATAAGTATGAATTGAAATTATAGAGTTTAATTAAAGATACATGTAAGCTAGAGATGAAATTACGATTCTGTTTGTAAGTTAATTTGATTTTAGAGTATGATTAATATGTTATAAGCTTCATATATCAAGTATTTCAGTTATATAATTTTAGATATAAATTTTAAAGAGATTTAGATGAAACCATGATTTCAAGAATAAAAAGTATATTATTTTATGCATATAGGAGACTTAGAGGTCACGAGATTTATATGATGAGATTTGTCATGGTCACGTTCATTGGTCGGTCGTGACAAAAAATATCTTGTAATCACATCAAAATGAATAAATGTGTAACTTTTGTATTGAGAAAACTGTGCTTTTTAATTTTTCAAAGTATGTGATCTATTGAAAAATTTATAAACTTAAACTTTTTAGAATCTTTAAGAAGTGACTTTAGGATACTAGCTAGAAAACTCTTAAACAAATTGTCAAAAAATGTTGCACGACACATAAATAGACACATGAATAGTTTCTCTAAACATATCTAGTCAAAATTTAAAAATCTAAATCAAGCCCAATAAGCTTTGGGTCATGATGAACTATCAACCAAACTCTTTTCTTTTTTTAATTTGGTTGGAATGACCTATCGGACTAGGAGAAGTCAAAGCCACCAATACGTACAAGTGATTATTACATGTCTCAAGGGCCCAATAAAATGCGACTGAAATAGGATTATACTTGTCAATGAGACGTAGCTCATATGACACCACTCTTGATCTACATGATTAGAAGTTTGTTGGCATTGGGTTGGGGATTATATCTCTCATTTGTCCATTCTATTCTCCATTTCCCCTTAGCTCCTTAGAACAAAAAAAAAAGGATTATATATACTTTCCAATTGATGTGCGAAATTTTATAAATTTCAATATCAATATGTATTACAATAAATGAATGAAACTAAATTTTGTTTGGTACTTTTTCAAATTACAATTTTCGCAATGAAATTTAAACCTATAATCTTATGCATACTATTTAAATTTTTCACCACTAGACCAATTTTAGTGACTTGAATTAAACTAATTTTGATATATTGTTAATGTAAATAACTTTTATAATGTTATTCAATTATAGATTATTAATTATGTGATTTTTTAAATAATAATTATAAAACATTATACATGACAGTAAATCAAAATTAAATTTATAATAAATTACAATAGAGAATTTTTAAAAATATATGTAATTATATATTATGGAGTCATAAAAAGTGATTAAATTTTAAATAGATATGTCAAATATTACACATATAAATGTTGGAATTTAATTTTTAGTAGTATGCAATTTAATAAATTAAACTCGCACAATCATACAGATAAAAAATCAGAACAAAAGTTGAGGTGTATTTTAAGCTAAAGATTGCGTGCTACATTCAAATTAAAAACCATTGATTTCTCTACGATTGTTGCATCGAGATACAATCGGATCATTGTAATGCCGAAAGCTTCATATTGTTGTACAACAATGAAGCTTTATTCAAATATATACAAGAGTACCATGTTGGAGAAGAAAATAGCAAAAAAAAAAAAAAAACCACAAAATTAGTCAATCTAGAATCTGGGGCCTTATACGTGATGTAATTGGGCCCAAGAATTTAGCCACACTTCTTTATACTATAGTCACATTTCGGAAACATTAAGCCGTGCGTCTTATTTTATTCCGTGCACCACAACATAAACTAGCCCTCTCACACAACACTTCATTGACGTGTGAAGTTTTATGAATCTCAATATCAATTCGTATTACAATGAATGAATGAAACTAATTTTTGTTTTTGACTTTTTGAAATTGCACATTGTTACAGTGAAATTTATGATCTTATGTATACTATACTACCTAGCTAATTTAAATGAAATGAAGCTATTTTGATATATTATTAATATAAAGACCTTTTATAATGTTATTCAATTATAGATTATTAAATATGTGGTTTTTTAAATAATAATTATAAAATATTATACATGACAATAAATCAAAATTAAATATTTAATAAGTTACAATAGAGAATTTTAAAAACTATATGTAATTATATATTATTCAGTCATAAAAAGTAATTAAATTTTAAATAAATGTGTCAAATATTACACATATAAATGTTGGAATTTAATTTGTAGCAGTATGTAATTTAATAAATTAAACTTGCATAATCATACAGATAAAAAATTAAAACAAAAATTAAGGTGTAGTTTAAGCTAAAGATTGAGTGATGCATTCAAATTAAAAACCATTGATTTCTCCAATATTGTTGATACAATCGAATCATTGTGATGTCGAAAGCTTCATATTATTGTACATCAATGAAGCTTCATTCAAAGGTGCGCTCTAAGGTGGAGACGTCAAAAACTAATGCACCATTCCGCAGTGATCTATGGAGGACAACATGACACATAAAATATCATGATTTTTTTGGTACCTTATAAAATTTATATGTATTGATACTTTTTATATAATTTATAACTAAAAATTTATCATATATCTCACTAACTAAATTTATTAATATTTTAAATACTTATAATTAAATCATAATTTTTAAATTAAAATGATATCAATACTCTTAGAGTATCAAAACAAAAACCATGAAATATTTGATCATAACTTTAGTTATGAAAATATAAAAGTTTAATATATTTCATTTTACTATTTTATCTTTCCTCAATTTACATAACAAAGTCTTCCGGCATCAGAAATGTCTCTCTCTCCTCCTTCGTTTGTCTGCATTCTCCGATCAATATTCAGTATGAAGATGTAATAATCAGAAAAAACAATAATAATAATTAAACAATAATAAAATACCTGTTTTTGTCCTTATTGCTTTATTGGTTCTCTTTTTGCCTCAAATCTCTTCCACCCCATCACATCCCAAGCACCACAATCACTCAAATGGCACCATCACCGATGCCACGCACTACCACCACCACTCCCCTTCCTTGCAATCCAACAAGCGCACAAGGCCACCCACTTCCCCAACAATGCCGGTCCATCCTTTCCCAACTTTAGTGAAATAAGATGTTAAGCATAATAGGATTTGTAGAGGTAGCATCACCGTCACTAAAACACAGCATTCAAATCTTTTGGTCAAAAATTAACATTTTTAAAATTAATTTTACAAAGGATTTTTGTTTTTATTTTCTTTCTTCTGGCTTCATCATTTTAATTTGTTCAAACCTCTTTCATTCCTTTCTAAAGCACCTGCCACAGCTTACAAGGAGTTGGAGGATGCGGTTTTCTCCTATTTTCGGAGAAGGAAACCATTGCGCTGATTGCTTGGCTAATTTCAGCTTATCGCATGACTATGGTACCTCTATCTAGAACAACCCGCCTGCGGGTATTGTAGACCGTCTTCGAAGTGACAACAGTGTAATTGTTTAGCAGATCAATTTTTAATTTTCATTTCTAATTTTTTATTTTTTAAAATTTTATAAAAATAATTAAAACCTAGAAATGAAATAAAAAATAGAATTTATAATTTTAAAAATTTTAATATTTTCTTTATAAGATTTGAAAAAATAAAAATGAAAATTGAAAACAAAAAATTTAAACCCATAAAGGCCTATTTAGTTTAAATTTTTAATTTTATTTTTTAAATTTTTAGATTTTATGAAAAAATACTAAAAATTTTAAAAAATATAAATTTTAATTTTTAATATTTTCTTCATAAAATTTTAAAAATTAAAAAATTAAAATAAAAACTAAAAGCTAAAACCAAGCATTCCTTAGTTTTCTTCTTTTGGGCCCCTTATCTCTAGAGTTGAGTATGCGGAGGTTTGATTTCAGCGCGCAATGGGGCGTAAACAAATGGTAAAGGACGTAATGGGTAAGCTTTAGTGTGGTTGCATAAGGCGTCCGCCCATAGGCAGCAGGGCAGGTAGTCCGTGTAACTCTTTTCTATTCACATTTTTTGCCCAAGCTCATGAACCAGCCCACATAGCACTCAATTTTTTTTCCTTCTTCTCCCACAACCACCTCCTTCACAGCCACCCTTGCCCCAACCATTTCATCACCGCAACACCATCACAAACTCATCCAAAACTTAACCCAGAAACACCATCATCACAAGTTCTATCCCGTAAATGCATTTATGGATGTCCAGCTTTGAAGAAGTAAAGGTGAACAATTTAAAATAAATAAATAAATAAGAGATTAGTTAGATTACGTTTTCACAACCCATCCTGTAAAATAGTGACCCCCGCTATCACCACCACAGCTCTCTGCCATCACCACTGCAAGCTCAGCCTTAGCGATCAAAGTCTCAAGCCAAGATCACTCAAAAAGAAGGGAATAGCAGGTGCGAAGCCGCCGCCCCCATCACCGTCGTGAAGCCGTTGCGAAGCCCAGCTATAATTGCCGCTTGCAGCTCGTCGAAACTACCTCATCTGCATCCCTACTGTCGCCACCAGGAGACTAGATGTGAATGACGCTCCATTCAAAGCCTCCACCTCCGTGAACCACCAGTACCGACATCCTCCATGAGCGCACGTGCCACTGCCTGCCTTCAACGTTGTGCCTTTGACTGCTGTAGCAGCCTCCCGTCGCTGTCCCTTTCGCTTATGATTTTTGAAGATTGAAGAATGGAGTCTGAAGAAAGGAGGAGCTAAGCAAACCTATAGCTGTGAATGAATAAGATTGAAAGAGAAAATGAGAGATAGAGAAAGAACGCTTGAAAAAGTAGTACAGTGCCACCGATAACTTTCAGACACAAAAAGAGCTGAAATCAAATGGATCTAGTGGCTTTGGGCCTTTCGCGTCAGTGCAGGCATCTTTTTTTTTTGGTTCCTCACTTTTGGGTCACTAAAACGTGATACATGACCCTTCTCCTTAGTGGACTGGACTGGTGAGTGAATGGATTGCAGGACTGGTGCATTCCCTATGTGGGTTAGCGGGCTGGTCCACAAATCCGTGGTCGCCCATTTAGCCCGTGGACTAGGGCGCAAATAAAAAAGTTTACGGGTTGGTGGGTTAAAAATTTCTGATTATTTTCATGGGTTGCGAGTTAAATGGGTTGGAAAGTGCCCATATACTTACTCCTTATTTCTACCCAAAAAAGGGAAGGAACTTGCTATAGCACAACAAGACAATACAACAACACACCACCCACCACTTTTATGTTTTCGGCCACCATTGAAGAACCACCATGCGTTGCAATCAAAAGTCGCCCATT
This sequence comes from Dalbergia oliveri, assembly GCA_030441495.1. Classification (NCBI taxonomy): domain Eukaryota; kingdom Viridiplantae; phylum Streptophyta; class Magnoliopsida; order Fabales; family Fabaceae; genus Dalbergia; species Dalbergia oliveri. Next base: position 4,620,062 of record JAMLFY010000003.1, read on the forward strand.
TGAGCATCGGCTCTGGTAACCGGTGGTTAAGCTAAAGATGGCTATCGAAAAAGATGTTATGAGAGAATGAGAGCTGATTTGTGGGGACAAAAGTCATGGAGGGTGAAAAAGTAAAATGAAATATATTAAAGTTTTGTATTTTTTAATCAAAGGAAATACTATGGTCAAATACTCAACATGTCACGTTGCCTTCCATCCACATCAATGAGAAATGGTGCATTAAATTTCAGTGAATAGTGTCAATTATATAATATTATTATATTGATGAGTGTATATATTTCTTTTTTTTTATCACACATTTTTTAATCTTTTTTAATAATAAATTGTGAATTTTTTTAAAAAAGAAGACTTAGTCCATAGATCAAGCCCACCTCAACTAGTCTAAACCCTTAAATTATGCAGGACGAGTGTGGTGGATTGAAATTTTTTAATGGATCAAAATTTCAATCAACCCACTAAAAAAATAGTTTTGGCCAACCAACGCTCAGCGCGTTTCGACATATCTACGCGACAATACGACAAAACGATTCCAACTTCTTAATGGCACCCAATATGTTGTCTTCTTTATTTGGTGTGTATAGGTGAGATAAACGTGAGGGTAGATTTGACATATAAATAATAGTTTAGTGGAGAGTGCTAATAATTGATGCCATTGGGACGTTGGGTTAGTGGGTGTAATTTGACCTATTTTAAGATTTATTTTCACGGCTCCTTCTAATATGGGAAGGACTATCATGATCCTTGAATTCAAACCAGTAAAAATCTACATCAATGGCTAAAATGTAATCCAATTCAAATTATAGTTAATATTAAAATAATTTAGTTATATATTAATAATCACTTGATTAACTTAAAAAACAATTAAATTATATTATTTAGGTTGTATGTTTCATTTTACCCTCTTGATTGTGATCCTTTGCTAAGCCCCTTATTCCGCCACTGCTGCCGCCACCCGCCTCTAACCCTCCCCTCATCGGCGCCACCACTCATGGCGGTCACTAACCTCTGTTGTCTTCTCCTGTCACTCCAATGAAACCCATATGACAGCAGTTTTCATCTGTGCACCAGTGGTGGTCATGGACCATCGGCATCCATGGATTCTCCGACGAACCAAGCAGAGAGTCAACCCACGATCCTGTCAACATCAAAACAGTGGTGGCGTAAAACCCCCATCCTCCTAAGACAGACAACTAGGCTTGTCGGCAACCATGGAGGCTGCGTTCTAAATTGTAATAGACCCAATAAAAGTAATAAGTAAAATCATAAAATTATATTTTGCCCTCAGATGTCAAGGAGTAATATTCATGTATATTTAACAAATTCCATAATCGTGATTGACAAAATAGTTGCAATCAGTAATCCAAGTGTTGGTGTTGATATAATTTTGCCGGTGCTGTGATCAAGATTTGTGAATTAAGATGTGGAGGATCTGTTAGCTTTGGGGGTTCGTTAGCTTTGAGGGTGGGTCGGTGGAGGATCTACATTTAAAATTCCATTTGGAACATGAAGGGAAAGGGCAGTCGAAATTAAAACTTCCATAGCGGACCTAGACACTGCTTTTTAGCAATATCAGTTACACTTTGCTTTCTCTTGCTGTGAGATGGAACAGAGGGACACACCTAGAAGAGCACGGAGAGGGTGTGAGGGGTCAACAGGAGGAGGAGCTTTGGGATGACTGCGTGAAAGGATAAAAGGGATAAAAGAGTTAATTTGGCTTTCTTAATTTGATAATTTTAAATCTTATATTTGTAATTTTCGTCCAGGACCATGATGATCCCAAACCTGACCCCTTCCATGTTAGAAGTGATTAATAATACAATTTAAAGATGATAACATATCAAGCCACACCACGGATGCTACTATTATTGGTCTTTAACTTCTTTTTTTTCAATCACATCAAGTGATTTCCTTCCTCTTCTCCTTACATGTTCATTATGTTTCATTTCATAAGCTATTCTTCTGCTTTATGAGAATTCAAAAGCTACTTTACATTTAGACTTTCCGCTACTAGAGTCATAATCAGATAGAGTGCATTTGTTATATATATATATATATATTTTAAATGTTATAAAATTTAAATTTTATATATAATTTAAAAAGTTGATTTGTTTTAGAACCTGTCTTTTTAAAATTCTATAAAAACTAATTTTTTAAGATTCTGATTGCTTTTTAAAAATTATCTGAATATATGAAAAGTAATATTTTGGATGAAAAAGTAATTTTTATTCTAAAAAATCTCATCTATAATTAGTGAGTGACTTAGTATATTTATGAGGAATATTATTTTGATTCATACTAGTATTTTTTTTCCGTGCAACATGAGTTTAAAGTTTCTTCATAATTTTTATTGTGAATTATAACAATGTATATTTTGTAAAGAAAATAAATAAAATTGTTGAAGATCATCAATAAAATAATACGATTACGTAACTGTACTAACAAATCACTGACTTAAAAATTAAAAACAAAAAGTAAATAAGAGGATATTATATGGAAAAATGAAATTAGTAGGCACTCTTAAGGCAATGAACAGATAAAGTTAATTCTTCCGTACAAATATATAAAGTTGAAAGTTTATCATAAAAAATTAAGAATAATATTGTTTGAACCTCCCCCGGGCCCCACCGTAAACATCCAACACCCTTAAAACAAAAATATGGCACATCTCCTTTTTATTTATTTCATCTTCTCTTTCTACAATCTTCTCTTTTTTTCTTTTTTAGTATGCTGCGTGTCCCATCTTTCGGATTCAAATATCTTTACCAAAAAATTAGTAAAGATTAATAAAATGAGTAGAGTAATCAAAATGTATTGACAAGATGAAAAATTGATATTAGAATAGATCAAGTAAACAGGCATTTTATTACAAAAATATGCATGTAAAATACGAGATCACATTGTATTAATCTTGGAGAGTTTAATAGCATAAATAAATCTAACTCACAGTATAAATAACATTTTTCAAGTAAAGGTTCTTTCGTCTCTGAAATTCAAACATTAGTCACTTTGTCCATGAGATTTGAAAAATAATTATTTGGTCATAAAATTATAAACTAGTCACATTAGTCTGAAGTTGAAGTCGCGCGTGCGTGAACTTTTGATGATTTGTCATGTAACAGTGTTAATGGAAAGCCAAAAGTGATGCCGTTTTCTTTTCCATACTCAATTTCACCCTAATCCCCTTTCACCCTTTCCTTTCACGTTAGTGGCATAACAACTTCAAGTGACTTATGTTTGGGTCAAGGAAAAATATTCTTTGGCAAGACAGAAGTATGAGGTGGCACTCTTGATCAAACTAGACATCTATGAGGGACTGTTGGCTCTTGGGCAGCAACAATTTGAAATGGCTAAACTTCACTGGTCTTTTGCACTTGCTAAGAAAATAGATCTATCAGGTTGGGATGATATAGAGACGTTTGAACTATTTGACAGTGCAAAGAAGAAGATGAAAGCTGCAATAGATATGTGGGACAAAACTGGAGGAACAGAGAGCAAAAGAGCTTAAGGACCCAAATGCGACAAAGAAAGAAGATGTATTGAGAAGAAGAAAGAAAAAGGAAGGGGCTACTGAAGCCAAGTCCTCCAATGTTGGTGGTCAAGGTGATCTGTATACAGAAGAAGCTGCTGAGCAAGCAGCTATCATGAGATCCCAGATTCACCTCTTATGGGTTTATATGCTTTTTGAAAGATCCCAAGTTGAATGCAAGAGAAGGAGATGACAAAAAGATTGAGAATCCACAACCCAGTAAGATTGGTGGAGTGGAAAACAATGAGGCTAATCAAGTATCCAATAAGTAATGTGGCTTTGAAATCTATTTCACGTCTGGTGAGTGGTGTCTTCAATGAAGACTTGACAAAGGATGTCCTTTTCATCCTGTACTTGGAAGGGATACATCTGAATTATTTTCTAATATAAATTCATAGCTTAGGATGGCTTAACTAGATAGTTCTCCATTTTTCATTTTCTTTTCTCGAAAGTTCTCAATGATCTGATGAAGGGAAAGCTGTAGTTTGTGATATCAATGCTGAAAGGGAAGGGTGAAAGGGGATTAGGGTGAAATTGAGTATGGAAATGAAAACGACGTTGTTTTCAGCTTTCCATTAACATAGTTATGTGACACGTCATTAAAGTCACCTACATTAACAGAAGTGGTTAAGAACTTAACGTTACGTTTACAATTTCAGAACCAAATAGTTCCTTTTTAATTTTAGAACGAAAGTAACTCATGTTTATAATTTTAGGACGGAAGTGACACTTTACCCAACATTTTTCATTCTACAAAAATATGATATCAGTTACCAAAGGGTGAAATCCAATTCCCAAACAACTCTCTCCATATATTTCATCACCTATGGTGATTAATGCTTTTGTTTGTAGAAGCCAATATGGAGAGATGAGAAGAATGACAAGATTGGATGATGTTTAGAGTGGAGCGCCGTTCTTGGATGAAGGAGAGCCATCTAGGGTTCCTTGAAGGGTCACACAAGGTAACCGGCCAAAGTGCACCAATGTGAAGCCAAGTGGTCTGAGTTGCGTTTCCGAGAAGAACATGTTGACTAATAGTTGAACTTTAATATCATGATCATTGAGAAAATAACCCACTACATAGAAAGTGCAACATCAATGCCCAACTTGCATCGGGCTTCCACTAAGCATTAATCACATTTTCATTTTCTTTTTCATTAAAGATTGATTTAGAATAACTTCTTTCCCAATTTAAGTTTATGCTAATGACTGAAGAAAAAATTATTAATCATTAATGATTGACATTTACCGTTTATTGAGAAAAAGTTTCCAATTTATTCCTCTTAATTTTTTATATTGATAGATTTTGTAAGATATTTGTGTCAACAATTTATATATATCATTGAATGAAATATTAAATTCAAATTAAGTGGAGTCAGCATCAATTTAATAGTAGATCTAAGTATTGACATGATATTGATAAAGTGTAGTCAAAATAACATTTTCTATATTTAATTTGGTCATGTAAATTTGAGAAGGGACCAAGATCATAATTCAATTCATGAATGTATCTTCACAAAAAGGCTTGCCCAATAAACGGAATTAAAGTGCGTTTGTTTTTTATTTTTTAAAAAATAATTTCAAAATATTAAATTTTATATGTGATTGAAAAAGTTAATTTTTTTTATAAATTACTCTATTTACCTTCTAAGATTCTAATTATTTTATAAAAAAATTATCCAAATACAAATTTTTTTTATAAAAACATGTTTTTTATCCCAATAAATTTGATCCAAACGTCCCCTAAAATTATTTTCTTTTTATCAAAAAATTTAAGTTGAGAAAGAAACCATGGAGAAAACAACGCCCTATTACCGTCCAATAAAAAAAATTAAAGAGAAAGAAATCTAATCAGTGCCTAATAACACTAATTTGCATTGGAAAATAAACCCTTTCAAATTTTCAATACTTTGAAGTATTGCAAACCATTCAAAGCAATTTTGTTATTTCAATATATGATATTCTTAAACATTTAAATATTCTATTTTAAAAATATATAGATTTCACTAATTTATTTTTTTTTCTAATTTATTATTTCTCCATTACCCTTCACATGTTCATAACATTCAACATCAGCACAAAGAAAGGCGTCCAAATAGATAAGTGTTGCTAGGATTTGAATGTGAATGGTCGGTCAGGTCAGGCCGTTGTCATGGGTAACATTATATTATATTATAGAGTAAATATTTAAATTGATCCTTGATAATTTTTTAATAGATAAATTAATTTTTAATAATTATAAACACCTAAATTGATTCTCATAATTATTAAAATATGACATGTTAGATCCGAAGCTTATTAATGTTTAGCTGAAGAAGATCATCTAAGGAAAGAGAGTTCAGAATTAAGCTTTGGCTGTGAGGCTAGGCTTGACTTCTTGAAGGTTGAGGCATGTGACAACTTTTACCTGTAATTCAAGCACCTCCTCCTAAGATAGCTTCGTTTCTCTTAATCGCTCTAATTCATCTAGAGCTTCACCTTCTTTTAGTTGAGCTTTTTCATCTCTACCTTCCAAATGAGCTTAAGGGAATGAATCTATAATATCCTATTTTTATAACTATATCAAATCAATTTAAGTATTTATAATTATTATGAATTAATTTATTTATAAAAAAATTATATCAATTCGGGTGTTTACTCTGTATTATAAATATGGGTATGAATCGTCTACTCATCATCTTCTCCTTGGATCTCGAACTCGAAGGAGCAAACAGCCATCTGCTAAATCGAACTAGCCCAGTCATTGGACCAGTTGTAGTTACTTTCTCTCAGGCACTCCATTTATATATATTTACTTCCTCTTCTCTTCTTTGCTTCTCTTCCGTTTCATCCAATTCCAAAAATGAGCTGGTGGTGGTCTGGAGCTATCGGCGCTGCCAAGGCATGCATAAATCTCTTCACTCTCCCATCTCCATTTAATTTCGATCCCTGCTTCACTCGTTCCCTATTTTCTTAATCTGACGACTTTTTTATTTTCTTCTCTTGTGCTTCCGCAGAAGAAGCTCGAAGAAGACGAAGCTCCCCGAAGCTTCCAGAGCGTGGGGCTGGTCATCGGCATCACTGGCATCGTTGGCAACAGCCTTGCGGAGATTCTACCGCTGGCCGACACCCCGGGCGGACCATGGAAGGTGTACGGCGTGGCCCGCCGCCCCCGACCGGCCTGGAACGCCGACCACCCCATCCAATATGTCCAGTGCGACATCTCCGACCCCGACGACGCCGAAGCCAAGCTCTCCCCTTTGACCGACGTCACCCACATCTTCTATGTCTCATGGACCAGCCGCCCCACCGAGGCAGAGAACTGCGAGGCCAACGGCGCTATGCTCAGGAACGTGCTCCGCGCCGTCATCCCCAACGCCCCCAATCTCCGCCACGTGTCGCTCCAGACGGGCGGCAAGCACTACATCGGACCCTTCGAGCTGATCCGTAAGATCCCGTCCCATGAGCCGCCATTCACGGAGGATATGCCTCGTCTCGACGCCCCCAATTTCTATTACGTCCAGGAAGACATCCTGTTCGAAGAAACAGCGAAGAAGGAGGGTGTATCGTGGTCTGTTCACCGACCACAAACCATCTTCGGGTTCTCCCCTTACAGCTTGATGAACGTTATCGGTTCCCTCTGCGTTTACGCCGCAATTTGCAAGCACGAGGGTGTTCCCTTGATGTTCCCTGGTAGCAAATCGGCGTGGGAGAGTTTTTCTGGCGCTTCGGATGCGGATCTGATCGCGGAGCAGCACATATGGGCCGCGGTGGACCCCAACGCGAGGAACGAAGCGTTCAATATTAGCAACGGGGATGTGTTCAAGTGGAAGCAACTGTGGAAGGTGTTGGCTGAACAGTTTGGGATTGAGGAGTATGGTTTCGATGAGGGTTCGAAGTTGAGGTTGTCGGAGCTGATGAAGGACAAGGGCCCCGTGTGGGATGAGATTGTGAGGGAGCACCAGCTTCATCCCACCAAGCTGGAAGAGGTTGGTGACTGGTGGTTTTCTGATCTTGTTACGCATGGAGGGGGAGGCCTTTTGGATAGCATGAACAAGGCCAAAGAGCATGGCTTCTTGGGATTCAGGAACTCCAAAAATTCTCTCATAAATTGGATTGACAAGACTAGAGCTTACAAGATTGTGCCTTGAATCTTCGATGTCCCTGGTTTGGTTTGGTGCTTCTTAATTTTACTTCTACTTTCTGAATTTTTCTCCTTTTTTTTTTAAACTTTGAATTTCTGAGGAATAAATAAGGACATTGAGGGTCAGGGGTTTCCAAAATTATGAAGTTTGTACTGGAAAGTGAAGTTATTTTGATTTATTATCAAATTTCGCTGTTTGAAAATAGCTATTTGTGCACTTTAAATAAGTTACCAAAATTGTAAGGCCTTGAGTATAAAATATAAAACAAAATTAATGCATTTTTTAGAAAATGTAAAGAGTTTTCCTCCTTGTTTTCTGCCTTTCAGGTTATATATTTTCTGTCCAAAATTGTTTTTTTTTTCATAAAAAAAGAGTAGGTGGCCGGATGTTTATTCTCTAAGCAGAGTTTTAATTTGAGTGGTGTGAAAATATGTTAATTTCATAGTGAATCAATCGAACTTTTATATTAGCTAAAATATTAACAAATTTTAAATATTGATAGTTTTAAAAAAATGAACTATATTTTATCAGTTTGTATGTATTAATAAAAATTTATACAAAAATCAAAAGACATAGGAAACGAAACATTGTGTGTCTTTGAATTTGGATAACACTCGTCAATTAAGGGCTCTCCCTACTAGAATAATACATATGGTAAAACTTTGTTTGGTTTGATGATAAGTGGTGAAGTAGAGTGGAGGGGCAAAATAGAGTGAAAAGTAGAATGAAGTGATCTAATTATTCTTTTATATTGTTTGAATATTTTAAATATCATTGTTTGAATATATTAAATTAATGGAACAAGATTGCTATAATTATAAATTTTTTAATATATTATAATATTTTTGAGCTAAAATAGAGTAGTGCTAATTATATGAATATAATATTTTAAAAAAAAGTTAGCAACTCATTTCGTAACTCTATCTCCAGTTTGGGATGAAACGAATGGGACAAGCTTTATATATTTTCATTTCACACCATCAAATTTTATTATATTCGAATAGTACTTATTATGGGGAGTGGCTATTCACACTCCTATTAATACTAGTCTTTATTAAATTTTATCAAAATATTTTTATTTTAATTTAATTAAGAATAGTTGATTAATAATTATTTATTAATCATTATGATGATATATATTAAAAATTATTATTCTTAATTTAATTAATTAAATATATTTAATATTTACCTAGTCACTATATATTAAAAGTAAAATAATAATTTATATTTATATGTTGAATTATTTTCTTTTAAAACTTTCTTAAGTAAATAATTTTTTAATTAAAATAAGAATAATAATTTTTGATATATATCATTATAATGATTAATAAATAACTGTTAGGCAGCTATTCTTTTAGTTAAATAGAATAAAGATATTTAAGTAAAATTTAATAAAGATTAATATTAGTGAGAGAGACAATAGTCAAAATAGAGTAAAAATAGCCACCTCTTATTATGATTTAATTTCTCTCCCTCAAGTTTGACTTTATGTCATGGATCAAACATAGCATAGCCATTTGGTAACCAAAATTCGAGAATGGTACAATAATTATAAATTTGACTCGCAAGGTAATCACGTGCATCTTTGGTAATTTCATATTTTATAAGCTATTAATATTTTTTTAACAATATCACTCAATCTTATATATCCGCATATCAAGAAACTAATTGACTCTTAAATTCATTATTAAAAAATTTTACAGACTACACATGATTTCAGAAAACTAAGGGGCAGTTTGGAAATGTTTTTATGTTTTAGTTTTTGGAAACAATTTTAAAAAGTAAGTTTGCATTCAATTTTAAAAGATAAAAAAACAAAAAATTTTGTCTGGCAACAACGTTTTAAAAGCTGTTTTCAAACGATTAAAACAAAAATATCTACTTGGATAATTGTTTTTAAAAGTAAGTTTTCAATATTGCTTTTTGGTCAAAGCGAGTGGCCAACTAACTTGAGAAGTGGAGAAAAATGTGTTTACAGGCTTTTTTTTTTTTAGCACAAATAAGAGTTGAACACGGGTAAAATCCGTCAAAACAATTAAATTACACATGTGCCATCATATTTTTTAAAAAATTAAATCTAAAAAGCATCTTAAAACAGTCTTTGGTTTTTTGTTTTTAAAACTGAGATTCAGTTTTTTAATTTTTAAACTCAATGTGAAAAAACATCTTTCCAAACATAATTTTTTGTTTTTAAATTTTTAAAAATTAAAAACTATTTTAAAAGATGTTTACCACACAGGCCCTAATTGACTCTAAAATTCATTATCCAAAAAACTTTACATCTAACTACATACGATTGAATGTGAATATAAAAAATTGGCTTTATCTTTTTTTTGTTAATCTTTTTTATCAAAATTATAGATATTCTACTACTAGAGGCAATTATATTTGAGTCGGGTAGAATTGCTAGAACTACAAAACTATATACTTAAAAAAATTATTTAATCACACAACAACATAGATAAACTTTAGTCGTTTAAAAAAAAATATTCAACCATATTTTTTAAATATGATTACAGTATAATTTAGACTTTTCAACATATCATGCACCTCATAATCTGCATCTTTGAACTACAATGTGCATGACAAGTTGCCGTGCAAAACTAAAAGTCTGTGCATAGTAGACTCAGTTACTAGAATCATGTCTGCAAATATAGGTCGGTGTATTCGATTTGGCAATGGAAATTCCAGAAGAGAACAGGATTTTAAATGTATCTTGACAGAGAATCTTGTTCAAATACATTTGATTACAACTTATTTCCTTCCCTTCCATCAAATCTCCCTTTCAAGTTGAAAATGAAACATTGAAACCATAGACTAATCTATGGTGAAAAATCCTTATTAGTTATTACCGTCCAACCAAAGATTAAAAAACCGGGGAAAAAAAAAACTCGCAAATTATCGGATAGGTGATGCCAAGATGTGATGGGTCGATCATGAAAGGGCAATTAGAAACTAAAAATATAAAAATAAAAATATACTGTTTAACTATCTATCATCTTCTACTTGAATCTGGAACTCGAAAAAGCAAACAGGCCTGAATCAAACAAAACCATTCAGACATCAGAAATTCAGAATAGCGATTGTTACGTAAAGGCACACCTTTTATCTACTTCATCTTTGCCTTTCTTCCAATTTTATAAAAACATGAGCTGGTGGTGGGCTGGAGCTGTCGGCGCTGCCAAGGCATCAATCTCTTAACTCTCCAGCCTCCATTTCCCTTTACTCTATCCCTTTGTTATTATTATTATTATTATTATTTTATAATTTTCAATTTATCTTGTGGTTGAGCAGAAGAAATTCGATGAAGACGAAGCTCCGCGAAGCTTCCAAAGCGTGGGGCTTGTGATCGGCGTCACGGGCATCGTTGGCAACAGCCTGGCGGAGATTCTGCCACTCGCCGACACACCAGGCGGACCATGGAAGGTGTACGGCGTGGCCCGCCGCCCCCAGCCGGCCTGGAACGCCGACCGCCCAATCCAATACATCCAGTGCGACGTCTCCGATCCCGACGACGCCCAGGCCAAGCTCTCCCCTTTGACCGACGTCACCCACATCTTCTACGTGTCGTGGACCAACTGTCCCACAGAGGCTGAGAACTGCGAGGTCAACGGCGCTATGCTCAGGAACGTGCTCCGCGCCGTCATCCCCAACGCCGCCAATCTCCGCCACGTGTCACTCCAGACTGGCGGCAAGCACTACCTCGGACCCTTTGAGCTGCTCGGCAAGATCCAGTTCCACGAGCCGCCATTCACGGAGGATTTGCCTCGCCTCGATGCCCCCAATTTCTATTACACCCAGGAAGACATCTTGTTCGAAGAGACAGCGAAGAAGGAGGATCTGACTTGGTCGGTTCACAGACCGCAAGTCATCTTCGGGTTCTCCCCTTACAGCTTGATGAACCTTATCGGAACTCTTTGCGTTTACGCCGCAATTTGCAAGCATGAGGGTGTTCCGTTGAGATTCCCCGGAACCAAATCGGCATGGGAGGATTATTCAGGTGCTTCGGATGCGGATTTGATTGCGGAGCAGCACATATGGGCCGCGGTGGATCCCTACGCGAGAAACGAGGCGTTCAATTGCAGTAACGGGGATGTGTTCAAGTGGAAACATTTGTGGAAGGTGTTGGCTGAGCAGTTTGGGATTGAGGAGTACGGTTTTGAAGAGGGTTCGGAGTTGAGGTTGTCGGAGCTGATGAAGGACAAGGGTCCCGTGTGGGAGGAGATTGTGAGGGAGAACCAGCTTCTTCCCACCAAGCTTGAAGAGGTTGGTGACTGGTGGTTTGCGGATATTATGTTCGGTGCGGGAGGCTTTTTGGATAGCATGAACAAGGCCAAAGAGCATGGGTTCTTGGGATTCAGGAACTCCAAGAATTCCTTCATAAGTTGGATTGATAAGACTAGAGCTTACAAGATTGTGCCTTGAATATTTGATGTTCGGGATATATATTATGTGGATCTGCTTCTACTTTCAGAATTTATACTTTTTTGCTTGTAATTGATGGTCGTGTATCCGTGGTTGATGACTTTATGTTGTGTGTTCTATATATTTCTGTTTGTAGTAATGCTTTGTTAAAAGAGATGAAATTTTGTGTTTGTACTTGGTCGCACTTGTTTGATTATACAAAAAAGGATTGCAACTTGAAAGACAAAGGTCATGGGACAAGTATAGTGACCACTAACACTAGTCTAAACGAATGGCTTTTTCAACAACACGACCTTCCTTTCAATTTCAAATATTGCCGGTGCAATATCTTTCCCTTCTGCAAATACTGTGGACAACAATTAACAGTTAGCCTGACTTCACTGAAACAATGATTTTATTTGAAAGACTTGCTTCGCGTTATTGTTTGCTTCACAAGATGTATGTTCCATCAGCCATTTGATGCAATTGACAAGGCAAATAACAAGTCAGACTCCTGTCAAGTTTGATGCTTTGATTACAGTTTTTATTTCACGAGCTTGTGTTTCCCTGTCTACTCAAAGACTGTCCGAAAAATATTGCATTCAATCTATTCGATAAAATGTTAGCAAGGAACATAAGACTAATAATAATATCAAATATTTTCTTTCCTTCCTGGTTTTATATGTCTGCTGTATTTTCAGCTGATCACATGGCATTGGGTGTTCCCATGATAGAGTAGTTGCTGTATGATTTTTTTCACTTTTGGGCACTATTTTCCGTGGTGTTAAAAAAAAAAAAGAACGAAAGGATGATGGACTTTTTCTCAGTCAAGATTTGCATGCTGGTCGTCGAAAAGAGCTCAAATATGTGGACTTGGGTCTCGGTGAAGGTCCAGCCCGAGTATCTGAGTCCATATGGTATATTTTATGGCCTTTCCATCTCTACACTAAATAATGCGCCCATAAGGCAGCGATTTCATCCGTGACTTTTGGTTTTGGGTTTACTCTGCTCAGCTCAGCTGGAAAGAAAAAGAGAAATGGTCATCACTACCTTCCATGGGGCTGGTGTCGGATTTGGTATGGTGGTTTGAGCGTCAGTGAATTAGTGCATGTTTGGAATCTCAGACATCCATATCTCACTCATTCTGATTTTTGCTTTGCAGGTTTCGGAGTAGGTTGCGGTTTCGGTGTTGGATGGGGTTTCGGAGGTCTGTTCTCGCCTCCTGCATTTATTTTCTCTGCTTCGCCTTCTTTATAATTGAATTATTCTACTCGTGTTCGCACCTGGGAATCTCTCACACACCCTTTTCTCTCTTTACAAAGCTTAAAATTTCCCTTTAGTATTGCTGTTAATTACCTTTAAGACCGCAATTTGGAGAATTAACTTGATGATATCGGAACAATCTTTTCTTCTTTTTTTTTTTAACCTAGTCAGTTAGCAACATTTTAAAGATGTTTGAATAGTTTATTTAGCCAAGTTCTTAATACCATGCAGCTAATTCAGGAGTAGTTGTCCAAGTTCGTTTTTAATATGGTTGTTTTTTTTCCTTTCAAATGCTAATGTTGCCATTCTAGACGAGTTCATTAGATATGATTGTGTAACGTATTGTTTTGTTGGTGGTTGTTAACTACTGAATGTGGAAAATAGAGAGGTGAGTCGAAATGGGATGAGATGTTATGGTTTTAACTTTTAACCTTCACTCATGTTTCTTAGTAGAGGATGGAAAAAGGGTGGACAAGTACTTAGATTAGCTCACTTTCTGGTATATATTCATTTTGATCATTGAAATTGTATGCCTTCGTCATTTTAGTCCCTAAATCAAGAAATTATCAATTTAATCCTTAAAATTGCAAAAAATGATTCAAATTAGTTTTTAAAGAAATGTTTGTGGACTAACTTGATTCGCCAAAAGGACTAACCTGATTTGCAATCTTATGGCTAAATTGATAATTTCTTAATTTCAAGAATTAAAGTAAAGTATCTATACAATTTCAATGATGAAAATGAACCTTTACTCGCTCACTTTGATATATAGGATTTATTGGCCAAATATTGTGGCGTGGAGAAGAAAAGTATTGTTCTATGCTCTCTAGTTTCTACCAGCCCACATTATTGTGGCACCCAAAAGTGTTAATTCATTAACTGCAGTCTCAGTTTCGTCCTCGCTTCACCATTCTTATTTTATTTAGGGGTGTATAGTCCATGGACTTTGGCCTATGGCTATGTTAACCATTTAGGTCATAAACCATTGAATCTGTGGGCTCATCCATTCTCTGACTTACCAGCCATGTAAGATGCTCTCACCATCGTAAAATAAAACTACATTCTATTATTAAGGTCACCTGACTTCTTTGACACACTGGAAACTTACTGCTCTCCCACGTTATATTGATGGATAGGAAGTGATATCTGAAATTTTAATTTGAGGTTAACATATGAGACCTGGAATACATGATATGGTGATTGAAACCTACTTTCTAGGTGCATCATTTGCATCTGGCTTCTTAGAAGAACCCAGGCTAAGGACAAATTTCCAATTGGTTCAAAAATTTTATTATGTCTGGAAATGATCATTTATGGGCATTATCCTTATGGCTAAATTATTTTAAAAGATCATGGGCCTCGAGTTGTGATTCTGATGGAGGAAAGTCTATTGCTTTTGTTTTGGCTATCTGGAAAAGCAGTGATGAAGTGGATTGATAAGGACACTTGTTGTTTGTATCTTGAAGTGGCTACTTGGCCTGCTCTTAACGTTTGATTAGTTGGACTATGTTTACTTGCTTTAAGTTTTTTTGGATAGATTTGTGAAAGTAATTGCCATTGTGTTGGTCTTTACTGCATTATGTTCTTTCTATGTATCATAATCCAAGAAAAAGTACAACACCTTGCTATGTTCTTACAAGTGTGGCAAATTGATGGCAAAATGATCCATTCTTTTTGTGTTTTTCATGTGAAAAATTATGCAAAGTTTGATAATCTTGAAGGTGAAATGTGTAGTGAGGAATGACTTTTTTCACAGTTTTTGCGGCTGCAGTTGCCTCCAAACCTATGTTGTAATTTTTGTCAACTTCATCTGAGCGACTGCTCAACATCCCAATTGTTTTTTTCCCTGTTACTGTTCTTACTATACTACTTTCAACTTATCTGATGTGTTAACTTTGTCAATTACCAGGTATGCCATTGAACTTCTTGGGTCTTGGTGTAGGTACACTACTCATCCATCTTGCTTCCTTCTCGTTTTAAGTTTTCAAGGGTAGAATTGGGAGGATTTTTTTTCATGAATGAATTCCATGTATAAAATTGTGCATTAAGCTTATACCGGTATCTGTCCTTGGATGGTCCTCTTTTTCCTAAAACAGAATAGCATCATTATTTTGACCTTTAATATTGAGTTGGGTATGTTGGACTTTTACTTTGTAGGTGGAGGCTGTGGCGTTGGAGTAGGACTTGGTTGGGGTTTTGGTACTGCTTATGGTAGTAAGTATCGGTCGTCACGGATCACATTTCAAGGAGTGGAATTTGACCGTAAGGAGAAAGGCAACAGCAATGAGTTTTCTAAACCCACCCCAGAAGTAAAAGCTTCACAGTAGCGTCTATCTCATTTCTTGTAAACTTAGCATATAGCTACCTAAAGCTGGTCAGCCTTGTTATCTGCAAGGTTGCGGCCATCCACAAATAGCATTTGCAATAACAAGAGGCATGTACCTGGATAACCGTATCAATAGTTGGTGTCAGTTTATGAAATGAATTGTAAGTAATTTTCTTTGGACGATGTTATCCGATCTGTTTGATGTCAATGCTGGTTTCTGCAGTTCTCTTTATTTTGTTTTTGTTTCGGTGAAGCCTCTATTGCAGAACAGTTTCGTGTTTGTGTTTTATGGTGATGTGCTGCGGAAATTGACCGACGTTTGTTAAATGGATGGCCATAAGATCCTTTTCTGGTTCTAGTCACATCCATTTGTACCTGCCTTTTGACTAATATCCCTGGTTAATAGTTTAATTAATAGAAGTTAAGATTGCGTGAGTAAAGAAGTGTACCTACGTCAATTTTTCTTCCTCTATACTCATCTTATCCCATTACTTAGATGCATTATTTGGCAATTCATTTGAATATCCACGTGGGACTACGTAGAATTTGAATGTTAAAAAGGTATTGGCACTCAAATATTCAACTAGAATCTATGTTAAGCATCATAATCAAGATGGTTCTCTATATATCTTTGAAATCATTGATGATAGTACGATACCTTTGAAGTATAAGCTGCGGCAGGTTCTGTGCCACGTGCTACGTGCTGGACCGGCAGATGATAACCCTCTGATGAAGTAAAAAACGTGGAACAAGTGTTGGCGAGTACACCTAATCTACCACCATTATATAAATGTGGGTACGTAGCACCGTAGCAGAGTGTTTCAAACAACAAACATTTATCTTTGCAAGAACTAGGATCAAATCTCTCTCATTTGGGACCATGGAGGAACAGAGGGTTTTCACCCTCTCGCAGGTTGCCCAACACAACTCCAGGAAGGATTGTTGGCTTGTGACCAATGGCAGAGTAAATCCTTCTTTCTATGTCTCTCTAATTTGATAAACATTTCCAAAAGATTGACATGTTTTTCTGGTACGATCCAAACATTGACTTTTAAGAGGGTGATGAGGATTGATTTAATCTTACAGGTGTTGGACGTGACAAAGTTCTTGGGGAACACCCTGGTGGGGAAGAGGTGCTGGTAGAGTTGGCAGGGAAGGATGCAACGAAGGAGTTCGATACTATTGGGCACAGCAAAGGAGCACAAAATTTGCTGCCCAAGTATCAGGTGGGTGTCCTACAAGGTGCCACAGTTGAAGAGGTGAACTCCAAGGACGATGTTAGGGACGAGGATTCCAAGAGCAAAGAGATGAGTGCCTTCGTGGTAAAGGAGGAGGGCAAGTCCAAGTTTGTGGCATTTTACGAGTTCTTTGTGCCAATTGTTGTTGCTACTCTCTATTTTGCTTACAGATGTCTAACCAGAGAAGTCCCTGGTACTCACTAGCTCCTCTTGTAGTGGTGATATAGTGGATTCCAGTAGAGTTGATACCCATCATTATGTGTAGGTGGGTTCAAAATCTTACTGTTCGCTTCCATAATAAGGTAATGAAGTCATAAAAATAAAACAAAGCATTTGGTAAAGCTTTCAAATCCGGTCAATTGGTAGAGTTTAATACTTTGCAGACTTCATTGTTAGGTTCAGTATGATCAGCGTCACAACTCACAAAGTTGTGACCGTTTTATACTCCGAACAAAATGACTTGCCATTACTGGTAATTTCCCAAGTTCTTGTCCTTTTTTGGTGTGTAACGGGTTGAGTTGGTTTTTTAAATACTGACAATTATCATAGGACCTTCGAGTCTGACCCAAAAAAAAGACTGCGAGTAACAGGACTTTTCTTGTGTACTCAACGCAGGCTCTCACAGTCTCACTCTCTTTAGTCTTTGGTCTTTTGTCTTTTCCTCTGTACTCAACAGTCAACACAGCCACCAAAAATGAAAAATGCTGACAAACTAAAAAGAAATTAGTAAAAATGAAAACATCCATAAAGAAATAAAATAACATTTAACTATCCCGCAAAAAACAGTTACCTAGAATAAAACTAATATGTAATATTCTATTGATAAATATGGGCCTCTGAAACCTTTTTTCACATTTTGGAGAAGGCAATAATACATGTTTATATACTTTAAAAGAGAATAATCCTACACATTAAACAAATTAGCTAATACTTTAATGATATTCAACTAAATAAAAAGATGATTATTGAACGTAATAATAAAATAATTACGATTAAAAGTCCACACTTTACATTATGTTGTGAAAATTATGACGAGAAAAATTGATTGAATAATATTTTTGTTATGGAAGAACTAAAACTCTCTTGCTCTCCAAAGTTCAAGATTAGGCATTGCAATTAGTTAATCAACTGCCTGCTACGATTTTATCCTTAAAAAGGGTGTCGCCATCCCATAAGATGTGCGAAATTCAGATACGCGTCTAACCTCGTTTTACTTCCACGGCTGCTTCTCAATTAACAACAAATTAAGATAGTATATGGTCCTGAATTTGTACATAGCAGGCTAAAAGCTTTGGTACATAACACAGTTCGAATCAAGGAGACATACTCTACATTACAACATTTAGTACGTCGATTCATTGTCATCTACATCTTATGATCTAGTACTGCAGAGAACACTCTCTTCATGAGACCATAATGAAATACGAGAGGACAAAAACGAGAAATACAAGCACAAACAGAAAAAAGTCAGGAATTGCTACTGCTACGGATTAAGGACGACTCTAAATAGCGATATCAAATCACCTGAAATATTATATTGACACCGTGTATGCCAGCGAGAACCAGAAAAAAACTCTCGCTTGCTTAAGCGACAACATAGATCATATGAACTTGTACTGAAAGAATGTTTGTCCGTCTCCCATGCCGACAATTAAAACTTCCTTTCTGGATAATGTATCTAAATCTTCCTTTCTACATTGCGCAAAAAGCAATTAACACTGCAGACAAACAACAAACGTAAGCCAACAAATAGATTTATTTACATTATAAAGAGGAGAAAGGAAACGATAATCGAACAGAAACACCCATATAAGCAACAATCCAACCATAAAATTTTCTTAGAAAAACATCACAAAAGGAAAAATGTGACAAATTCTTAGAATACCAAGAACGCCATACGAATTATTGAAATCAAAGGGAAAAATGAAATTTGCCCAACTTCAAAGTCACTACAGGGCAGTTCACAAGGCTAAAAGATTGCAGAGCATGCAAGTGCACACATTTTTGTAGGAATACAGTTTCACGCATCTGTTCAAACAAAGATCCGGAGCTTACCAATCATGCAAAGGAGAATAACAATCCAGACAGTTATTTGAACAGGCCTACTATATTGCATTTGGTATTGAGACCTTTGAAGCTGCCTCTGAATTGCCCCATACCACCCATGGAGCTGCTTATCATAACATTCGTCACAACTATCAAGATCACTCTTACTTCTTTCGTAGTATGCATTGATGCCCTTATGACAAAAAAAACCATGTAGTATTAGCAATTTGGTTAATGCATTGAAATACTCGTGCAAGTTTCCACTAACAGACAAAAAACCAAAGCAGGTTAAGAACACACCCCATCCAATTGAGTTGATGGAAGCACTGCATTATTAGTTTCTTGATGATGATTCACTGCTTTCAGCTTTCTATATCCATTCTTGGGCCACTTCAACTTCGAGACGGATTCCATGGAGCTAAGAAATCCAGAGAGACTGGCTACCTTATGCATAGGACCAGACGAACCATCAGATGTATTCCATGGTTGACCATCATCAGAGACAGCAATCTTCCAAGAACTAACATCAGCATCAGCACTAGCTGCCCTACGATGCCCCGTGATTTGTCCTCAACTGCTTCTGAGGAACCCCACCCAGATGTTAATTGTGGATCTTCAGCGTCTCTGCCGATAAATTTTCCTTCAACCTCCTGCATTCCAGAAAGAAACAATGCAAGCTCGTCTCGTTCTCCTTCATCCAGGCGCACCCAAGGCAGAGACGCCTTGCCACCTGGATGAGCTGACTCGCTTAACGAGTGCTCAACTTTTGTAATCTTGTCAACAATGGCAGCAACAAAATCTTGATGCCTATTCCTTGCATCCTCACTTGAGCTTTTGCTATAACTTGACCTAACCGCCCGTTCAAATTCATCTAACTGCATTGCCCAACCAAAATGCAACCACAATACGACATCCTCAGCATCATGATCCAACAATTCATATCATATTTACTATAAGATAGCATAAATCCATTGTAATAGTGTTAATTGGTAAGCAATTGCAGAAGGGAAACTGATAACCTGCCATTTAGCAGTGCCAAGAGCAGTAATTAGATCTCGGCGTAGTTCATCAGAGTTCCAGGGGCTGGACGCATCTTTCTTTGCGTGAATCCATGTCCTATACGCAGATTCCATCCTTCAGAACATCATCATAGCAAATCAGTTGCAACAAAATTTGAGAAGCATAGATTAAAATTTGGCAGATGCATATGTTTCCTTTGGAATCGAATTAATTAATAATACCAAAGCTTTTTTCTTTCCCTGCATTTTCTCAACGAAAGACAAATAATGAATAATAAATGAAAACAAAAAGCGAAAGAAAAAGCAAATGGGAAAAAGGAATAGGGAACTTACCTGTCTGCGGATTCCTGAACTTCTTCGGCGGCGTTAAAGAAAGGATCTTTTTCCCATCGTTCAAAACTCGATGCCATGAATATGGAATAATAAAAGGAAAATGAATTTACAAAGATGATGAATCTGATATACAAACCCTAGCTCGGAATCTCTATTGCAGTAACCTATCGAACTTGGCATACAGAGGAACGTCCTTTGATGGATCCGATTACTTTGGAGCCGTGATATCACAAGGAGGGCATAAGGTGTTGCAGATTGTTATTTTCTCTGTTTATTTTGTCACAAAATTATTTTATTTTTGGCGAATGGAACTAAAGGGAAATTTCTCGTTGGGAAAGTATGGATTGGATATAGCACACGTGTCATCCCCGTGTCAGGCGGTACGGCGTCGTTTCTTACAAAGGTCCAAGGTAACGAGGTGTTCACACTTGCATTGCACTCACCCTGCATGGCTTTGCCTGGGAGAAGCCTCTTTATGACCATGGACGGGAAAGATATCCGGATGAGAAGAATTCCAAACCAAAAAATAACAAAAGGGATTATTAATGTCGATTAACAATCCTAACATAAATATATGATCACATTATTTATGTTCTGGAGGAAGTTACCTTTTTTTTCCCATATTTTGACAAAAAGAAAATTGTATATAAAAATATATATATATATATATGAAATCTAATATATAAAATTATTTGTATAGTTTATAAGCAATATCGATGACTCTAACATCAAAAAGGGATATTATGTTGTTGTAGAAAAGAGGTGATATTGTGAATTTTAATAAATGAATCTTTGGGTTTATTTTAAAATAATTCGTATGCCCTAAATAAATATCTATTGGGATAAAATTCTTTAAACCTATATTTTGTTGAGATAAAAATATAGATAAATTTTATATAAATGATATTATATATAATTTATACATATAGAATTTATCTATGAAAATTTGCATCATATTTTTACTCCATAACTAAACATAATCTTATTCTCAAAATAAAATTTAATTTTGTATATTTTTTTTAAATTGTTGTGTAAAAGACATTCAGATTATATATATATATATAAAAGTGATATATGAATATTTATTATGTTAACAGCTAACATAACTCATGCAACGTGAAATGATTCATTAACTCTGTTGAAGAAAAATGAAAGAATCATCTAAATCATGCATGCGCAAGTCATATTTCCATCATAAAACTGAAAATTAAGACCTTTGATCCTGCTTTCCACTTTGAGTGAAGGCTAGCTCTGAATCCTCTCAACAGCTAGCCCGCAGTGGACTTTTCTCAGTTTTCTGAAGTTCAGTCACAATGTATTCATGATTTATCAGTTGAGTTGTATATATCCTTGTTCATTCAGTCACATGTTGGATTGCCCTTTTTGTGAGTATGTCCAGAGAAAGCATCCATTGTCTGCTGCTGGCAACAAACATACAGAAGTTCTTGTATGGCGGGTGCCCTCTTGGATAGTTACTTTCTTGTCTTGATTTTGTGTCTGTGAGCACGTCTACACTCTACACGCACAATAATAATGACAATCACGACAGAAGATAAAAATTTCTTTATCAATCCAAAGCAAACAAAAAATTTTATGTGCTACTGCGGAGCAAGGTTCAAACATGAAAAGTCAATAGGTTTTACATTTTCTCTTCTTAACTATCGATTTTGAAATATCTATAGTAGAAGGACAGCCATGCTCACGCTCTCCTTTTGCAAAATATTCTTCAATATATCTCTGCCTGCAGTCTTCTTGTCATTTTTTCAGACTGTAATTTCGAAACCTTCGGCAATTAACCTTCCTGCAAAGCACGCAATATCTTTCTGCCTAAGAAATGTGGCAAGCATGAAATCAAAACAATCAATTGAAGCAGATTAAAGTCACATACAATTTAGTTCTTCTGATGATCTGAATATAAAATCTTCCCAATGGAATTTAGGACTTTCTAAAGTTCAATCACATTATTGTTAAATTGATATGATTTAATCATTTGAAATGTGTCATTTTCTGATGTCAATATCAAGAATTTATGATGAAGCTCGTCATGCAGGTTTTGTGCACGCCTAGAGAAGACAGAGCATCTTTCTCTTGCTAGACCAACTTGAAGCAAGGAGCGTACAAACAATTCAGCTCATCAGACTTGGTCAAAGTTCAAACTAACTGAGGCCAATCCACTAGCTGCTATCGTCTCTTCTACATTTTTATCATGGTATCTGCAGACAAAGTTGCATTACATAAAGCACTTAAAATTAGTAGCAAGTTGAACATACTGGAAATCAGCCAAAAATCTGAGAAGGAACTCATGCTATGTCTATGTACCAAAAACAAAAGCCATGCTATGTCTTCTCAGGCCATGCAAATAACTATTCAACTGTCTTCGGTTCTTCCTCCTATGAAAGAGAGACTCATTAAAAACGAAAGAAAAGCATAAACCAGTTAAGATTTTAAAATAGAAAAGTAGACAATCCTGAATCTGATTATATATAGCTTAGTACAACATGACACTGGAGGGAACTACTTGATGAAAACCACTAACAGCCTTAACATCATTAGGCTATTGAATGCTTTCAACGGCCCCTGATATAGATATTTTTAGGTGAATAAAGGAGGGAACTATATCCATAAGTAACTATTCAAAACAGGAAAAGATACCCCCATAACATCATATAAAAGACCAACACAATCGATTGGAAGGTCTTCAAAAGCATTATAACAAGCTGCAAGGAGCGAGTGAAACTTCCTAAGAAATCAGCAGGCCAGTTGCATTCCCTGAACACATTAACAAGCTCATATTCCATCTCCTGTTGATGAAATCACGAAATCTTTGCACCAAACCTCTGCAGGGATAGTACGTCCCTTTGCAGTGAATTCCAATTTACACAGCAACACATTTAATTGAACCTGCGCCATTCAGTGATCCCAAGCAATCTGACAACCAGTTAGCAGATTCCAAAGCATGGCCTACCACCAATTTTTCTGTCAATGTTGCACTTCAACGATGCTTGTTTAGCGAAATCCCATCCAAGTAAGCACCAGTTCTTTCTGCGATTCACCCATTTGAGCAGACTATTTGGTGGTTATTCAACAACAAACAATACATACTGCTTTATCTAAAAACTAGAGCACTAATGTGAATAGTACTGCAACAAAAAATACACTTCTGTTACGATTCTTCCACGCCAAGCAAACGACATACCTGAATGTTAACAGCCACTCATTCCAACTCCAATTTCCATAGGTTTTGTGAAAACATCGTTGAACACTTGAATTGAACCCAATCCTTGAAGCCCCACATGAACGTTCGAATGTCTTCTTGCCTCTGCTTTCAAACATACGAGGCAACTGTATATGATCAAGAATTCAAGATATACCTCTGGAACAACATACGTCCGTCACCACTTCTCGTACCAGATGCTTTCTCGTTTCTTCTTGTCGGATAAGAGGCAAATATCCATATATCAAAATGAGCAAGAATTCGAAGATTCCTTATTCGGATTCAAAACTTCTCCCCTGTCGCCGTTTGCTTTTGTTTACCTCTCAGCAAAACAAAGACTCCTCTCACTCTCTTTCTTCATTCTAACGCTCCACTGCTTTGTACGTACACCTTTTCAAGAGTTCTTTCAACCTTAAATCTTTCCTTGAATCTTTCTTACTTAGGTTCTCTCCTTTTTCTTGATTCTCGGGTCAATTCTTGATCCTTCTGTTCTGTGTGTAAGTTGAATCAAATCACCAAACTGTTAAAGACGAAAAGATTAATGACATTATTGTGCAAAGACTCTCTCATTATTACCTCCGAACAAAACCAAGACTCCTCCCATCCATCCACTCCTTTGAACTAACCTTTCTCAAGAGTTCCTAGCTTAAACCTCAAGTCTATTCTTCAATCTTGAAGATCCTTCTATATGCGAAATTAGGAATTGAATCAAGTCACCACTCATCAGAATGTTAAAACCAAAAGATTAATGGTATTGTTGTGCTTCGATGATTATCTTGAATCTTGGAGCAACTCTGATTTTGTTCTTTTCAGAAATCGCATCAACGAATGAGTTAACGTCTTCATGACATTGTTGTTCATGCTATTGCTTTCATTGGTCTCATAGGGTCACAACATCTTCGCACGCTCGCTCTCTCATTGGTCTTGCGGCTCTTGCTCGCTCTCCGAGTGACTCAGACAAGCGTGAATGAAAATACGAGCATGCATCTATTTATAAATTGCACGATGCTTAAAATCCACGCACTAGCAGAGCCTTTTTTTTTTTGTGTGTGTGTGCTGGAAGTGGGCCAAAGCCCACCAATTGTTCATTTTTTTTGGTTTCGACCAAAAAAATTGTCACGCTAGTACAATTTTTTTTTATTAATTGCGGTGGTATAATATTTAATATTTGGATTTCTATATTTATAAAATTTATAGGTCCAGGACTTTCTTGATAGTTTGTGGTTAAAATTTACCATTATTTACTAACTAAATTTATTAATATTTTAAATATTCATGATTAAATCACAACCATTCAATTTAAAAATGGAAATACCTTTTAAGTATTATAACAAAAACCTTAATATTATACTATTTAATAATTTTTTGAAGGGTTTTTTTTTTGTATCAAAGGTTGATACCCTTATGTATTTAAGGCTATGATTGGGAGTTTTGAAGATGATGAAAGGAAGTGACTAATAATAAAATTGGAAGAGAAATGTGAAGAGTAGAGGAAGAGACTATATTACTCCCTTATTTGGAAGTTCTTTCATTCCCTCCTTAACCCCCCAATTTGAATGGCCAAAAAAGCTTGGTTTTGAGTGGCAAGAGAGGAATATATTGTCACTTAAACTAAACGAAGATATAATAACACTAACGTAATTATTCACTCTCGCATAATACAATATATTTATTTTGGTGGTCAATCTCACTGACCGCGTGAGACCTCCATTTGGAATCACATAAGAACCTAAAAGGCTAAAGAGCCCAAAGGCCAATATCTTGACTATGGTGGGATGACTAGCACAGAACCTACTTAAACTTTCAAATATATAAAAAAAGTAAATTATTAGTTAATTGATAAAAAAAATTATGAAGAGTTATGCTCATTTTAGCCCCTTACTTTATACTCATAAATTACTTTATCCATGACTTTTAAAATGAGTCAAATTAGTCCCTGATATTGGCATACATGAATCATGTTACTCCCTAGTCACTTTTATTTAACATTTCATCAATTAAATGATGATGTATAATGTTAAGTGATATTTTGATGTACCTTATATTATATGAAATGAAATTAAGTTTAAAATGAGTCATTTAAATCTTTTTTCCAGGAGATAAGATAACTCATTTGTGCAATTCTAAACACTAAAATAAGTAATTTTAAATTATATTATACTTCAAATAACACATTATATTAATGTATCACTTAATACACATATCATCATTTAATAGACAAAATATAAAATGAAAGTGGAAAGAATGGCTAACTTAACTCTACATTTTGGACGTCGAGAACTAATTTAACTCATTTTAAAAGTTAGAATTAAAATGACTTACGAATATAAAGTTAAGTTTAAAATAAGGTTTAACTCAAATAATAAATCATCAAATTTTAAGTAGTTTTTTCACATTAATTATGGAAATTTAAATGGATAATTTATTAAAACTTTAAATCTCATGACATTGTTAAAAATCTTGTGAAGGTATAGGGTTGTGCATGTACATGACCCATGTAGTGGTCAACATGTAAATTGCAATTTCATGAGAAAAAACAAAAAAGAGCGTGGAAAAGGAAGAAGGAAAGAGAGAAGGTGAAATGACATGTTAAGACTCTGGACCTTGGAGCTGAGCCCAACACAAGACCAAACAAGGTAAGTAGTGAGCTATGAAAAGCATACACGTATACGGATATGAGACACGATAAGAATATATATATAAGGAGATATATTAAATTTAAAATATTATAAGATATGGGTAGGCATATATATATATATATATATATATATATATATATATATATTTATTTTATTGTATAATTTTTTTTGTCTAAATTTTTTTATCTATTTATTTTTTTTTATTTTTTATAATCAATGAAGAATTTTTAAAATTATCCAATTAATTTTTTTATGTCTATTATATGTCGAGTTCAAACAAATTATTTTTTAATTAGATACATATAAACATATATTCAACACATATCATATAAATGTCAATATTTAAAATATGTTCGATACACATACACACCACCCGCTGGTGAGGCAGGGTTTGAGCTTTGACCCTAAAAAAAAGAATAAAGGGGGCACGGTTTGAGCGCAGCGCAAGCATGAAGGAAGCGGAGCAACTGTGCGAGGCAGCAAGGGACGGCGACGCCGAAAAGGTGAAGTCCCTGATAGACTCCGGTGCCGACGTCACCCACTTCGACGCGGAGGGCCTCACTCCTCTTATGCACGCCGCAAAGCAAGGCCATGCATCCGTCATCAACTTGCTCCTCTCTGCTGGCGCCCCCTGGAACGCTCTCTCTCCTTCCAACCTCTCCGCCGGTGACTTTGCCATGCAATCAGGCCACCAGGATGCCCTCGACCTCCTCCTCAATGCCGGTACTTACCTTTCATTTCTTCTTCCTCTCCTCCGCCTCCCTCTATGCGTAGCAATTTGACTAAACTGAGCCAATCAGCTGCAGGAGTTTCGTTTAAGTATATTTTCAGATAGTTATCCAATTTTATTGTTGAAATAATAGGGAGTCAAATTCAAAGCTCTAAGGTTGGATAATCAGCTGAATAGAACAGAACCATAGTTAATTACAATAGTAAAAAAAATTGACATGATTGCATTGGCTAAAATTAATACAGGCTTCTCTAAGTTTGCTGTAATGCCAAATGATCATTTATATCAGTTAAGTGGCTTAGGTTGTTTGTACACTACAACTCCTTTGTTACCCTCCCCCTTCCATGGTTGGAGTGGAAATGTGTCAAACTTATACAATGCTTTATGTCTTAATACACTGTCAAATTTCACTTCTTATCTAGCTGCTCCTTAAAATTGTGATTCTATTAACTACATCATGAGTATTGGGATCTGATTTCTATATATTCATTTTGTATTTACTTTATCAGGGATTCAAGCTGAATTGATACTGGGTACAATTGCGAGAAAAGAAAATAAAAATGTCAATTCTGATCATGATTATCTGGAAGACAGGGTAAGTTTCAGCGAAGATAAACTTATGGACTCAGAAAGCAAAGCTGTCATGATGGCATGGGAGAAGCCGTTGATGGAGGCCCATGCTAAAGCCGTTTGTTCTGGAGGTGGTCACATACTCAATATTGGATTTGGAATGGGTCTTGTGGATACAGCCATTCAGCAGTATGCACCTGTGACACACACCATTGTTGAGGCTCATCCAGAGGTTTATGATCGCATGCTTCGCACGGGTTGGGGGCAGAAAGAAAACGTGAAGATTGTTTTTGGCCGCTGGCAAGATGTTCTGTCTCAGCTTGTAACATATGATGGTAATTGCTGATTCTTATGTGCATAAACATCAGTACTTCATTGCAATATTACAATCAATTGGAGTTTTTATCTGTTTGATGTTCAAAATACTGGTAGCTTGTAACTCTTAGCCACTCACTGCTATTTTTTTGTGAAGATGTTTGAAAATCTGTGAAAATTGGAACCTGTTTCCAAGATTCTTTCCAAGAATATCAGTTCTACTTCTATTTCAGTGAAAAACAGAGGAAGTTATTTTGTTTTGGGTTCTTCTAACTAGTCCCCTAAGGGCAATGGTCAAGCAAACCAAAAAAGGGTAAGTTTCAAAGTTTTTAACTGGGTTTCATATATGGAAAACATCAAAACTCATCTTTCCAATGCATTTTTTAAGAAAATTCCATTTTTGATAAATCCTTTTGTTCTATCTATTTATTTGTTCGTTTCTGATGCCTAGTGAACCGTAACTGGATTAAGCCTTCTTAAATCTTTCTTATCGTGCATGTGCCTATACTTTGTGTAGGAATTTTCTTCGACACCTATGGGGAATACTATGAAGACCTTAGAGAGTTCCATCAACATCTTCCAGCACTGTTGAAGCCAGGTGGAATCTACTCATTCTTCAATGGCCTTTGTGGCGGTAATGCATTTTTTCATGTTGTGTACTGCCATTTGGTTTCTCTTGAACTTGAGAATTTGGGGTATTCCACACAATTAATTCCACTGCCTGTTAAAGATTGTTTGGGTGAACTAGTCTGGGAAGGTGTGAAACACAGATATTGGCAGCTTGATACGTATTACCTCCCTGTCTGTCAGTCTTTAGAGGACTCCGAGTGATGTTTAGACATTCATGTGCGGCTTGATTTTGTTCATATCTTCAAAAT
Organism: Dalbergia oliveri; assembly: GCA_030441495.1. Taxonomy (NCBI): domain Eukaryota; kingdom Viridiplantae; phylum Streptophyta; class Magnoliopsida; order Fabales; family Fabaceae; genus Dalbergia; species Dalbergia oliveri. The sequence continues at coordinate 4,648,687 of JAMLFY010000003.1, forward strand.
GATTTTAACTCTGATATGTAGTTGCTTGTGTAACGTACCAAACGATGCTGTAATAATACAGTTAGTTTCATGTTGAAATCTTGAGCTTTATTTAGGAATTTCATTACATTGAGAGCTCTTTTAAGAGACAATCTTAGTTGGGAACTTTCTGTCTTAAGCATGCAAATCAACTATGCATAATTTTACATGTCAAAAGTTGATTTGTACGCTAAAGTTCTCATCTATCTAATAATTTCTCGTTCTTTGAATTTATAATTTATGGGGGTTATGCTCAATGTGGTTCGAGAAGATGCATTGTAATTAATATCGAAGGGTTTTGTTTTAAAGATTTAACCACCGAAAACACAACTTGTGTCTTTTTGGGAAGAGTCAATTTAAATTTCCTCTTTTATCCCTTGTTTAGGGTATGTTTAGTCTCGTAAAATGATTTTTTGTTTTCATTTTGAGTTTGTTGCTTATTTTTTATGATTTTTTTAATGAAGAAAATAGTATAAATAGAAAATAAAAAATAACACTAGATTTTATAATTTTTACTATTTTCTTCCTAAAATCCAGAAAATAAGAAAAAAAAACTGGATAAAAAATAAAATAGAAAACCAATTTTTGGAACTACGAAGACCATGCTTTTTAATATTAAGTAGGGTTTACAGTGAACCATCAATTTTCATAGTTTAAATCAGTTCCTATACTCTTTCTTTATTTCAGTTTAGTGTCTCTAGATTTGTTTAGATTTTAGTCTTATAGGAATTAATACCTTAATAATTTAAAACTATAAAAATTTATTTTTAATAAAAAGATATAAGGGCTAATACAGATAGGCAAAAATGTAAGGATTAAAATTCAAGAAATGAAAGAACCAATATCATAATGAGACTGGTCAATGTTCAAAAATAAAAATAAATAAATAATATTGTAAAAATTACAGAGATCAGTGAAACCTTAAGTTCTTCTTTAAAACCTGAGGTTTTTACAAAAATAAAAAAAATAAATAACGAATTACATACTCCACTTACTTTTTTTATCTGCTACACATTTGTCCTTTTTTTTTTAATTTAATAGAAGTTGATTTAAATCGATATTACTTGAAGTTCAAATTTTCATCCGAAAATACTCAGAAGTTGATTTAAATCAACTTTGAGTGGATGTCCACCTACAATTGTCACATGCATACGTCATATCATGTCGAGTGGTCAAATCATCGTCAAGAAGTCGATTTGAATCGACTTATGAGAGGTGCGTTAGGTTTCAGGAACAGTCAAAGTCTGTTAAAATCAACTTTTGAAAGGCTTATTAAATCAAAGAGAAATCTATTGGTTCAACTTCATGTGTCAAACGTCAACTCAAATCGATTTCATAAACTGTCATGACTCGATTTGGATGGTGAACCGTGGGGTTCCCGTCCCCACATAAGTCTCTATTCTTGCCTATTACTTACACCATATTTTATTCATAAAATCTATTTTATATCATAAACCAAATCTCATAATAAAACTGAATAACATCTTTTCTCATAAATAAAATCTAAAACTATAACTGTAATATAAATCATACTGAGTTGTTCATTTACAAAATAAACCATAAATACTAAATCATCTTAATACAAAAAAATATGGTGTACAAAAAAAAAAACATGATATATATATATATATATATATATATATATATATATACACACACACACACACACACACACACACAGAGACACACACCACACACATGAGGTCTGGAGCCCTCAAAAGAATACAAAAGAATGGCTCACGCATGTGAAGCTCACCGCTAAAAAGTTATTTACTGCGAGGGGAGGAGAAGATCCTGAGCTATACCTTATTCTGAAAAAAGGAAGAAGATGGGTGAGTTTACAAACTAATAAGTGAATCCTCACTCATAACTATGCATGGGACAATAATGAAGTTAATAAAAAATAATAATGCAATCTCATAAATCATTGCTATATAATTTATATAGTAGCTAATACTTCATAAATTTATAGTAAGCATATAAAAAACAATTCCTCTTTGCCTTTTTCAATAATTACTTAAAAGAATAGACTATCTATAACTGAATAATGGGTGTTTAGTCCATTGCGAACGTGAGACCTTAATTGAGATCTTAACGGTTCCTCGCAAACCGTGTCCACTAATTATCTAATCATGTGGATAAATGCCCTTGTGGCCTTGCTATGCCAAGGTTAACAATAACTCTCGTTAACTCATAGTTCTCTCCTTTTAGTAATTCCCTAATTTAAATCAAACTGAAATCATAAAATGAGGTCCTATCAATCCTAAATTCAACCGTTAGTTCTCAATATAAACATTAAGCCTGGAGATTCATTTCATGAATCATAGCAATTCAAATTTTCATAATCAATTCAAGTTATAAATTATGTCATATAAAACTTTCATAAAGCAAATATGGTCTCATGCATATTCCAAAATCAACATTTTCATGAGTTCAAACAGAATATTTTTAACTAAAGTACATTTTTATATAAAGTCATATGATGAAAGGATCTATTTTTCAAATCTCTAAATACTCCATAGTACTAGGAAATATTAGTATAATGATCAAAATAAGGTCATAAGATCAAACCCACTCACCTGGGGTAGAAAGTGAAGAGTCAACTTGTCACGACCGATGGGCATGTGACCCACGTGAGAAATCCTTCCCACGTAAGCCTCATGACCTGGATTCCTCATAAAATCTTTTTCTACATACAAATTATCTTCTTTAAAACATATAGTCATCATTTTCCAAATTTCAGTCATACCCTATTTTTAGAAGTCTTAATTCATATACAAATTTCTATAAGTAACAAAATCTTATAATACAATTTAACACAACATATATATGCAAAACTTAAATTATGAGGTACGTCCTGGATCCTGCCAATATCCTGGAGCACTCTAAACAACTTGGAATATATGTCTCACCCGGGTGAAGCTTACCATCTAACTCTTTGTTGTGGTTGAATAGAATTTGCAATCATGGTTCTATCTAAAAAAATAAAGAAAACGAGAGGGGTGAGTTTTGATACCCAAAACTGTGAGTAAGCCTCACCTGAAACCCCCTTCATGGGATATCAAAGAGCAATAAATAAAACAAATCATAATAATATTAAAAGTACATGTAAGTCTTATGCAACTACATGTCTCTATATAAATATATTTTCAAACCGTCCTTTCATGAAATCAATAAAAGCAATTCATTTAATTCATTTTCTTGTCTACAATCATATAAGCCTAAAACCATAAACTCTTTCATACTTTCTAATGAGTACTTTATTAATTCAAAAGTTATTTCATTAACTAACTTTCATATCTGGTATAAATTAAACTCATAATAACATAGCTCTTAGAGAAATAGAAGTTTCTGACACATTGGCGTTACGTATCGCCGTCCCCATGTGTCAATCAATTCTCTTGAAATGTCTGGTCACATCGTTACGTGTCGCCGTCCCGTGTGACAATAATGGGCACCTAACTAGGTCCATTCTAATATTCTGGCTCGGGCATACTTGGTACCAAGGTTAACGATTTACTGCCGTTAACATGAGCCTGCCGTTTCTCCAGCTCCTGTAATTTAATCTGAAATCTCTTAAAACTATTTTATTCTCCGAGAGCTCCGAGTCTATAACTCTTAAGTTTGACCTTAGCATAATGTGACTTTGAAATCATACTTAGTTTTTTCAGTTCCAGAATATGTATCCGTCAACTACTCTAGAGTCACACTAAGATTCATGTTCTAAAATCCTTTTATGTCTAAATCTCTATATCATTTCTTATTAAAAATAAACTTATTATATTCTGAAACTTGAGGCCATTTGATTCTAACAGTCTAACCTTAGCATAACTGTGTGTGGAACCATGTCCAAGGAATCACCCTTTGTGGACATTGAGATTCCAAACCTCCAGAGTATGTAGCTGCCCGTGCTTCTAATCTCGTGGAAACTCATGCTCTAAAACTCTTTTATTGATTATCAAAACATCATTCAATCATCAAAACTCTTTAAAACAACTATTAACTTGTTAAACATAGTTCCAACTATAAATTAGGAAAACTCGATATCATATTCTGAAATCATAGAGTCTAAACCATAATCTCAGTCCTTTTCTCTAAACCTCGTATCTAGGTATAAAACCATAACATAAACATTAAACCAGTTCAGAATCCAGGAAAACATCCATAACATGCTCTAAGAGAATCATATATCATCAATTCTATATAAAACCATTGTAACAAATATGGTTACATGAGTTTTGTCTAAAACATGTTTCATGCCTTAAACCAAGGAGTTCAAACTCAATCAAGTAAAATCCATGATTCCACAAATCAGATCATCCTTGTAATAGTTCAACAAGTCATGTTCTCGCATTCAGCTTCATCACAAATACCTTTCATCCTCATGGATTTATTAAAACATGTTTTCATGTTAAAAACCTGGTCCAAAATATAGAACACAATAGAATTCTTACAACTTCTAAGAAAACCTCTAAAATTCATTGTTTAGGCTATATTTCGATGAAAATAACTTTAATGCATGGAATAGAGATCACAGATGTGAACCCACTCACCTGGAGGGGTAAAAGACAGAAACCACTTAACAGATCTCTAGGAAGTGAAAATGATACCTCTATCTGTCATGGAAGCAGCAAAACTCAAGATTAACCTCTAAAACCATAGGAACTCCTTTCTAGCAAGGTGGAAAGCTTCTCTCCCTTGAGAAGCATGGGAACCACCCATAACCCAAGAGAACTTGAAGAAAAAGAAGCAGAATCAAGAGAACAACGTACCTTTAAGCTTTAGGGATGACAGATTCGCAATTAAACTTGAAGAAATGGAAGAAATGGAGTTTGGAGGGTGAGAATGGGTTAGAACTGATATTTTGCGTGAGGAAGAGGAAAGAACCATTCTTGAGTGTTCTGGAAAAATGAGGTTTTTATGTTCGCGTTGATCGTCTGGCGGTTACATGACCGCTGGGCGGTCTCAGAGGCTCTCCGGAACCTTCAACACCGACTATGCTCTCTGTTGACCGCCTGGGCGGTTTCCAAAAGCTCCAGACACTCACTTCACTTTCTGTTAACCGCTGGGCGTTTCAGAAGCTCCAGATGCTTGATACCTGGTATGTATTGGACTGTACTATTCCACTACTCACGTATTTACATTTCTTTCCATTAACTTTAAAACATAAATGTAAATAGGGAAATATCCCCCATTTGGATTCAAATAAAATATTAGGAAAATCAAAATCCCAACAAATCAAAATCTCATTTTTGGGTTTTAGTTCAAATTCGAAAAATCTTACGATTTTATAAACTTGCAGGCTAAAAATGAAATACTTGAGGGTTTCATAAAATTCGTTAAAAATCCCTCTTCAACTCATTTCTCTAGGGAACAATTACCGGACTTTTAGTCCCAAGAATATAGTTCTATCATATAGCCCTCCAAAGGCGTGTGGTCTAGACTTAGCGAAATTTAGGACCCAAATGACAGAAAGGGTAACTGACACCCTTCTTGGTTCAAATATTTTCTGACCTTTTATTTATTTTTTTTAAAAATCTTATTACACGATAGAACTTTAGGAGGAGGAATGACACCAATGTTCTTCATTGCAACCATAAAACTCATCAATGATCTATGGATACTCTTAGATTACCCTAAAACAACTCTAACAATATTAGGTGAACATCCCTACTTAACAACAATAAGAGAAAATAATAAGCCATACTGAGAACATGGAAGAATGGGAAGAATCGGAGACAAAATCTATCAACATAAACATATCTTGATGATTTGAGGGAGCTAGATTCAAGTGGGGTTGAGAGTGGAGGGAGTGAAAAAGAAAATGGGGGTTTGGGGTTTCTGGATTGAGAAAAATGGGAAAGAAAAGTATAGGGAAGGGTTTTATAAAAAGAGAAGGGTTAAAGGTGGAACGAAGTTTTTCTAGGTGCAATTCCCATTCCAGGGGGACCATTATAGCGGTTATAGGTCAAGGCATATAACTGTGTACCTATGACCACTATAGGTCTTGGACAGCTATACGGTGACAATAACCCTCAATTTCTACAATTTTCTATCATTTGGTTGTCTCAATACTCACTTATTTTACTCTCTATTAACTTTAAAATATAAATGTAAATAAGAAAATACCCCTCATTTGGATTCAAATAAAATATCAGAAAATCAAAATCCTAACAAATCAAAATCCAAATTTTGAGTTCTAGTTCAAATTCGGGAATTTCTAAGATTTTATAAACTTGTAGGTTGAAAATGAAATGTCTAAGGTTTCATAAAATTCATTAAAAATCACTCTATAACTTATTTTCCCTCTAGCAATAATTACCGGGACTTTTGATCCTAAGAATGTGGTTCTATCATATAGCTCTCCAAGGAGGTATAGGATCCAGACTTAGTAAACTTCAAGTCCTGGCGGGTTCTAGAGACCTTAGGCTTGCAGAGAACCTAACTACAGTACGTGTACACCAGGTATTACACACACATATTTGACTTTCATCTGCTCCTCATTATAAATATAGCTCCCTACTTCGGATAGTATCATCAGGGAAAATTGAGTGATTGAGTGAAAAATTTTAGTGAGAATATGACAGAGAGTTATGTTCATTTTCTTATCCATTATAATAGTGAGATTATAAGCACAGTGAAAGGCGAGACAATCTGTAGTGACAATCAACTTGGTTAGTTATCCATCTACCTATTAATTTATTAGAATTTCAGAGCAAAATACTAGAAGAATACGAGGGAAATAACAAGCAAATCACAAAAATATTATATACATTGAACCAAATGGGATTGATATAGAAGGTTTTGAATTCGAAATGACGAACACGTCAATCACATGGTCTCTTATTTTCACTCGTTTGCTAGAGTTTGTACAATAAATCTATTTGTCGAACTCCAAAATGGTCCTTTAAGCTTTAGAGGTTCAGCTCAGGTCTATCATTTGTTGCTAAACCTAATGTATTCTTATCCTTTGAAGTGCCCCGTGATTATGTTCAAAGCTCATATGCAATATATAATGATTTGGCTTCACTAAGCTTTGCACAACTTGCGAGGTTAAAAAGCCATTATCGCTAAATCCATAGCCATTAGCACAAGTTGGCCTGCTGGGGATTTTGATTTTATTGTGGAGCACCAAGATAACGAAAATGAGGAAGAGAAGGAGCCTAGTCATGCAGCAAATGATGATGAAAAGAGCAGTTGTTTTACATATGAAACCTGAGTGAACAATTCATGTTGCAATCTCAATCCCAATCCCAATCTCAATCTTGAGAGCATCCTAGTCACTATTCAGCGCGGATTTAGGTGCAATGTAGTCTTACATGAGTGGGTCTACATAAGGTTCGGGCTTTGGGGGGGGAGAGAATAATCTAGTAGTTGGTCAAGTGTTTTGCAATAAAAAGAAATTTTATTTGCGGTTAAACATTACAGCATTTGAAGAGGCATTCAGGACAAAGTTTATGAGTCTGAGCACATAAAATTTCATTGCAAATGTGTCAAGTTTGGTAATGACTATAATTGGAGTATACATGTCACACTTTGCCAACTGTTATTGGTGGTTAGCCGATTCGACTAAATGCAACAATTTTTTATGGAGAAGGTAGATTTTGAAGTTTACAAGCTATGAGCACTCTCATGTACCACCAATGATCACTCTAATGCATTCTATGAAAAGACTTGGGTTGTACAATTAAAAGTGATCCACTTCTCCTGGCACCTCATTTTTTAGGTATTATGATGTCTCGTTTTATCCATTGTAGATATTGTGAATCCTTATACTTCGACACTAACCTTTGCATCCATTTCGACCAACCATAACTAAATGCAACTTGTTCTCCTTTTTTTATCATAACCGACTTCTGAAACATTATTAGATATGTGTGAAATCGATTTAACTTCTGACACACTGAAATTGATTCAAATAGATTTTTCTTTAATTTGACAAGTTTTTCAAAAGTCGATTTAAATAGACTTTTGACTATTCTAAAAAGTCTAACACACCTCTCTCACAAGTCAATTCAAATCAATTTCTTGCTGACTATTTAACCACTCCAACATGATATGATGTATGCATGTGACAGATATAGGTGGGCATCCAGTAAAGATCAATTTAAATCAACTTTTAAGTATTTTGGATGAAAATTTGAACTTTAATTGGAAGTCAATTCTATTAAATGAAAAACAATATAAATGTGTATACGAATGAAAAGTAAAGGAATATGTAATTAGTTTTTTTTTTATTTTGTTTGTATAAAAAACATAAACCGGAAGTCTAGGTTATAATATAAAACAGATTAGGGCCGGAAACAATGAATCCAGACAGTACTAAAGGGAGGTGGAGGGTTCATATGCAGATGTTATCATCCTCTCAAAGAAATTGAAAATGGAGAAGGGAAAAAAATGTTGAATATAGTCTCTGACATGCGACGCGGTGAGGTTTCTTTGTCACTTAGGATTCTAATGAAAAGACGGGTCCCAGAGAGCTACAGGTGGTATTATTTTCGCTGAAATTTCTCTTCAGAGTGGTTCTTAGTCCCATCATGACAGATATACTTCACCATCATTATCCCGTCTCGTCTGCATGATGATTTTTTAACCTAAACTCCAGAGTCGATCATATAGATATTGAAATTAAACTTGTTAGCATTAGAATTGTTCTTTGATTTTTTGTCGATGACTCTGCCACAAGAGTTTGTTCGTTTGGAGCGTTTTGGTGGTGGAACAGACGAATGACCCAAGCGATGTAACCTCTCCCGCGATGTGGGTAAACCTTACTGTTTTTTCTTCCGTATTACAACCAAGCATTCCTTGTCAGTTACTTATCTTCACTTGATAGATAACTAATCCTGTCACGTGAGCCAACGGAAATAACTAAATAAGTGAAGCTCAAAGGCTCACAGAATTATGTATTACCATTCAAAGCCACGCTGTACATGTTCCATTACCCAGTTTTACCTGTACAATTATTCTTGACTAGGTCCAAAGAGGAACAACATTGGAGCTACATAACTAGCTCTGTTAGGCTTATTGCTAAAAACACAGCATTGGTAAGCCCTAGTACTCTACCATGTTTGCAGCATGCAATTCAGAGTTAGGGCCTTTAAATATCACTGTCAAGTCCAGCTGAAAGCAATAGGACTAGTAACCTTATGTTTCCCATCCGACCATTCCAAATAAGCAAAGCTGGTTGTGCCAGAAGGCCTTGAAGAAGATGTGAACGTGACCGTGTAGCTCTTCTTCTCGTCCATTCCCCCGAAACTAAGTGTTTGTGGTTCAACCACAATCTTCACTGAGGGAGACTGCGACACTGAAACTTTGTATGTTCCTGGGGTGCCCAAGTTAGTTAAAGTCCTCTTATACTGGACAGTGGTTGGTGCGCCAGAACCACCCCCAATGCCTGAGGCTGTGTCAAAGGGAACAGCAAAAGATGGGTAATTGAGATCTTCCACTTTGTACTTCTTCCTTTTGTCACACGTATAATCTCTTCTACTGGCAAGCTTAATTTGAGTTGAAGTGTAGCCCAAGGCACAGAAAAAGCTCAGGTAGTCATCCACGGTAGCATCATACACAAGGCCAGGATCAAGAGCAGCAACCGGATCCACGTGCCCAGCACCATAATCAAAGGGTGTAGCTGGTAGCCCAGTTGCAACATCTTTTATGGATTGGCCATTTTTGTAGGTTCTGTAGGCAGTGGTCATGAGGGCAGACCTTATAGCTGCAGGGCTCCATTCAGGGTGAGCTCCCTTAAGAAGGGCAGCTAAGCCACTGACATGGGGGCAGGACATTGATGTACCAGAGATGATGTTGAAGCTCACATGCCTCTTGTCGACGGACAAGCCAGTTGGTCCAACTGCACCTGTCCACCCAGCTAGGATGTTGACTCCCGGAGCTATCAGGTCTGGTTTGAGTATCTTTGTGGTGAGCAAATTCGGTCCTCTGGAACTGAAAGCAGCCACCACTGGTGATGGTTGAACCCCTACCTGGGTGGCACCGAATGCGATTTTGATTGTTGGATTGGGAACAGAGGAAGCATACTTCTTCGCTTCATTGCCGGCTTTCTGGCCCAAAGCTGCTGCAGGGAGGAGGAAGGCATCAGCAACTAGCTCTTCCCCGAATTCTTCACTGTTTGCTAAAATCATCCCAATGCCTCCAGCATTCTTCACCACCACACCCTTCTGCACCCTTGGACTTCCTCCTCGATCACATATCACGATTTTCCCTGAAACTTTCCCAGGAATTAAACTACCTTTGGCGCATAGATTTCCGCTGGATGAAGCGCTTGCATTGCCAGCATAAACAAGTGGAAGTGGAGTTTCAGATGGCAGTGTGCCATCGTAAAGAGACACCCCAGTGTATGCCTTCCCATTTCCAAGGGTGATATAGGTAGGGAAATTACGGTCTATAGTTCCAGCACCCACAGTGGTTATCCACGGCGCCACATTAGACACAGTTGCCTCACTAGGCCCACTATTTCCTGCTGAATTGGATACTAGGATTCCATGTGCTGTGGCTGCAAATGTTCCAATGGCAACAATATCTATGTAGTAGTCAGTTACTGCTCCCCAAGAGACATGGAGAGCACATTGACACCGTCTTCGATGGCCCTGTCGATTGCAGCAGCAATATCTGAAGTGAAGCACCCCCCAAGCCAACACACTTTGTAAGTGGCCACACGGGCTTGCGTGGCCATTCCTCTTGCCACCCCAGAAGCATAACCAAAGAGGCTAGCTCCTTGAACAGCGGATCCTGCCGCAGTAGTTGAGGTATGACTTCCATGACCATCATCATCCCTTGGTGACTTTGATTCTGTCTTTTCGTCAATGGGTCCAAAAGCTGCTTCATAGCCTTTGGCGAAGAACCTTGCACCAATGAGTTTCCTGTTACAGTTTGATGAGTTGAAGTTGTTACCTGTCTCACACGCGCCTTTCCAGGTTTTGGGTACTGGACCAAGCCCGGTGTCATCATAGCTTTTTAGCTCAGGCCATACTCCAGTGTCAAGTACTCCAACAATCACCTCACTTTGTTTTCCAGAGTCAAGTCCAAGAGTGACGGTGTTTTCCAGTCCGAGGAACTTTGGTGTTCGAGTTGTGTGAAGCTCGTATCGAACTTCAGGGGTAACAGAGAATTCCCGGTTGATTTGCGAGAAGTTCTGCTTCTTGTGTAGTTAGCCTTGTGGAGAAGCCGTGTGCTACATGTTTGTAGGTGTACATCATCTCTGCGGATTCTGATACTGACTTTAGTGATGAATCATACCACTGGAGATGATCGTTGAAACTTGCTGGCATGTTGAGCTTGTCCATGTGAATTATGTATGTCCTTTTAGAGTGCTGTGTTTTCTTTTCTGCTGTGGCGTGCCTGCCAGAGAAAACTAGCAGCAGAACTATCTGAATAAACCTTAGAATCAGGGAATTCATCTTGTAACTGTGCTCTTACTCTTCAGAATTAGAGTTTTAGCCAATGATGTCTCTGGCTTCTTTCTTCGGAAATGCAGGGATAACTGGTATTTATTGTTGATTTGGATTTTTTTTTTATATAATTGATATAGTTGATTTGGAATTATTGGATGTGTATAGTCAGCATAGCATAGATACGCAAAGATTCTTTTACCGTGAACACACATTTTCTACTATTATTCTAGTGTTTCTTCTAGAACCCGATAACAGTAATGGCAATGGGCAATTGGATGCAGAACAGCGTTGTCCACAGAACACTAATCTTAATTTCAACAAGCTAGCAAATTTGATTTTAAAATGAATTTAACTGAGTTTGTATTAAAGTGATTTATGTTTGAAAATTTTTATGTCAAAAGTAGTGAATATTTGTTTGGATAGTATCAATTAGAATTGTTTTTAGATATATAATTGCTAAAATTGTATAAATTATATGAGTTGCAGTGAATTCATTTTTTAAAAAAAAAACAAAGAAACTAGAGAAACAAATGATGAAATAGACATTTTTTATCTATACAATTTTTTATTCTATTCAAAATCATGGTCGATGAACCTAGAAGGAACAAAATATATTTCCGGCGAAATCCTAATACGATTCCAAAATCAAGTTTGAATACGAAGGCTAACTCAAAATCAAGCACGTTTATAAACAAGTAAACGAAAAAGTAAAAGCTTATTTAGGGTTAACAAAAATTTATCCAAACATTGTGTGTGTATATATATATATATGCCTTTTTCTTAAAATGAAAAAATTGTGTATTTAGGGTATCAAGACAATGAATTTTGCAATCTCTTTTTTATTAGGATAAAAAGGAGGTTTAATTTCTTAATCTATCTCATTTATGGCCTATCTACTCCACTCTAACTGCTTATAAGTTTGTCCACCAAGTTTCGGAGAGTGTGTCGTGACACATCGGATTGTAGATAATCGATTCACTAGTTGCCATATCTTCATAGGATAATGATATTTTAAAAGTGAATATCTATTTATATACTCATTTATAATTATTAAATGTGATGGTAGTTTCCACTTATCCTTAACACCATCATATTCAATAATTATAAGTGAATATTAAATAATATCTTTTTTAAGTGTAAAGATATCATTACTCATCTTCTTGTGTTGTTGCCGCTGAGTTGGAGACCACCAAATTCCAGACCATTTATCTATCCATATGCATATATGGTACAGGTAACACAATAGCCTGAAATTACGAGCTGGTCCGCAATGGAACTCCATTTTTGTCTTCATTTACCGATACACTTTATATGTCAGGAATTGTGATGGATTCATTAGAATAGTCCATGTATTCGAATCAAATATTTTACCAATTTTTTGGAAAATCTTAACTATAAAATATTCATTGCAATGTGTCCAATATAAATTATAAGGATTAACACAGATGATAGTTAGTTTGACAGAATTTAATTAGGAGTTTAATTTCTAATGATATGTTTAAAGAGAATTTCATAACTAAAAATAAGATTTACATATACGAACTCTATGCATAAAAAAGATTAGTCAATAAATATCCAAGGTTTGACCAAAAAATATATTTGTCCAACATAGCAAGGGAGACTTCAACTCTTTTAAAGATGTTTCCTGACCAAAAAAAAAAAATGTTTGTGTGCACTTACATAGACTTTGAAGCAGTCATTGACAAATGTCTATTATCACTCTTATAATAATTTTTAGTTGATTTCTCTAAAATGTCACTCTTATTAAAAGTACTAATAATTAATGTTTTGATATAATTATTTAGATCTAAACACCAACTTATTTATTTAAATTTTTTTATACAATAATTATCTAAAAATTATAATTCTGATTGTTTCTTTAAAAATTATTTTAAGTAAAATTTAATAACATTGGAATTTGAAGACATATTAGCAAATCATATTATAGAAACAACGTAAACTCGAGTTAATAAAAAAACAATGTAACTCAAAAAGAGAACATAATGTAATATACACTGCACATAAAATCTTTAAACATCTAGTGTTTATATAATTAAATAAATATTAAAAAAATATAATTCCAAAATTTATTGTTATTAACCAAATAATTTTTATTATAATGTTTTTTTCTTTAGTTCTTTTTTTTTTTAAATAAACTAACTTGTTATACTTTATATCTGAATGAAATTATGATTTGTAATTATTTTTATTGTTAATTATTTTACTTATTATTATTTTTACAAATTCACTATTAGACTATTTAACCTAATAAAGTGCTTCAATTATTACTCGCGTAAGGAATTTAGCTCTGCCATAATATACAGGAGGGGCACGTTGATATAGCTTATGAGTGCTATAGTTTTTGTTTGATTAAATTTGAAATGTTAGTTAAATTTTTATTTTATTACATTATCTAATTCAATTTAATCATTTTATTAAAATTAACAGTTTTTTGCACTGAGGTGAAAGTTTAGTTATAGGTATTTTTATTTGTATGATTGTTAAATTGAATTTTAGAATATTGAAATGATAATAGACAATTTGTTAAAATATATTTTTATTGGAAAAAATTGAAAAGTTAAAAAAATCCTAATATCCAAAATATGTTAGAAATAAAATCTCAAAAAATTAAAACAAAAATTCTTTGAATATCACAAAACATGGATATAAACACCTATCTTACTTTGTTTGCCTCAAAAGCTTAATCCATTTTAAAATAAATAAATTAAAAATATTTATTTTTTATAATATTAATTAACATAATTATGAAATATAATTTGAAATATAGGAGTGTCAATAGATAAAAATGTAACAAAGTTCTTAACTCATAATTAAAGATAGTTTTAAAATATATAAATAAAGACACCAAGAGAAGAGTTTGAAGAAAAAGTAGGAGACAATCAAATCTCATGTATTATAATAATATAATAAAAGTACATATATCTGTCACTTATTCAATTTAAGAAATGATAAAAAAAAAATAAAAATACTATTTAAATATAAAAAAAATATCTATTAAAACATCTATTTTTTTTTTATTTATGTTTGAATAGCGCAACTCAAAAGAAAAAGGGGAGACGTTAAGGGCTACATAAGATAGACAGCATTTTTGGAATAACTTGACCGCACTCAGGTTATGCTCTTTTTCTGCCCCGCTGGCATTTTCTTAGTGGCTTTTTTGTTTTTTTCTTCGCTGCTACATTTTCTTAGTGGCTTGGTAACGTACATATAACAATTAGGGAATATTTTTTTAACCCATAACTAGACTAAGGATTTATTATTTTATACATATTTTATTTTAGTCTCTAAAATTAAAAAAATAAAATTGAGTTTAAGAAGTTGTAAAAAACAATTAAGGTTAGTCTCTAAGTAATACTAGTAGGGATCAACATAAATTTGAGTCATTAAAATGATTAATTTAAATTATTTTTTGATTAAATTATTAATTTCTTATTTTTAGGAATTACAATGAAGCACATATAATTATAAAGACCAAAATATACTTTTACTCAAAATAACTATATTGGACATTTTGGGTCGATTACATTTTTAGTGAATATAATGGATGGGAAAATATTTAATAATCAATTTAATATTTGTATTGAATTTATAATATAATTAAAAATGTAATTATCAATACATTTTTTTTTCAAATATATTCATTAATGTTATTAAAATTCATATATTTTTATTCATGACTTCCCATATATTCTGAATTTCCGATAATATCTAAAAATCAGATGTTAAAATAACAGTATTGTGTTAATTAAGTAGTAGGTATGGCTGGACCAAATGGTGAAAAGACAATAGCTGTGGTTGCCTCTTTTTTTTTCGACGGAGGATATGGTTGGCCAGGAACTTGAAGATCTTGAGCAAAAAGATGTTTCAACTCAGGAAATTAAAGGCATATTTGATTTGAATTTTTATTTTTTATTTTTAATTTTTCAGTTTTTTAAATTTTGTGAATAAAAAATTAAAAATTTTAAAAATTATAAATTATAGTTTTTAAAATTTTCAATTTTTCCTTCACAAATTCTAAAAAATTAAAAAATAAAAAATAAAAACTAAAAATATGCCCTTAAATTTCTGCTATAGCTTCACAACTAGCTAAGGAATTTTCGATTCATAAAACCAATATATCTCATCTTCTTTAGCATTTGTTCTTATCCTGTTTTAGGATGTTTAATTTAGGAATACCCATTTTTTTTATGCTGTTGTCTTGCTGCAATTCTTTTCTCATGAATTGAATAAAGCCCACCTTTCTCCGGTTAACAAAAAAAGTGTAGTAGGTAAACATGAACATCATAACAATAGGATTGTTCCCTATAAGTTTGAACAAAGATATTAAGTGGACCTGTCCTATCAAAAGAAAGAGAATGAGTCCGATCATCTGCTTTTCTTTTCTTTTTTCTCCTTTTCAATCAAGGGTCTAGCATGTAGAAAAATGGAGACTGTAACTACCTTTGTCTATTTAACTTGGAAGCAAACTATTATTTTTTTCTTTTCAGAGGAAGGGGATAATTGGGGATGGGGAGGGAGGGAGGGAGACAGAACTCTTACATGTAGAAATTCTAGCATGATAATGGAGTATTGCAGGAATTGTGTTCTATTTAATAATAAAATAATACTTCAAAGAAAAATTATGAGTTTTATCATTAAATAAAGATAAAATATTATTCTATTATTAGATGGCCATATAAAAATTTATCTTTTTTTTTGTCCGATAAAAATTTCTCTGGATCTCATAAGAAGTGGCTGTTTTGCCAATAAACTATGGCCTCATCCAAAAACAATCAAAGATTATGCTAATTAAGTACATCGACTGCTTAACAAAAAAAAAAAAAAATAGTACATCGACTCTACAAGCAAGATCACTGAGATATTGCTACTTATGGTCCACATTCCACAAATTTTAGTGGCAAAATCACTCACTCTTGCTGTCTCGCAAGCCCTCTGGTCAAAAGATGCACAGCATCCTCCTTAGAGGTCTGGTAGCTTGAGTTCAGATTTTAGATTCTTGTGCATTTACATGTTACAGTAGTAAATAGTAATTGTTGTCCGTTGCTAATATTCAAAAGCTCCTCTTTTCTTTTTGACAAAATACCAGGTCCCTCATAGATATAGTTTGAGAATAAATTAGTTTTTTAAATTTTAAAAATTTTAAATTTATTTATTATATTTTAAAAAAGGAGATAAATTGATTCTTATATAGTTTTATACAGTATATGAAATGATCAGTTTGTTCCCCTTTTTAATTGTATGAATCAAAAGTATCAATTTGTTCTTTTTAAAATGTAAGAAGCAATTTGAAACTTTAAAATTTGAAAACTAACTTGTTCTTGATAAATTTCTGGAAGACTAATTTGGATATTTAGTCTTTCTTTTTAGAATTGAAAAGTTCACTTTACAAAATTGAGATTTATTGATGTTCAAATAAAAATTTTCTAAATATCAATATGTTCCTTAAATTAATAAGAATTATATTGCCTAAAAACTCATAAACAATTGATATTAA
Source organism: Dalbergia oliveri (assembly GCA_030441495.1). Classification (NCBI taxonomy): domain Eukaryota; kingdom Viridiplantae; phylum Streptophyta; class Magnoliopsida; order Fabales; family Fabaceae; genus Dalbergia; species Dalbergia oliveri. Next base: position 4,665,625 of record JAMLFY010000003.1, read on the forward strand.
GAGTATGTTTGATTGAAATGTAAAAAATGGACAAAAATACTTATAAATGGGGTTCATGTATAATTTTATATTTAATTTCATCCATAACAATTTTGACCTTATTTCTATCCATAACCAAATATAGCCTAAAAAGTAGCAGCTTCCCCATTACTTTCTCCATTTCAAATATCTATAAACTTTCAATTTCATATTTTAAAATTTCTTTTAATTTTACATTTTAACATAGCATTACCTTTTTTTTTTTCAATACCACATTATGATAAATTTTTTATTTTCAAAGTATTCCATTTAATATTAATTTTGAATATTATACCATAATAATTAATATGTCAAGATATATTAGTTTATTCATTATATTTGACTCAATTATCATTATTATTTATTATTTTTTTAATATCTATATTTATAGATATTTTAAAAGGAATGGAATGTATACTTATTATTATTTTTTTATTGGTTCGAACACCATACACTTGCTTGTTGTGCTTTATTGCGGCAATTGGCTGGAATGGACCTACCACTCATTATAGTTAATCATATAGGTTAAGCACCCTACTTAGAAAATTAATACATTCTATGTCCCGTTTTGATGGCTGAATCAGATCAGAACTAGGGATATCTCAAAAGATAAACATCATCATATTAAGTTTTTTATATTTATTTTATTCAATTTCCCAATCAAATAAAAAATTTAACAATTTAAAATGTTTCCTATTTCTTAGAAAAAGAAGTTTAAATTTTGTTATTTGATATGAGAATTAAATTAAATAAATATAAATAATTTGGTATAAACTCTATAATTATAAAAGGCCAAAATAAAAAAATAAAAAGTGTGTTAGTGATGAGTAAAGTGTTATTTGCACCCGTATAATTGACACAACTTTCGATGGACTTTCATCAAGTGCTAAAGCATTTTGATAAGTTTATTTGCACATTAAGTAGAGGTTGAATATGAAACAAATGGGTAGATGTAACCCACTCGACCAGAAAATGACAAAACGCAATCAAATTTTAGGGACAAAAGCGGTATCATCCGGGTAAGCAACAAATTCAATAAATTATTTCATGCTGGAATTGTTGGAGGGTCAGGATGGATCATGCCAAAAACAGTCAGTGATGAGTAAAAATACAATAGTGAAAACATTGGACCTTCCCTTCCTACTGTGTCCTGATTGCCATTTGCACAATGGCCATATAGGTAATCGGATCAGTGTCGAATTCGACCATGACCAAGTGGATGTTGCATGCCCAACGAAATGAAAGAATGGGCAACCAACGAGAGGATACAAAAGGGACAACGAACTTACAATAATAGGAACTGCCATGCCCTTGGTTTGGGGCTAATAGAATCTGATATTTGCTTTTGTGGTCTCTAAGCATCAGCATAGATACATCAAGAGAATGACTTTTAAGTTCCAGCGCATTTTTCATGTTCAAACCACAGAATCACTTATGGGTATGTCATTAGCTTTTGCCGGTGGATATATTGCACATACTACTATACAGATCAGTAACAAACTGTAAAAAAAAAAAATCACTGACCAGCTCAATTATAGATTTTTAGAGGGTAAATAAATTACACATACATGACACACCCCTAGGTCCCATTCCAGCAAAAGGGAAAATATCATTAGAACCGGTTGTAGAAATCGTTTCTTGTTGAATATATGATTACGTTCTTCAGGGGACCACCTGATTAGAATGATAACCAGCAAATTAAAGCTTAATTGCTAGCATTATGACATTATGCCATTGACAAATGAACTAAACACGAGCAGGAAAGCATTTGCATATGCATAGACGCGCAGCCATAGCGACCTCATAGCAGTAATCCTATCTCTAATTCGCGTGCTGAAACGCATTCTATGTTAGTATTATTTTTTAACTTGACTCACTGGCCATACAAAGTGTATAACAGTGAAAAAGGTTAGGACTCCAGACTAATATGCGATCAGTTTTACACAATAGCGAAAAGGGAAGACAACCAAAAACAGAAGAAAAAAAGGTATTTCTTATCATACTTCTAATTAATGGGTCAGTTACTTAGTTTTTATTATTATTATTACTAGTAAATGAAAAGAATCTTCAATGCACTTGATTGTTTTTTGAGTGGATTGTATACATTTGAATAATAATTTATTTAGACATTAAATGGAAAATTTAAATTAGTACTCTTTACATTTCAAAAATATAAGTTATTTTTTAATTATGCACACAAATTAATATAATGATAATTTGATCTTAATATTCTTAAAAATCAAAGTAAAAACTACTAAAAGAATGAAAATATCTTTTATCTCTCATTATATATTCTCTCCCTATTAACTGTTCAAAACTCAACTCCGCTCACTTTCTTTCTTCAATTTCATATTATGTAAAATGGACATAAACGACTTATATTTTGAAATAGAAAAAATAAAAAAATTATTTAGATTTTAAAATAGAGAGAGTTTATAAGAATTGTCTTTTATATATCTCATCATACAAGGGGTTGTGTAACCAAAAAAATCATACAAGGGGGCGCAAACACTTCAACTTAAAAAAGACACCACTAATTAGGGATATTATAGAAATTTCAATCTAAGTAAGACGACATAATTGAATGCAGCCAAAGAAGCCGAACTCTACCACTATGGTACTTTATTTTTTTTTAATAGCAATTCTATTAAAAATTTAGACGTAATGAGAATTTTCAAAATATGAAAATATTTAAAAAATTAATACGTAATCTTATTCCTCATATTAAAAAGTTACTCCTATTTACTATTCTCTCACTTTTAAAATATCTGTTAATATAAGTGATATTAGATGGAATGCTTTGAAAATGTGATATTAGATGACTTATTTAAAAACGAAGATGAATTGATACATTAAAAAGTTAATGTAATTATTCACAAATTATATTTAGATACATCAATTTTTTAATGTAATTATTCATCTTGATTTTTCAATAAGTCATTTAATAATGGACAAGGGGAGTAATCTTAGTAATTATTAAGAGCTTGAATTTTTATTCCCAATTTTCACGGGGAAAAAAGTTACTCATATGTGCAAGTGGTTACTTGACCAGAAGGATTTAAATAACAGATACATGTATCATTTTTATAGCACTAAGAGAGCAGAAGGATATTCGTGGGGGAAATACAGACAAGATATTTTCAGATAAGATTCAATATTAATTATCTAAGCTATTGGCTGTTCATCAAGGACAGCGTTTTACGAATTCCCGGTCCTAAGTGCTCGACATTGTCAGCTCACTAACACTTCTAGCCCGCCATAGGAGTGTGAATAAAGGGCCATTCTTTTGAAAGAATAGAACATGAAAACAAAACACGTTTCCAATAACTCAGTGCCCTGCGCACATCAAACTAAATTATTAACGCGCAGAAAATGTGCCAATCTGAATGGTGTTACAATCTTACATTATTCGCTGAACCAAACTATTACTTTCAGTCCCCGGCACCAGACTTATGCTCAAGTTCCTTTTAGGGGACATGTGGTTACCATAAAATAATAGACTATCAGAAACAAGCCAACCGAAAATACATTTAATAATTTTGACAGAAAAATTAATTAGAACAGATGTATGAATACTAAAGAATGTTCGATAATGAGACAAATATGTACATAAATCAGAAGCAGCAGAAAAATAAAAAAGCTTCTGATCTTGGAATCTGTTTTCTCTAAATTTTAACATAATTGGTTTTAGTTAAAAGTGATTTTAAAGTGAAATAATCTTTATTTAGCGAGGCACCCAGCAATGTGCAACTGGCAAATAATAACACGTAACCACCCCTCATTTTTTGGGTCGTGAAATGTAAGTCTGCAATAATGGAGGCTCAGCAATAGAAGCACAGCCTCCAGTTTTGGGCATGTTTTTGTTTGCGTCTGCAACCTAATGTTCGTGGGCCTCATGTCCGAACTCGTTGCATAAACCCCAAAAGGAAACAAACATTTTGATTGGTTGTTATAACTCATTCGGCCCAACAACAATCCAACTGACAATAAAGCAACCCTGTTCACTTGAATCTGGATCCATTATGAGATATGATGACCAAAAGAGATTAAAAAAAAACAATTATTGGATACTATGATACTGTGACTAAGAAAATCATGGGATACTTGTAACTTGACAACCTAAAAAACTAATTTAACACAGCATAAAATAAAATCGGTTATAAATGAATTAACCAACAAAATAAATCTTTTTATTTACTTTAACCAAACAATTTTGTTGGTGTGGTCATCTAGGATTCGAAACTTTTTAAAATTTACAGTACATTTAAATTTAATTCTAAAAAGAGTTTAATTTAAAATTAAAATTAATAGTGTCCAGTTGGTTTTGTGTAAGCACATTATCTCTGAGTCGTGACTGAAGGGCTCGCATTCCAGTATGCGGCATTAAAGTGTTGTTGGTTTGAACAACTACTACTAAAACAGAAGCGATAATAACTCATTCTGCATTCACACAGCAATGAAACACTATTCCATGATCCATCCACATGCCTCCCTTTATTACTTTACTTACTTACCACATTTAAAATCCACATCATGCTGTATTTATTTCGACGCTAATGCTTCGTTTCGAAGACGTGGCCTTGAGCTTTGGTTATCTGGTACACTTGCGTGCCGTGAATCTGCTGTGCGACGACACACACCTCAGAGCCATCACATTATACCATAGGGCATGAACTAATCCTCAGAGCCACTCAATACTTCAATCGGGTGTGATTAACTTATAGCTGTGGATTTGATACTTGAATAATTATCTAGATATAAATATTTGTTGGAATTAAGAAAATAATTAATAAGATATTAATGATAATAAAAATTAAAATAATTTATTAAATTATTTTATTTTTTTTAATACTCTAACTTACTTTCTCATTCTCTGTTAATAGATCAATACTATTTAATAGAATTATTATTAATAAAAATAATTAATATTATGTAAATTTTTTAAATAAATAATTATTTTTAAATAAAATAAATTTTTAAAATGAATAATTATTTACTGATAGAATAGTTAATTGTGGATAGCATGGAATCCACATTGACAGGACAAGTTGAGGGATGCGGCGAGGCGAGTGAAGGTACGAAGAACACGGGGTCGAGGAATGAGGAATGACGAGGCGCCTTCGGTTTTGAGCTATACAATATTCATTCATTTCTTAAAATAAGTAGAAAGGGAGAATAAATATGCATGTCTTTTAGTCCCTCCATATTATTCAATTATAAATGTTTATTAAAATTAAAAAAAATAATTAATAAAATATTAATATTAGTAAAAATTAGAAATAGTTTACTAAATTATTTTTGTTTCTTTCAAAACTTTAACTTCTTCTCTCCTCTTTCATTAATGAGTCAATAGTATTTAATATGAATATTATTGATAGAAATAATTGATATTACCTTAAACTTTTAAAACAAATAATTATTTTTAGATAAAATAAATTTTTAAAATGGATAATTATTCAAGAATAGATAAAATATCTATGAAAAAAATATATATTTAAAGAAAGTGACGGATCTATAATTTTAAGTGACAGGGACAAAGTTAATACCCTTACGTAACAAGAAATTTAATATAATTTTTATCTTAATATGTGATCATTGTTAACATAATAATGGAGGTAAAATATATATATACACACATATATTACAAACAAATTTCTACAATCTTTATAGTGGCACATGCTCCCAATATTCACTACAAGAAAAATGGACATTTTAACAGTTCTTGATAATTAAAATATCAATAAAAGTATCATTAAGAAAAGTAATTTGGACATAAAGTGAGGTTAAAGTTTATAAACTTTTATCAACAATTAGTACATGTCGAAAATACATCTTTTGGGTATTTTTGACATGTCCTAATTATTGATAAAAGTTTATAAGTATTTTCAACGATCACTTTATGTTAAATTTTTTTTTTGATAATATTTTTATTGGCAAAACGTTGAAAATGATTATTTTTCTTATAGTGATTGTTAAGTAGATCTATCCCTGATTGGAGACCATAAATTTAACATGTTATTCTCAAATACACTCATAATATAGTTAATGGATCTTATAGTCACGTGAGTATATCTTAAATAAAATTAATGTAAGTTATTTTTATTGCGAATGTATATATAAATATAAATTATTAAATTTGTCTGCAGGCGAGAATTAATTCTCTTTCCCTATATCGTGCCTCCCTTCCCTTTCTTGTCAAAGTAAGATTATGTCAATACGGTGGCTTTTGCCGTGTAACCCACTTCTAGCGGAGGATATACATGCCTATGGAACAGCCTGACGTGCACCGCACCATATTTATTTTGACCATGTTCATTTGCTTTGCAAAATCCTTTGGCCAAAACAGCCATCTCCCGTGATTTCTAACTTCCTTTCGTGTGGATTACTCAGATCACATCCATTCAATGTAACGTTGTAGTAATGCACCCAATAAATACTTTGTGACTGTGTGAAGCTTAAATCGAATTTAAGACACCGAGTGGGAAATGAAGCTGATTTTACTACTTCAAAGGATATGCTTTTAAGATTAGATTTTTAGAGGTTTATTTCATGAAGGAAAAAAAGAAAAAAAAGGTTCATGTAGAGACAGGGAATCAATACCCCACATGAGAGGCAGCTGCAGTGCAGGTGTTATTTGATGAGCCTAATCTATCGACTATCGGAAACCCGTGCTATAATTGTACTATGACCATGGACTTCATTCATCAGATATAGTAACTGAAATTTACACAACCAGATAATTCATACCTCATTACTTATCCCTTTAGTTTCTCTCGCTCGCTCTGCGAGAAACTTCAAATTTTAATTCAATTCCCGAGTTTGAAAAAGGCAGATAGAGAAAGAAAATAAGCGGAAAAGGCTTTGAGAAAATAACTAAAGGCTGCAGAGAAATAATATAGCAACAACAATAATCATCCCTCATTAAAATTATGTCAAATCTCAATATTTGACTGGAACTTCCTCCGGACCCACAATTCCGATGGCAAATCGCGTTGCGTCTCTAATATTTGTTTGCAATCGCATTATTCTATGATCTAGCTATCTACCGTGTCCTTCCCTTCATCTAGCTAGTTTTTAGCATTCGGGGATGAGAGAATCCAATCTCCTTTTGGTACTCGATCTATCCACTCACATTACATCACATATACTAATTTATGCATTAATATATAGTAGTATATAATATAAGGTGTAATTAATTAAACCCACTCTCTCACACGAACAGATTCAAAAGCTTCTTCTGATTGTGGCTGCAAATGTCATAGCTCGTCATTATCTCCGCCTCTGCAGAAACCAATGACATTGCTGGTGGTGTTGAATCACTAGTACGCCTCTTCGACGCCTCCAAGCTTACATGAAACTGTGGGACTGGAACTGGCAGCGGATCCGATGATGGCATTGGTAACGGCCGCAATTGAGAGAGCATGGAGGTGCGTGAAGAAGACTCGGCTATGACGGGCGTCAGCATGACCTCCGGCAATGGCCGAAGAACGCCGCCGGCGAGGACGATGTCGACGGCGGCCTGGCACACGTGCCAGTTTCCAGTCGATAGCAGTCCGACCGCACCGTTGACGGGATTGATTGTTCGTCCGCACGCTTCAAACAGCAGAGACTGAAACAGCGCTGCATATATATATATAACACCGAAATAAATATGGATTGAATAAATGAGATAGATATATAATAAATAATATGGATTGATTTAGAAGAAGTAGAAGAAATAGGTACAGGGTCTGTTGTTGAGGGGACGGAGGAAATGAAGGAGATGAGGTCGCCACGGCCGAAGAACTTAGCGAGGAAGAGAGTGGCGTAACCCTGTGCCTGAGGGAAGGGATCCACTGGAGGCATGACCTGAGTGCGCAGGTATCGCTGCAACCCTTGCGGAGGACTCGGCAGCCACTGCAGCTCATGATTGAGAGAGAGAGAGAGAGAGAAAATGAGGGTTTGGGTTGAGTATGTAACTTGAGTTAGAGAGGAGTAGGAAGGAAGATGGGTGGTGAAGTGAAGAAGAGTGGAGAGGAGTGGGGCCCAGTGGGAAGTGGGTGGGTCTCTCGAGGGAATATAACATGTTCCAAACTCTGGGCGAGAGCGGCTCCGTGTTTCCGCGGCGCCTTTTTGTTCTTCCTGAGATTCTTTCTTACACTCAGGTTTTTAAAAAAAAAAAGTTCTCACTACTCAATACCTTCTTTTTTTTTTCTTTTTCTTTTTTCGGGGGGTTTACACTACTCAATACTCCTACTTCGTAACTTTACCCATGAAAATTACAGATTTAGTTCGTTTATGAATTTTTTTTTTCTTATTTGTATTTCATACGAAAACACTCAGATATCCCAATATGTTACGGATTAACTTGAAACAGAAATGGAGACTGTCATGTTTAATAAATAGCCTGGAGTTATTGCCTTGTATTGTATTGTATTTGTATGATAAGTTTGTGACTTCGTAGATTAATTTATCTGAAATTAAAAAATTATAAAAAGTTGAATTAACAAGTCAACTCGTGTGAAAGTATAGAAAAAAAATGGTTATGCGAAGCACCTCACTAGTCACTAAATTCATCAATTAAAAGTTAAAATAATTTAAAAATAAAAGATAATTGACCCTATAAATAAACCCGTCAACTCGCAACGTAAGACAACCTATCTAAATTAAAGGGCTGTAAAATAATACAACTCAACCCACTATAAACAAATTAAATAGATTGTGATCAATCCATTTTATTGTTATTTTTTTCCACTTTTAAAATACAAATAACATTCTCCTTATCTCTTCTAAACCCCCATAATTGCCCCTTAGCTCAGCATCTATTTTTCTTTTCGAACAAAAATGATAAAAAAATTTAATGAGTATTCATAGGCAATTACATGCTAAAATCGTAGTATGACCGGTGTTGAGTTAGTTTAAAATTAAATAGTTTGACATTTACTTTTAAAAATAAAATTTCAGATTTAAACATCGTAAATAAAGAAAAACAGTGCTGAGAAAGGTTTTTATGCTTCTATAATAGGCCGATTTGAATTTAGCCAAATTAGTTTATGTTCATAATTTAACTTCATATACTAGTAGTTTAGAAAAGAAATTATAATATAAAATTAGTTAAACATTATTCTACAGATTTATTTTAAATTATAATATAATTAAATGTTATCATTTAAATAAAATCATGAGAAAAATGAAAATCTGATAATCTAGTTTTTTACTTTATTTAAAATATTATCTCATATATAATCAACATGTTAAATTAACAAAGAGTATCAGCACAAACAAAAAAACAAAATGTATATTATTTGTAGAAACCAGAAATTTATTATATTTTTGGTCAACAACCAGAAATTTAGTTTGAATCGAAAATAACAATAATAATAATAATATGACGGTGGAGTGTTAGGTACCAAGCCCAACATCTGCAAAGCCCATGTTGCGCAACCTATAAATGGGTTTCCCCATGGTGTTAATTGTATAGGGCTTTCCATTCACATCTATTGTAAATTTTGGTCTCTTTGTAGAGCGGAGACCAGAGTCATTCGGAAGATCCATGGGGTTGCATTCAGTTTTAGACTTCTAGTTGAGAACGGGAGATGCTGTAATGAAAATAAGAACGAAGAATGTCATTCACTCATTGATCTTTGACGTTTTGATGATGTGATTTTCAAAGATACGGAGATCAAAAAGTGCTCCAAGATTCAAGAACAAGAAAGAGGGATAATGCAACTATATTTTTCTTCTTAGCATTTTGGTGATGCAGTTGTTGAAGATATAACAGCACTGCTTCGAGATTCAAGAAAAGGAAACGGGAGTCTTTTGTTGAAAGGACAGCATAGGGGAGTAGCAGCGAAGGAGAAGGCCTGAAAGCAAAGAAATAATGGCAATGAAGCTATACACAACCGCGTGCTAGATGATTTTATGCCAGAGAAACATTTATCAAGTGAAAGAACTATCAAGATTTGATCTTCTTACTTATTATTTAATAATAACTAGCAAATGATACCAAGATACCATCATCACACACGATTTCTTGAAAATTAAAAGCTTAAACACATAGGAATTCTCGTGATGATGAGAATTTGGCTAACAGGATTTCAAATTACAGGGAAAAGTTTGACCAGCAAGTTCTCATTGGAAGTGATTCTCAAAGTACTGTCAAGATTTACAAAAAAATCAGCGACGTTGAAGTGGCCATGATAGACTGATGAGTCCCATCCAAGAATGGAGAAAAAAGAAATTGGGAGGTGATCAAAGGTAATTGGCATCCTGATATTACGACTTATCACAGCCTATGCGTGAAACCGGAGTCAAAGAAAGGGTCTTCCACTCCTCCAGCTTCAAGATGTAACACTTTGCCTCCTACCAGATTCTTCAGGGTTTGCCTATTGTGGAAGTGGAAAGACTACTGTACTGGATGCTCCTTCTCCGGAGGTAAAATTACTATCCTTTATGGAAGAAACAATCTAACCAAGGCTAGATTAGTACAAGTTTATACCAAAACCATATTCTCAGACAACTAAAAGTTGGAATTCTGATAAAGACCCAGACTTTAATCATGAGGCAGTTAAAACAGATCATCTCAGCTGCGAATCTCAGGATACAAAGTAGCATCAGATGAGTAACCAACATTCACAGGAATCTCAACTTGATTGTGCAGGCATCATGCAACCTTAAACTGTATGTAAGAAATAGAAGAGAGGCTTCTCATGCCAATCCCATTAACAGGTCCATTTGTTCAACTCTTTTGTGCTAAATTTTTAATGTTTGTGCTTTGTGGTGATAGGACTTTGTCATGTTACTAATTTATTTGTTTTGTCAAGTTTCTTGTTAGTTTTCCTATAAAGATGAAATATCCAAAGATAATTTGTGCAGCATTTAGAAAGAAATTGTAGGCGACCAGATGCTTCACAGGTAGGTACTCAAGTTAGTTTGTGTAATTTTACACTTTTACTAGTGATTTTTCTTAAATTTAGTGAAATATTGATGTAAAGGTCATGCTAAGGACCATCCTTTTAGACTTTTGTTATTGTAGACAAGATCCAACCTTGCACCTGCGATACAATATGTTGGGTATTGGGTTCCTTCCTATGTGAGAAAGATCCAAAGTGAGCAAGCCCATTTATGCTCCACCTTTCCAAGTGAGTGGAGTCAGCTAGGGTGTTGAGAAAGAGATTATTTGTGAGAAAAATCAGCCACATTGAGAGAGAAAGAAGAGAGAAACTCGATCTTCCCTTCCTTCATTTTCTGGAGTGACAGTTGTCGTAGATTGACGTTTGCGAAGTCGTCCACGTTGGATTGGCTGAAATTTTAACAGTAAGTTCCTGACAGTAACTCCTCATTCTAAATGGTTAGATTGTCGAGACAAAGTCTGGAGTGTGAATATCAATCTCGCATAGTAGTTCTTGTTTGAAGAATCATTTTCTTAAGCAACCTGTCACTGAATCAGTGTTTGTGAAATGTTCACCGTTGGATTAGGCTGAAACTTTGACAGTAGATTCTGGATGTTGGTTCTTTATTCTGACGTTGGTGTTGAGAAGTCCGGAGTGTGAGGTACTGGTCTCGCACAGCAGCTTTGTTTTGGGGTATCTATCATCTTCTTTGTTCTCAATTTTAAACATGGTGTTGGTTGGTTTAGCTATTAGCACAATTTGTGCACTTATTTGAAACTCTCTTGTACCTGGTTTGATCATAGTGGAACTATTTCTTTGGTGTGGATGACAGGTGGTTTTTATCTCTTATATTGAGGGAATTATTCCACGTTAACAATCTTGTGCATTGTTCCTATTGTTCTAGTTTTTATTGTGTGTTGATTGCTGTCATTATTTTGCTGATATAATTGCTCCTTTATTTTGTAAGTAGGGAATTGTGTGTTTATTTCCCAACACAGCACACAGCCAGTAAGGATGCCAACTATCAGTTCAGGTGTAATGCAACATAATTTAATGATCCCTACACATTACATCTGAGAAATTAAAACGAAGCCGAGATAAATGCATTGAGGTGTGAACTTGAAGTTTCGGATGCTGTAAGAGAAGTTGCATATCCAGATATCTGAAGTATGGAATACCTAATGTATCAAAAGATTTTGATCACATAATTTCTAAATTCGATTGAAATATACTAATATATTGAGGGAAGTGTGGCAAAGGGTTTCGTTGCAGTAGCAATAGAAAGTGAAGGGAGGGTAATAAGCCAAAAGAGGACCTAGAGGTGAATTCAAAACATGCTGGTTTGTCTGATTGAGTTGCCAATTTCTTAGTCTTTGTTTGTCTTCAATCTCCTATTTGTCATGTGTTAATTTTCAAGTTCACATGCAATTATAATATGTGTCTTAAAGAATTTTCTTCTTTTCCAACCAAAAACTTTTAGCAAAGCTGACTTGAAGATGTAACTTAATCATGCCCTGTTTACAGTTTGTGTTTTGCTGGATATCGTGTAACTTAGGCTATGAACTGCTTCCCGCAGTTATAGTAGTGAAGTGCTTTTTCTTTCATTGGCTGGTTCTCAAGAATATATAGCAGGAGATTTGCGTATTAGATTAATCCTTTAGTAGACTTGAATCAATAGAATTTCGGTGGGGGAAACAAGAGATTCTTTTTGTAGTATTATAACTGACAAGTTCTTCCTCTCTATTCTTTGTAGTCTCAAACGCAAGGGGATCGCCTGGTAATTGAGGACATGCATCAATGCATAGCAGGTATGAGCATGCTAATATTATGTTCGCACCAAGTTAACTAATTCACTTGTCTATAATATGTCCTCTTCATAGAACTCAACTTTATCTCGAAGCTCCTCAAATACAGGTATCAAAGCTGTTGAAGAAAGTGGAGAATTTAAAAGCAGGAGTTACGATGAGCATTTATAACCATCACAGAAAGGAGCTAGACTTAACTTCGCTGACAAGAGACATCCTCACATTGCGGCATAAATATCCTTTTTATTTTGTTATACAGACAGGAGGCGCTAGCACAATGGTTTTACTTGGCTGCGTGATAGAAGCAATTAAATTACTATAGTAGGTATTTGCCTTATCTCCTAAAGTTTATAGAATAGGCCGCATGTAACTCCACATGTGAATATGAAGTTGAGGATTTTTTTAGTGTTTTAAATTTTATTTTATTATTAGTCCCGAGAAAATGTGGTGTTCACACCAATGGAAATAGAATCACAAAAGTAAAATTAATTTAAAAAAAAGTGAAGTAAAATTAATTAAAAAAAAAATGAAGTAAGTACTGTGATGTTTCAGGCCTCTAATGTATGAATGTTGATAATCATAAACCTGCAGATATATACACATGAACTGCATTGTCACAGCTGATGGCTTGGGTTTCAAGTGCAGAATTCTCACTCCCCTGTAAATACCAATTTCTTCTCCGTATTATGAAGTGAGAAAACATAAGATATACACCACGTCGAAGGGTAAAAAGAATGACAAAAGAAGGCTACTCTGTTATTGGTTGAAGAATCTGAGGGAGTGAGTAAATGTGTCCCCATTTCGTGTGGATGTGAATAAAAGAAAAAAAAGAAATGCAAAACTAGCGTGTCATTGCCCATTGCCCAGTGAAAAGATAAAGGGAGACATGCGGATACCGAGAACACCTGACGAGACTGCAAATCATGTGTTGGATTCAGGTTGCATGTCTAGTGGTGGCTGTAGAAACCACATGAATGCAACTGCCAACTGAGTGGATAGATAGATGCCATCGCGTATGGTGTGGGCAACAACTACGCATAAAGATATCAACATCCACATAGAAAAATAATATTAAAGGAAAGCGTGAGAAATGATGCACCTGCTTGTGTGTTATATGTGGCTACAATGCAAGGAGCATGCACATGGAATTCTCATCGCTTGGGCCATCCAGTCATTTTCGGCATTTCAGTGGCCGCGCAAAGTTTGTGAGGGATATTTTTGGTTTTTGCAAAAGGGAATATGTGAAAGGAATTGGAGTGTTGGATAAGATCAAGATTCTGAAAAACAAAACGGATTGTTCAAAGTTCAAACAAGGTTTTTCTTATTATTGTCCCCTTTCTCAATATGACTTTCAAATGGTGAATATACTTTCGCTTATTTAATATTTTATCTTTTACCATTATTATAACTGGGACCTATTTGCTTGTCATGAATTGATGAATCATATTAGCATAATTATTATTATTATATCAAAGTGCCGATTATGCTGGTTCCAGATGCCAAGGAATGACGTTTATGTGAACGTGATATGATCCAAGAGGTAAATACATATCAGCTAGAAGGATTCGTGAAATTCTAGACATGTATGTATGATCCAATTAGTTAAATGGCAAAATTGTTTTATACGAAAGAGATGTTAGATGGAATAAATACAATACTTGATACACTTAATTACCTTGTTAAACACAGATCAAAGTTTATAAGGTGAACATAAAATGCCAAATATATTATACAATTGAAACTAATTTTGTTATATTATCTCGGTTTAGTTTCTATGCATTGATATTCTTCTGAATACTAATTAGATATGTTTATATTTAATAATAAAGTGATATTTCAATTAAAAGTATAAAAAATGGTCCTAACTATGATATCATTTTATTATTGGGTATGAAGTTGTATTACAAGAGCATGCAAAAAAATTCCCAAGTCATTGTGGAAAGTTATAATAATAGGTACTTATAACTTTTTTTCTTTTTTGGACAACAGAATATATCTAGCTATTTAGACTAATCCATCTGGTCCCTTAATATAGTCTAGAAAGACCAAGGATACGATAGTAAAAAGGGCTCTGGATAAACGGTATGTTTTTCCCTCCTCTAGACTCAAACACTAGACCCTAAAGATGATAAGTCTCATATCCATTTCTCATTTAATACTAGGCTAAGGGGTCATTGGCAATAGGTACTTATAACTTATCTAACATGTTTTTATACTTTATTATAAATTTATTTATTGACAGGATAAACTTACTTTATATTATCAACATATAGGAATTAAATTATATCATCAAGATTAGACATTTTTATGCATGGAAAGAAATTTCCAGGGCTTTCGCCCTCTTCAATCAACAAAAAAGAAGAAATTTTGCATTAATTTGTAATTTCAATTAAGTAAAAAATATATGGAGTATCGTTTTATAAAATTACATCACATATACACATACATTTAATTTTATCTTTGGATTTTATAAATATTTATCATGTAAAAATATAATAATTACATAAATCAAATGATGTGCAAATTTAATGTACCATAAGTGTGCCGCCTTTAGCAGCAGCAAGTGGCAAGGACAAGATTCCAAGAACCCGACACTCCAAGAAAGATTCTACAAAGGACATCATAGCAGTTCCCAAAGGTGCGTGAATGCTCTAGCTTAGCTGCAAAGGAGTTTCGGCCAAATTCATCTTTGCGGTCTCATTCGTCACTAGACGATGGGGTTTGCTAAGCATGGTTAAGGATATTAAAATAAAAAAAAATTTAAAGCTTTGTAATATGTCTCATATTTTAAAAGTATCAAAATTTGTTTTTTCAATATCAAATATTTTATTTTTGGCTCCTTAACGCATGGTTCTCAGGAGCGCGTGCCAAAGCGTAGGAGTGTACGCTCTTACGCTTCTTGGACGGCCACGTGCTCACTCCTGCTCTTGGGTGCATTTCGTCGGAGCATGGAGGAGCGACGTGCTAGAGCGTAAAAGTAGTAGGAGCGGCCGCTCGCCCACTCTGCAAGCTCCTATTTGGCCCAGGCAATTTGGGCTTGACCACCCAAATTGGAAAAGAAAAATACCTAGATGAAGTTTTACCTGGTAGAGTTGTCTTAGAATCTTATTCACTATCTCAGAATTCTCTCCCTAAACCGTCAAGCCACTCTCGCTCCGTCACGCCACTCTCGCCCACCACTCTCACTGTCTTGAGCCAGATGCGCACCCCTGCGCACTGCCGATGTGCACCTCTTCTATTTGTTGGCTTTGAGCTTCTGTCGTGCGTCTGTTCTCTCCCCCAATCCATCGCACTGTCGTCGCCCACCAGGTAGCACTGTGGTTGCCCCAGTCACGCTAGGTCGCCGCCATGGCCCTCCATTCTGCTTCGATCGCTTCTTCGAGAGAGAGAGAGAGAGAGAGAGAGAGAGAGAGGTGAGTTTGGGAGACTTTGGGTTGAGAGGGAGTTAGTGTTTTGAGTGTTGTTGAGTTTGGGTTTATTATTTTAATTTGTTTATTTCCTGCCTCTTGGTTTTTTTTAATTTCAATTTATATTTTTTTTTTATGTGAGTAATTGAAAAATGTGGTTAGTTGATTATGAAGTGGTGTTGGTACTGATTATTGTTATTTTTGGTTAAAATATTTTTATTGATTGTTGAAGGTATTATTTGGTTAAGAAAAAATATTATCAAATGAAGAGGCTAATAGGGAGAGTAGAAGTCCTGTTGAATTGAAGCTAGGAGTATTGAGAGTGGAAATGTGGAGAAAAGTTAATAAGAATGCTCAGGGAAATAAGAGTGATATGGCTTGGAGTCATGGAACTTGTATTGATGGAGATTCAAGGAAAATAAAATGTAATTATTGTGGAAAGGTGTTTAATGGAAGTATTTATAGATTGAAGCATCATTTGGCTGGAACACAGAAAGATGTTTTAGCTTGTTTGGCAGTTTTGATGAGGTGAGGAAACAAATGTTTAATGTTGTTCTTGGGTTGCAATAAAAATTGGACAAAAACAAGAGATTTTGAAGAAGGAGTAGCAACCAACAAAGATAGTGGTGAGGATGATTCTTCTGTTGGTGAAAAAAGAAAAGGAAAGGAAGTGGAAACACCTGGAAGTCTTTTCAAGAGAAAGGGTGTTAGCTCTCAAGCTACTATCAATACCATATTTAAGAAGAATTTGATGGAAGAAACATGTCTAGAAATTGCTTCTTTTTTTCTATAATAATGCCATACCTTTTAATGTGGCAAAGAGTGGAGAATTTGGTAATATATTTGAAAAGGTTGCTAGGCATGGCTTAGGATTTAAGCCACCTTCTTATCATGAATTAGGAGTCAAATACTTGAAGCAAAAAGTATATTTCACAATGGAATCATTAGAAGAACATAAAGTTGTTTGGAAGAAGATAGGTTGAACTATTATGATTGATGGATGGACAATAAGAGAAGACGGACTATATTGAACTTCTTGGTGAATAATCCTAAAAGGACTGTTTTTTTAAGTCTGTTGATGCCTCCCATATTTCCAAAATTGCTGATAAGATATTTCATATGATAGATGATGTTGTTAAGGGATTGGTGAAGAGAATGTTGTGCAGGTTGTCACGAACAATGCGGCTAATTATAAAGCCTAGAGAGATGTTGATGGGAAAAAGAAAAAAACTTTATTGGACACCTTGTGCTACACATTGTATTGACTTGATGTTGGATGACTTTGAAAATAAGTTGGAGCTTCACAAGGAGACAATTTCTAGGGAAGAAGAATTACAACTTATATTTATTCAAGAACCCTTCTCATTTCCTTATTGCAATACCATACCAAAGGAGCAGATTTAGTGAGACTAGGTATGACTCGTTTTGCTACATCTTATCTCACCTTGGGTTGCCTCCATGAGAAGAAAGTTGCATTGTTGAGCATGTTTACTTCCAATGAATGGAAATCAAGCAAGTTTGCAAAGACAATGGATGAGAAGTTTGTTGAAAATGTTATTTTGGATAGGATATTTTGGAAAGACATTGTTCTTTGCTTGAAGCTGCTTATCCTCTTATCCATGTGCTTCGTTTAGTGGATTCAGATGAGAAACTAGCCATAAGGTATATCTATGAGGGAATGGACCGAGTTAAAGAGAAAATCCAAAAAGCCTTTCAAGGTGTTCAGAAAAGGTAAACTACAATAGTCTTACATTCTTTAGTTTAGTTTAAATTAGAATATTATTGTGTTTGTTTAGTGGCCAATCCAATTTTTCTATTCTCTAGTTATATGCCATTGTGGGAAATCATTGATGCAAGATGAGATAGTCAGCTTCATAGGCCTTTGCATGCTGGCTACTACTTGAACCCTCAATTGCATTATAGTGATGGATTCAAGATTGATTATGAAGTCAAGAGCGGACTATATGACTTTGGAAAGAATTGTGGGAAACACAGAGAAAATAACTAAGATTGACGCTCAACTTGAAGATTTCAATAGTCGAGCAAAGTTTTTTGGAAGGGAAGTAGCTAAGGCTGCCCTTAAGACCAAAACTCCAGCACAATGATAGGATTCTTATGGGGATGAACACCCAGAGCTCCAAAGATTTGTCATTCGCGTGTTGAGCTTGACGTATAGTTCATCAGGATGTGAGCGTAACTAAAGTGCATTTGAGATGATAAATTTTTAACTTATCACCAATATGATTTATATTTCATTTTAGAATTACTTTTCCAATTGCTATATGTTGAATTCTTTGTATTTGTTTTGGTCCATATAAAGAGGAGAAATCATTTGAAACGAAAACCATGAATGATGTTGTGTTTGTTATGGCTAATTCTAGATTGGCCATGAAGAAGCAATCTAGAAAACATGCTGAGTATAACATTGATGATTTGGAAATTCCTGATCTTGATGAAGATGATTTTGATAATTTCCTTCAATGAGAGGGCAATAAAAATGGAGGAGATCACATAGAAGATGATGAATATGATGATCATAACCCGATGGATTTACTTTATATGTCTTTTAATTCTAGTACTTGAATACTTGAGTTGTGTTCTTTAATGTTCTAGTTTTAAATCATATCAAAAACTTATGGGTTGTGACTTTATGTATTTTTAATTGGAGTATTACTATGTTAATCGTGACTAATTTTGCTTATTTATGTTAGTATATGTGTATATATTTTTGTATGAATGCAATTATCCATTCTAGTAGGAGCTTATGCTCGTGCTATGCTCCTACGTTTTAAACTCTTGTTTCACCCTTCCGCTCTTGTATGGGAGCTCACTCCTGACAACCTTCGCTTAACGTACCCATAGGATACTAGTTAGACAAACTCTTAAACTATTATCAATTCATCAGAACAACACTTTTTATTACATTATAAATTACAGTATCAGAAAACCAGGATCAAAGTTAAAGAAGATAATTTATAATTGAGTTTTACAACAACAAATTAAAATTTAAAAAAAAATTACAGAAAATACAATGCTGTATAACATTATTAGTAGTATATCGTTATCATATACTAGTATCTTGGAATGAGTTGTCAATGATTTTTTTTTAATTATTATCAAGGTATTCGTATAGGGAACATTTAAATTCATTTGTCAAATAATTGAAAACTGACTTGGAAGATCACACAATAAAAAAAATGTTAAACTTGATTTTTGTTAGCAGTAATTTTTAATGTATTAGCCTGATAATATATCAAAATTGAATTCAACTTCCTTAAAAATAAAATAAAATCAACTTTTCAATTAATCAGCTATTCTTTTGTTGTATAGTTCAAAAACTTTTAATAATGTAACAATATATAGGGCTTATTTGGTTAAAATTCTAGAAGAAATACTTGTTCAGATTTTTCATAAACATATATAATTAGAAGCAAAACAACAAAAAAATTATACATTTGAATATAATTATAGAAATATTTGTTATTAGAATAAGAAGTTGTTAAATCATTTGTAAAAAGTAGATATAAAAGTACTTTTTTAAATAAAATTATAATTAAGAGTATGAAAAATTACTTTCGAAGGAAGATGTTTAGATTTCCCAATACTTTTTCCACATGACTTTTTTTATATAAAACTATTTTGTATTTCTTGTTTATTTTTGACTAAATATAATTAATAAAAATATTTAAATAAAATAAATAAAATAAATTCTTTATAGTTGTTTATGTTATGCAATATTTATTGGGCTTATTAAAATAATTATATATATTATTAAGTTATGTTTTATTGATTATAAAATATTACACGCACATAAAAATTGAATTATTGCGATTGTGACAGTGAGAATAGGGTGAGAGTGAGAATAATTTAGTGAAAGAGTATTATTTTTCATAAAATTTATAAGAATAGATTTAGAATCTAAATAATTTTAAAAATCAACCAAGATTACTCTCTCTTTTCTACTCTTTCTGCTTTTACTAAAAACATATAGTTATCTACTTCTACTTTTTTAGAGAAGCACAAACAAACAAATAAAAAAAAAATTTAGAAGTACTTCTTTTTTAAAAATAAATTGAAAAAAAATACCTTTTTCCTCCTAAAAACTTACCAAATGAGTTCGTAATCAAACAGATTTTTAATATTAAACTAATTTCCATTTGAATAAAAGTAGCCCCTAAAAGTAACCACAACCTGGTTGTTGAAGCCAAAACTTCTGTGTTCTTATTTGAATTGCGTAATGGGATATCAGAACCTTAGAATCATATTCATCAGTCACAGTTGAAAATCAGAAAGTACGTAGTATCCATAAATTTGTATGATTTTTTTTAAAAAAATTGTTTTGATGTATTAGTGTAAAACACTTTTACATTATAACTAATCAAATTCTTTCATCTGTATAACTCTTCAAATAAGTGAGAGAGTCAATTATCAATTTGGTAACAATACGTTATTAAATAATTTTATAAAAAAAAATTTATACTATCAATGTATAAAAATTAATTTTTTATATAATTAACAAAATAAAATGTGATGCCAAACCAATCTCACAGTAAGTTTTAGATTGCTTTTCTGGGTACCGATCACCTTCCATTTGAATTTGCTCTTACAAGATTCAATAACAAAATAATCAATTGTACAATAAATTTCCCATGAAGTTGAGACTACAAATGAGAGTAAATCTACCTAGGAAATTTTACCCCAAAAAAAGATCTACCTAGGAAATAAACGATATAGATAAATTTACATTACGCGTTATGCACGGGTTTAGTTGATTACCAAAGGGAGAAACATTCTTGGATGAACACCAATGGATCTATTCGTGGACTTTTTTTCCTTCCAACACGCAAAGGGAGACTAAACCTATCCTAAGAAAACGTGGCTCTTTTAACGCGAATCTACGACACTTCACCAGCGTTTGGCATAAAATTGGGTACCTCCTTTCCCAACCAAAAGATACTTTACCAATTTTTATGTTGAGTACCGCGTGTGACTGCGGCAAGACGATTGTGAGAAGGTGAAGATTAAACGCTTGCCGATAAGTATGACACAACATAATTGACATGTATGTGCTCACGAAAATAAATTATTACCATGCATAATACAAGGTATCACGGCAAGAAATTCAAGTTCCTTTTTTCAACAGCATACACCTGTATAAGGAAGTTCAATTTATTTTCCTACGGCACACACATGTAAAACGTATCAAAACAAAACCACCTATCTTAGGACCATTCAATGACGCGTCGTCACAAGAGTAATCGGACACAAAAGGAAGTGGCAGAAAATTAGGAGTTTACGTTCTTCAATCTGTATTCGTAATAAAACAATAAACAATGTCAGGACAACGAATTCCACGTGTCTTTCTCATCACAACGTGTAAAAGGCCAAATACATACCTCCGTTCTTATCCGCACACCAAACACGAAACATCCCCCGTGTTCCATACCATGTCATCCACCCAGGCCCCGCTACCAAGTTACTTATTCACAATTCACCGCAATCTTAATAATTAAGATATGAGTATCATTTATTTCCTTAGGAAAGAAATTAAAACCAACCTTTTTCTATTCTTTCTGTGCGCGTAAAACTACCTTTTTGTAAAGAAGTGGTGCGGGAAAAACAAAAGGTAACATGAACTTTTTGCGCAAAGGGAACGTAGCAGTCATGGTAAGGTAAACTGTTCCAACAGTAAAAACCGTCAGTCACCAAAGAAACACGCACAGGCAGCTCCAACTAAAATCAAACAGGAACAGGCACAGGGCACAAGCCACTGCCGCACCGATCACGCGGCTCGATCTGCTGTTTCATGATGGTGGTTCCACGGCGTAGCGAGGGAGAGTAGTATTCTGGCTTAGATTACGAGCTCGATCATGAAAATCATCGATCCATCACAATTTACGCAAGATATATATTTCAGAGTAAGATGAATTAAAGAAATAAATAAATTGAATTGAATTGACACTGCCAAAGTACAATGTAAATTGACTAAATTCTAAGAACTAGCTAGCTACGAAGGTCCAAGTACTATGTACAGCAACAAATTAATATGAAAAATCCCCAAATAATTTTAGAAGAAGGACTAAGGACTGGATCCTAATTGAATTAATTAGAATTGAGGAATTTCAATCTTGGGCACGGTCAAAAGACGGGGCCTCTTCACGGGCAGAGGGCTGGAAACCTCGTCTTCGGCGAAGAACTTGGTGGAGAAGTCCGGAAAAGCCGGAAGGTTCAGATCGAAGTCACGGTGGTGGCTGTGGCTGAAGGTGTGGGTGGACCCAACCCCTTCTGAGGCGGTGATGGCACTGCTGCCGCCACCAGCTGCAGCTGCGGAGGAGGCGGCGGCGCCGCCATCGTAGTGGCAACGCTTGTGTCCTCCCAAGGCCTGTCCCGTGGGAAAGGACTTGTGGCAGATGGAGCACTCGTGGACCTTACCTCCACCGTTGGATGCAGCGGAGCTGGTGGTGACGGCGGAGGAGGTGGATTGGTGGTCGTCTCCGGCGGCGGCGGCGAGTTTGCGGTGGCTGGCCTTGTGTCCGCCGAGTGCCTGGTAAGATGAGAAGGCTTTGTTGCATACAGAGCACTTGTGAGTGAGATTGGCGGCGGGGGAAGGATCTGCTGCAGTGGTGGGTTGAACAGCCGACTCTTGAACAGATGGAGCAGGAGAGGAGTGAGGCTTGGTGGCGGGGGTAGCGGTGGCAGTGTCGGTGGTGTTGCCGCCGCGAGCTAGCATGATGAGGCAGAGAGCGAGGTACTCTTCCTCAGAGCATGAAGGGAGAGGGTCCATGCGGGAACGCTTTGAACGCTTTCGCTTGGCCCAGGGTGCCTCAAGTACCCAATATTGGATTCCTCAAAGGTGAAGGATGGGGTGGCGGTGGTTGGTGATTTCAAAGCTTCCAGTGCCATCTCTAAGCTTATATATATATTATCAGCACTCAGTAACAAGCACGCTATATACGTAGATTGGATTGGAACCGTGTCGAGAGAGAGAGATAACGCGAGAGAGGGTTTGTTACTAGGTTGTGCTTCTTGTGTTGTGAATAGGTGTCGTGTTGTGTTGTGTTGTGATGAATTGGAGGTGGAGTAAGAGTGAAGGTGGGTATAAATATAGGCAAGGTGAGAATTCCAGCCAAGGAAGTTGCGTGACAAGTGATGAGAAAGTAGGCGCAATGCCCAACTTATAATATTATTATTTAATAATTGGAGGAAACCAATTTGGTGAACGGAGATAATACAGGTGGAGCAGAGGGAAGCACGTTTCAAAGCTATGAGATGACAAGGGTTTTTCACTCGGTGGCCACTGGGCCTAAGTCGGTCAAACAAAGTGTACACACCAACTGCAACTCGCACTGATTCTGCTCTTTGTTTTTTTTTTTGTCCAAAAACAAACAGTGAATAGTAGTAGATTTGACAGAAGACTAAGTGCAAGTGAAGTCTAGAAGACTGGTTCCAAGTTCCAAGTCAAAACCATAAAAATTAAAAAGCAAAAGAACAGTTTTTATTTTTTATAATTTATTTATTTAACTTCAGATCTAACACAATAAGGGGAACGTGGTCCAAATTAGAGTTAGTCCACAGCAGCCGGTAGGCCACGGGTAACTGGCCACCCAACGACTTTTCCTAGTCAATAACTTTGGGAGCCGACAATGAGTTCGAGAACTGTTTAGCAACTTGGAAGCGAGTCATTCATCATCATCATTCATGTAAGCATTAGCAATTTGCATTGCAATTTTGTAAGAACGAAATTTTATATTAACCAAAAAATGGGTCACCGCCATTTGGTTTGTTACGAGGTTGGTGATAGGGAGAGGACACGGAAGGATCAACCAGCCAGATCATATGTCACCGAGGGAGACTGTTCTTATTGTGGCTAGGAAACTACTCTCAGCGACAGCATCAAGTGGAGTGAGTGCGTAAAGTGTGGACTTGGAGTGGGCTATTACCAATTTTTTTCTTTTCATTTTAGATCTTATTTTTAATAAATATATAGTAAACAACTAAATTGGTGTCTCATAATTTCTTTGATGGATAAGTTGATCATTAATAATTGTAAATACAAATTGGTTTAAGGCTAGAAGCATAGATGAAGAGGAACTCGATTAAGAGAAGGTGAAGTTTGCTAGAGAAATAAATCTTGACCAAGCTAGGAGGAGCTAATTGCAGATGGGAGACTGGAGACATGTAACAGCTTAGCAGCGCAGAGCTCTATTTCTTCAGGAGCTCAGGTTCTAGAACAACTTCAACGCTAAGACTTCTAGCAAGTTATTTTTCACCTCTCCTCAAGCTAAACCTGACAGGGGGTAAGAGGTATAGTATATTATTTTTATAATTGTGGGGTATAGTATCTTATTTTTATAATTGTGAAGGAAGGACTTGAATGTTTACAATTGTTAAGGATCAATTTATGCGTCAAAGAAATTATTCAGGGATTAATTTGGGTGTTTCATCGTAAATATATTATGAAATTAACTTTTTTAAATTAACAACTAGTAATTAAGTAAAGTCGAAAAGTGAAACATGATTAGTTAATTTATGTCTTTTTACATAGATTAAATTTAAAAATTTTAAATCATATAGTTGTCATAGAAAGTCAGAATTATTTATTATTTCAAAACAACTTCTGTAGATAAATATTGAAATGCTAATTTATTAGATATTAAAGCCAGTGTAGCACATTATACCCGTCCAATAATCCAGACATTTGGTAATTGCTAGCTTGTAAGTATCAATTTTTGTGGCAAATAATTTCTCATAATTTAAAATGAAATACCAAAAAGATTTTCAAGTTCTTTACAGATAAATTTCTCGGTTGAGATTGGCACAATGTCAAACAGTTTAAAATACTATAATAATAGTATCCGCTGTTTCTTCGCCTCTCCGAAACCATCCGTACTAGGGTGCATTATCCAAGGACCTACATTAATAATAGAACATGTTCATTTTATACTAGACTATATAATTACCAAAACAAAAAATGTGTCATTTATAAACATTTTTTTAGGTTGCTTTTCATTTGTTGATGCTTGATATGAGTTTTAGTTTTTTTTTATTAGTATTATTCGCAATAGAATTTGACTGATGATAAAATGTGCGTGTCTATTTATATGTGTGATATTTGGAGAATAAGGTATGGTGTATAATAAAATTACACAATAAATACATATCACATATTTTATTATTATTGAATGTGATGTATAATTCTCATTTATCCCACTCACTCATTACATTTAATAATAATAAAATATATGATATATATTTATTGTATAATTTTATTATTTTTATAATATTATTTACCGTTAAAATCCAATTTTTAAAGAATATGAAAAGCATGACAGTTGATCTGATAATCAATTGCTTCTAGGACTCTGGGTAGATACTAGATACTACAGTCATTTTCTCAAAAAAATTAATTATACCAAATATAAATATAAAATAAATTACATCTAATTTGTTTAGCTAGTTAAGGAAAGTGATATGATTAAAATGTTTTATTCGTGAATATTTTGATTATCATATTCAACTCTTTTATTGTTAGACACTACTTTGAGTTACTATTTTGGAAAAATAAAGGAGGGAGTGCTGTTTCTTTTTTCATAA
Organism: Dalbergia oliveri; assembly: GCA_030441495.1. Classification (NCBI taxonomy): domain Eukaryota; kingdom Viridiplantae; phylum Streptophyta; class Magnoliopsida; order Fabales; family Fabaceae; genus Dalbergia; species Dalbergia oliveri. The sequence continues at coordinate 4,691,320 of JAMLFY010000003.1, forward strand.
TTTGTTTTATCATTATTTTTTCATAATGTTATTATAATAGTATTTATTTATTCATATACTTTAAGATCAGTAGTTTGCCTAGTTTCTTTTTTTTTGGGTACTGTAGAAATCATAGTATTTTAATATTTTAAAATATATAATAATTATTAATATTTAAAAATAAAAAATAAATAATAAATTCATATTATATCTATAGTAACTATTTTTTTAAAAATTATATATTTAAATATATTTTTTAATAAAAAATAATATGAAGATAAATTAACGAGTAAAGAATAATATCATTAATATTAATTTTATACAGTATTATCCATTGGATTATCGAAGTTTCAGAGAGGAACGGAGCAGGTGAAGAAGAATTTCAAATGCGTGTTTTCTTTTTTATTTTTGTGTCAAAAATTGTGTTTTTGTTTGGATTAGAAGTTTTGACTCATGTGCGTGCTAGTCTGAGGCCAAGATTTTTAAACAAAGGGAGAGGTGGAGTAACAACTGCCAAGTTCATTCACTCTTAAATTCCTCCTTTAATATAAGAGTCTAGAAACCATGGGATTGGAATTTAGAAGGTTACGCGAAGCATCCACGTAAAGGTAATTCACACGTGCACTTGCCAAACCATTTTTTTGTTGTTTCTGGATTGGTCCCGATTCACCACTCGTCAGTCCCTCGTAAGTTCGTTGTCATATACACAGGAGCCAAGTCAGTTGACTAGATAATAATCAAATCAAATAAAACTCATCTTCCTGGAAACAAAATGAGCAAATTACATTCAATATTGTAAACAATATTGTTGACTTTTAGTTTGACTGAATTTTCTAAACTTTTAATTACTAATAATTAGTATTATCGTTTAATTTAATTTGCTTCTCTTCATTTTATCCATTATGTTTGCAAAAAGAAGAAAATTCAATGTTCAAGTAAATTACGTTATGCTAAAGCCTCTATTAATTCAAAAAGACTACAAGGAGTTGTGGGAAGCAAGTTACTGAGGTAAATAACGAGTTACTTACTATTAGAATCTCCTTATTATTGTAAAATAGGGTTAATAGTATTTTCCTTGCAACACTCGATAAAAAAAATTTCTGGTCAAACAATTTCACCATGTATCAATTTGTCATAATAGCATTCACTTACAACTTTGTATAGTTAATGGCCTTTTCAGCTTCATCTTTTATCATTTAATGATAAAATCACTTTGAATTTAGGAGTCTTTCCTTCACCCACTTAAAATTCATGGTGAACAGAGAACATAGAGCAACAATTGAAAGAATAGTAAAAGTAAAATTTTACTAATAATGAAAATGTCAGGTAATGCAATGGAATGCATCTTGACAAAAAAAAAAAGGAAAAACCCTCAATTTAATCCATCTAAAATTTTAAGTTGAACAAATTGAATTTAAAAAAAATCTTAAATTAGTTCCTAAAAAATTGAATAATGAACAAATTAGTCTATAAAAAAAATCTAGATTAATTCTTATAAAAATGAATTATCAAACAAGTTAGTCCTTCTAACTCAAATATAGATGGACTAATTTAGTTGATTATTCAATTTTGACCAATTTATTAGATTTAAAATTTTGCAAGAACCATTGAGAGTTTTATTTTTCCAATTTGTATAACAATTTAATTTTAGGGATCAATTTAAGAGATTTTTAGCAATCAATTTGTTCGACTTGAAATTTTAGAGAAACTAAAATTGGTGTTTTATTTGTCAAAAAAAAAAGGAATGAATCCTTATATAGACTAAGAAGCATAACAAACTATTAACTAATATATAACAAACTAAATCAACTATAACTAATTTCTAATTACAATTATATCATCTAACATACACTCCTCTTCAATCTGAATTTCAAATTTCTAAACAATGTCACGGTGGTGATGCTTGCTATCTCTTTGCTTTTAAAACGTAGGGTTTGCAGTCCCCTTTTTTCCCCTCTCTTCGCACTCATTGGTTTCTTATTCTCATCCCTACTCTCTTACCTTTTCAATTTATTATACATCCCTGTGCAAAGCATGGGTACTAAACTAGTAAGTTAGAATAAGTTAGTCACTGATGTGCAGTTGTATATTAACAGATGTATGAACCAGTTTTGATCATCAATTACAATGAAAAATCAATTATCCATTTTCTATACACATTGTTAGCAATTTTCATTTGATTGTGAAAATATAGTAACTGTGATCTTAAGAGAATGAATACTTGTTATTTCGCCCATAAATCAGCCAAGCCGAAAGCAACTAGCTTACTTGTTGATGCAAGCAACCAGTGATGTGGTTTGAGGGTACCTGAATCTGATGTCCCCAAAACCAAAACCTAATCTGATGCTGACTTTTATTTGGTCATGAGATCATCTTATCATGGATCGGGATCACAGTAGGTATTCATGGCGGGAACATGTCCCCCAACCCTGTCTCCTTTGAAAATTCACTCATGTCTTCACTTCCTCTTCCACCTCTGTTCTAGTTTAAGAAACTAAATAAATACCTCCGTTGTCATTCTCGTCACATGTATTCATTTCTTTTTTTCCATTGAGATATTTTATCCTTGCGCCCGGAACTAAATTCAATCCTCTGCACATGTCTCCGTCATGTGTAGTCCATGTAAATATTCATCTGGACGAATTTTTTTGTGATCCCTACTCCGGAGTTGAAGAACCAAAGTGGATTTATTTAATGCGAGAAAGATAACATGTACTTGTTTATCTTTTTGAAAAAACAATGTTTATCATATAGTAATTGTTTGAAATTTATTTTAGAAGTCACTATGTTATAAATTGATTGTTTAAAAATTTACTTTCTTAAAAAAAAAGTATTTGATTGAGTGATTTACACATGTTTATTAATTATAATTTTTTTAAAGCAATCCATCATGATCAATCATTACTGTAGCAGATTTTGTATTTAGTTCTCTAAACGGATGAACCTGAAAGATCCAAATCGAATAGAAAAAGGAGGCTTGATTGGCGCTGGAGCCGGTCCTACTTGGGACTGTGGATACATTTGATCGACAATTGCTAATTTCGTCTTCGTTCATGTTTCTCTGTAAATGAGTAATCAAAATTAGGAAAAAGGGGATGTTCGTGAACTGGGGAGGGGAGGAGGTTGGGGACATTCAAATACAATCACGCATGACGCACTTTGATGTAATATGGATGGCCCAAAATGACCTCAACTTTATTCCAATGTAATATTCGTTCAAATAAACCTAGGTACTGTTTCATTGACGTTTTGATCATTGATCACCTCAGCCAAATGCTAGTGTGAACTGTGAACTACGAACCCCCATCGATTCTGAGCTGTGTCCTTTTTGGACTGGACTTTTCTATAATAAGAAATTTGTTGATCCGAAATTAGTTATCCAGGAATTTGTCTTTATTCAGACAAAAAAAAGACGAATTTGTCATCACAAACATTTATATAATAACAATAATAATAATATTCCAAATAAAAAACTTACCATTAAAAAATAGAATCTCACATTTGTTCGAGGACTTTGCTCATAACGAGTTATGAGAGGGGGAAAGTAAACAGAGAAAGGCATCGTATATAATCATAAACCACGAAGTTGGAGTTTCACTCACTGAATCACGAAACAATTGTCTTCGAGAGTAACACTACGCGTCTAAAAAAACATTGATAGAATATCTAAAAAATATGATATAATTATTAAGTGAAATAAAATGATATAATTCACTTATTATTGATTTAAAATTTAACAATCATATCACATTATTATAAAAATAAAATTTTGACGAAGTCTTTTAATATCTAGCCTTTTCCATTTTCTTAAATGTAAAATGTTATACCCCTTTTTGCCTAAATTGGGTGCGTTTGTTTTGTAGGTGGAGCATCAAGGGGTGGCAAACGGGATATGATAGATTGTCCCGCTATGTGTTGACCATAAAACGGAATGGAATGGTTGGCAGATCAACTGGCGTCAACAGATTTTTGTTGTATTTATAGCTATTTTGCCTACCAGGTCCACCATTGGTTAGCCATAAAATGGGGCGAGGTGGGTACAGTCATAGTTATTTGGATTGAAAATGCTAACTTTGTCAAAAAATGGCGAGTTAGACGGACAAGCTTGGTCAACATTTGCCACTCCTATAACACGCTACAATTTTTTTGATTTTATTTTAAAAGATAATTATAAAATTTCAGTATTATTTATTTTTGATTTTAAGAAAATACTTCTTTCATAAGTTTAACCAAATGGATCCATTAATTGACTTGGTATAATTTATAATATTTATCATTTAGGTTGAATTAATGAAATTTATTTAATAAAAAATAGAGTAAACACCAAATTAATCCCTGATAATTTCATTGATAAACAAATTAATTTCTAATAAAAAAAATATTAGTGCTAATATCTCTCACAATTACAAAAATATGATACTATAGGTCATGATAATTTTATCAATCGATAAATTGATCCATGACAATAAAAAATTAGTATTAAGATCCTCACAATTGTAAAAATAGGTCATATAGGCCCCTGACTCACTTGTAACCTGTTAAATGTTAACGTAAACTTTAATTACTAGTTTATGTGACACCCACTAATCTCAATCAACACTAACTAAAACACACGATTTATTTGTATTTGTATTTTATTTTTTTGCAAATACCTCCCAAACGTTTAAATATTTCACCATACCCACTATAAAAAAAGAAACTAATATCATAAATTCATAATTATTTTCTCAAAAGAGCTATATGCTAGAGTACAATTATTGCATATTACAAAACAATACAATATCACCATACTTGGTATGAGATACTCTATTAAATTTTGGAATATTTAGGAGAGATTTGCAAAAATGAAAATTGTGCATTTTAGTCAATTGATGATGATTAGAGTTAGAGAGTGCTATATAGATCAATAATTAAAGTCTACCTAGCATTTAGTAGGTTGCAGTTAATGAAGAAGGTATAGTATCCTATTTTTATGATTGTGAGATATCTCAACACTTATATTTTTTTTTTTGTTAGAGACCAATTTGCCTATCAATGAAATTATTAGGGACCTATAATGCCCTATTTTTACATTTGTGAAGGACCTCAACACTAATATTTTTTTTATTAAGGGCCAATTTGTCCATCAATAAAATTATTAGAGATTAATTTGGGTGTTTACTCCAAAAAAATAAATTTTTCAATACTTACTCTTAAAGCAAGTTAATTACACTCTCCTTAGAAATTTATAAATTAAAAGATTTATAATCGATTTTTGAATTGCAATTTTTTTTTTTTGAAAAAAAAGGATAATGTGCCACTAATATAATTACATAATTAGATTTTAAGAACGGAATAAAAATTTTCAATAAGAAAATCATTTAAGCCATACTTTCAAGTTTCTTAATCTTTGTAAATCTTGTTAAAATGACAAATAAAATACACTGAAGAGAGCATGCTCCTTAGGAATTTGATTTGATTAAGTGAGTTAAAATTATTGGATGTTTGTCGATATATTGCAAAAATTCAAAAGACCTAAAAAAACTAATTTTATTTAATTTTTGAATGGCACTAATTTTAATGGAATTGATTCATTTATTTAATTTTTTTTAACTTCTAACACTACATTAATAGTAATGATATTTGTACCTAAGATCTCATGCATATTACCTAAACTCCTTGTTAATAGACCAATCTTAGTGACTTACTTAATTAACCTTTTTCTTATGTTTCATTTCATCATGATGGATGTTTAATCCTGAAGTCACTTTTTTTCGGTAGATTATCTATAAGAACTTATGTAATTACTCATTGAGCTTCATGGCATGCCTAACGCTCAACCTGAATGAGCTTCATCTTCAACATAATTTTTTGTTTATATGAAAAAATAATGAAATTCAAGTTTGAATTATAAACGATGCAAATTTTTATTCAATCTTTGCTTTTGAATTTTAAAAACTAACTACATAGTCTCCAAAGACACATGATAGCACATTAAATAAGAGACTTTAGTTGGGCTCATAGTTTCCAAAGATTCTTGATAGTTGATAGAGTGGTGCTATTCATACATAAAAAAGGTGGGTGTTTAATAATCATTGGATGTGATTGTAGATACATACACTCTCTATCACATCATATGATTGTTAGCAAATGTCTAAAACAATTTTTAAGTGTGTGAATAGTTTTTTTTTTTTTTTGGTAGTTGATATCGCATAAAATAAGACACTAGTTGCAGCAAAATGCACATGTTAGCATCTCCACTAGTAAAATATCGACACCAAGCTCCACACAACATGCACCTCACCAGCCCAAACGTGTAACAACACACAGATTGGCGGAGAGACAACAAAAGTAAACGTAGAAACGATAAAGGCATGAAGCACGAAGTGGGAGACTCGCAGACTGATGGTTGGACCAAAATGCCCTTCCCCAGACAATTTTCTTATCTCACAGAAAAAAGGAGGAAAAAGAACAAAATCCCTTCATTATTAGGCAGTTGATTTTGCATTCCAATTGAAATAATGGTAGAGAAGAATCTAAGGGCTGCCTAGACTGGTAACAGGTACACTCCCATTGCAAATTGCAAATTGCAAATTGCAAATTGCAAGCAATCCCATTCCCCTTTTTCTCTATTTTTTGCTTTGGTTTGTTTTTGTTTTATTCTATTTACGTTGATGATTTATACGAGAGGTAGTTTAAAGTCATAAAGTTGATTGAAATTAAGGAAAGAGAATGCAATCAGGTCCGCGTGTGCGTTGGTTCTCCAATTCGTTGATTGGGCCTGCGAGTGCCGCAGCCGCTCTTAGATTCCCACTCTTGCCAACAACTGCGAATTCACTCGCTGTCTCTGTCTCAGTCTCAGCCTCCACTCGCTCACAAATTCGAGGACCTCCCCTTACCACTCTCACTGTGCGCTCTTCTGGTTGGTAGATTCTCTCTCTCTCTCTCTCTCTCTCTCTCTCTCTAATATTGGATCGCAGCTACTCTTTATTTTGTCTGTTTCTGACCTTGATTCATTCAATCGGTTCTTCCCTTCCACCAGTCAGTGACTCTCCTCAACTTACTGAAATGGCTTCCAACGATGCTCAAGACCCCCGTATTCCTAGAATCTCCTCTGCAATCCGAGTCATCCCTGACTTCCCTAAGCCTGGTTGCTGTTCTCCTCTTTTCTTATTCCATGGTTTCAGCAAATTTATTGTTGTTATTATTATTTGATTTGACTGTGTCTGGATATGTGAAGCATATAGTGCATTGTTTTTGGCAGGTATTATGTTCCAGGATATAACGACGTTGCTACTTGATCCAAAGGCTTTTAAAGATACAATTGACTTGTTTGTTGAGAGGTACAGAGATCAGGCTATTTCTGTTGTAGCAGGTACTCTCCCCTGCTCCCATATTTTGTATCCGCAAGTTTTTTATGGTTACTCCGTCTGATATAGCTTGTAATGCACAGTTTTCATATTTGTTTCAAGTCACGGTCACTCTTTCAGAATTGAGATTTATCTAAAGATGACTTCGATGTATATATATGATGTATCAACTTACGATCGTTGGATCTGTTTACATCGTGTTGCCATGTCCCTTCAGTTTGTGATCACTGGGGGCATTGTTTCGGTGCCTAGGTGCATAACCCATAATTCCTTCTGTATTTTCATTGGTTTCCAATACAGTGTAGATAGGGCTTACTGGAATGATATATTGAACCAACAATATTCATTTACTAATTGGCGTCTGATAGCTTTTTTTATGGCATAATGCTGCAGGCATTGAGGCAAGAGGCTTTATATTTGGCCCCCCCATTGCATTAGCTATTGGTGCAAAATTTGTCCCCATGAGGAAACCCAATAAATTGCCAGGTATATGATTTGCACCTCTCTTGTGAAAGAACTGCATATAACCATATCAGAAATTCGTTGTTAGCAAATAATTGTTGTTTGAGATATTTGATCTGTGTATTGCATATGGTCTTATAATTTATTTTTTTTTCTTTTCCTCTTTTGGTCCTGATGGTCTTCTAATTCCAAGTTCTGTTTAGCTGCACTGTGCTAATTTTAAGCAGTTGATACATCTCAAGGTTTCGATTATCTTTTCAGGGGAGGTGATCTCAGAAGAGTATTCTTTGGAATATGGAACTGACATAATCGAGATGCATGTAGGGGCTGTACAACCTGGAGACCGGGCCTTAGTCATAGATGATCTTATTGCTACTGGGGGCACCTTATGTGCTGCAATTAAACTACTAGGTAAACTTGTCAACTTGAATGTTTTATCGGGAAGGAAAACTAACACATGAAAATTATTTCTCTTCCTTTTTAAGGCTATGCATGAGTGGGACCATCTCCTTGGATTAAGTGCTATAGGAAGCAGGGGTTTGTTTTATCTTACAGCAGTAAGAATATTTGTAGTTGTGTTTGTGGTTTAAAAAAGTCTTATGAAGCCATGAAAATGAGCAAATATTGGGCGCAGATCCTTATGAACGACAAAAGAAATCAATCCTATCACTGTTACACAGCTTCATGATTTTCCCTTTCCTTTCTGTTTGTTTATGCATTTAGGCAAACAATGCATGTAGGATACATTATTCGTCTGGGTAATAAACCTGGTTGTACCCTTTTGATCTACCACTATGACTGTGTTTTCATGTGACTCTTCAACTGGAAGCGTGCTTAGTAATACTTCACGTTTACTGCTTAACAAGCATTTCAATACATTCTTAGTTGTTCTGTTTGTTGCTTTATTTGTTACAGAACGTGTTGGGGTGCAAGTTGTTGAGTGTGCTTGTGTGATTGAATTGCCGGAGTTAAAGGTATGGCCTTCTGCACATATATTCATCCATATATTGGCTAATTTTCGGCTTAGTTCATTTCTTACACTTCAGATAATTTGGCAACACGTGTTTTAACACCGGAACTTGTAGCTTACTTAATCTCAATATTTGCATTTAGGGCCTCAAAACATAAGCAGAGCTAAAGAATGATTTTAAAAATGTCCAAAAACTGAATATCTCTGATTTTTTTTTTTTGAGAGACATCACTCACTGTAATTCATGTGTAGACTGTGTACAAAGTTATTTGTACTGTGAGCCAACAGAGAATGACTTGGGTTGAAATTTTCAAATTTGTGTATGGGATCGGTCAAACCAGCTAGATGCTATTAGTGTGGTGCCCAAACTGAACAGTCATCATGGGTACCTAAGAATGTTGTGTTGTTCCGTTGCATTCAACAAACATAAATTGTTTGGACTTAGGAGGTCATTGGTGACCAGAATGTTTAGTGCTCTCCTGCCTTGATCTTATTATAAAATACTGCAAATCTAGCTGGAGGCTTATAGAAAGTTACATCATCACTTGAACCCCTCTTGTTGTCATTGCCTTATTTACAGCTTCTTATCCTTGAAGTGTTGCACTTATGATTATTAATGTGTGTCCATTGTTTCTGAAGAAAGGCCATAACTTTTGCGATCTTTTGTTCTGGACACTACGGGAATTGAAATAAGCATGCTTGTAAATTGTAACTAGAATACCAAAGGGATCTCAATTGTAGTTACCTTGGCTTAACCTTTGACTATTTTGAAAAGTGCATTGTGTTCTCTGCAGCATATTCTCCTAAAAGCGTTACTTGACTACTTTGAATACCAAATCTTGAGTGTTGCAACTTAAAATTCATGGCTATATACATTTTCCCTTTTTGGCTTATTATTTCAGGGGCGGGAAAAGCTGGGCGACAAGCGGCTTTTTGTCCTAGTTGAAGGAGCTTGATCTGTGTATTTTTATGATTGTGTTTTAGTTATTGACCGTTTGAGCTCTTAGTTGTTCGTGCTTTATTGATGACTGCTTATATTTCCGTAAGATATATCTTGATGGGATGTGCTGAAGAAAGCTCGGCTGCTGGTGCGTTCGAGTTTTATATGAGATTTTTTTTCCTTTTTTTGTTTGCAATTATCTTTGGGCTGTTTGGTTTGAAACTCTTAATTTATAGTGTTATATTGAATAACCAAAAGAGAGGTCAAGCGTTTATTAGTAGCATCTCTATTCTGATATTGACTATTGAGTGATGGTGACTATAATAAGGTGCTGGTTGCCATTCGGTAGCGGAAGGTCCCTAAGTGTAGGACTGTAGGTCCTTTGGTGTACTTAATGACTACTAAAATGGCCATCCTCACCTGTATGATGTCCATTTGTAATTATTCTTTACTTAATAAAAAGTATTAGCCAAGCAGAATTTTACCATAATGATGACTTGTTTATAGCCTTTGATTTTTTTGTTGGGGCTAATATAACCTTTGAATTGATAACTGAACTTTATTCCTTTGACTTCTTCAATTGTTTTTTAATCCTCACCTGTCTGGGACACCAATTACTTCTTCAATTGGCATTTATCTGATTTCTTCAATTGTCTTCACTCGTGACCATGTTGATTATGATCTTATACTATTAGACATTATCATATTGGTATATCAAATGAACTCTTAAAATAACATATATGGTGGTTAAAATAGGTTTCCATTGTATGTGTAAAATTTGCTTTCTTTAGATGGTACTAAAATAATTATAATTATCTAAAAAAGAAATAATTACAATTAAAAATTAATTATTTAAATTAAATTAACTGATCAATTACATATGATACTTGATACAAGTGTATGAAATGAGATTTGATTTATAAATTACTTATTCAATTATAAAAAACGTTTATTATGTTTGAAATCTATTAAATAGTACTTGAAATGATTAAAAGAAATATTGAGTTGAGTAGAGTAGAGTGGTTAAAATCAAATTAATGCGTCCACTAAATCCTATCAAATTTCATAGAATTTTAAAGCTAAATATATCAAATTCAACAGGTTTAATAAATCAAATCATTTTTTCTTTTTAGAAGTTCCACATATAATATTTGTTGACAGATTAAATCAATTCCTATCTTAATAAGTTTTGTACTTAGTTTTGTAAATGACAAAAATAATATTTAGAGAGATTTACTATTACAATAAGCTGATCTGGTTGATCCAAATTGATTAGTAATATATTCTAAACAGTGATAGTTTAGATAGAAAAAAATTGATGAAATCAAGCAAAAGAAAAGTCATGATCAACGATGTAGATTTTTCTTTATTGAAATACAAGACCTTATGCAAAACCCTATTGTTTCGTACAATCGGTTGGCATAAAGGAAACTACTTGTCTGTCTATATCAAACCCAATCAAGTAATTTGATTGAGCAAAGTTACCATAAACCCCGACATCACTACTAGTGTTGACAAATGCCAAGCAGAAAACGCCATCTTTTGGCGGAATGAAGGTTTGGATTGGACTCAACTGTACATCTGCACCTTCAAAATGGGCCGTTAGCATAGGCCCATCAAGGTTAGTTTCTGTTTTATAGCAAAGCTGCGTTGCCAAATCTTGGTCACCTTCGACAGGCTTCAACGGAACCTGGTTCCTCACTTCAGTCACTAAGCTATCATACAATTGTTGAGGAACAATAGTTGGTGGTGTCCCCGAATCGATGAACATGTTACCTTTTGCAGGAGTCAGTGAAAAACCATCAAAAGGCAAGAATTTGTCTCCCACACTAATACCTAGCAAGGTAACAAAATAAGGGGTCTTATCTTCCTTTGCAACCAAAGGTGTAGATACCACACCATCTCCTGAGACTTCACTCCCACTACCAAAACTCATTTTGCTTGAAATGCTAATGTCAGTGTGGAATGGGACCAAGCACTGTGAGAACTTCTTGCCTCCAAGGGAAGGACCGATTTGAGAAATGAGTGACAGTTCCCCTCCTCCTAGACCTACTATGCCCATCTCACGGTCATTGAAACCCCCCGTGTCGTTGTGTCCACAACCAAAAATAATGCCTTTAAGGGAAACGAGTTCCCCTGTGGTTGAGGTGAGGGTAACTGTTTCCAGTGCCAGAACACCTTGTGTCATGGCAGTACTTGCATAGGCGTAGGTGTAATTGCACTGATTCTGAGGGGAGCACACGCCTGTGTCCAATTTATGACACTTGTCTGATGTGCATGAGATGTTACTGTAAGTGGAGGACTTTTGAGGATCAAACATGGGGTTTTGTTGCTTATAACAATCATCACAGGGTATACAACTTGTCCATATAAGGTCACTGCCAGTGTCCGCTATGCCGTAGATGGTTACTGGTGGATTTCCAATAGAAAACTCCATGAGATAGTGATCAATATTGACATTTACTTGGGACTGTGCAACATTTGGATTATAAGCTCGAGAGGGAGCACTGGGTGTGTTCTTCCGAATCAGATTCACACTGAACCCCCCATTGGCGGCTTCAATGGTTGAGAAATGTAACACATGAATGAGGAGAAAGATGGCTGCAAAGCATGGATGAAATGTTGCGGGATAACCCATTTGTCCTCTCTGTGTATACGTGAAGGAACCAAGAGACTTCGAAGATGATAAAACCCATTTGTCCTCTCTTTGCTTTTTATATTTGCTCAATTTTGTTGCGTGCTTTGTATTCGAGTCGATCGTGATGAGCGTTGATGACTTCATGGTCTGCTTATAGATGCATGTCCATTCCTTTTAAGCTAAAACATAAAAACTACAATCAATGTTTGTATTCGTAACTTTTATAGAAGAAGATTGTTGATATATATATCTTCTTAACTTTTATTTCCGATAATGCAATACTGAACAAGTAAAGCATTAAATAAAAAATCTAATATATTTAATATCTTTTAATATATTTATTATAACAGATAAGCATAGGATCATTATACATTAAAAGTTTCTTCTTTTTTTCTTTCGTAAGATACATATTATACATTGTATTATTATTATCATATTATATTAAAAGTTTCTAATGTACCCAAAAAATATTAAAAGTTTCTAATGAATAATGTTGTTTCCAATTAAATTGTAAATTTTTTTATGATCCTCCTTATATAGAATAATATTGATTAAAAAAATAAAAGTAGAAGGTATTTTTTTAAAAAAAGTATTTTTGCATGATTTCATAATTAATATTTATTATACAATTATTAAGCCTATAAATTTCTTACTATTTAAAAATAATTTGATATTGCATTCTGCTATATTTTGGTGTATGATATGTTTTTGAAAATATAAATCAATATAGATTATTAAATTATATATCTATTGTTTTTTAAAGAGTTAATATTCATTTTAATCCCTGATTATATTTTACATTCATGAGTCAAATTAGTTTCAAACATTACAAAATATTAGTCAAATTAGTCCCTCATTCCAGTTTTATTTAACATTTTATCAATTAAATGATATCTTGATATACTATATGTTATTTGAAATATAATGAAATTTAAAATAACTCATTTTAGTGTTTAAAATTGCACAAAATAAGCCATTTTATAACTTGAAATTAAGGTCTAAATGACTTATTTTTTATAATTTTAAACATTAAAATATGTTATTTTAAAATTAATTCTACTTCATATGATATAAGATATGTCAAAGTATCACCCAACATTACACAACATCATTTAATTAATGGAATGGTAAATAAAAGTGGGTTGGGGAGTAAAATGACTTAAGTTTTGCAACATATGTGATGGATTAATTTGACTCATTTTAAAAAATAACTAAAATTACTCATGAGTATAAAGTTGGGAGTAAAATGAATATTAACTCTTTTTTAATATTCTGAAATTTGACAATTTCTTTTGTGAACTTGAGATATATTTACCCCAAAACGCAACTAATCCCTCAAGACGTAAGGCTCACATGCATAAGTTTAGCCTCTGGCACGAGGCCTTCTCAATATACACCTATAAATGATCAAATCTCTGACTAAATATAAGAAACACAAGCTAACTACTAGTTCTATGACAAAAGCACAAAAGTCCCCTCACAACATCAACAAATGTTCAGTGTGATAAAGAACAGTTGGAAGGGTATTTTGAGAAAATCAAACAAAAGCCACTATAATTAAAGTGACAATAGATATTTAGGACTAACAATAACTATCTCCATAAGCGATGTATTTTTTTTTAGTAATAATACTTGTACAACAAAAAATTACGACATTTATTCTTACACTTTTCACTTTGTTATCATTGGAAGTCTTCATTCACCCTACTCACTCATCACATTTAATGACAATAAAATGAAAGGTAAGAATGTTGTAATTTTTTATTATACAAGTATCATTTTTTTAAATTTTGTTTTAGACATGGACATTGCACATTGTCATGACTTTGCATTATCACAACTAAAAGTCCTTGTGTCGGATAACATGGTCCCGGTGTGTTAAGAACCATACCATGGTCCAAGAAAAAAATTATGAAATGTTCTCCATTCCAGCTTCTTAAAATTACAAATAGAGCCTTTGTTTTTTTAATTTACATTTAATGTCAAAGTGAAACAAACGCCTTCCTTCTCCATCTAACCAAGACAAGTAGCCAAGCACTAAGCAATAGTCGAACTGTCCCAGCCACCGCTCTGAAGTCATTTGGTCCTCTGTGTACATGGTTGACAACGGGCAATGTGCTTTCCTCTTTGACAGCTTCGGTGGCATCTTGGACGAGATGGTGGAAGAAGGCATCCACTTCCTCATCCCCGCACACCTTCTCTACCACCAATGACCTTTAAATGGTCATCCTCACCCTTCGCCTCCTTTCTCGCCTTGACACCGACTGCCTCCACCACCTTAGAGCTAAGTATCTTTTTTAAGCCATTATTTACGGTGTTTGTTATGCACTTGTGTGTTTAAATTTCTTGACCAAAGAAATTCAAAATAAAAAGAAAAAAAAATCAAAATCAACCTTTTTTGTGACTTGAGAAATAGGACGAAAGAAGTTGTGAGGATTCTATGACTGGAAACTGGTGAAAGATAATTTTTGGTCCCGATATCTTTTGGACCTTTTAATGTGCCTCCCTTTTATTACAAAATTGCCCTCAAATAATATGTTATTTCCTTCAACCTCATGTCACTTTCGATATGATCCAACGCTGCTATCGCCACCCCATGTCGCCACCGCCACTGACCCTTCAGATTTGGCCCATCGTGTTTCCAAGCATTGTCAGCCGCTGATGTTGTCACTCATCCTCAACCAACACAACAAACTTTTTTCCATCTCAAATCCAGTTCTTCGTCTTCTGGCTCTAGCTCATTGCCTCTCCAATCTATATTCACGTTTTCCGACAAGCCTTGCCAGTGAGTTTTGTCTCCGCCATCACAGATCTGCTTCATCACTGTCTTAGTTGATCTGGGTTGTTCTCTGACCTGCGAGTGTTTCTGGCGATGGCCTTCCTCTGCTCTATCGCCTCGACTTCAACACTAAACTGGTTCTTCGCTCAGTTTAGATCGGGTTGAGATTTTGCACACATTTTTCGAATGTTGGTTGAATATATCTACTATGGCTTCAAATCCATTTCAATTCATCTGCCATATGATTTTGTATGAGGTTTTGTTTTCCTTTTCTTTTTCAATTGAGTTGATTCTTCAATTTTATTTTTATTTTTTTTGCTTTGATGATCTGCTACTGCCACTAAGTTTGTGACGTTCGTGATTCAACTAGTTTGAACTAGTTTGGTGGATTCAAGATTATTTTTGAGTTAGGGATACATTTTTTTTTTTTGGCTATTAGAGAAATGCTTGTTTGAGTACCAGATTTAATTGCTACTATGATTTGCAACTGCTTGTTTTTTTGCGGGCAGGTTGCTGGAAGGGGCGGTGGTTCCTATGGTGATGGTGGTTGTGAGAGGAGGCTGGAAAGAAAAAGGGACAATAGGCAATTAGGGTAGTTTAGTAATTTTAAATATTTGTATTTTATTAAATTATTTAATGAATTTTATTTAGTAATTAATCTATTAAATCTTAACTAGTGAAATTTGATCTTATAGTTTAAATGAGGGGACTGTCACAAGATCCAAAATATATGAGGGATCAAATTATTTTCACGTAGTGTATTAGACTAACACTATTACACTAAATTCTACTACTCCCTATATTCTTGAATAATTTTTTAGTTTTAAATATGAACTGAAATTAAGGAAATGATTTAAAAAATATCAAAGTTAGAAAAAGTTTAAAATAATTTACTTAATTATCCTTATTTCTTTTTAATATTTCAATGTTTTCTCTCCTACTCCACTATATCTCTTGTCTCCTCCAATAATATTTTGTGGGGATATTATTGAAAAGAAATAATAAATGCTAATTAAATTTTTTATATAGATAATTATTTTTAGGCAAAGAAAATTTTGAAAATGAAAAATTAAGAGAGTATTAAGGGTGCATTTGCTTTGCTATTTTCAATTTTCTAGATTTGTGAAGGAAAAATTGAAAAACTAAAACTCAAAATTTCACTTTTAGTTTTTCCTTTCACAAATCTGAAATCTGAAATAACAAAGCAAACACCATAAATCTGTTAACACATTTAAATGGTCACGTGTTTCACATGACATGCGCTGGATAGCACATTTACTATAGTCAACTCAGTGGCAAGGTAGCTTTATATAAAAAGAGTAAATACTAAATCGTCTTTACAATTCTTAATGGACAGATTGGTCCTTACAAAAAAAATTAATGTTGAGGTCCTCACAATTATAAAATAGGACACCATAAGTCCCTAGCTAACTAAGAATCTGATGTGTCACCCATTTCCTGACGTGGTATGCAAATTATTAACCTACGTGGCATCCATTAATCCAAATCATCACCTATTTATTAAAACACACCCTTTAACTTTTGCAAATCTCTCCCAAAATATTCTAAAATTTCACAAATGCCCATTAAATCCAAACAAAGTCCTAAAACCAGAGATTCTTAAAATTTCTAAAATATTCTAAAATTTCACAAATACCCCATTGTTCAAAGGAGTCTTAAAATTTTTCCATTTGTAGGAGGAAGCGCGGAAACCATAGATTCTTCTTAAAAACAAACGGGCAAAGCCCCCTAGTTTTTACACTGTTTTTTTTTGTTTGTTTTCGGATGTCAACAATTAATTCGTAGCTCAATGCCTCGCACTTCATTGGAATCAAACGATTGAACCCCACTTGGAAAGTAGTTCCAACCACAGCGAGTGCCCAAAACACGCCTGAAACGTTAAGGATTTGCGTGGAAGGCAAAGACAATAATGCATACCTCTACCGATCGGCCGCCTGTTGTTGTTCACTTCACTCTCCGTCGTCACCTGAATCGCAACAGCATGCAACACATGTTATTGTTATAATAAATGGAGAACGATAAAAAAGGAGCTGAGGCTTTGTTTGGGTTTAATGAGGTATTTGTGAAATTTTAGAATGTTTTGGAGGATTTACAAAATTTAAAGAGTGTGTTTTAATAAATAAGTGATGATTAGGATTAGTGGGTGGGGCGTAGGTTAATAAATTACATGCTAATCAGTAAATGATGACACATTAGATTCTAAGTGAGGAACTTATAGTGTCTATTTTTATAATTGTGAGACTCAACATTAATTTTTTTTGTACATGAATTTGTTAAAATTATAAGGAATCAATTTGGTTACTCTATAAAAAATAGAGCTGAGAAAGCCGTAATTGGAGCCTTTGGGAGATGAACCCTAACCCTAAAGTCGCGGTATCAAGCGAGAACTCGAGGCCACGGCATACCCAGAATTTCAAAAGGGAATAAAATCAGATTTTCTATATATATATATATATATATATATTGTATAGTGGCCTTTTCAATTCCTCAAACGTTTGCGTTTCGGGGTTTAGGGTTTCTTTAAGCCATCTGAAAAGGTCGGGTAATGGCCGGTGCGATTTCCAAAGAACAACGAAGACCCCACCAAAATTCCTTCTGTTCTGTACTAAAGAATGGAGAAAAATGTCGATGCATGACGCGTGGAATGGGAGCACGAGGATCGGCGGAATCTGAGGATATAGTAGTAGCTCAAGTGACTGTTCCAAATGTGTTTATCAGCTAATTAAGTCCATGTAACTAATTGAATTACGAAGAAATCCGTGGTATTGCATTAATCTTAAAGTAAGATATCACAGCTAGGTTATTGGATCTGTCATGCCTACGCGGGAATCATTAGCTTATTAAGTTCTAATATTATTTTTTCGGTTTTGCTGATGAGTATATTTAGGATACTAGTTAAGAATACTAAAAAAAATAAGATTCAAAATTTTATAATGGGTCTCATATTTTGAAAATGTAAAAACTTATTTTTCTAATACTAAACATTTTATTTTTTACTTTTATCCAATACCTCAAGAACTGATTAGATAAATCCTTATTTTAAATGATATCTCACTTTTATGCTATCTATGCAACATTTAACGTGAAAAAATTTCTTACACTATCAGTGAAAATGTTTCTTGCATCCCAAGGGGTGCTTTGTTTTGCATCATGAAAGAACTGATCTTCACATCCAGCGAAGCAAGAATTTCTCCACATATGGTGGGGATCCAGGTGGAAATTGAAGGCGAGGTCTATTTGTGCATATGAAGGACTAACTTCTTGTTTTGATGGATAACTGGTGGAGATTTCAATAATCAATTGCTCTATGGAATGTGGAATTTAATTTGTATCTGGGGCGTGTTAACCATCATTTGAGAGTAAATGTATGTAGATATGCAGTGTCCTTGCATAGCCTAGTGGATATGATCTGTCATATATTACTGTAGAAAATCTTAGACATGGTTAAACAAAACACTGAATCAGTAACACATTGTATGCTAATTGGGATTTGGGAAATGGTTGAACGGATTCTATGTTGATCCTTCCTGTTAAATTGTTAATCTTACACTCAGGAGAGGGAACAGTGAGCGGGCTCCACCGTTGCCATGTCGGTCTTAAAGAATGCCAGACTCCTCCGCACGATGTGGCCGCCCTTGGACCTTTTTATTTTCTTTATTTCCTGAAAGAATTTTTTTTGTTTGTTATATTCATGGACTCTCCCGCGTTCCAACAATATAGTAGAAAACGCGCATGATGTTGCTTTCTTGAGTTCAAACTATATCACTGTCACCATTAATTAAGAGACTTACTAATCAGAGTTAGTCACCTCTCAGTGATTATACTTGGACACCCCAGTTGCCCTTTTGATGGCATTTTTTTTCATAACAAGTCTTACTCATAGGTGTTTAATTTAAATGCCTTTTTGAAGAATGACATTATTCTAAATTATCATGGCATGAAATTGGTTCCCCTATGAGTTGTCGTTTGCCTGGTATTAGCCCCATAGTGGACTCCTGAGTTTAGTTACAGAGAACTAGGACCTACCAACAATAATTACGAATTAAAATATCTATTTACAAATGAAGTCAATCACTAACCCTTTTTTCCCCTTGCTTAGCATTGAGTATAAATGTGTCTCTAACTTTTTGCTGATGACAAGCACCACTTAGCTTCTGTTTGCCGTGGCATTAGACCACAAAAGAATCGCTCTTTTTGCTTTAAGTTCCCAAGTAGACAAGAAAGAATGGAAACTCTTGGAGCCTTCCCTGATGGAGAATGGGATTGCATTCGCAGAATGCTTGCTATTGAAGAGCAAGATCACTCACCACTACCATTTCTCGGTCAGAGTTCACTCATGCTTGGGGAAGTTGATGGGAGCATTGGAATACAATCCATGTGTTACTCCACTTCTGAATCCGGGAGAAATGAAAGTATGTTTTATTCTTTTGATGCCGACAATTCTAGTTTGCATTATAACTCTCAAGAAAGTAGTCACAGTAGCAATTGCAGTGACCATAGTGTCTTCATTGCCAATCCGACTGATACAAGCTTCTATTTTGGTTATCCTGATAATGTGCTAGCAAATAGCACCTATACATCCAAGGATTTTTGGATGATGAATGAAAAAAACCCTGGCTCCTTTGTTCCGCCGCTTATTGACATTGTAATGGAAGAGAATGTCAGCTTGAATGAAGATGAGACAAGCGATAGATCAGAGAACTCTGATCACAGTCAAGTGGAGCCTCTTTTTTAACCCCCAAGCAGTCGCAGCTCAAAAGGAAGCCTGATTTGCAAGAATTGCAGGTGCCTGTGGGAGATGAAATAAACATAAACACATCTGGGGATCCGAAGAAAAAACCTCGTGTTTCAAAAGATGTAAGTTTTGTCTTTGACCTTGACTCTATTAGGGTATGTTTGTGAGTCCTTCCTTTAAAGTTCTAACTCACAAGCATACCCTTGGTTAACTTGACCAACCTTGTTAGCTAAAGCTAGGAGTTAATGTGTAACAGTTTGTGTTGTCTTGTTTTCAAATTCAGGTGCAAAGATGCATGAAGAATACATGGTCCAAGAAGAACCAGAAGCTTGACAGAATTGATGGAAACGATGCAGAAGAGACTAATGTAGGATCAGATGGACATGGCTCCAGCAGTTACACTTGCACCTCAGAGGAGGATAATTCTAATCAGGAAAATAGTGAAGGAGCAACTACTTCATCGTCGAAATTACCACCCGCGGCTCTCAACTTAAAGGGAAGACAAGAGCCAGTAGAGGATCAGCAACAGATCCTCAGAGCCTTTATGCAAGGGTATCCAATTTCTTCCAATATAATAATATGTTTTTTCTCCTTGTGTGATGCCATTGCATAACACAGAATATACTATATTTATGTATGGTACTTAATTGTGTTATTGAATGTTGCAGAAAAGAAGAGAGAGGATAAACGAGAGACTAAGAATTCTACAGAATCTTGTCCCCAGCGGAACAAAGGTATATACTGTTATCCTGATTGTCTTCCATTTTTAATTGGATTTGGGTAGATTTACGTTCTGGCTGAGAGAAGCAGAACTAACTTGGGGGATGGTCATATATACAGGTTGATATAAGCACAATGCTCGAAGAGGCGCTCCGTTACGTGAAGATTTTGCAGCTCCAGATCAAGGTAATAAGAGACTTGGATCGCATTAGATTGACTTACGGTTATTTTCTCAGAAAGATCAACATATATATAATCAAACTAGCTGTTTTTTTTTTTTTTTTCAATCTCTTTTGCAGCTTTTAAGCTCTGATGACTTGTGGATGTACGCTCCGATTGCTTATAATGGACTTGACATTGGACTTGATCTCAGCAAGAAGATTTCTCAACCTTTATGAGATATTAAAGCTAATTCTTCTATGAAACTTCTTTGGAATTATATTGGATTAGAAATTCAACTCATTTGCAAATCCTCATGTGTAATCCCATGATTTGGAAATCCTATCTCTTCTGGTAGGAATTGTAAATTATTTAGTTTCGAATGATTTTCTTTTTTACTTTTTCCATTCTAACTTTTCCGTTTCCGAAACAGAGGATAGAGACTGTCAGATCTCATTGATGCATATTGCATGGATATAGTATGGAGTTGTAGGACTTTTAGTTTAGAAGATTGGTGTTTCTCTTTGCAGGCAACAAATGATTTTATGAATGGAAATGGCCCAATGCCATAGTTAGAGAAGGTTTTGTTAGAATTAATGTAAAATTATTATCTTGTATTAGGCAAGTGCATAATTAGCTTTCGTAATTATAGCAGCTTCCGTAATTATAGCTTAATCATAGCCTAGTATTGATCTTGTAATGATGTATATAATTCTGATTAGTCAATGGCATGATCACGGATTACCTTTCTTCATGGTATCACGACCCTAGGCGCCTTTCCTCTTCTTCACGCTTCCGCCGCGCCTAGTATTCTTTCTCTTTACCCCACCTCTTCTTCATCCGTCAACTCTTATGTCTAACCCCAAATCACCCTTTCATCCCGCTCTTCCGTTTCCAACATCAAGACCCACATCTCCATTACTCTTGAGATGGAGAACGTCCAATATGCGACGTGGGAGAGCTTTTCAAAATTCATTGTCGATCACATAAAGTTATCCACCACATCATCTCATCGGACAAAGGCAAGGAGCAGGTGCCAACAACCGATGATGAAAGAGCTATGGCTGACCCTCGATGCAACGGTTCTCCAGTGGATTTATGCCACGATTTCTAGTGACTTGTTGCACACCATTATTGAACCTGACTCAACGGCAATGGAGGCTTGGAATCGATTGCGTGACATATTCCAAGATAACAAAAATTCCCGTGCCGTAACCCTTGAGCAAGAATTTTCTCACACAACCATGGAGGATTTCCCAAGTGCCTCTGTATTGTCAACGGCTCAAAGTAATCGATCAACTCAGAACGTCGAGCACCGTCTCAAAGGGCTCGTTCTTCAAATGGTCGGTCTCACCGAAGCCTATCGTGGTGTTGGCACACTCATACGGCAAAGCAACCCACTTCCCCCATTCTACCAAGCCCGATCTATGCTTACTTTGGAAGAGGCGGGCATGGCAAACAGGTGGTCCTTTGTGCAGCAATGGTGGCTAGGGAGTCGGTCGATGCACCCTCCTATGCAAACAACTACCCTCCTCACCGTAACAACGGTGTTGGCAAAAAGGGTCAACCCGCAACAACAAGGGTCAAAACCGCTGGTGGCAAGGGCAGTGGCCGCGGTGGAGTGGAGCAACACTGGGCGTGGTGGCGGCCAGCTTCCTGGGAGAGCGGATGGTCTCACAGTGGCCTTGGCTGGATGCCCTGGCCTATCCCTCCATGTCCTTACCCATCTACTCCTTGGCCCGGCCCACTTCTCAGCAACGCCCAGCCTCCCGAGGAGTTCTTGGCCCCAAGCCTCAGCAAGCTTTTCTCCACCACTCCCACCAACTGACATCAGCAGGCAATGCACACACTTGGGCTTACCCCTCCTGACCCAAACTGTATATGGATACTGTGCAACCTCTCACATGACATCCTCGCAAGGTAATCTCTCGTCTTATTTTAATTTGAGCAATAATAATCGTGGTATAATTGTCGAAGTGGTCATTCAATTCCAATTTGTGGTCATGGTCACACAAACTTGTCTTCCCCACACCCTCCTTTCTCTCTAAAAAATGTCCTTCATGCTCCTCAACTTATTAAAAACTTAGTGTCAGTTAGGAAATTTACTACTCATAACTCGTTTCTGTTGAATTTGATCCTTTGGGTTTCCTGTGAAGGATTTCAAACGGGCAGCATCTAATGAGATGTGATAGTCTGGTCGAGCTTTATCCCATCACCACAACAATAACCACAAATCAAGCCACATTACCATCAACTTTTGCAGCTTTAGCACCATCTTTATGGCATGAACGATTGGGTCATCCTGAGCTTTCGTTTTTGACTTCCTTAGGCTAAATAACTTTATTGAGTGTACTAAGACTCATAATTCTCATGTTTGTCATTCTTGCACGCTTGGCAAACATGTTCAAATGCCTTTTGTTGCTTCAAATTCATGCACTTTTATGCCCTTTGATATTATCCACAGTGATCTTTGGACATCCCCGTTTGAGCTCTTCAGGCCATAGATATTATATTCTTTTGTTGGATGATTACTCTAATTTTCTGTGGACATTTCCTTTGTCTAAAAAGTCTGAAGTTTTTTCCACATTTCTATCTTTTAGAGCCTTCATCCGCACTCAATTTGAACGGGAAATAAAGAATATTCAATGTGATAATGGTAGGAATTCGATAACGGGCCGTTTTGGGAATTCTGTAAAGCTAATGGTTTATCTTTCCGCTTTTCTTGTCCACATACTTCCTCACAAAATGGAAAAGCCGAACGAAAAATACGAACCATTAACAACATTATTCGCACTCTACTTGCCCATGCTTCTATTCCACCATCATTTTGGCATCACGCATTACAAATGGCAACTTACCTTCTCAATATTCTTCCCCACAAACATTTAGCTTATCAATCCCCACTCAAAATTCTCTATCAAAAAGACCCAACTTATTCTCATCTTCGGTGTTCGGATGCTTATGCTATCCCCTTTTTCCCTCCACCACTATAAATAAGCTTCAAGCCAGATCCACCCCGTGTGTCTTTTTGGGTTACCCATCTAATCATCGTGGCTACAAATGCTATGATTTGTCCTCAAACAAAATCATACTCAGCGCCATGTCATCTTCGATGAATCCCAATTTCCGTTCGCTAAGCTCACACTCCAACCCCACATTCATTTGATTTTTTGGATGATGGGTTGTCACCCTATTTGGTCCACCATTTAAAAACAACCCTGCCACCCAACCGCCTCAAACCCAACAAGCTCCACCTTCATCTCCTCTTCAAGCCCCAACACATTCTCCAAGTCCGACCTCTACTCCACCTACTGACCGGTCCACTGCTCCCCCACCTTCGCCCACAAGACCACCTCAGCTAGCCTACTCCAAATCTGAGCCAAAGGCCAGTCACACGAAGTCAGCATGGGATTTTCAAACCAACCAAAAAGTACAGCCTCTACCCATGTCACAAAATCACCTCTTCCTCATAATCCCGTGTTGGCCCTTAAAGACCCAAATTGGAAAATGGCTATGGATGATGAATATAATGCTCTTATTAAAAATAAGACGTGGGAGTTGGTGCCCGTCCGCCTGATGTGAATATTATTCGATCTATGTGGATTTTTAGACATAAAGAAAAATCTACGGTTCTTTTGAGAGGCATAAGGCCCGACTTGTAGGTGATGGTAAAACTCAACAGGTTGGCGTGGATTGTGGTGAAACTTTTAGTCCTGGTTAACCGGCATCTATTCGTATTGTCCTCAGTCTTGCTCTCTAAAGCTTGGCCTATACATCAGCTTGACGTTAAAAATGCGTTTTTGCATGGAGACTGAAAGAAACTGTATATGCATCAACCAATGGGTTTTGGACCCAAATCATCCTGATTATGTATGTCTGTTGAAGAAATCTTTGTATGGGCTCAAGCAAGCTCCTCGGGCTTGGTACAAGCGCTTTGCTGATTATGTTTCCACTATTGGGTTTTCTCAGGCAAGTTCAATCATTCTCTTTTCATCTACAGTCAAGGTACTCATATGGCTTACATTCTTTTATATGTGGATGGCATTATCTTAACTACCTCTTCTGATGATCTTCGCAAGTCTATCATGTCCCATCTCCGTTCAGAATTTGCCATGAAAGACTTGGGGCCATTGAGTTATTTCTTGGGTATAGCTGTAACTCGTCATGTCCTGGTTTATTTTTGTCTCAGAAAAGTATGCAGAAGAAATAATTGAACGGGCTGGCATGTCTTCTTGTAAGCCAACTACGACTTGACTAAACCGAAGTTGAGTGCTACTTCTAGCACACCTTATGAAGATGCATCCCATTATTCAGCCTGCAGGTGCCTAGGATCTCACTTCACAAGGCCCGACATATCATATGCGTGCAACAAATTTGCTTATTCATGCATAATCCGATGGAGACACACATGCATGCTCTCAAGCGCATTATACGCTACATTCAGGGCACTCTGAATTATGGGTTGCATCTTTGTCCGTCCTCAACAACCACTCTCCTTTCTTATACTAAATGCTGATTGGGTGGCTTCAGAATACACGATCGACATTTGGTTATTGTGTTTTTCTTGGTGCTAATTTGATCTCTTGGTCCTCTAAACGGAGGCTGACTTTATCTCGTTCTAGTGTAGAAGCTGAATATCGCGGGTCGCGAATGTAGTTTCTGAGTCCTGTTGGTTAAGAAACCTTCTTTGGAGCTTCATTGTCCTATTCGAAAGCTACATTGGTCTCCTGTGACAATGTTAGTGCGATTTATCTCTCTGGCAATCCTGTTAACACAACGCACTAAACATATTGAGATGGATATTCATTTTGTTCGCGACAAGGTTGCTCATGGACAAGTACGTGTCCTCCATGTCCCGTCCGTTATCAACTTGCAGATATCTTCACGAAAGGGCTTCCATTGGTTCTTTTTGAAGATTTCTGGACATCTCAGTGTTCGCAAACCTCCCGCTTTGACCTTGGGTGTGTTAGAATTAATGTAAAATTATTATCTTGTATTAGGCAAGTGCATAATTAGCTTTCGTAATTATAGCAGCTTCGTAATTATAGCTTAATCATAGCCTAGTATTGATCTTGTAATGATGTATATAATTCTGATTAGTCAATGGCATGATCACGATTATTATTTCTTCATGTTTGATCTTTGGTTGTCACGATTTTATGATTTGGTATGTTATGCTGTCAATTACTTTTGTCAATTTGAACCTTGATGTGTCTACATTGTTAAATATAAATTTTCATATATAATAATGAAGGCAAATGGTATGTAAATTAGATTTAATGTACTGATTAAATAACAAAGCTCAACTTTAAAAAAAAAATCAAATTGACCAAGATAGTTTGTAAAAGGTACTTAACCTTTGCAACTACAACTGCCTTACATTATAATTGCATAGTGAATTAGTCCATATCAGTCCGCAATGTGATTGTCAACGCTGTTAGTCAAACAATGAACTTTTATTCTTAAATCCAATAACGAATGGCTCATAAATGAAACGAAAGAAAATCATTCTTTATTCACATAATGCTCATTTTTTATTTTATTAAGATATTTATATATACAAATATTTTTGTGAGATTAATTCTTTATGTACTAGCCAAAAGACTTTTTTTTAATAATTATATTCTCTAGTATAATTTAAGAGTGTGTTTGTTTTAGCTTTTAGAAAAAATAACTATGAAACTTAAATTTTAAATGTAACTAAAAATGTTGAAAACAAATTTTTTTACAAGCCACCATTTTCAACTTCTACCAAAAAAAAAATGAAAACAAATTTTTAAGATTCTGATTGTTTTTAAAATATTATCCAATTATACAAAGGCTATTTCGTAGATGTAGCTGAAAAACAAAAAACAAGAAACCATACAATGGCAAAGAAATCATACAATATTTTAGAAGTCCAAGCCCATGGTTATTGGCAACGCGATGCCTGTACCTCCCTAGCTACCAATGTCGATCTCCGGCCACCATGATCGGCCAGGATTTTGCAGAAATGTTCATTATTTTGATTTCGAATTTGATTAATATTATATTAAGAACAATATTTATGGAAAGATGAAATATGATTTCATATGTTCGAAGCCTTGTTTTGCCATGGCCAATGATGAGCCCATTGTTCCCGGTTTTCAACGGCGACCATCGGCGTGCATGGTCTATAACTACACAACATAGCACAACACTCACACTCATTTCACCGTCTCTAACTCCAGGTAGTCATAGTCCCATACGTAGAACCTACATCATCGTCTCGAGGTCGTCGCCATCACTGTCATAGACTATAACCACTGCATCTAGGTCGCCGTAGTCATCGATCGAGCAAGTCAACCAATGCAGATAAGGGTACACACTAGAATGCCTTCAACAACGTCATCGGCGTCCATGGTTTCACCCTACGACATCAAGTTCTTCACCACATGCTACCACGTCAACTAATTTAATAGTACACACCTCAAGCTCATAAATTTCTCCAACTTTTAATTGTTGGACAAAACATTGCGATAAGAGAAACAATTATTTTAAGGCCATTGCTCATATGCTTCCTATGGTTAATGCCTATGGTGCCAATGTCTGGTTGTGCAATAGCAATATGCTATTTGGTATAGAAGGCCCCACAAGAGTATCCTCACCACATAACCAATCTTTGGACGACACCACCTTCATCTCCTCCCATGCCCACCATGGCAAAATCACCTTCATCGACACCTTCTTCTTCCACCAACTCTAGCATGACGTGGATGCCGCCGCGCCTCCCTCTCCTAAATCGGCATCCAAAGGCAACGCCGTGCTCCTCCTCTCCACAAACTCTATCTATTTCCCCGTGGTGTGCCTCGCTGCCATGTCCCTCAGTGCCATTATCACCACCACCAACCCCCTCAATTCTTGAAAAAAAAAGAATTGAAGAAAAAAAGAAGAAAGAAAGAAAATATATTTGGATTGTACAAATTCAAAAAAATAAAAATACTATAGTGGAATTTAGTTAAAAAAAAAAAAGCATTTGAACTTGATTTTTGTTATCGCATTTATCACCCATCCCCTCGCTTTCAAAATTGCCACAACGCCTGACCTCCCAATTATCCTTATAGAACTCGAAGACTACCCTAATAGCAACAACACTTTGTCTCGAAGTGGGATGGAGTTGATGATAAGAGCGGAGGACAAATGATGGCGAGAGTGGTTGAGGTGGCGGAGGAGGAAGTAAAGGGGGAGGACAATGACAATGAAGACTTGGACTTAATTTATAGAGATGAATGACGAGAGATCAAATAGGCTATTGACTTGATAAGACACTTGAGCAAACACCTTATTTTAATGCCTTTAATTTCAAAATTAAACAAAATCAGTGCTCTTTTCAATACATAGCCAAACTCATAGCTCTGTTTGTAATTGCACCATAAAAGAACTATGTGTCGCTATAAAATGGACTAGCACATAACTTCAAGATGAAGTTTTTAACAAAATAATACTATTCCAAAATTCAAAAGTATGAACATATTTATCATTGTTGAATGTGATTAACCTCAATTTCTCTACTCAGATTATATTCAATGATAATAAAGTGAATATATCAATTGACACATATTTTTTGTTAGAATGCAATATCTAATTATTTATGAGCTTCACTTAAGCAAAAAGTAATTTTTTTTTTTGTGAAAAGAAAATAAATTATCCAAAGGCAGTTTTAATATTTACCATTCAATCATCATAATAATTGCCACGTGTAAACTAAAACTGTTTTTCAGTAATCAGCACACAATCATATAATAATAATAAATCCAATGAAATTCCAAAGCAAGAGAGTTGTGCCCAAGGCAAGCCTACTGTATTTTGTTGAATTGAATCCAATCGCCACTGCCCTCTCCTCCACTCTAGCTAGCTGTTCTGCAACTTCCATTCATCCACAATTCCTCTCTCATTAAAAATGTCGAATCGATACGTTGGTCAGGGTAGGCAAGAGAACAGCAGCAACAAGGGCTCCGTCAAAACCCAAAAGAAATTCGTCCCCAAAAATCCCAATCCAAACCCTCCTGCTGCCACCCTCTCGGCCTCCCTCAGAGATGCACAACAATCGACGTCAACCAAACCATCGAATGCCCCCCAGGTGGTAGCAGGCTTCAAATGGGCAACGATGGAGAGTGGGTCCCCACCAGAGCAGAGCACGGCAATTTCGTAAAGTACCTTCCGCAAGACGAGGCTGTGGCGGCTGGCCTCGGCGCTGAGGACGGCGGATTGGATCCCGTTGAATCTCAGAGAGTCGTCGATCTTCTCAATCGGGAGTTGTCTCGCCTGCTCAAGTTGAAACCCAGGGAGTTCTGGAAACAAGGTACTTAAAACTCTGATCACTGTTATTTGCCAACTGTTGCATCACTAGCTCATCGTTAAAACATGTCATGTCTATCTTTTTTTGGATCTTTTAAGTGTTATTTGTTGTCTGTTATTTGTGTTTGCAGTGGCTACTGATAGCTACCTGCATGAGTTTCTGGACAGCTTCTTACAATTTAGGAGCAGATGGTATGATTTCCCTCATAGAGGGGCCAAAGGTATTGTTGCTGGGGTTATTGTTGGAGAGCTTGAATTGAGTCGCCGTGTTTTCATGGTATTGTATCGAATGTAAGTTTTTGATGAGTTTGGAATGGGCTGTGATTTCAGTTCTCTGTTTTCCTTTTTGATCTTTTTGGGAATGATTCATGTATGTGTCTTGCAGTTCTTCCAATAAGGATCCTGGTGCTCGAGCTGCTGATGCACTCAGTTTAAGAGACCATGGAGGTGGAATTTTCTCTCATCCATTTTACAGTTTATGCACAATAGAATTCACTTTACCATGCAGTGAAGGGTTCTTGTTTGTCTTACCTGTACATAGTTTTGTTGCATTTTGTACTTATCACCAACTATTTTACCTAATAAGTAATAACGATTTCTTTGTCTTGTTGAATTTTTGTAATCAAATTTGGTATAGCTAGCTTCCTATTAAGTACGTGCCCGTATGACATGTGGCCGACACACATTCGTACTCCTCCAAATAAAAAAAATATTTTTCCCAACTTGGACACACGATGGCCACGACCAGACAATGCTCAAATGCATCGGGACATGTCTTTGACACAGCTAAACACAATTCCTTTTTTTTCATTATTTTTGATAGACCAACTTAAGAAGCATCAAAGCCCAATCAAATCCAAGTTTAGTATGAAGAAAAGAACAACTTCAGAAATCTATGTGTGCGTGTGTATATATATATTATGAACTGTGAATTTTTTCTTAAATTTTTGCTTATATATATTTATGCTATGTTCGTGTCCTATAATTTAATGAGTTTGGTGTGTCTTGTTGTGTCCCATGTCCGTGTCAATGTTTGTGCTTCATAGCTAGCATCACAATGCTTTACGCTGCATGAGCATGCAGACTCATGTATATCTTAGCATATACAGAGATTGGAACTTCTTTCTTTTCCCTTCATTTATTTCTGTTTTAAATTTCAATATTTTGAAATTTGAACTTAATGTTAGAACTAAGATTTTGAACGTGTTCTAAAAACTTTATGGATATATTAGAAACCATTGGCTTGCCGTTGTAATACTTGTCAGTCACATGTGAAGGTGCTAATTATTTCTTAAATATGTGCATGGGCATGCTGCTTTTTTAACTAGTCATTTCTGCATTTAATGGCATATCACATATTTACTAATGCATTGCTTGGGAATATTATTTACAATTGTGGATTTATGTTGGGCAGTTGCTCATGTTGTGTACTACTTTTTGAAGTTTTGATTCACTGTTGTTAACTAATTTTGCCTGTAGTTCTTTTGCAGGAGAAGAAGTTGCTTGAATTGCCAAAGTTGTTAGATATTTGTGCCATATACAGTCATGAAAATGAAGAAAGGACAAGATTGCTGGTAATAGTTTTTAATCAATAGCGGATCAATGAGTTAGCTTGGCTTCTAAGAAGAATCATTGTCTATGAAGTTAAAGTTTTCCTTGACAATTTTCCATGTAAAGATCATAAAAACTTCTATATTATTTTTCCATGACAATAAACATAGTTTGTGTTTGATGTCCTTTTTGGTTTTATTTGGACAAAAACATTAGAGGTTCATTAAGATCTGTTAACCCTGGTAAGTTTCCTTCATTGCTGTTGAAATCTAATGTGATGGATTGGGTGTTCTCTATCCCTATTTCGCTTGATTTATACCAACCTGTTCTGTTACTATATTGGCCAAGTAACATATAGAAGGATATTAGTCCATCTGTCCATTCTGCTAATAAAATTATTTTTTATTAAAATAAAAAGAAGAGATATTAGTCCATCTATCTGTGCATTATGCTGGGCACATTTTATGCTTATATTGCTATCTCAATCTGAGTGGTCTGCCATGTGCACCTTTGTGGTGGTAATGCCATTAGTTTCTTCCATGCATTTAAATTGCCTTGCTTATTTTTCTTTTATCTTTTCCTCCCTCCTGTATTGCAGATCAGAAATGCTTTGAATGCTCAGCCTTGGATCCATAATAATCTGACAGCAGTAATGTCCCATTTCCTAGGAATTGTCAGCACAATGCATGAGCGTTGCAGTTCCACATTGGAGGTATTCTTGTAATTTGATGTAGTGTTGATTTGTTTCAACTGTATCTATGCTGTTTCATGTAATTGGTAGGAGTTGTTTGTCAATATATGATTCCTGATCGTTCTTTCTTCTTGGCATTTGTTTTGAACATCCAGTTGACCTATGATGTGCCTGATGACCTTTCTCTCCTTTCCATGAATTATTTAATTTATTTTAAAGGAATTAATGCATGCATATCTTTTATACAGCCATTTACAATTTACTGAATCATTATAGAATGTTCGTTTGCATAGTAGTATAAAGAATCAAAATTGTAATGGAAACTTTCTTTATGGGGAATCATGTACAGGTCTTATTTTCGTCAGGAAATCCTGATTACCAGAATGGTAGTTTTCTTGAAGCTGATCTGCTGGAGGTGAGTTGTTATACTTTTGTCTCATAAAAAATGAGTTCTAAGTTAATTTTATTTAATGGGGGTGATAAACCAGATATGAAAAGGTTCAAATCCTGTATCTAAAACTTGTAATTGCAACAGCCTGGGAAGAGTGATTGGCTTATTTCCTACGAAGAAAGTTGAATGAATTTATATTCTGTGTTTCTAATGAACTTTTATATTGGAAAAATGCTGGGAGGGAAAATAAAAGTACTGAAAGGCACCATCAAAGCACATCTGGAAGTGGACAAAATTTACACATGGATGGAAAAGTTGAATAGTAGAGTAGAAGCAGTATACTATCTAACCATCTAGACCCACAGTATGGGAACACTTTAGTCTGCTCTTCAGTTTTTGAGCTGAGCATTTTTTATTTTATTTTTTTATATTTTAGAATGACCACCCATTCCTTTCCAACTGGGTGCAGTTTCAACCACCTGTTTAACCTTACCCATATAAGTGAAGGATCTGGGCATTATAAGAGAGTAGCTGCAGAAAACATTGAATATTGGACCATAGCAGAGCCTTAGATTTTTCATATAGAGTAGTTACAGACTACAGTCCATACCTAAAGGCAGTTTTAAACAGAATTTTGCCGTGGCAAGTGACATGTCAGGGAAATGTGCACTGGCTTCCCCATAATATGTTAAAAACATGTAGCATTTTGTTTATTCACATTGTAAAATTTTGAGCCTTGATTTATATAGTTCTTTGACATATGTAGCATAATATTGATGCCTTTTGGCTTTGTGGTAGGTTATGGATTTTATAAATGATGCAGTCGTATCACTCGATGCATTTGTTAGTGCATACAAACCAGCAGCTATATTCTTCTCTTGCCCAATTGAAACAAGGTATTGTTTACTGCCGAGACCTTTGGTTTTTTTTAATGCCTAAAGGCTGAATTTAAATGATTTTCCCTGGGAAATGACTTGTCTAACGGCTTTTTTACCGAAATAAAATTAAAAAAACATTATATACGAAAGTGTCACGTTTTGAACTTTATGTACGTATGTATACTTTTTTTTATATTAGAAAAATCGGTTAACTGTCATGATTCTTAAACCCAAAATACAAAGGAAGTGGTCATTGATTGACCAATTTCTGTTGATTATTTTTTCCATAGAAATTGGTCAATATTTGGTGATTTCCTTGCATCTGACACTTTCATATGCAAGGAAATCACCCATGTATTGACTGATTTTGGAACTTGCTCGGTCCCTGGCCCCCACTCTCCCTCACATGCTTTTTTTAACATGGCATGTTCTTATCTATTTATACAATTATACAAATACAATACAATGGACTAAAGCTTAATTATATCAGCTTTGTAAACGCTTAATGTGGTTCCTTCAGTGTATTTCGCAAATCACACCAATGCAGCTTGTTTTTTCAGGTAGGGGTTGAAAAATTAAAACCCAATAAATAATTTTAAAAAATTAGTATTCCAAATAATAATGATTTATTATTTATACAAGCTGCCAAGACTCTTACCATTAACTACTCATACTTGCTTAGAAGCACAATATTTGAAAGAATATATCTTAAGTAGAATATACCATACAGTTTGAATTTCGGCCAGAGTGATGTAACACAATTTTTATCTTTTAAATAAATACGTAGATTTCACTATTTTGACTTCTTCATGTATTTTTCTTTAGTTTTAGCAAATTCCGACAAATAATATTCTTACCATAAATAATATTAAAATGGGCTCGATTGTTACATTCATCCCACCGCAATTAATTTTATTATTCGATCGTCAATATTTAATTTCCTCAATGAAACACATACTTTGTCTTTTGTCTTTTGTCAATGTTTCTTGCTGGTTTTTTTGAACTATATATTCACTTACTAACCAAAAAAAAAAATAAATTCATATATTATTATGATAACAAAATTGTTATACCTAACAAAGTTCTGATAATTTTTTAGACAATTGACATTCTGTAAGTCACTGATTATATTCAAATAAGTAAACACTTTTAATTCGATGTTAAAATATAAAGTTTAATTTATATAGATGAACAACTTCATCAAAATTACAAATCATAATGAGCTGTTGTGATGGTAAATAAATACCTTTTTTGCTATAGTAGAAAATCACTTTATATGATCCGTTATTTTGATGAAATTATATTGATTAACAATTTAAAGTTATACAAATTAAATTCTAAAATATAAAGCTAAATAATTTGTTCTTTCTTGGGAGAAATAAATCATTATTATTTGGAATACTAAATTTTTTAAAATTATTTATTGGGTTTTAATTTTTCAACCCCCACCTGAAAAAAAGCTGCATTGGTGTGATTTGCAAATACACTAGAGGAACCACATTAAGCATTCACAAAGATGATATAATTAAGTTTTAGTCCATTGTATTGTACTAGTATAATTGTATAAATAAATAAGAACATGCCACGTTTAAAATAGCATGTGAAGGAGAGTGGGGGCCAAGGACAACCGGTTGGAAATCGGTCAATACATGGGTGATTTCCTTGCATCTGAGAAGTGTCAGAAATTAGTTAACTATTAACCGATTTCTGACACTTTCAGATAAGGAAATCACCCAAGTATTGACTGATTTCTATGAGAAAAATAATCAACAGAAATAGGTCAATCAGTGACCGCTTCCTTTGTATTTCGGGTTTGAGAAATCACCTGACAGTTAACCAATTTCCCTAATATAAAAAAAGTGTACATGCGTACATAAAGTTTAAAATATGTCACTTTCGTATATAATGTTTTTTTTCATTTTATTTCGGTAAAAAAACCCTTGTCTAACATTACATTTTGTCTATCACCTGTCAAAGATATATGTTGATTAATTTATCAAAATAGAATCCATGGTTAAGATTGATAATTGAAAGTTCTCCTATAAAATTTTGATCTTTTCTGGTCTGTATTGTTTTAGTTATGGGAATGAGGAACTGCTAAGCTTCCTTGCCAGATTGCATGATTCACTGATTCCATCCTTGCAAAAGGGATTCCATATCATTTTTGGTGATAGACAAGACGGAACAGTATCTAATATCGTAGTAAGTTTGAAGATGTTGAGAATGAGATTATTGAAGTTCGGCTGGCAATTATTGCACTCTTGCTATCTAAGTGATGAAGTGTTCGTAGAAAGCGTCCATCTTCCAGCTGCCACGAAAATGTTTCCTGCCAATGTGGAGGACCCAGTCATCAGAGCAGATATCCTGGTTCAAACATTTAGAGAGATCAATTCAGTGTCATTACAATTTCAGGAAAGCCATCAGAAAGAAACATTTCTTCAAGATGTTGAAAGGAATTTCAATATATTAAGCAGAATTGAGAGACTAAAGGAAAATGGTAAAAGATCTTTTCCGTACATTAGTATAATTCACTTGCGTATGCATGTAGGAATTGTACATAACTTACCGGGGATGGTATAGCTTTTGGTAAATAGCTAGATCTACTAAACTTTTTCAGAGGGATTAACCATTTTATGCTTTTTTAATGTAAGCTGGAATTTGTTTTTTCTCTTAAGCTTTTGCACTTTTTTCATACTAATAATG
This sequence comes from Dalbergia oliveri, assembly GCA_030441495.1. Taxonomy (NCBI): domain Eukaryota; kingdom Viridiplantae; phylum Streptophyta; class Magnoliopsida; order Fabales; family Fabaceae; genus Dalbergia; species Dalbergia oliveri. Next base: position 4,726,602 of record JAMLFY010000003.1, read on the forward strand.
GTTCCTAGCATAGCGCATGCTTGCTCTTTTGTTTATCTAATCAAGTTACTCTTATTCAGGATGGATATTCATTGATGATGAACAGCTTCAATATATATCTGGGATTTTGAGTTCTCTGAAAGAGATTTATAAGGAGCCATATTCTGCAAAAGCCACTGTGCCAAACCAGACATTGCAGATGGATGAAGATGCTGCGATTGTGGAGTCAAAAATAAGTCAAATTAGGGACCTGTTCCCTGATTATGGTAAAGGGTTTCTGGCTGCGTGTCTTGAGGTCTATGACCATAATCCAGAAGAGGTAATTCAAAGAATTTTAGAGGGAACCCTTCATGAAGATCTAAAGCGCTTGGACATGTCCCTAGAGACAGTGCCACTAGGCAAGCACACCACTGTGGGTGGGAATGATAAAGGCAAAGGTAAATTTGTTGATTCTTCACCGAATGATAAAGGAAAAGGAAAAGGAAAATTAATTGATTCTTCGCCGATGCCGTCAAATACAGAAGCTGTTAGTGGGAAGCAACAGACGGGGCGCAATTGACATCATCTTCAGCTTCAGTAGGAAAATTTGTAAGGAAATCTAAGGCTGACTCGCCTGATCTCAGTATTCTAGATAAAAAGAATGAGGAAGATACGTCAAAAACTGCTGCTATGGTTTTACAATATGAATATGACGATGAATATGATGACTCTTTTGATGACTTGGGTCTAAGCGTGGCAGACTCTGGGGTAGAGGAAACTGAATTACTGGGTGACAAAATGAGTGCAAGATCGGGAAAATCATGGGCAACAGAAACTGGAAACTCAGTCCAGAATGCTCCTAATTCAAAATGGGGTTCCAGGAAAAAGCCACAGTACTACGTCAAGGATGGCAAGAATTACAGCTACAAAGTGGCTGGTGCAATAGCGGTGGCAAATTCTGATGAAGCTTCACTAGTCACTCAAGCTCAGACGGAATTAATACATGGTCTTGGTCGCGGTGGCAACTTCCCGCTTGGTGCAGTAAAGAAGCTGACAGATTCCTACAAGGAGGATGATAACCAATCTCATGTTCCTGAAACAGAGGGGAGAGGTATTTTGGGCAAACCTGGAAGCAGGGAAAGGAAAGGAGGGGAAAGACAGAATGAGCCTCACCAGCAGCTGCAGCAGCAGGATAAACAATCTGATGTTTCTGAGGCGGACAGCAGAGGGCACAGGGGTAGAGGCAGAGGGAGGGGGGAGGAGGAGGAAGGAGCAATCATTACAGAAAGGATCGAGCCATGAAGAAGCATTTCTCTGGAGTGAGTGGTTATTAGGTGTACATAAGCTCATCATCATACATTTCTTACTTGCAAGATACCATACTCCGGCTAGCTGGTCGTTTACCGTTTGGCTTGTAGACAACATGTGAAATCTAATTTTGTGCAGCGGTAAAGTTCGCATATATATATATATATATATATATATATATATATATATATATATGCAGAAACCCTCATCTTCTGACTCTTTCCTCCTTGGAAATCACGGTTCATTCATCTGGACTAATGTTCCCATGAAGCAGATGCCCATGTATGTGTTGTTTCCAGGGCCAGTTTTCGTTCTCGTTGGTTTGGAGGATTGCAGTTATCTACTTACGATTGATGAGAGTTAGCGTTATTAAATACGCAATCAGCTCTCTGATGCCCACAATTTCTGCAGTAGAAAGAAATAGTATAATGTCGATGAAGGATACTTAATTCCGAATCCAATTTTGTTTAGGAGGATTTGCATATACTATAGCCTACATTCCCTGTAAAGTGGGGGCATGTGAATTCTGATGAATAACTTCCAGTTACATTACAAATACGATAATTGTGTTATAGTGTCATTGTGGCATGAATTTAACTACAACTTTCAAATCAATTTATTGATATACCCAGTTAACGCTTTTGCTTCTAGTGTACTTTGATCACAAGGCAATTGGCTTTTCACCCGAAAGCACAAACAATTATATATTACGTTCATTCAAAATTATATTTTTAAAAAAGGTTCGAATATGGTTTTATTTATTATAAATATAGATTATTTCAGTTTTTTTTTTGTCTTTTTTTTATTAACGTTACTATTTATGTAGCAAAATCTTTTTTTTTTAATCTTCTGTTACACATACAGAGGGAAGGGGCTCAGCCCTAGGAGACTCAACGACTCTAATTATTGACCAATCCATCATATGAAATCCTTTACTTTACTAGATATAGAATTATTAATGCGTCATAACCTATCAGCATAGAATTTCAGCACATCTATGCTTACTGGTTGCCTCCCAAATCAGTGTGTTTACCATCATCTTCTTACCGTGCCGTTCATTAATGAGTAAAATCCACTCTACAGATGCTGACATGAATGACTTAATTAGTGGAGAAGATGTTACAATCTCTAGCATCGCGATGACTCAGTAAACTCTGGGCAATGATATTACTATCTTCGTATTGTCAGATTTATTTATTAAAATTATTGTTGAAATTTGTCAAGTTTAAGAAAGTTAATTGGACAAGTTAAAGGAGTGAACACTGCTTGTTCACGGAAAGGTTAGAAATAAATATCATTTCATTCGAAAAAAATTGATATGTTTGTATTTTTTATTAATAATAGTGATCGGTTGGCTGATATTTAGTTGAAAGACTTTAGACTTAGGTTAAATCTTTCCCGTCTAAAAAATTTTCTTAATTAGTTGATGATCCGCAAACCGATGGCATTTTGTGCTCGCAATTTGTATGCTGGTAGCATGTTTTGGTATGAAACTGGAATAGCCTCTCAAGTGTATTCACCAAAAGTACGTAGTTTGAGTTGGTATGTTAGCAGTCTCAATTCTTTAAAATAAGGATTTAAATTTAATTTGTCAGATTTTATTTTATTATACCGGTATATTCTTTAATATTTGTTGAATATACCGGTGTAAATATTCTTATTTATTTTTGTTTTGCTTATTTAATATTCTCTTAAGTAATCCTTATTGAATATACCTATACCTTGTCAGATTTAATTTTATTATACCGGTATATTCTTTAATATTTTTTGGCAGCGAAATTATAACGGTTCTTACACACTTTTAAACATAACCCTCCCTAATCTAAGTTAGAAATACTGATTACCATTTATTCTTCAGAAAATGAGAAATCTTGTGTATTTCGAAGCGTTAGACTTAATTCAACAAAGATACGACATGTGAAAATTGAAATTAATAATTAGCTGTATAAGTTATGCAATTAAATTTAGTATATTGTTTAATAATTTTTATAACAAAAGTATTGATAAAGTAACTACGTACCCAAGAAAAAAGAAAGTATTGATACCCAACGGCACATGCAGGCATACAATATATACAAATTGCATGCTTGGTTATAATATCATAAATAGAGTTCCAATGTTGGGTGTATGCTGACGAATTTTCATCTATTAGCTTAGACTTATTAAAACTGACCCCGTAGAGGTAATAATTGATTGAGAAATGATATGCGACCATCTTTATATTTACACCAAATACTTACACTAAGTTAGATGACAAAATAAATGTACGGGGTTGTATAACTATGGAGGGCAAAGTGGGAAGAGGAAAGAAGAAAGAAAAATAACGTTCTTCCTTTTTTCATAACCTGTCCTTCTCTCATCAAAAGCTTTCATTTCTCTCTCTGTCACGTTTCTCTTTTTTCTTCATCGTTCACAGGAAGAAGAATAAGGAGAATCAACATTATTGATAACACAAAACTAATCCTCAGATAAGCTTACGTAAGTACATTTGATTTCTCATGTATTTGTGGTTTATGTCTTAAGACATAGATTTTTTTTCTTCAATTTTTTCGCAACAAAACGAATTAAGAATAACTCTGCTAAAAGCAGATTTCTGTTATTGTTGAAAACTGAGTTGAAAAATTATAAACGTGTGTTACGAAAAGTTATAACCAGGATGCAAAAAGTTATAAACCATTGCACAAAATATTGTAAACCAGTAGTAAAATATTATAAATCAATTGAGGACACAACAGATTATTGAAAATTGGAGTTAAAAAATTGTAAATGCTTGTTATGAAATGTTATAAACTATTGCACAAAAAGTTATAAACCTAGCAAGATATTATAAACCAATTAATGATCCTATGTTTTCACCAATTCAAACTCTTAAATAGTATTTACATTAAACTATAAAAATTTTAAAAAAATATTTGATTATGTAAACCAAACTAAATTTAGCAAACACAACAATCTCATTACTAAATAAATAAACATAAATGTCATTATTAGACTAATTAACATAACACTCTCGATTAAAATTAAATTTTACAAATAAATAAAAATTAAATTTTATTAGTATATTATTTAGTTCTATTTTATATTCATACAATTATGAATTTTATTAATACAATATTATTAGTACAGTTTTAAAATTTTTAAATTTTCTATTTGATCTAATTTTAAAATCTTTAAACTTAGATTATGTCTTTAAGAATGACGTTATATGTACGTAAGAGTATATATAAATAATCTTACTTTTTTCCCATAACAAATCAAATTAAACACCAAATGAGACTAATAAATATATTGCTAATGATTGAAATTTAATTTTATTATTATATTTAGGTCCATTTTATATTCATAAAAATTATGAAAACATAGAGTACTCAATTGACTTACAATATCCTGGTTTACAACTTTTTATGCAATGGCTTATAAATTTTTGCATCCTGGTTTATAACATTTCGAACACGCATACTAATCAGGTTGTTGAAAACTAGAGTTAAAAAATTATAACGCGTGTTGCAAAATGTTGTAAACTAGTATGCAAAAAGTTGTAAATCATTGCACAATATGTTGTAAACCAATAACAAAATGTTATAAATCAATTGAGGATTCTATGTTTTCACCTATTCAAACTCTTAAATAGTATTTATATTAAACGATAAAACTTTAAAAAAATATTTGATTATGTAGACCAAACTAAATTTAGTAAACACAACAATCTCATTACTAAATAAATAAACATAATTGTCATTATTAGACTAATTAACATAACACTCTCGATTAAAATTAAATTTTACAAATAAATAAAAATTAAATTTTATTAGTATATTATTTAGTTCTATTTTATATTCATACAATTATGAATTTTATTAATACAATTATTAGTACAATTTTAAAATTTTTAATTTTTCTATTTGATCTAATTTTAAAATCTTTAAACTTAGATTATGTCTTTAATAATGACGCATTATATGTACGTAGAATACATATAATGATCTTACTTTTTTCCATAACAAATCAAATTAAACACCAAATGAGACTAATAAATATATTGCTAATGATTGAAATTTAATTTTATTATTATATTTAGGTCCATTTTATATTTATAAAAATTATGAAAACATAGAGTACTCAATTGACTTACAATATTTTGCTCCTGGTTTACAACTTTTTATGCAATGGCTTATAAATTTTTGCATACTGGTTTATAACATTTCGGAACACGCATACTAATCAGGTTGTTGAAAACTAGAGTTAAAAAATTATAACGCGTGTTGTAAAATATTGTAAACTAGTATGCAAAAAGTTGTAAATCATTGCACAATATGTTGTAAACCAATAACAAAATGTTATAAATCAATTGAGGATTCTATGTTTTCACCTATTCAAACTCTTAAATAGTATTTATATTAAACGATAAAACTTTAAAAAAATATTTGATTATGTAGACCAAACTAAATTTAGTAAACACAACAATCTCATTACTAAATAAATAAACATAATTGTCATTATTAGACTAATTAACATAACACTCTCGATTAAAATTAAATTTTACAAATAAATAAAAATTAAATTTTATTAGTATATTATTTAGTTCTATTTTATATTCATACAATTATGAATTTTATTAATACAATTATTAGTACAATTTTAAAATTTTTAATTTTTCTATTTGATCTAATTTTAAAATCTTTAAACTTAGATTATGTCTTTAAGAATGACGCATTATATGTACGTGAGAATACATATAATGATCTTACTTTTTTTCCATAACAAATCAAATTAAACACCAAATGAGACTAATAAATATATTGCTAATGATTGAAATTTAATTTTATTATTATATTTAGGTCCATTTTATATTTATAAAAATTATGAAAACATAGAGTCCTCAATTGGCTTCCAGTATTTTGCTCCTGGTTTACAACTTTTTATGCAATGATTTACAAATTTTTACATCCTGGTTTACAATATATTGTAAACGCGTGTTGAAATGTTGTAAACCAGGATAAAAAGTTGTAAATCATTGCACAAATGTTGTAAACCAATTGATGACACATAACAGGTTGTAGAAAATTGGAGTTCAAAAATTGTAAATGCTTGTTATGAAATGTTGTAAACTAGTATGCAAAAAGTTGTAAATCATTGCAAAAAAATTGTAAACCATAGTAAAATGTTGTAAACCAATTAAGACACTATGTTTTCATGATTTTATAAATATAAAATAGACCTAAATATAATAATAAAATTAAATTTTATTCATTAGCAATATAGTTATTAGTCTTATTTGGTGCTTAATTTGAATTGTTGTGAAAAAAAAGTAAAATCATTTATATATATTCACATGTATATATAACGTTATTCTTAAAGGCATAATCTAAGTTTAAAGATTTTAAAATTAGATCAAATAGGAAATTTAAAAATTGTACTAATAATATTGTATTAATAAAATTCATAATTGTATGAATATAAAATAGAACTAAATAATATACTAATAAAATTTAATTTTTATTTATTTATAAAATTTAATTTCAATTGAGAGTGTTATGTTAATTAGTCTAATAATGACAATTATATTTATTTATTTAGTAATGAAATTGTTGTGTTTTCTAAATTTAGTTTGGTTTACATAATTAAATATTTTTTTAAAGTTTTATAGTTTAATATAAATGCTATTTAGGAGTTTGAATAGGTGAAAATATAGAATCATCAATTGGTTTACAATATTTTGCTATTAGTTTACAACTTTTGATGCAATGGTTTACAACTTTTTACATATGACAACATTTCATAACACGCATTTATAATTTTTCAACTCCAGTTTCAATAACTTGTTTAGTATGTGTTCTCAATTGATTTACAACTTTTTGTCCTTGATGGTTTATAACTTTTTACCTAATTTACAACATTTTACATGTTCTTACAACTTTTCATAACACATATTTATAATTTTTTGACTTCAATTTCCAACAAAAACAGTAAATCGCTTCTCCAGAGTTATTTCAGCTTGTTGCTAAAAACTGAAAAGATAAAAAAATCATCTATATCTTGGGACATAAACTATAAACATATGAAAAATCAAATTAAATAAGCTAAATCTTCATGCGTAAGGATTAGTTTTATGCATTATCCACAAATTTTAATTCTTTTTCTTCTTTTTCTTCTCCTTGTAAATAATAAAGAACTAAACAGAGAAACATGATAAAAAAGGAGAAAATAAAAGTTTTTGGTGGATAAAAGAGAGAAATAATATAAAAAGATAAGGTATGTTTCTTTTTTTTTTCCCTTTTCTCTTTTCACTTTATCATTCTGTATTCATACAGTTTTCATACTCTAATTTTATCGTACAGTGAAGTGTAAATATTCGGCGTAACTTTTGTGGTGGCCGTGTATCATTACTCGGATTGATTGCGAGTGTTGGAAATACCTGAGATGGAAATGACGCGGCTTTTAAGCATTCAACTAAGTGGAGCACGTGACACGGCACTCTCAAAAGTCGCTGGGGCAAAAACGTCATTATAATATGTACATGTCCTCGCAATTAGTTTGATAGGGTCAATGTGTTTACAACTAGCACAAACAAACCTCCTCACAAACTCTCGCAAAAATATGACATGATATGATATGATATGTACAGCAAACGCGTGGACTTTCCTCCAAACTAAAACAGCCGAAAGGGAAGTGCTGTCAAAGGAATTGAGATTATATTCAAGGGAGGAGATGAAGCATGCGTAATTCGACCTACTGTCTACTACAATTCTCATAGAAAACACAATCCAAGTGAATTCTTAGTTGGTCGGAATAGTATGTATGTCATAACTTCTAAATGATAAGCTCCAAATGTTATTCGATGAATTGTGTATGAATTATACTACTTGTGAACATTATGTCAAAATGCTTGAAAATCTGAAGATCACAACTCAATTCCCTGCATCTTATCTTAGTTTTATTTATATATATAAATTCCGTGACAATTCTTCAAATATATAGATTAGGACACTAAGACAATAATAGCCACAGTTACACGGGACAATAATAGCTACAATCACATAACACGTTTATGACAAGACAAGCTACTCAACACACTTATCATAAAGTGACAAGTCTATATTCTAACTTTATTTATTGCTACAGTAATGTGTGTGCATATATATATATATATATACACAGTGAAGAGTGCCTTTGGTCAGGGTAGCATTAGGAGTTCATGTGAAGATATGCTAGTGTCACAGCCAAGACAATTTGATCTGCCAGATATTGCATTGCAGTAGAAAGGTTTGGACGTAGTTAAACATAATTAATCTGGAAGACATTATATGATAATTAGGACAGGCAATGGTTGAAGGGATTGTACATCGATTCATCATCTAATTAAACTTCTACGAAGAGACAATGAGCGAGTTTCACCGTTTCTTTGTCGGCCTTCAATGTACTTCGAAGAATGTCAGACTGAAACAGACCCATCCCCACATTGTGGCGTTCCATGAACAGCTTTTTGTTTATTACTACTTAATAGAGTTCTCTCTCTTTGTACATTCATGGAGACTCCCACGTTCCTGCAACAATATTTTAAATATGACGCGCATGACATAGCTTAGCTTTCTTGTGTTCTAACTATGTCGCTATCAGCTTTAATAATTAAGAGACTTATTAATCACAGTTAGTCACTTATCAATGATTAAATTTAGACCCCGGTTTTCCTTCTTATGACAGTTTGAAAGGGTCCAAAGTGTTTCAAGGCTATAGAATAACTATATCATTCTAAATTATAAGGGTATGTACTTTGGTTTTTGAGTTGTCTTTTGACATGTATTGGCCCCGCACAGTGGACTTCTTAGTTACAGAGAACTAGGACATACCCTTGCAATGAATGATTAAGAATTAAAGATGTTATTCTATCACTGAAGTCAATCCTTGTACTAACTTTCTTTTTCTTGGGATTGCATATATATGTGTCTCAAGCTTTTGCTTACGGCAAGCATCACTTACCGTCTCTTTGCAGTGGCATTAGACCACAAAAGAGCATTAGGCTTCTAATTTGCATACACGGAAAAAAAAAAAGAAAAGAAAGAAAGAAATGGAACCTCTTGGTCTTGGAGCCTTCCCTGATGGAGAATGGGATTGGTATCACAGAATTTTTGCCATTGAAGGGCAAGATTACTTGCCATCACAATTTTTTATCTCAGTTCATCACTTCTGCCTGGGGATGAGGATGGGAACACTGGAATGCAGCCCATGTTTTCCTCCAATCCTGAATCTCAGCTAAATAAGAGTATGCTTTATTCGTTTGAAGCTCTCAATTCTAATTTTCAGTATATTTCTCAAGAAAGTAGTAACAGTAGCAATAGTAGTTGTGGGTATACAAACAACAACTTCTGTAATAGTGATCAGGTGCTACCAAATGATACCTGTAAATCACTGGATTTTTACATGATGGGTGATGAGAAAAACCCTGCCACTTTTGTTTAATGACATTGTAATTGACGAAGAGAATGTCAGCTTGAATGAAGATGAGAGAAGCGATGGATCAGAGAAATCTGATCACTGTCAAGTGGAACCTATTGTTCCTTCCCCCAACCTCAAAAGGAAACTTGATATGCCAGCATTGGAGGTTCGTGAAGAGGACAAAAAAACACTAACTCATCCGGGGGTCAGAAGAAAAAGCCTCGTGCTTCAAAAGATGTAAGTTTTGTCTTTGATCTTAACTCGACCACTTGTCCTTGGGAGTTTGTAACAGTTTGTGACTTTGTGCGTGTTATTTCCAAATTCAGGAGCAAAGATGCGTGAGGAATGCAAGGTCCAAGAAGAACCAGAAACCTGACAGAAGTGAGAACGAGGCAGAAGAGACTAATGCAGGATCAGATGGACATGGCTCTAGTAGTTATAACTCAGAGGACGATAATGCTAATCGGGAAAACAGTGGAGGAGCTACTTCAACATTGAAATCACAGAAGACCAGGGCCAGTAGGGGATCAGCAACAGATCCTCAGAGCCTTTATGCAAGGGTAACCAATTTCTTCAGATATAATAACATGTCTTGCAATTTCTCTCATTGTGTGATGCCGCCATTGTATATAATGCAGAATATACTATATATATGTATGGTACTTGATTGTGTTATTCAATGTTGCAGAAGAGAAGAGGGAGAATAAATGAGAGACTAAGAATTCTACAGAGTCTTGTCCCCAACGGAACAAAGGTATATATTGTTTTCGTGATTGTCTTCCATTTTTTTCAGGGGTTGGTGAGAGAATCAGAACTAACTTCGGGGATGGTCATCATGCAGGTTGATATAAGCACAATGCTCGAAGAGGCAGTCCATTACGTGAAATTTTTGCAGCTTCAGATCAAGGTAATAGGACCTAGTTATAGATCGCTTAAAATTTTCACTTGTCATTTGTTTCTCATTAGACATTTACATATGAACAATTGAACTTACTTTTTTTCCAAAAAAATTCTTTTGTAGCTTTTAAGCTCTGATGATTTGTGGATGTACGCTCCCATAGCTTATAATGGAATTGACATTGGACTCAATCTCATCCGGAAAGATTACTCCACCGCTATGAGCTGAAAATGACTCGTGGATATAAACGTTGTTTCAACAAACGTAAGGAAAATGATTGACTTCTCCAGAAGCAAACAACAAAAGGAATCAAACAGTTGACATGTTCTAACTAACTGTTGGCAAATTTGATCACAATTTGCAGTTTCATGCTCACATTTCAATCAATCACGTGCCGTCTCTTTTGTTACATTTGTAAGAGAAATGTTGTCTTTTATCCCAACTTTTGTAGACGCCATTTGAACGATTGAAAAATCAATATCAATAGAACTTCAATTATATTATTGATGAATTTATTTGAAAAAATTGTGTTGATATTTATAAATTCTAGTTATCTTGTAAGTGAAAAATCAATATTTAGAACTTCAATTATATTATTCTTTCACCGAATGATTAGTGTGAATAGAAATTCGTACTGTCTTGCTGTTATATATGCCCACTATTTCTCCTTTATTGCACTCTATTTTTTTCTGCAGGTGATTTTTGTTTTATTTTCAATAAAATTACGCCACTTCTAGTAATTTTGTCAAATCATCATGAAATATTTTCGAAACAAATAGCAGTGCTCGACCAAAACATGTTTAATTAAAAGAAAACATTTAAAAAGTATAATGATTGGTAACGAGATGATATACACAATACCTGATACCTGTGTCACACATGACGGATGCAGTTTTTCACTCAATTGTCTGCACTTCGCATTGTTTATGCATCCGGCAATTCAGTAACATATGAAACAAAATTATTGTTCTTCTTTTTCTTTCCCCATTGGCTTATGATACTTATGTCGGTAGCCACATTATCATGGGGTCTCTTCAATTGGGCCATAGTTTCAAAGCCTTTTTTGTTTAAAAAACATTGAGCGTCATTAACGCTTCGTATTTCCAAATACTGACCATAGTGGATATAAATATAAATCGACTAACATTTTACTTCAAATAGTTTGATAATTGTTATTCTTGTATAAAATTTTACATTTTAGTCTTGTGGATGAAAAAAATTAACATTAGAGCTTAATCCTTGAGTGGCATAGTATATTCTTTTTTAAATTTAACACTTTCTTGTCTAAATTACTGATATATATATATATATATATATCTTTTATTGTGTATAAATTTGTGGTTTTGATTGGTACAAACTCAATAATCACCTCATTGTTTTTTTCAGTTCTGAAATTTTTCCTTGAAATTTCACAATTCACATATGATTAGGGTTGTTTTGTATGCCATGATAGGTCGACATACATCACTCGTATGCAGATATGCTCAGCAATGCTAGTTTGTAAACGCATTCATGCTACCTATAATAGGACTTACGATATAAAAGAGAAGAAAAAATTTTTACGTATAATTAATCAATTATTGAATTAAGAGATATTACATATTAATGGATTTTTTTCTCTTTTTAGAATACAAAGAATAGTGTTTAAAATAAATAATACTTATATAACTAAATTTAAAAAATATACAAATAAGTAAAATAAAAATTAAGTTATTATAATTATATTTAATCTTAAAATGATTAAAAATATATTTAATATTTGTATTTTTTTATGATGAATATTTACATAAATAATTTATAATGACAATTTTTTTAAAATAAATAGATATCATAATGAGAAATTTGTTTTATAATATGCATAAATATATAACGCAACCTAAATAAATTGAAATATTATAAATTTAATATCTATACGGGACAACTTATTTTTTTTGAAAAAAAAATAACATGATGTTCAAATAAAATATAAATTTGCTAAAATAAGATACCGTTGCTTGGTTAGTAATTTGTTTTTGACTGAATTCGACGGAACTGAAATGAAAACGGCGTTTCACGCGATTAGGGCCTTACTGGTTTTTTAACCCACAGGTTCAATTCCACTGTTTAACCCATCCAAATCTGTTTAATTTACTTACGTTTTCGGCTGCATCCAATTCTTCTCCTTTTTGGGTCCAACTTGGTGTGATCATCATTAAAGCTGAATGGTCAGCTCAGTGGCCTTTCATGACTAATGTTGCTGTAACGGTTTCCCCTTGTTACTTTATGATTGCTCCTCTCTCTCTTTTATAGTCCTAACTCCTACCTATTCAGTAATGTATTTACGAGTATCTAGTATCCACTGATGTAACGACAAAGATCCGTATACATCAACAGTTATATACTTGAAGAAACACCAATTTCATTAATTCAATTTTCTTGTCCTATATTAGCGAAACAAATGCATATGGAGAAAAATATTAATGGGATAGAAGAGCAGGAGAAGCCGAAACTATGGCCAAGCATTTCATGATCACCGGCCTTGGGCGTGGCCTGACCTGTACTGATTCCCAAGCCATGATTGATCAAGCCATGTGCGGGCGACCCAACACACCCAAGTGAACACATTTAACTATTCAGCCAGTGCACAATATCCCCGGGGCTCGGCAAGTGTGCACCACAGAGTACCCTGTCCCTCAGCACTTCCTTTCGCTCGCTTACCCAAAAAAACAAACCAAACTAGCAACACCAAAAGAAACTAACTAACTATTCACAGCAAGTAAAAGGAACGTACATAATCCTCCACAGCTTTAAAAGAGGATTGTTATTTTAATATTTAAAAATGGATCCATTCCATCATTTTTAAATATGATAGATAAATAAAGAAAATTATAATCGCTATTATATTCAATAATCATAAAATTGATATCCTAATTGTACCCTCATTTTTTTAGTAAATAACATTTTTGCTTCGAAAAACTCTTCATCGAATACGCATAACGATGTCTTTGGTTTCTATCAGGCGCACGCGTTTAAAGAGACCAATCGCACGTGCTAGTCCCTCCCCGACTCCACCCACTGGGATTTGGTACGGTCAATGCTCAATATGCCCACGTGTCAGCCCAGACCGAACCGGACTCCGAGGCTAAGAGCCGAAGCTAGTCCAAAGGCTCCACTCCCATATATTTGGCACCTCAGCTCTTCCCTCTCTCTTCCCAGGCCTACTAGCTAGATACATACATACATACATACTTGTCAGTCAATTGCAACTGTTACAGGCAGCAGCGCCATGGGATCGGATATTCCGGCCAATTACAAGCACATGGGACGCAATTTCAGCACCAACGACGATTCCTCCTCCGCCTTCAGCGACTGCAACAGCGACGGATCTGGCGAATTCCCCACCGCTTCCTCCAAAGCCGCCGCCTCCTGATTGCCTGCGCCTCCGACAATTCCGACGATTTCATTCTCCAGCTCGTTCACGACCTCGAGTCCTGTTCGATTGACGAGCAGAAACAAGCCTCCATGGAGATCAGATTACTCGCCAAGAACAAGCCAGAAAACCGCCTCAAAATCGCAAAAGCCGGCGCAATCAAGCCCTTAATCTCGCTCATGTCATCCCCAGACCTTCAGTTACAAGAATACGGCGTCACTGCTATTCTGAATCTGTCGCTATGCGACGAGAACAAGGAAGCTATCGCTTCATCGGGAGCGATTAAGCCTCTCGTTCGAGCGCTCAAGACAGGGACTCCAACGGCGAAAGACAACGCGGCGTGCGCCTTGCTTCGCCTCTCGCAGGTGGAAGAGAACAAGGTCGCGATCGGAAGGTCTGGGGCGATTCCGCCGCTGGTGAACCTTCTAGAAGGAGGAGGGTTCCGCGCGAAGAAGGACGCGTCGACGGCGCTGTACTCGCTGTGTTCGGTGAAGGAGAACAAGATCAGGGCGGTGAGGGCGGGGATCATGAAGCCGCTGGTGGAGCTCATGGCGGACTTCGAATCCAACATGGTGGACAAGTCGGCGTACGTGCTGAACGTGCTGGCTGCGGTGGCGGAGGCCAGGGCGGCGCTGGTTGAGGAGGGAGGGATCCCTGTGCTGGTGGAGATCGTGGAGGTTGGGTCGCAGAGGCAGAAGGAGATCGCGGTGGTTATTCTGTTGGAGCTTTGCCAGGACAACGTGACTCACCGCACAATGGTGGCGCGCGAAGGAGCCATTCCTCCGTTGGTTGCTCTGTCTCAGAACGGCACTAATCGCGCCAAGCAAAAGGTGAGTTCCGTCAGCCAGACATATCCTGTTCCTAAATTCATGTCTATCATTTTGTCCTGTGTGTCCCTGCCATTCTCTCTCGCACCTCAAACTCTGTCGCTGACGTGGGACTTTCTGTTTTTAGTTTCCAACACAATGATGCCATGTCCCATAGCTACTTGTACCTTCCAAAGGCCTCCTACTGCCACCTCGGTAGTCTCTTTGCAGAGTCGACCGATGCATACAGTAGAAAGCAAAATTAATAATTTTACAGAAAAGGAAACATAAAAAATAACACTGATCCGCCACGTTTAAAAAAAAAAAACCAAAGATATAACATTGACCAAAATTTTAATGTTTTTTGACATAAAATTAGAAAAGAAAAAGGCAGTTGCTCACATAACTGCAACATGCCTCTACCAGTGTTATTTGTGTTACATGGATCTTGTCTTAACTTTTTGCTACAACAAAGTGGTGAAATCTGACCAAGAAAATGGTGAAATAAGTTTTAGGAAAACTGAGAAAAGCCTCGACCATCCTTATTGCATTTTTTTTTTTTTGGCAATATTTTAACTACGGTATGGATATCTCTGCATCTGAGCTAACATAGTAAGTAGCATGGTCTTATATGTACTTTCCCTTGTGCCCATATCAACTGCCAGACAAGTTTACAAGCTTTGTTTATTCTGATGCTGGTTTTATTTTAGCAAACTGATAACTGAGTATAATGTTTATTTTTGTTTCATTACTTTTTAATGAAAATTGTGTTGTTGATTAAGTATTTATAACTATTAACTGTTAATTTTCATAACAGTTTTAGAATTCACTAACTATAACAGCAACCAATTAATGTTGCAATAATTCATCAAATTGTTAACACACACACACACACACAAAAGAAGAAAAAAAAGACAGAGTCCAAGAATAAGGCCGGTTATTTTATTTAAATGTCTTGATAGCGTGTCTGATGGCGGAAGTAAGGCATTATTTTGGGTTGCTTATTGTTGGTGTGAATGCGGACAGGCGGAGACACTATTAGAGCTTCTACGGCAACCAAGATCCGGCAACGCCGCTGCTACTCCTACTTCAGAATCAGAAGTGTCGGTGTAAACCATCCCATGCTGCTCATCATCTTGTGCCCGCTCCCACAATGGAACAGCGAACAGTTGAAGCAACTTCCATCCCCAAAGACACTGAGCATAACTTGTAGATATCTTTGTAACGGAGAAGCTTTGTAAATTTGTGATATAAATTATGCCATCCTGCTCCTTTTTTTATTATTTCTTAAAAAACTTTATTTCAGAGAAATATCCGCGTCTCGACACTGGCTCCACTATTTTTATTTTTATTTTTGTCTTTTTAATTCTGTGAGATACCCGATGAAATCTCTAAAGGCAGCCCTTTTGCTATTTATGAATTGGAGTAAACAACTAAATTGGTCCTAACGATTTTGTTAATGGACAAATTAATCCTAACAATTATAAGCACCTAAATTGATCTCTTACAATTGTTAAAATAGAACATTATAGTCCTCCTATTAACAATCGATATGTTAGAGATGAAAAAAGAGTTCACTGGGAGAATGTGAAGCCATTTGAGAAAATAGATCTAGAAGACTAGGAAGAGCTCCTAGTCAGTGCATGGAGCAATCACCTGTGATCTAAGCTTCCTCTCAATCAGCTCCGCTTCTTTGACTGAGTTTTATTTCCTCTAGGCAGCTTACATCTCTTATCGAGCTTTTTCATCTCCCTCTTTAGCTTAGGTAAAGTATATGTGTATTTTTACAATTGTAAGATATCAATTTGAGTGTTAACAATTGTTAAGGATTAATTTGTCCATCAAAAAATTGTCAGGGATCAATTTGAATGTTTATTCTTGTATAAATGTTGCAATAATATGGTCTTATAAACTTTAATTTCGTAAACAATTTAATTAAATTGAACTAGTCAAAATATCTCATAATTACAGAATAAATTAATGTCTACATGTTTAATCTCTCGTTAAGTCATTTTAATCATTTAATGCATGTGAAGTTTAATTTGCTGACGAATATCTTTTGTTGCATTTTGATGTGAAGCTAGGTTTATTTAATAACATTTAATTTGTTTCAAAGAAAATTTAATGATAGTTTGAAATTTCAACTTTGAAGTGGTAAGAAAAGGAAAAAGGTTGAGAGAAAAAATGGTGGTTTGAAATAATCAAGTCCACATGGTTCGCATGTAAAAGGACGACAATTAAACGCAAAGTTGGGGCCATAAAGCAGCTTTGTTTCGGTAATCTTTTATCGTATGATGATTGTCCTTTTTGCTGCAGAAAACGAACCGAAACCACACATCAAGATGACACGTGGAAATATTCCGTTAGTGATTAGCGGTTGGTCGTTTGGTCGCATCCTGGATTAGGATCGTTGTGTGGGGGCCCCTGGTCCCTGCTTCCTTGACGGATGGTGCCCATTGGTTGTGTCTAAAATTTGATTGAAAACTTTATTGGCAGTATTAGTACAGTGGTGGCTTGACTTTGTCCAAACACATATCCTTATCATGAAATGGACCTTGATTTCCATCAATCATTATGTATGTACGCATGTCACGCAAGCTCAACACAAACGGAAATGGGGGAACTATTAATGTATGCAGCAAACGCCTAATATTCCTGTTCTCACTTTTTAAAGAAAATATATTTTTCAGTTATAAATTTTATAATTATTCTAATTTTAAGTTTGGTTTCATAATTCAAATAGTTGTCCTTGATAATCAGTGGTACAATTACTGACTAGTTGACTCATTCACCGTACCAATAGATGGATCTTTCTCAGAGATAGCAGGAGTCTCTGGTGGCGATTTAGTTTATAAAACCATGAAGGAAAATTAATGGTGGCTTGGAGCGTCAACTTTAATTCTTGTACCACCATTAATGCTGGATTGTTGGGTATATTGGAGTTTGCTGGTAGCTGTTATTGTACGATTTCTTAAAGTTGGGTTACAAGTAAATTCATTTAATGCTTTTTAGTTCATTAATGACGATGCCTTAGATACACATGCTTAATCTTCTCTAATTAGGGAGATTCAAAATATGATGAAATAACTTATAGTAGAAGTAAAGCATGTATACCACGAAGTTAATAACTTTGCACATGGCCTGGCAAAATTTGGCCATAAACTCCCCACAGATTCCAGCTAGAGTTTGTTGCAAATTCATTTAAGTATTATAATAAGTCTCATACGATCTATATGTACTTGACTTTTTTTTTTTTTTTTTGGTCTTTGACATGATTTTAGTAAAAAATTTATTGGATAATTAAAATAACATATATAAAAATATCAATAAAACTACTAGCAAAAAATGTTATGACAGGCAGCCTATCTTCTTACCACTCGTTAGGTGCTGAATTTGGCCTTAATCGTATGGATTTCATAGCTGACTGGAAGTGCCAAGTTGGATGGAAGAGTTATCAGTTTTCCAATAATTATGAGTTATTGAGTTTATGACTTGGCTGAAAAGGAAACAATTGTTCTGGGGGAGTGAAGTGTGCAAGTTAAACGTGAAAATTACCTGCATGTATTTGAAATTCACATTGACTAGTTGACTCACTCACCGTACCAGTGAATTTTGGCAGGACTTTCATGGTGCTGCTTCATTCATGTAATTTGACTAAAAAAAGACCATGGCAAAAAAAGGAAATGATTATTTAATTACCCACACCTTAGATATTGTGTCGACATTTAATCTATTATCCTTAAATTTTGTGTGGTCTCTGCTTAAAGATACAAAGTTTAATGTTTTATCTTTAGATTTGATTGGGTATTTATAGACATTCATTTTTGGGTGTTAGAAAAAGAAGATTTGTTCTCTTTTGGTTTACAAAAGGGAGCCAAAACCCTACAAAGAACAAAAACAACTACGTCAAAGGATCAATGATACGGGGCATCATAACCCCTGAGACATCACTTATAAGTGTTCATGAATTTGATTTTGGAGGAAAATTGAGTGAAGTAGAGCGATTTTTATTATAAATTTTTGCCTCCCTTTTGATTAGATCATTTTAGTGGATCGTAGCTTTAAATGTGTCCCAAGGTTTTAGACAAAAAGGAAATATGATTTTTATTTGAATACTATCTATTAACCAATGTTTTAAAAATCAGTAGGACTAGGCTAGTCTAACGGTTGGACCAAGAACCTGTTAGCCCAAAAACATGCCTTCTAAAAACTCGTCAATGAACTACTCAACTAAACTGGAACTAAAGGGTGAAATGTGTCAGTTCCATTGATTCAGCGATTTTCTTCCAAGAACAATTCAACAGAGCACATGGCTGAAACCACCATGACAACGAGTGGAGCCACCATGATAGCATAAAGGCATCAATGCGTAACAAGCTTCCAACTCCACCACCCCACGAAGCGCTGCACCAACACCTTCCTTGCTATGAATCCCATCACAACACAATGGAGCCGCCCAGTCCATGAGGCTACCATTGTGACCAACCGCCCAAAGGCTTTCAGGCACCACCACCACTAAGTGCGCGTGCAACCTACCTCGGCAATGTAGCACTGCGTCATTAAAGAGCACCCTCCAGCCATCGTATATCTACGATCCATGGTTGCCTTCAACAGTCCTCCCTCTCACGGTTGTGGCCACCCCAAATTTTCAAATTCCTATCATTGATTTGCATCACTGCCCTTACATAGTGGTTTTGAGACATCGTATACGGGTCGCAATTGTCAAAGTGGTTGATGGGCATGGGTATAGGTTTTTTGGCGAGTTCTCTAAGAGGAGAAATAAATTTAGGTCCAGGTAGTCATAAATTCTAGTCCGTTAAAATTATAATCTAATGGTTGTGATCCATTGAATTATTTCAAGTAATAAAATTTGTATTTATATATTAATATTTATAAATATTACTTTTTAAAGAATTTGTCCTTTTTACCCTTCTTCCTCCAGCAAATCCCACCAGGCGATCTCCCCTCCTTCATCTTCTTCCTTCACCCAAGATACTACTCCCACCATCATCATTATCGTCAACCACAACCCAGCCAAGAATCATCATGACAACCCAAAAATTAGTCACAAAAATCCATCATCCTCACAACCCAAAAAAAAAGCCATAAAAATCCATCCTTAAAACCCAATTAATCACAATCAGCAACAGCAACATAAAGTATGGGAGATAAAAAAATAAATGAAGGAAAAGGGGAAAGGTGATGTAACGCCCCAATTTTTACTGGAATTTTTACTATCATTAGGAATTAACGAATTACCATAGGTAAATATTATATAAAATTTGAGACCAAACAATCCTTAATAAAGGAATATAACGTTAGAAGAGAAGTTAGGAGCAATTCGTGCAAGTATTGCAAACCCCAATTTTCTGTACGTGTAAAATGACCAAAATGC
This sequence comes from Dalbergia oliveri, assembly GCA_030441495.1. Classification (NCBI taxonomy): domain Eukaryota; kingdom Viridiplantae; phylum Streptophyta; class Magnoliopsida; order Fabales; family Fabaceae; genus Dalbergia; species Dalbergia oliveri. The sequence goes on from JAMLFY010000003.1 coordinate 4,746,809, forward strand.
CCTGAGGTTATTTTACTAGAAAATGAGGATCGTGGGCCCCACCCATCCTCAAGGGGATGTTTTGATGTTAATAAGGGATTGTTTGTGTTATGTGTGTTAATAGAGGAGAAGAATCCTAATTTTGAGCTCCGACGCGAAATGACCAAAACGCCCTTACGACCGTTTTAACTTCGATTGCGTGCCGACCCGAACCTCACTAAAATGTGTTAAAAGGTGTTTTTAAGCCATGATTAACCATTGGTTAAGCTCGGGTGGTCTCGGGCAATTTTTAAGTAAAATGACCGTTTTGCCCCTGTCTTTGTGCAAGTTTTACAAATTTTGAGATTTTTGATTCGTCTAACGAAACCTAAGCAATATTAGGCTCAAATTAAAGCTTATTAAATTCTAATTACTAATCTAGAGTCAAAATTATTTATTTAGATTGATTAGAACCTAAAATTGCTTAAAACACCCAAATTGCTTAGTAATTCACTTAAACCCTTAACCGTAAATTCTCTAAATTGCATGAATACCTTGCCTACACCTAAAAAATACATGGAACACACAAAATCCTCTTCCACAAGGCTGTAATGCACGAAATTATTGAGTAATAAGTCAGAAAATTATTACACAAAAATCCAAAGAATGAAAACAAAGAATCATGAAAACATGGAAACATGATTCCATGTTTTAAGCCACCAAACAAAATGATTTTTCTTCCTTATTTTTTTCTCTAATTTTTGGTCAGATTTCTTTCCTTCCTTTGTCCATTTATGAGCTGCAAAATCTCTATAAATAGGCATGCTTGAAGATAGTTTAGATGCTTAGTTCATAACTTACACAAATTCTAGTTTTAGGAGCACCAAAAGCTCTCATTTCCTCCTCCTCTTGGCTGAATTCTTTCTTCAAGTTTTCAAGAATATTTTCTTTCATTTCACTCAAGGAAACCAAGTTCTCTTCCTTTCCTTCAAATCAGATTAGGTAGGGAGTTGTTTTTAAGTTTATTTCTATGCTTTGCTAAGTGTTGTTCTTGGTTCAAAATGATGATTTCATGGATTTTCTCTAGTTTTTCCATTTGGTTTTCTTCTTCCTTTTTCTTTGAACAATTCAGCCATATGGCCTAGGTGGGACTAAGATGATGGCTTGATGATGAGGACCTTGAGGGTGGGTTGTGAATCCATCACAAGTTAGGCCTCTAAAGCTTGAAAGTTCCACTTGATGCAAAACTTTAAAGAATAATATTTTTATGATGTTTTTATGATCTTGAGTTTAGAACTTGAAAGATGTATTTTTCACTTTGTCTTGCTAAGATATATTGGGTTGAATTTATATTTCTCTAAAGTCTTGGAGGAGCTCTAGTAAAGAAATAAAATGAACTTGCATCCATGTTTAAGTTTATGCCTTGCATAACCATGTTTACTTTCTATGTCATCACTAAATTCTCAAGAATGAATAAATGAACTTGCATATTCATGTTTAAATTTCCAAGCTTGCATTTCATGTTTAAATTTCAAGTTGTCACTTAATCTCTAAAGATAATAAAGAAGTTGCATCTCATGTTTATTTTATGCTCTCACTTTATTTTATAATGGCTAAAAGAGTCAATGCATGGCATGTTTATTTTATGTCATCACCTAAAAATCCTAGAGCTCAAAGACTTGCTTATGAATCATAAGCGAAGAAATGAGATAATTGGAGTTAAAGAATTTATTCTTTAAGAAGTCTGAGAATTGGAGCTTAAAAAAAATGTAATTCTCATCTCCCTCAGGTCCTATGCGGACTACCGCCGGTTGCTTAAGATTTCTTCTCCCTCTCCTTGTCCTGCAATTACGCGCTCAGTTTCTTGCATCATGTTTATATTACAAGTTCTTGCATCATGTTTAATTTTCAAGTTATCACCTTAAATCTTAAAGATAAAGAAATGGAATTGCATATCATGTTTATAATTCCAAGCTATCACCTTATAAAGATAAGATTAAAATAAGGTTGCATAGCATGGTAATAATTCAAAGATGTCACCTAAATCTCTAAAGCTCAAGACTTGCTCCTTTTATCTTAAGTGAAAGATTTAATTATGAACATTCTTTCAAGTTATAAATCGGTCCCATGGTTAATTTAGGCCTAAAGTCCTATGACTTCTTTCAAGTTTAACAAAAGGAATTAGTTCTAAAAGAGTTTTAAAACTTTGTAAGAATTTTATGGGAAGCTAGTAATTTATGTGTACTTAAAATGTGATTTGATGCTTATTAAGAATTTGGTGTCATTGATTGATTCCCTGGTTTGTATGTTATAGTTGTTGTTGCAAACAATGAAAACTTATGCATGAAATAAAGACATATTCTGTTCCTGGAAGAAAGTGTATTCCTGTAAGAGTGTAATTTGGAAAGATTCTGGCTAAGGAAAGATTTGGTATTTAAGCGTGTCCATTGTGACCCACCTCTCTTCCTGGAATCTCTAGATGCATGATTACAGTTGGTATATATTATTTCGGCATAAGACTATAAATGAGAAAATGTTATGATGATTATGAATGAAGAATTGTATTATGATATAACATGCAAAGACTTAAAGGTGACTCAAAATATATGAGAAAATGATCCTTTGGACCAATCAAACTATAGGCGGTGAAAAGGTGATTCTTGCCCCCTAGTCTCTCTCAAAAGGGTAGAGACGGAATTTTTACTTATCAAAAGGGATAAGTATGCTGGTGACGACTAGCAAGGTATGAGCTCATAACCTAGATTACTCCCAAAAGGGTGGAGTATAGGGTGGCCCAGGAAAATGATGATGAAAGTAACTTTAAGTCACCTAAGAAACTAAGTAAATGCATTATGTGAATATGATGTTCTGCTATACATAGTATTTATGAGATGATGATGAGAAATATGATATTCTGCTATGTATAGTATTATGAAATGATGATGAGGAATATGATGTGATTTTATGCATAACTATGTTATTATATATGAAAGGAAAAGTTCATTATAAACATGACATGCTAAGTTTATGATGCATTATAAGACGCATGATTAAAACGACGAACCTCGGTAAAGTATATTTTCGAACTTAATAAATCAATCTTAGCATGCTCACTATTTCATAATAACCCGAGGTTCCTGGGGACGATGATGATGACACAATGCATCATGAGGTGAGTACCCTACTGAGATTCTTTTATAAGTTTCTCACTCCCTCTATTTTTCTTTCCATCTCGTCTTCAGAAAGAAGGAAGCGTTCGTGAATCACATTGAGGCTTCCGGGTAGCTGAACTTGAATCCTGCTAGTTTCACTCGTATATTTAGATATCTATCCCTATCCCTGGAGTGTTATTACTAGGTGCCATTAATGGATGTCCTTCCATCCATATATTATTTATGTTTTATAGATTGCCTACACTTAGTCTTATTCTGTTGGTAGGCAAAATATCTATATGATATGTAATTATGGATGTTGGATGATGGAGCCAATATATTATGATGTGATGTTTGTAAATTCCTATGTGTCTTTTAAATTTTGTTAAATCATTCACGTTAAGCGGCTCACGTTTTCAATTATGTTTAAAAAAAAAAAAATGGCTCGTAATTTCACTAAGTATTTTCAAAGCATGATTAAGGAACTGAAGCAAAGAGTAAAGTCTAGTAATTAATCAGATCCTGCCTAGGTGTATTGGGTTAATTATTAGGGTATTACAGTGACTATGTTCTTCCATATGCATTCATATCCCGTTGGTACTATTTTTCTCCTAATCTATCCCTTACATTGAAAAATAATTAAAAAATAGTCTTCAATAAAAAGAAACTGATTGTTGAAAAAAAAATTGAATGTTCTGGTTTCGCATAAGGTGAATGAGTATAGAGATGTGATTGTGGAAGGTGAGAGATTGATGATTGAAATTGATTTTTCGATCAGAGTTTGAGATTGCTCGATCGATGGGAACCTACATGGCGATCCTTCAGTCTCTGTTCCACATTTTCATTGGAAAATCATATCTTCTATCAGATCGTCATAGTTGGAGCGGTGTACATGCTCACCAAGTGGCTCATTTATATGTTCGTTACATGCACATTTCGCCATGGAGGAAGATAGAATACAATGATATCAAGGCGAGTACATGTTCAATACAAGGAGAAGTTGAGGAGAATAGGAATTGAGGGAGAAAATGCTGGAGAAGATAGAAGAGAATAGGGTAAAAATGTATTTTTATTCAATTTCTCTTAATACTATATTACATGGATCAGGTGGTCCCAAACATAATATTCCCCATTGTAGAATTCGCCTAGGTTTTTTTATTTCATTTTTTGTTAGGTTTGATAGTTTTATAGAAGGATTTCAGGCTTTCTTTCTAAAAAAATGAGAAAGATTTTGGGCTTGCCCAATTTTATTGGACTAGTGTTCTTATAATGCTTTCTTTTTCTTTAATATTACTTTTTAAATTTTTTTTATTATATTAAAATTCTATTTGTATTATTTGATAATTTTTATTTATTTTATAGAATATAATTATATTAATCATACATATCCATTTATATATGACTATACATGTTTTATTATATAGCAATTGAATCCTGATCAAACCCCTCCCAAACGGTTGAACCTCTGAAATAATATCTTGTTCGGTTCAATAATGATTCCGTTTTAAAATCTTACTATTAACCAAAATTTTGGAAATTTTGTTTCAAATAATTAAACACCCTATAATATACATTTATTTCTTTTAATCCCTACAATCTTCATACCATTCAAGAAATTGAAATAATAAAATAAAAATAATATTTTGTTATAATTAATGAAAATTTTACTCTACACGTCCCTTCCTCTTCGCAAGCCAAACTAACACACACACACCCCCTAAATACTATTTCAAATACCATCAGGAGAGTTGGTCCACATCGTTATCAACTTATCACAATTGATTTCGAGGCTATAGTTTGCCATTTAGTCAGCCGGATAGGCCTCTTTGCAGGTGTGGAGTGGTTAACCGAAATTCCCAATCTTGATCCATGTAGGCATAGATTCTGCAAGCTGACTATTTTGGCTTGAATGAGTCAGTTTCCTCATAAGAAACTGGTCAGATTTTTTAGCTTGTTTTTCTCTTTTAGATTTAGGGTATGTTTGGTTGGGGAGTAAAAATAAGGGTAAATTTTCTATGGATAAAATTCATATGTAATTTTACACATAGAACTCATCTATGAAAATTTATCCCCTATTTTTATCCCTTAACCAAATATATCCTTAGGGTTGCAGTTGCAGCACTATCCACCGCTGGGTTGTGATCCTTTTGGATGACCTTGCTGTGGCCTCTATCATTCATATTGTCATAGAGAATGAAAATATTTTGCATCCAAATTTTGTCCCTATTCATGTCCCACTAGGTGGCAAAATGTAACTGGTGGGATAGAAAAAGAAACAGTTTTTTTTGTTGTTGTTGTCATAACAGGGTTTTTTGGTCCACTGTCAGGTGTAGTTTTGGGCTTTGGGCCTTTACTTACCCAAAAAAAAAACCGGACCAAAGAGAACTATGCAGTCATTTCAGCACTTTCTTCTCTTGTACCCGCATGTTGGGCCAATCTTTATGCTTTTTGAGGGGCGTTTAGTTGTTCTTTACTTTTTAGTTAGGAACCATGTTTTCTGGGTTTTCTTCTTTTGGGCCTGAGTCTTCTACTTTAAATACTACAGCTACAACTGCTAAGTGGAATTGGAGAATCATTACCGTTGAGCAGAATGCATAGTTAATAAACTATTTTTTCTAATAAAATTGGTAGACCAAAAAAAAACTGTTTGTTATCTGTCGTGTTTTGATACTTCAATTAGCATGAGCTAAAAATAATAAAATATTGAAAGAGCTGCAAATGCTTTCCATTTTAACTTTCATATTTTTTTCAGCAATTCCCCTATTTCTTTCTCCATGCCATGTCTCATTAAGAGCTTCTTAGAGGCTTCAGGCCCACGAGATTTCTTTTTTAGTAAAAAGGTGATGGGTTTTATGTCTTGGAAAACAAACATTTTCTATTGTCTACATAGTTCAAATTGGAGGCCTGCTTTGTCCCTTTGGAGAATTGGAGGCCAGCAGCTGATGGCGGGCACAAATGGTAAATGCAAACATCGTTTTCCGTCCCCACTTGAAGTTTCAAAAATGGATATGGTTTAGAGTGGATCCGTGAACCTCTATTATTCCAGTTTGGTTTTCATGAACTGTAGCTAAAATTAAAAAAGGTTTGGTTTGTATTTTTTTATCAGAAAAGCTGTTTTTAGTATTACGTTAGGACTGGGTTTTTGTAGAGAACAGGTTATTTTGAACATGACAGGCCCAAAAACACATGGAGGCCTTGACCGTGGCAGAAAAAGTGTAGAAAAAGCCTAGTTACGTGACCAAAACAAAAAGACAAGCCTAGTTACAAACAATAATGGTAAGAGGCCCAAAATAATAAATGTAATACCTTTCTATTTAATTACGTATTGTTAAAAATAGTCCCCAATGGTTATTACTTGAAATGTTATATAAATTTAAAGATTTGATTTTATAACGGTGTAAAAATTTCACACTTTTATCCATTATTTACAATGTCATGTAAATTAATACAAGATATTAAAATTAAATCCTAAAATATATCTTCTAATGATGTGTTGCGTACAAATATATTAGGTTTAAATTATTTGCCTTTTTGTTCCTTGTTTTTTTATTAAGTACAGTTTTGATTTCCAATTTTGAGAATTTAAAAGAAAAAATGATCTAGAAGAATCTCGTTCTTATAATATATAGATCAATGTAATTGAAGTTAAATTAATCGAATATAGTTAAAAAAAGGAACTTTCAAAAATGTACAAATAACATGAACCTATTATATTGGTGGTACCTGTCCCATACGTATACTGCCTCTAATTTTAAAGAAATGATTAAGTGCTTATGGCAGCCCGTGAAGCTGTTTTATTACAAATTGCTTTTTACCGTTTTTGTCAATATGATGATCTATTTCTTTAGGTGGCGTCTCTAATATCTGCGCCTGTCTGCATTCCTAGAGTCCAAGAACAAGGGGCTGCTCTTATTATTTAAGCGATTATTCTTTTCCTTTTTACCATATTAATTTTATGTGACTGCTAGTTGATGAAAGCGATTCTCTACATGGTAAAGTTTTGATTATATATATATATATATTAGTGGATCGTCCATAACTCAAATTACATCATATTCACTAGTCCAAGTATAGTGGGTCTTCTTCATGTCAAATAGTTTTCACTGATTAATTAATGATTAAATACAATAGCATGTTTACAGCAGCGAAATTAATATAGCAAAATTACAGTAAATTATATTTTACAAGGTTTGTCCGAATTATTTGTTTTGTCCAGTATATTTTTTAATTCTATTTTTTAAAAGTTTAACTCTTCCAAATTTGTTTTGTAATATTTTTGAATTTTTAGTGAATTTGCTTTTGTATTACTTTTTTATTTTGTTATAAGTTTAATTAATTTTTACTATTTTATTAGATCAAGAAGGAAAAAAAATCACATTTGCACAAGGAATTCCATGAAATCAGGACCATTGTCACGATGAAGGAGGGGTAAGCCTGGAAGATGTCGATGGCATGAAGGTGTCGACGACTTGTTTCTCGACCTTGGAGTTGCCGAAGAGGGGGAAGGAGGCACTGTCGAGGAGGGTGATGAAAGGGGCAGGTGGCATGTTGGTTCTAATGATGGTGGAGTTGTATTTTTGGATTCTAGGGTAATGGTGGTGGCTTAGGGAAGTGATGGTGGAGATGGGGAGGGAGAAAGGAAGAGTATGTGTGTGGGCTATTTGTGTGGCTGTTTTCAGGGCAATTGATTGAATAACAACGTTCATGTTTGTTCATATATCTCACCACTTACATGATAGGCATTGACCAAAACATATAAGGGAGTAGGCACCTAAATATAATACCTTTCCATTGTCATTTGGGGATGGCAGGTTGACAATTAGACCAAAAATATTTAAACCACGTTAATTGTGAATTATTATTTTTTAAATTATATTCGTTTAAAATACATTGATAACTTTACAAATTTTATAAGAGTTGTCACATTATTTGAGGTGTAGCATTTAGATGGCTACCGAGTGCAACCGGATCCACCCAAATGATAATGCCATGTGATGCCTATGAAGAAGCATGAACCACCCGATTCCGTCATGCGAATTGAGACACTCGGCAACAACACAAACCACTTGTTCCCACTTTGGTCTCATGCACACCGGAGCTTCAATCGAATTAATAAATGAATGAGAGGCGGAAAAAACACCATTTGGAGAGGTGCTGCTATATATTATATACATACATACATACAACATATTCGGAAATGGCCAGCCGTCACAATCAATAAATTATTCTATTTTAAATTAATGAGTTTTTATAAACTTTTTTTTTCCTAAAATCAGTGTAATGGACCGACCACAAGGCCTCTAGCATATAATTATCCACCAAATGAATAATAATCAGTAAATATTTTTAATGTCATAATTTAAGTTTGGAGTTTGAACTAATGCAGCATGAATGATTGGACTTATGAAGTAAAATTTTCTAACTATTAAAACCTCAATATTTTATTATGAATTAATGATACCTTTTAAATTAAATATTACTTTCATTTTCTAATAAGTTTCAATTTATAAAATTTTATTTTTTTACTATTATTTATTTTTTTAAGAATTTTAGAAAATATTAATTATTTTTCCTTAATATCCTTGTAAAAGAGAGAAAGTTAGTGAATACATTAAATTTGAGAGAAAGAATATTGGAGTAAGTGATAAAAGTAATATTATAAAATACATTTAAATTTATATAACTTCAAGTTCATCTAATTATTCTTTTAATATGTGTGTATAAATGAAGATTGATATTTATTAGAGAGGTAGTAGCACTGCAGTTATTTTTTACTAATTAAATTAGTTTAGTTTAAAATATTTTTGCACTTGAATATTTACTCATTTTGTACATGTATCTTACTGCTACATTTCAAATTACTAATTTGACTAATGGCTTAGCCTTAAAATTATCTGTTTTCCAAGTATAGAAATACCACAGAAACTTACACATTTATAAATATTTTTTCTAAATGCATAGCGTATCCTTTGTTTCTTTCCGTATAAATAATACTTCAAGTAGAGTACCCTTTTTAAAACAAAAAAGTGTTCGCGGAACATGAAGGGGCTATTTGCTTTATAATTTTTAGTTTTCAATTTTTAGATTTGTGAAAGAAAAATTAAAAAAATTTAAAATTTAAAATTTCAATTTTCAATTTTTTTCACAAATCTAAAAATTAAAAACTGCAAAGCAAATAGGCTATAACATTTCCTCTTTTACATTATAATAAAAATAAATATCTAGGAATAAAACAAACGTATAATAATATTTTATTAATAACGGTAATCCTTTGCCCAAGAAAACAGGGAAAGCACACCAGAGTCACGTGAGAGGGGACACAAGGTCATTAAGCTAGGGGCTCCCTCCCTGCGAAGTACAAACGTGCAGGCACGAGAACCGGGAGTCCGTTCCGGAGCGAATAAAATCACTCCTAGCCCTAATTATTTTTCATTACAGGCACTGTCCCACACTCACCAATTTATACCTAGTACTTTCCCTCACAACTCACTACTGCTGTTGCTATATTAGTCTACCACTACCAACAGTATAGCGTGGGTTAGTGAGTGAAGTTGACGCTCAATTCAATTGCACTCTCCCGAATCCCGATTCTTGCTTGATGCTATTACTAAACTTAGGGCTTCGTTTGATTTGAACGAAGCGTGCCTTTTGATTCTTGCAAGGGTAGGGTCTTAAGGTCCACTTCTGACGTTCTCCTACTTTTTCTCTTAACAATAAAGGAATCAGAACAGTTTAAATTAAATCTCGGCCGTTGAAATCGCTTCCTAAAGATCACGTTCTTCAGCTTTTTCTTCTGAGTGGTTGGGTTGGGTTGGTTTGAGTGAGGTGGGTGGAGGGTATAATAGTCCTAGACTGGTAGCTAGATTTGGATTGTGAAAGGCAAGAGAAGAGAAGAGAATGGAGAGTTACCTGAATGAGAATTTCGGGGAGGTGAAACCGAAGAACTCATCGGAAGAAGCGCTTCAGAGATGGAGGAAGCTGTGCTGGCTCGTCAAGAACCGCAAGAGGAGGTTTCGCTTCACCGCCAACCTCTCCAAGCGATTTGAAGCCGAGGCTATCAGGCGCTCCAATCAGGTCTCTTCTTTTTACGCCCTTTCCCTCTCTTCTCTTTCCAGATCAAGACAAGCCACGAAAACCCTACTGCAAGTATTTATAATTAATTAATTAATTGTGGAAGATTAACTTGGCAAATCAATCAATTTGTTATTTTGCTGTTTTTGATTGTCCTTTGATTTGTGGTACACTTCACAATCACATCACAGCTGGCTGATCTGCTGTTGGTGCCTGGTCAACGGAAAGTCAGTGATTAAATGAATCACTTATGGAGAAGCCAATGGTTACTCTTAACCAGAAACTAAAATCCAATGCTTATGGTAGTTCCGGTGTTGTGCTACTCCTTCTAAGTACGGGCAACTTATTACAGGTCCTCTTGCCAGAGAGTATTAGCGACATGAGTAATGCCAATGTCTCCTCAGCCTTTTTAGGGCGTTTGAAAATATTTAATGAGATGAAATTGAATTGAATTGTTATGTTTGAAATGAGTTAAGTAAATTAAAGAATTGAATTCAATTTCTTGATTCATAATAGGTCTAAAAATGAATTAATTTAATTGTTTTTACTATTTTCTCCTTCATTAATAGGTTAGGAACAAAACATTATATTCAAGTAAAGTTATTTTTGTATTTTCATTTGTTGCAATTCAACTTCTATACCAAATTACACCCATTTGGATTTGATTTCAATTCCTTAGTTTTATTGGATTTCAATTCTCATGGGAATTCAATTCCTTTACTGAAATTGCTTCAAAACATGGAATTCAATTCAATTTCTTCATATAATTGAATTCTAGAGGTTTCCAAATACCCTGTTTGTTTTCAAATGAGGAAATAGAACAAAAGGAATGAATATTGGCTGTGGATCTAGGCACCATGCTTGCATCAATCCATTGCCATTTCTCTCTTCTTTCCTTTTATTTCATGAGCATTTTTTATGCGAGCCTGTCACGCACTCTAAGTTCAGTTTGAGATTCTGTTTGGGCATAGAATTAAATGATTAATGGTAAAAGTAGGACTAACTGTTATTATAGTGGGAAGTAATCTTAACATTAATGAACGGTGTTATAAAATGTAATCTTCAGGTAAAGAGCCTGCCCACCATGCTCGGCTGGGACTTATATCATATCTGATATATTACCAAATTGTCTCAAACTTGCATTTGAAGAAAATATAGCCGGCTTTTCTATACTTATTTCAGCAATCTGCATAATTTTGCGCTGATAACATTTTGAATTCCAAGACATGGATTTCTGAATCGGAATTATAAAATTGTGTAATAGAGGGATTGGATTATTTGTCCTCTCACTGCTACTCATATAGCTTAAATTGTGGTAATGAAAAGGGATTTGACCATTTAAACTTTGTAAAATCAATTCTAGAATCTAAAATTTCCCTGCCCCGACTATGCATTGTAGGAGAAATTCAGAGTTGCAGTGTTGGTTTCACAAGCTGCTCTTCAGTTTATCCATGGTGAGAAAATCAACTTACATGCATTTTAAAATTGTTGTAAAGGTTTCAGTTTCTTGTGGTAAGAAAATCTTCCCTTCCTCCAGGTCTAAATTTGTCAAGTGAGTACACTGCGCCAGAGGAAGTTAAAGCTGCCGGTTTTGAAATCTGTGCTGATGAGTTAGGATCAATTGTTGAAGGACGAGATGTGAAGAAATTGAAAATTCACGGTGGGGTTGAAGGTATTGCAAACAAACTCAACACCTCTGTCAATGATGGGATAACAACATCAGAGCACTTTCTGAATAAGAGAAAAGATATTTATGGAATCAATAAATTCACGGAAAGCCCAACCCGGGGGTTCTGGGTTTTTGTTTGGGAAGCCCTTCAAGATACAACCCTCATGATACTCGGTGTCTGTGCCTTAGTGTCTTTGGTGGTTGGCATAGTAATGGAAGGATGGCCCAAGGGTGCACATGATGGAATTGGCATTGTTGCAAGCATATTGCTCGTAGTGTTTGTCACTGCCACTAGTGACTACAGACAATCCTTGCAGTTTAAGGATCTAGATAAAGAGAAGAAAAAAATTACAGTCCAGGTCACACGAAATGGTTGTAGGCAGAAGATTTCAATATATGAATTACTTCCTGGTGATATTGTCCATCTTAATATTGGAGATCAGGTTCCTGCTGATGGGCTTTTTGTGTCCGGTTTCTCTGTGTTGATAAATGAATCAAGTTTGACAGGAGAGAGTGAACCAGTGAATGTCAGTGACCTAAATCCTTTTCTTCTCTCTGGAACCAAAGTTCAGGATGGATCATGCAAGATGCTTGTGACTACTGTTGGAATGAGGACCCAGTGGGGTAAACTCATGGCTACTCTAAGTGAAGGGGAGATGATGAAACTCCCTTACAGGTAAAACTCAATGGTGTAGCTACCATTATTGGGAAAATTGGCCTTTTTTTTGCTGTTGTGACTTTTTCTGTGTTGGTCCAAGGACTAGTTAGCCGCAAGCTGCAAGAAGGATCCCACTGGACATGGTCTGGTGATGATGCTATGGAAATTGTGGAATTCTTTGCAATTGCAGTTACTATTGTTGTCGTTGCTGTTCCTGAAGGTTTACCTTTAGCTGTAACATTGAGCCTTGCTTTTGCCATGAAAAAGATGATGAGTGATAAGGCACTTGTCCGTCATTTGGCTGCTTGCGAGACAATGGGATCTGCCACTACTATCTGCAGTGACAAGACTGGCACACTAACTACTAACCATATGACTGTTGTAAAAGCTTGCATATGTGGGAAGAATAAAGAAGTAAATAGCTCTAAGGTGTCTTCTGATTTCTCAACTGATCTTCCTGATTCTGCTGTGGCAATTTTACTTCAATCAATATTTAACAACACTGGAGGAGAAGTTGTCAAAAACAAAGATGATAAGGTTGAGATTCTGGGATCACCAACTGAGACTGCACTCTTGGAATTTGGTCTTTCACTTGGAGGTGATTTCCACAAGGAGCGACAAGCATCGAAACTTGTGAAAGTTGAACCATTTAACTCTCTCAAGAAGCGCATGGGAGTGGTTTTACAGCTTCCTGAAGGTGGCTTCAGAGCACACTGCAAAGGTGCCTCTGAAATAATTCTAGCTGCATGTGACAAAGTTGTAGACTCGAACGGTGTAGTTGCTCCCCTTGAAGATGACTCCTTCAATCACTTGAAGGATACAATTGAAAAATTTGCTGGTGAAGCTCTCCGAACCCTTTGCCTTGCTTATATGGATATTGGTGATGAATTTTCAGTTGAAAGTCCTATTCCTACTAGGGGTTACACATGTATAGGAATTGTGGGTATTAAAGATCCAGTTCGCCCTGGAGTTCGAGAGTCTGTTGCCATTTGTAGGTCAGCTGGTATTACTGTTAGGATGGTTACCGGAGACAATATAAATACTGCAAAGGCTATTGCTAGAGAATGTGGAATTCTGACGGATGGTATAGCAATTGAAGGCCCTGAGTTCCGTGAAAAGAGTGAGGAAGAATTGCATAAAATCATTCCAAAAATTCAGGTACATAATGATAATCATTTTATTTAATCAATTTATATCTATTTTCTTGCAAATGTGTTTCACCGATTTGCTACTTTTGCCATATTTTGACTTTGACATGTGGGTATATATATATATATATATATATATATTTGTGTGTGGGTGTGTGTGTGTGTTTGTTGCTGTTTCGGATTTGATAAGCTAGATAGCAGTTGCCATGAACATGCCAATATCTTAGATATATATACCAGAATATCCAGAATTGTTCATGAAAATTCTCATTGGAAGTCTGTTTCTTTTTACAGCCTATGCAAAATTGCTGTTCTGCACATTCCTCCATTTTATATACTGCAAATCACATTATATCAATTTGAAATTGCATTATAATTAAATATTTAAGTGTATGCCAACTGCCATTAAAGCTAACATACAGATAGTGAATGGACACAACTGATGGACTGTTAGAAGATACTAAATGATTCTCAAGCTTGAAAATAGAAGTTTGATGGTCCACAACAATGCCTCTGATGAGAAGAAATTTTTGTACTACCAACATGTGATATGTCTATATTTCAGGTAATGGCTTGGTCTTCACCCATGGATAAACATACCCTGGTGAAACACTTGAGGACAACATTTGAAGAAGTTGTTTCAGTCACTGGTGATGGTACAAATGATGCCCCAGCACTTCATGAAGCAGATATTGGACTTGCAATGGGCATTGCTGGAACTGAGGTATGCCAAGCTCTTCTTTCGTAGAAATTTGAAAACTATTAATGACTTTTTGTTTGGGATATGCATTCCTAATTTTCACAAGGAATTAGGTGGTTATGTTTCACTGCATTTATTTCCAAATTCAGCTTGAATATATTGAGATGGAGTTCTTACACTACATTTATAATACTCATCTTCTCAGTTTGCAACCTCTATGTTATATAAAGCTGTTTTCTGCCAATTTCAGGTAGCAAAAGAAAGTGCTGATGTAATAATACTAGATGATAACTTCTCCACCATTGTGACTGTGGCCAAATGGGGCCGTTCAGTCTACATAAACATACAGAAATTTGTGCAGTTCCAGCTAACTGTAAATATTGTTGCCTTGATTGTCAACTTCTCTTCTGCTTGTTTGACTGGTACTCATGATGCTCTCCTTCTTTTTATCTTCGCTGTCAAATAACTTTTAAATTGTCTCTCTTTTTCCTTTCCCTCATGGTGTATATGAATTCATAGGAAATGCTCCCTCACTGCGGTTCAACTTCTATGGGTCAACATGATTATGGACACTCTTGGAGCCCTTGCACTAGCCACTGAACCTCCTACTGATGACTTGATGAAAAGACAACCTGTTGGTAGGAAAGGAAACTTCATCAGTAATGTGATGTGGAGGAATATCGTGGGGCAGTCTATATATCAATTTGTTGTACTTTGGTACCTCCAGACAAGAGGAAAAGAAGCCTTTCATCTTGATGGCTCAGATTCTGATTTGATATTGCATACACTCATTTTCAACTCATTTGTTTTCTGTCAGGTAAACTTAAAACCATCACTGCATTGGACTTATATTATGGACTTAATTCTGGATATTGTAGTCACTTGGATAGAAATTACATTCATTTGAATATTCTGGGCTGGTTTTGGAGGGTCTTTTTTTATTTCTTGAATGGTTGCTGACTTCACATGCTTCAACAATTTCATTTTGCCTTAATAAACACAACTGAAGTAAAATGAAATTTCGTGCCATCTACATTTGTTGGTCGTTCTGTGCATGTGATTTTATGTTCAGATTGGACAAGTTTGTTTTTTCTTCTTTCTCTCCTGCCTGTTCTATTTAGTGCATAGTCGAAGTTTGTTTTCCTATGTCAATAATTTTTCAAAATAGATGTTTGGACTTCTGAATTTTTATTAAAAAAATGCTGTTGTTTCTCTGGCCTGAATGGGCATAATAATTGATAGAGAAGTTTCCTGCACAAAATGTTCTGACCACGATTCCTTGTAACATGCTCTCTGATTGTGCTTTTTATGTACTGTAATTCAAATGTCTTGTTAGGTTTTCAATGAGATCAGTTCCAGAGATATGGAGAAGATAAATGTTTTTGAGGGTATACTGAAGAATTATGTGTTTGTGGCTGTCCTCACTTGCACTGTTTTCTTCCAAATCATAATTGTCGAATTCCTGGGCACCTTTGCAAACACATCTCCGCTTAGTTTGAAGCAGTGGTTTGGTAGTGTTTTCTTTGGAGTCCTTGGCATGCCAATTGCAGCAGCCTTAAAGATGATCCCTGTGGGATCTGTCTAAACTCAATTCCGACAAATTAGGTACATTCTTGCTCAGTTCCATGTTAGACATGTACATCGAGGATCTTGTTTGCTCCTTGCCTCTTTTATAAAGAAGCCAATTAAATCAAGAGTCTTCTTTGCGCGAAGTTCGGTAGGATAACAAATTCGAGGCTAAATTTGGTATTTGCTGCTGGTGTTGAAGGAAAAACATCTACACATTTTGCATGATTGTAGTTGTTCAGAGTGATGTATATTATATAAACTATAACCTTTCATACGGTGAGGTGAGTTTGTAGTATACAGGTTGTAATTTCTGTTAATTTGAATTATTTATTAATTATTATTCTTTATGAATTGTGATGATACATTAATACCCACCTACAGTATCTTTCTATTTATTGGGAAGTGGCAGATGAATTGCTTACCAAAGGCTTCTTGACTCTTCGCGCTCCTGAAGAGCTGTGTCACACACATAATCACTGTACCCTTATCTCCTCTATTTATAGAGTGAAATAAGGTTCGAACCAATTTAGGAAAAGGATTTTCGATTTTAAAAAACAAATCTTTTCAAAAATAATAGATCTAATTTCATAATATCCAATATATATCATCATATTTCAGTTTCATATTATCTAGTAATATAAAAACTAAATCATGAATTATAAATACACATATAAGATATATACTAGGGTATATATATTTCATTACATTCTTAGAGTGTGATCCAATATGTTTATATTACATTTACAATAGGCATAATATTGCTATTTCACCTACAAGTTATAAGTGGTCTCTAGCAAGATATTATAACTGATTAAAATAATAATAAATTAAAAGTTCATATCAATTTAACCATTAGAATATGTCACAATTCTTTTATAGTGTGATATCTAATTCGAACATAAGACATGGGCAATGTCACCCTCATATTATTTAAATATAATTTCTAATCTTAAGTAGACTAATAAATCAAATAACACTGATAATTTATTCAGTTTATTTGAGCATGTCTATGCATTTCAGTCTCACTTATTAAGGGCCAATAGATACCTCTTAATGAGAGGGAAAAATCATCTTGTTTAGTTAGCTGTCCATAAATTGCATTATGTTCAACTACAATTTTTATAATTATCTGATTAAAGATAACATTTTATTATGTCAAAATATAATGTTCTTTATGTAAAACTAATAAACTAGAATATGACGATTTATTAACATAATGATTATGAGAATCAGTTATGATATTAATCCATGTAGTGATCTCATAATGGGTTTATCAATATCTTGTTCTCTAATAAATACCCATAAATTTAGTTTTGTATCATACACATAATTATCTCATATTTATCAATTAAGCTTATGTTAATTTTATATCATAATATTAATGATTGAGTAGGGATATATGTATTATTATATGTAACATACAACTATAATAATAAAGAAAATAAATAAAATATTTTTTATTAATAAAAATATAACTAATAACAAGAGGTCTAATAAATGGGCTAGGGTATAATAAGTGACAAAGTTACCATCGTCATAGCTGTCAAAAGAACAATGCAGGGGACTATGTCATCCAGGTGGGATTTTATTAGGAATTAAGATTGGATGTCTAAGCTTCGGATAATGTCAAATGAGCTCACTCTGAACGCATTGTGATGACTCTATCAAATGTTAACATGAAAAGGAAATTTTATGTTATAGCTTTCTCCTCCGTAATCATGAAAGCTTCCTTGTATCAACTGGAATGTAATTGAGCTGGTGAAGTTCTTGAGGTTCAAGATCCTGGGCAGGCATTTTCCATGGTGGAAAAAGGTGTACTTTATTTGGCTATGAACTGAAGGCAGGGTAGCTTCATTTATGAACTCTCAGAAAACTGTTTGTTCTCTGCCATACAGAGGAGGAAATCAATCATCATTTTTTATCTTTAAATCTCATAAGTGTCAGCAATATTTTGATTCAGCACTGAACCCATATTGAAGTCTCTGAAGGTATTTTCACTCGTCGCGGTTCAACTGGGTATAGATCAAGAAAGACAGCTTTTAACATTAGCATGTGGCTAGGTATTTATCGGTTGGGAAAAGACTGACGTTTAATATACAGATGCCTAAATTCCTGTCTTGGAGCCCAAGTGTGTTTGGGAGTTGGATTTGGAAGGGAAAGGAGAGTAATGAAGGTTTTGTAGAGTACCTTTTCAAAACTTTACACTATAAACCCTACATTTCCATTTTTTTCCATAGAAAATCCAAGCTCGTAAATATACTCTAATGGAAGTTTTTGAAAGTACAAGTAGTATGCTGTGTGAAATAAATGAAAAATAGGGATGTGTATCAGTGTTCTTAAATAAAACTGTTAAGAAAAGGGGAACGGAGTTCCCGGAGAGACCTACACAGCACAACGCCAACCTTGACTTGTCTCCGTTTTCCATATGTTTACACAGGCTGAAAAATACTCAAACAAATTTATGTGTTGCCTTCCTTTCTTCTTTCCCTCATGACTTTCCCTTCATACCCTTAGTCAAATATAGTGCTTGCGATATAGGGTGTGATAGTGTGATAGAGGCTTCAAGCAATGAGTTACTGAGAATGGAGAGTCTACCCCTAGTTCTTCCTTTTTGTTGGTCCATGCACTGTTTTCGAAGTCCCCTAATAAAAAACCAAGTATTGTTTCTTTTTATTTTTTCTGAGTAAAGAAGGAACAGACTAGCTTCTTCCTTTTGTTGGTTCACATATTTTGTCTTCTGTGCTGAATAATTGACAGCAGTCAATTCTTTTTTTTTCTAAAATGCCGCACTATATATGTTGGTGCTTCTTGTGTTCCCGGTGAATTTCATGTGAGTATAATAATATGGTTGCAAGTGTGCTCACGAGCACTATGCTTATCCAAGAAATTTTCGTTTGCATTCGTCAAGAGCATCTATGTCATATTTGAGATATGTGTCATCTCAAATCAAGTTGAGAAAGCAGGGCACGATGAATGGAATGCGGCTGTGTTGTTCATCTCAATCTTCTGCATCAAAGATGTCAATTTCTTGTCCAACACATAGCGGCTTGTGCGGAACACAGACCCAGTTCGGCACAAGGACCACTCTGACCGCACACACCAATCATCTCTCACGGACTTGTAGTTGACCCTTCAACATTACATGGAGCAATTTGCAGCTACTTCTCTGCCTCCGGATTTTCGGTCACATGACATCATCATCATATCATGGTAGGAGAGTCAATTTCCAAGTTTGTCAAACTGCCTCCCCCAATATTTATCAAATGAAATAAATAAATACCTTCCGTATGCAAAAATGTCCTCTCTACCGCTTTCTCTATTCTCTTGTTAAGCTTGAAAATAGTACAAATGTACAATTATGGTGTTCAACAGCCAACTGGCAACGATGACATACTCAGTCTTAATTCTCAACCAAGCAAATGGGTGGAAGTAGGGTAAGGACCCTCGAATTGAAATTTCTCATGCTTTGTTATTTGAAATTTTTCACCGTTTATTCAAATGGTAGGACCCGAAAATGACATGTGACACAAAAAATAAATAGTAAAAGAAAATATATAAAATTATGTGAAATTTTAATATGAGATCCATTCTCATAAAAGAATTAATTTAGTAATTTGTGATTTCAATTATTTTTTACTCCAATAAAATGGAGAAATCTTTTGCTACGGCATCCAGTAGTCTGTCATAGCTATACGGTAAACCTGGCAATATAGAAAAATCTATTGCTTCAACACATAATAAACAAATCATTTTGATTTCAGAAGCAATATATTGGGTTTCATGACCCATAAACACAGCGAAGCCTATAAAGATTTACAAGCAGTGCCGGTGCGGTAGGTCCGTGTTAAAAGCAGCCTCAAACATTCAAACAAATCTAATCACATCCATCTTTAGACAACTTTTTTGTGATGGCCAACATGCAACACAGACCATCAACCCAATCACACAAACAGAGTTCTGTTGTTCCTCTTTCAGCCTTTTTGAAGACATTACCAAAGCATCCGAAGCATCCATCAAAAGGGAGGTTGCAAGAGACATGACAAAATCCGTTACGAAGTGGAAATCAGAGTTAAAAAGGTTAACGGAAACAAATTGAAAAAATCATAACAAGAATTGAGAAAAAACTTAAAAAACAAATACAAGGCAAAAGAGAAAAACACTATGGCCTAAATGGCTGTTTCAGCAGCTTTCTAGGTTGGCTTTCTTTCTTCCACCTGGTGACTTAATCACTTGAACTAATATAGTAATATGTAACTCAAAGCCTTTTTTTTTTTTTTTTTCAATTTTTGTTTCCCCTCTGTCACTCCTTGCCTTGCTGGTTCCACAGGGAGACATCCAATCAATCCTAAATAATTTTTCGTCCCGAAACAATCAATCAATACGTTTCTCTATCTCTCTCTTCTTTTCTTTTTTTTTTTTTTTGGTTTTTTGGGACCTCAGGGTGAGACTATAGCAAAAAGTAACCAAAAATGGACAGCACATTAATCTTCACATAAGTTTATTGAAACTTCACAAAAACAAAAGAATTCAAAATATTAGGTTTTCCCTAGTGAAGTCCCTTCCCATCATCACTTTCATCGTGATTGAATGTGAGTCTTCTTCTCTTGGTCGTAGCAGCAGAAGAAACTAGAGAACTCTCTACCATGTCAATTGGCCTGGATCGGATTGGTGAAGAAGGATTAGGCGCATGTACAAGATTGTCTCTTCTTGTGTTCTCCTCGTATAATCTTCGAATTAGATTGCAGCACGCAAATATATCTTTCTGTACGAAGAAATCAAAATGCAGCAGTTGATCCAGACTTATTAGTTAATATATATATTCTAAGCATAAGTTAAAACTTCTTGGTGTCAACTAAGACATAAACACAGGACTCACGGATCAAGAAACCTATATTGAGGAATTGAACTAATCTTCAGCTCTACCGTTTCTATCGTCAATTGCTGGTCCAGTGCCACCAAAGTAGCAGCCGCTGCAATAACAGATGGTTTGTGATCCATCAAATTGACCTCTGCACAGGACAACACATATTGCATTAATAAATAGAATTCATTGAATAAACTAAACATTTGGAGTAAGAGATCATTTAAATTAAAAAAAGGGGCCATTCCGATGCTCATATTTCACCTTTCATTGTGGTGAAGATGAGTTGCATGGTCTTAGAAAGATTGGGACTTGGTGGGTATTCGTTGCAGAACTTTGAGATGAAATAGGGAAGAAAAGCAAAGGGAGTTACAATGCTCAAATTCCATTCAAATGTGGTTAGCACCAAAAGCTCCATTCTTTGAATCACCTTGTTCTCAAAGCAATAATCTTGTAATTGAAACTCTGATAGAGCCGGCACATTGCACTCCTCCATCTTTGCAGCCAGAGAAAGGCATGCAACTGATAGTAACCGGATTGCCCAATGCTTTTCACTCTGCATAACGTGGACAATTGAGGAATTGATCAAGACTCAGCAGTAACCAATAAATAGATCAACACTGCCATGGAAAGAACAACACTGTTGAGCTTACATCAATGGACCGCCTGGAAAGGAATCGATCATAGTATGTGACTGACAAATAAGCCGTTTGAAAGCGAAAACCCAGTGTTGCTCTTGTCTGTTCTCATTAACCATTGAAAATTAAAAAGAAAACCAAGAAAAATAAAACAAAATCAAAACTTTCTACTCGCAGTTTTCATTAATGAAGCTCAATAGGAAGTACAAGAAAATGGGGTTGTTGGACTAACATTGAGAATCCAATTGATTGCATCCATGCGGGCACGTTTCATCCAATCCTCAAACACAAAACTCTCATCCTTTTGGAACCCCAGAAGGGTCTCTCTTTCAACCAAAACGCCCAAATCCTCATCCTCCGAAACACCACAATAACCCTGCTGTGACTGAATGAACGAGTATTCTTCTTCCTCATCTCCTTCCAAGCATGTTTCGCTTTCTTGGCAAAGAAGGCTGGACGAAGAAGGATCATCCATCTTTTTTGTTTCTTTTCTTCAAGAACAAAGAAAGATTTCACCAGCTTAATCGATCAATACTAATGAAAGAGATTGTATTATATATTTTATATATTTATAGTATTTATATTATTATATGGTTGACCATATAGGACTATGAGTCCAGCTAGGATCAAGGAAGAAATGAGTAGGAGGAGGAAAAGGGTATGAATGAGGGAGGAGGCTATGATTTAGCTGAAAATCTTGGAAGCTGTTGTAGCTGTTACAGTTTGAAGACAGTGATTATACTAACAAGGGGATTAGCATTGGCTCCAAAGTGTGCCGAGATTTTTGTTGCTGGTGCTGCGGTTTCTGTTGAAAGTGAGTTAAGAGTGTTGTTTTGATGTTTTTGGTGTGCGTTGCGTTGTTAAGGTTGATGAGGCTTTGATTTTAGTTGGACCGAAAAAATGCCTTTCCTTCGGGGGGAACAAGTCAGTGCCACTGTCTGCCACACGCGACCCATAAGGCGCGTGGAGAGCAACCCATTGGCCCATACCCATTTCTGTGGTGGCCCGATTTGGGCATGGGTCGGGTCGTCCTGGGCTGATCAGGGTGCCGTACGTGGGGTCGTGTCCTTCACTAAGTATTTGAAGCGGGCCGGGCTTCGATGGTGGAGGGCCCAGCAGAACATCTTGATCCCATGACCAGTCAAATTCCAAAAAAAAAGATAAATGAAAAGGTTGTAATTTAATAAATACGTCAGATTTCCACAAGATTCATAAATGCCGGACGTTCTACTAAATACAGCCACATACTCTCTGATTCAACCAAACTTTGTGAAAACTTGAACGTGTATTTTCTTTCAGTCCTTGAAGTTAAAAAGTTTATAATTTTTTTTTTCAAGTTACAAAAAAGTGTTTACATTAGTCTTTTGATTATTTAAGTTAATATTACCTAAAGAATTAACTCAAAATACTTGACACTTTCAATGACTAAATTATTAACTTCTTAATTTGATGAATTAAAATGAAGGACACATATAATTCCAATAACTAAGATGAATCTTTACTCTAAATGTGTAGTACTCTGGTGGAATTGTTTAAGATACAAAAGTGATGACAATTTTTTGTGTAATTATTTACTTAAAAAAATTTATTTTATTTATTATATTGGATTTATAATTTATTGTCATTTATATTTTATTTGAATAAACCTTTAAATTAAACTAAACAACGATGTTTTTTGAAATTTAAACCTAAATTTAACTTCGATTTTTCTTTCTTGAGATAGAATAAATTTATAGCTATACTTATATTACAATTTACTTCCTTAAGCCAATTAAATTATCAGTAACTATGGGATGTATTAGGGGAGATGAGTGTTTTCATGCAAATTAAGAGACGCAATTTCTTATCATATAAACATATATAAATTGTCAAGATTTAAAGATATTTAAAAGTGGTTAATTGTCTTGAAAACTGACATGACTTCCAATTTTAATATTAACCAATCGTTTAGATTTAATAATTAAAATTTTCTCCGTTCATTCTCACATTTATAATCACTCACTTGATTCTATTGTAGTCACTCTTATTTGGATTTTTTTTTATTTGTTTCTCAAGCATATTCTCCTTCCTTTTATTGGGGAAGGAGAATAATCTCCTTTGAGGTGTGGAAAGGCTTTTTGTTTAGTGTTCACTCAAAAATCGAATCAAGTTGTGGGCAAATTATAAGTTGGACATTATATGTTTAGGTTCATCAATCTTTATTATTAGCCATTAAAAAATACTATTTTTATTAGATGGTTTGATTCAATGATCAATAAATAGAATTCATAATAGACCTAATCATATAAGGTCTACTATAAAACTCACCCAAGTTGTAGTGTATCTCTACTAGTATTTATTCGGTTCCAGCATCTCTATCAGTGTGCCAACTCCCTTGTTTGCATTTAAATTTATTTTAATACAATATTAGACTAAGTTTTTACGTAATAATTAATATTTGATTATTATGAGTTATTAACTCTTATTATAATTTATTTCAAAGTTATAGATACTATGATATTAGCTGACAATACCAAAACACTTTGCACTAAAAGTGTATAAAATCAATCTCCTAATATTTTGCCGAAAATTCACAAGCTTTTACCTTATTTTTTCATGTGAACTCATGGTTTTTTCCCCCTCATTTTGAAGTCGAACTCTAATAGAGGGCTTATTTAAAAACAAAAGGCGCAAGATCCAAATGTACCACTATATATGTTTATGTGAAATTTTAATGATATCTGAGTGTATAACAGTTAATGTGTGGTTTGTTCGGTCTCAAAAAGTAATAGAAAGGACTAAGATTCAGTGATTCACTGTTGTTAAGAAAAACAAAAAAATAAAAGGAAGAGAGAGATGGGGAAAAAATAATAGATAAGGACGAAGACTTCGATTAAAGTCAATTAGGTTGTATTAGACAAAGACTTCGTATGGTACCTGAGGAGGCATGCTAGATTGATTGGATCGTGGTTGATTTATATATTTAAAGTCCATGTAGAATTGGCATATAGAGTGAAACGGATGAAGTATATCTTTTATACGAAAACTTAGTGTTTATTTGGTTTCAAAAAATATATTTCAATGTACATTAAAATTTTCTTTTTGGAAGGAAAGAGTGATACTTCAACTCTAATTCTTTGCTTGATTGTCAAATGCTTCAACTCAAATTCTTTGCTTGCTTGTCAAATGCATTCTTTAACTTGTATTTTGTAGGATGAGAAGATGGTGAAATTAATTTTTGGATGAAAATTAATAATTGAAGATTTTTACATAGGATTTTCCTAATCACGGCATTGATTAAGGAAATAGAAATATAAGTTTTGATTGTTCATGTGTATTCAATGTATTGAAAGACTATAAAGCTTAGTTTTGTATTAAAACTCACTATTTTTAATTTCTTAATCAATGTCCTTAAGACAGTGATTAATAAAACCTTTTTATATAAATCTCAATTATTTTATCAAAACTTAGTAGGTTCAAGAGGTTAGATAGTTATTTTCGGTTATCGATATTTTAGGTTATAATATTGTAATTTAAAAAAACTTTGGGAGAATTTTATCCCATAATTTCGGCTAGATATATTTTTTTTTTGGTAAGTAGTTGCCAACTAGATTTGAGTCTAAATAATTCAAATCCGATAAATTCAAAATACTAATAATTTTTAAAAAAATCTCAATATTAGTCTAACATTTCCAGTGTATAGTAGGATCAGAGTTTAAAAGATTGCAGCCTTACCATTAATAATCACGTGCATTGTATGTACTCCTTATTCTTGGCAGTATTCATTAACAGCTATTTTAAAATGAAAAATATTTAGTGTACAATTAAATTATATAATAAATACACATCATATATCTTATTACCATTAGATTTGATAAATGAGTGAGATGGATGAATACCACACATCACATCCAATAATAATAAATGTGTAGTGTGCATTTGTTATGCAATTTAATTATGCACCTAATATCACTCTTTTAAAATTTAAACATTCAAATAAAGAAGGCATCGGGTAAACATCGATGTGTGTAAGAAAAGAACTTCTAAGAAATGAAAACAAAGACTTGAGAGAAGTCCACGATTTAAAATTAACCTATGGTCTAGTGCTAAACCCATATTTCCATATGGATATGGTACAAAGACTTGAGAGAAGTCCACGCTTTAAAATTAACCTATTGTCTAGTGCTAAACCCATATTCCATATGGATATGGTTGGTACTAATAATCACTTCACCATGAATTCTGACCGAGCTTCATGTGGACAAATATAATTTGTTTATAGCAGGTCGAAATATCCGTTCTTAGATTTTTTTATCATTAAAGACGTTAAGTGCTTAGAAAGAAGCAATGTTACGTACCCAGTTAACTTCTGTGTGGAATTATATATATATAGATATAGTGTGTGTGTGTGTTTTATTCTAAAATAGATCTGAGTTAATAAATAAATTTTATATTTAATTTATTAAATATAAAAAATTCTTTGTTATAAAAAATAAAATTATATAGAAATGATAAAAAGCTCCAAGGTTCCATCTGAAAATACTAGGAACTACCCGAAAATGATTAAAATAGTTGAATTGGAGGATCATTGTGACTATAGCACATGGTAAATTTACCGAAGATGCAAATGTTTTATTATATATATACACACACAAGGAGTGCATGTGAATGTGTATAAGATTTGACTTTTTAAAATGAGAAAGTTGATAAAGTGTAAAGGGATTAATCACTCTTGGATTAGTAATTTCCATTGTATATATATTATGTGTGGTTTTCAAAATAATCCAAGGATAATTAACTATTTACTTTTATATTTTACCAATCTCTTCACTTTAGAAAAGTCAAATCTATGCATATATGCCATTCATTTTAACCTGCAGCTTCGGCCTAGTTTGGAAGAATAAGTTAGTGATAAGAAACTACCAGCCAGAATGGTCCATTAATTCTTCCCATAATGCTGAACTTTATGAAAATGTGATAGCTAAGTATTTGTCCCTATTTGTGGGGCTTCGTTCACTTAACTACAAAACTTAATTATATAACTCCTTCCCCTCTGCGCAATCGTACTGCGCTCTGGTCATGCTGGGTTATGTTGCTATCCTTCCTCAGTTTTTCGTTTCTTTCCCTGATATTGGATATTGTTATTTCCACCAACCAAGTGATAGCGAAAATGAAATTATATTATGAACACCCACATGCATTTTGTTCCCAGACCGGAAGCAATGCGAAGAAAACGATAAATTCGAAGTATTTTTTATTTCAATTTATTTTCGAACAGCTAGGATGGCTTGGTACCCATTGATGTTAGATGATAAGCTTTTTGTGCAGTTAATGACAATAAAGTCTATCTGCATTATTTAACGTGTTCTTACTTTTCTTTGTTCCCCTTCAAATTACAGCTGGAAACAAAATAAGTCAAAAATGCAGTCAGACACCCACGGAAAAATAATTAGTAGTGTGAAAATGGTAATATATGTGAACAAGGTGAAAGTGATTATTGTTTTACACGCGCCACTTGCCTTACAATTTGATGTACTTTTGAGTTGTATCCTTACTAATTCAAAGAAAAAAAAAAGTTAGTGTAATCTTGAGTTCACGAAAAATTCTATATATCATAACATAGCAATCATTTAAGGATAAATTAAATAACTTTTTTAGGGGGTATATTACAGGAGAGGGATGTTTTATTATGAGAGAAAGAAGTAAATTTGAGCCATATAACTATAAGATAATTAGGATTAAAAGTTTATTAATAATAATTAATACTCACATATTCATTTAAAAAAATCACATGACTTAATATTTTAATTTTGATCATTCATATAAGATTTAACAATTAAGATTTACTCATCACACTCCCACAATGAACCACTTTTCTCATATAATACAATCTTACTTTTTTTATTCTAAACTTTTACAATTAACGCCAATTTAGTATTAAAAAATTTGTTGACATTAATTTTGTGGTAAAATTTTAAAATTTGTTATCAATTTATTATAACAATGAAATTACACTAACACGGGGAGAGCTAGGTATAAAGCCGCGATTAAGAACTGACTCATTTAACTCGCAATCCGCACAAAAATGGACAAGAAAATTTTTAGTTTACCAATCATGGACTTTTTGGTCCGCATCGTTTAATCCGTGGGCTAACGGCCTGCCTATGAGTTCACGAACCAACCCGCTAGCTTGCATAAGTGAGAAAATACTTCCATTTTGCAGTATTTATTTATGTTTTTTTATGGATGAACTTTGGTGAGTTGGTTTATTCTACCATTTTTTGTATTTGTATTTGGTATTTGATTTACTTATGTTTGATATTTGATAGTTGGTGGTTGTTAATTTATATTCTTTTGTAGTTTCACTATTTTTTATGATTAGAAGAGTTATGCATATTTGATTGGTAATATTTTGGATACTATAATGAAAAATGTGTATATATATTTTGCGAGGTAAAATATACTATATAAATATAATATAGTATAGGGTATAAGAAAGGCTAAAAAAATATATGAAAGGGAAAAAAGGACTTTCGCGGCTTGATCTATGGGCTAATACGGGCAACAAATGTGAATAAAAAAAAAGAGTTATGCGAACTGGTTGCAAACTCACGAGCTTATATGGGCGAATGGATCAGTTTAAAATCAAGTTCATTTATGAAACGGACCCAATCCACATACCCATCTCTAAACACGAGAAATGATTATACATTGAATCTCTTTTATTATATTTAAGAAACCAAATCAATATGAAGTGACTTAAATTGGTTTTGATTAATTAGGTTAATTCGATTTTTTGTTGTTGAAGTTTTTATATAAGAAAGATCTATTCAAATTCAACTTTAGTAAACTAAACTAAAAACTAATTATTAGTATTAATGTAGAACCACATAATTTTAAAATATGAATTAGTTATTATAAAAAATTTACTAATACTCAACACTAGCAATTAATTTTAGTATTTAAGTTCGATATATATTGAGAATGTATAAAAAGAAAATTTAAACATTCGTAAAATTATGTAATGTTGCAGCAGCAAGATGCTTAACTTTCATATTGTATCAATGCATTAAAATTAAATTCTTTATTTAATAAAAAGTTTTAAAGAGAAAAACATCATCTAGACTCAAGTTGTACACAAATTTCTCTCACTAAATATCACTCCCACTAAAGCCACCGAGTTTATAGATAATTGACAAGCGAGGTAAACCATTGATAGTGTCGCATATTGGATCGGATTATAAAGAACCTAAGCTAAAGTGAGACTAATGAAGACAATAAATTGATAAACATGACAAACTTATCGAATGCAAAAATAGCTTGAGAAAAGGACAGTATATTATAATATGCATTGTCATGCATTCTTTCGGATCTAATTTTTATTATGATTGATTCCGTTAGTATTGTCGCGTAGTATGTGTGTTTTATAGGTGGGTTATTATTATTTTTCTTCCTTCTCTTTAATTTGTGAATCTTCTTTGATCAAATTATATTTGTAGTCCTTAATTTAGTAGCATTGAAAAAAAATCATTGCAGCTATAATGGTTCGTTCACTCTTCAAATACATTAAGTTTAACAAACTCATGAAAGTGGAGATTAATATATAATAAATTTGCATATTATCTGTTAGTCAACATATATGATTAGCTTTTGTTCATACACAAAAAAGAATAATTAAATTCCTTAATGGATGCTCAACTGCCAAGATCGAGATAGGGTGTGAATGCAATGTATAAGAAAACGTCTTTCCAATGGTCAACAGAATATTGTAATTTGTAGTAGACCAGCCGGTAACTTAGTTGATTAGGTTGTTGGATGTATATTTGGTAAGGGTGGCAGACTTTAGAGAGTTGACTCATTTTCATTATTTAGGTTAAAAGTCAACATGTCCTATAAAAAATGAGGTTGATGGACTAATCGATAGACTAACCAATTTTTTATTATATTTCTAGCTATATTGCCAACTGCTCTCCTGGTGCGGGTTGACTATAAAACGGGACAAATGGAGCTGGTTGACTTGTTTTAGTTTCTTAGGTTGGAAATGCCAACTCGTCTTGTTAAAAAATGGCAAATTTATAGTTGTGAAATTCCACATACACAATGCCTAATCTTTGTTCCTCTGCTTCCAAGTGTGTGGCTCGCATAGAGCTCAGTGACTCCTCTCTTCCTTGATTTTACAGGTGTAGATGAACGGTGGCCATTGCGGTTCCCCTTTTGCGGTTGCAGTTTTCTTCGTGCAGGAGGTGGTTTCTTTCTCCCTTTGCTTTGTAGTTGCAATTTCTTTAGGAGTGGAGAGATGGTGGTCGTGGGAGGTGGGATTATCACTATAACATCCCAAACTTCGTCTAGACTAATTGACTCGATGAACTCAAGTAATTGGTTTATTGACTAGGTGGTTGATCTTGTCCCCATAGTGGGAAAGGTCAACATTGGTGATTTATTGTTGATTAATGACATTAGCATAGTTAGAAGACACACAAGAATAAGCAATAATAAATACTATTAAGACATAAATCCTAAATTAAGCATATTGGACAAGGACAATTTATTTACAAGGTTAAATTCCCTAATCAATATTAGTAAATTACATGAATCAAATAGATAATAAGAAATTGATTTGAAAGATTAATCCTAATTAATGATAAAAAAATGAGTAAACTAATAGAAATTAGACAAATGTCATGAAAAATAACAAATAATGTTAGAATAATCAAGTGTGTTTAGAAAAATATGCAAAGAATTATAAAAATGCCATTACTTAGTGAAATTATAAAAATATCCTTGCCATGTAAAGGAAATCACCAAATTACCCTTGCCTTATCAATAAATGACAAAGACACCCTTATTCTATAAATAGAATTACGAGAATATTACCTCATTATCTAATTACAAAAATACCCTGTCTTGGTTAAAGAAATTACTACAATGTCACTACTTTAATAATTACAACAATGCCACTATTTTAATAATACAAAAATAGGCCAACATGTTTACATAAAACATGGACCATTTTCTCATCCCAAAATTAGGCCTACAAGTTTGTATAAAACATAGAGCATTTTCTCCTCCCAAAATTTGGTCAACATGCTTGCATAAATTATGCTCCAAGGCATAAATTATGCTCCAAGCATTAGTTCTCCAAGTGCTTCATTTTTCTTTTTTCTTGATCCTTTCACTATAAATACTTCAAACTCTTTTCCGTTCATTCCATTTTTCAAGCCACAAAGAGACCTCACCATGCTTTGTGTAACGCCCGAGACAAGGCAAGGAGTAAATGAGAAGGCACGGATAAGGAGCGGCTCCTGCCTCCAAGTGGAGGGGTACATGAATGAACCGATTACACACCCGAATGAGAGGGGTCCGAGTCTGTATAGGTATGGGACTATACAGTTAAGGAGGGCTTATATGAATTGATTGGTATTACCCATGTCACAAAGATGCATCTTTCTTTTCGGAGCTCATCATGAAAGAACTCCAAGTTAGCGTGCTTGACTTGGGGTAATTTTGGGATGGGTGACCTCCTGGGAAATTTTCACAGGAAGCATGTGAGTGAGGATAAAACATGCTAAAAAGACCCGTGTTAGTTTGTGGGGAGTCGACAATCCATAAAGCGGAGGGATGTTACAAATGGTATCAGAACCTGCACCTCTCCTAGTACGTGTGGTTCAGGGACGAACTAAGTGGAAGCTGGTGGGCATGTAATGCCCGGGACAGGCAGGAGTGATCGCCTGCGAGAAGGCACGTACAAGGAAGGCTCCTACCTCCAAGCGGAGGGGTACATGAATGAACCGATTACACACCCGAATGAGAGGATCCTGAGTCTCTATAGGTATGAGATTATACAGTTAATGAGGGCTTATATGAATTGATTGGTACTACTTGTGCCACAAAGATGTATCTTTCTTTTCGGTAGCCCATCACGAAAGAACTTTAGTTAAGCGTGCTTGACTTGGGCTAATTTTGAAATGGGAGACCTCCTGGAAGTTTTCCAGGAAGCGTGTAAGTGAGAACAAAGCACGCTGAAAAGACCCGTGTTGGTTTGTGCCCATGTTAGTTTGTGGGACAGATCCATAAAGCAGGAGGGGATGTTACACTTTGCAAGAGCTACATCCACTAACTCTTATAAAATACATACATGCTTGCTAGTTTTCAACCCGTAGAAACTCCATAAGTGTTCTTTCTCTCATATTCTTTCTCTACCATTTCTTCTTATGTTATTCTCTTCAAAGACTTCTCTTCACTCTCTAAACTTGTTCCAAACACTTAAATTCTAAGCTCAAACTTTCACTAGCATTCGCAAAATTTACAATCTTTAACTCTAGTGAAAAATATTTTCTTAAGCACTCAAGTTCTAGAGCCAAGATACAAGGAAGGTCATCCACTCCAAGGTTACTTCAAGCTCAAGGAAAAAGAGAATGACTCTTTTTAGATCCTACATAAGAGGTAGGGATTTCTTCTTTATTTTTTTAAGCATTGTTGGTTTTTAACCTTGTCTATGGTTAGAATGTCTAAAACTTATGTTATTTACAAGAGTTTTAAATGATTGTTTGTGAAATGTATTTTTATGAATAAATGCATTCATTTCTTTGTTATAAATATTTTTATGATATTTTCATACTCATATATGGCTTAAAAACATGATAGATGGTCCTTGTGTTGAGGTAGTAACATCAAATATGAAAATGATAGGTGCTGGGTTTTTAGCTATTTCTAGTAACTATTTCAAAATATGAAACTCACAGCATATGAAGCTTTTAGGAATAAAACTTTTTTACTACAAATTATACTTAATAAAGAACACTCTCAAAAAAGAATCACTTCAAATATAGTTCTCTAACTCAAGATATAAATTTTCAAAGTTAAGCCAAAAACTAAAACTCTAAATATGACCTTACAGTAGTAAAATAGGTGTAACTCACTCTATAAAAATGTAAATGGACTGATTTCAACTTTGTTGGAAAGCTAAGATACATACAAACATATTCATGTATGGTATGTATAAATCTTTTCACCATAAAAATATTGAATGAGAAATAAACTCGTGGGTCAGGATGCTGAGAATCTAAAAGGGTACTTTACAAGGATACTATGGCATAATCATAAATGCATTTTTAATGAAATTACCCTTAATGAAAAGTTTGATAAGTTACGAATTTGGAAATACCTTTAAGAGGCTGAGATATTAAGTATATAGAAAGTTATAAATTTTCATATAAAAGATGTCAGAACTATAAATAGAATATTAAAGTCTTATAAAGATAAAGTTTTAAGAATTTAAGTTGCAATAATCTTCAAGAGGAAAAATATATATATAAAAGTTATAATAAAGCTTAAAAATATATAAAGAACCTCTAATAATATTTTAAAGTGCATTAGCTGAGTCCGTTCTTAATTTCCACATACTGGGTAGAGCATGTTTACTTTTTAATAAGATATTGATGATAACATGCTTATGGATATATGCAAAGAATGTGATGTATGTTTATGTGATTAATTACATGATGATTTATGACATGTTGTGATTATGAATGATTGATTGAGATGCATGTTTGATATATTATATGACAGGAAGCAAATTTGGGGAAAATTCCTAGTTGTTATGCTTTCGGATTTTCGCCAAATTTGAAGACTTAGAAAAATTATGGAATTTTGAGCATGAAATGATAAATGATAAGTTATGATGTTGGTCATGTTTACATGCTCATGTTTGCATCTCTAAATGACATGCTAAGATTAAAGGTGACATAAGACATATGGAAATTATCCTCTAAATTCCAAGAATTAATGGTTATGAAAGGTGATCAAATAAGGGAATCCTTCAGACTCAGGAATTAATAATTATAGGAGGTGACCCAAAAAGGTGATCCTTTAGACTCCAGGAATTAATGATTATGAAAGGTAATTCTATACCCCCTATCCTGCATTCTGGAGTCGGGAATTAGCTTATTGAGAGGATAAGTGTAGACTAGTGACAACCAGTTATGTATGAACTCATGACCTAGAACTCTCAAGAGGAGAGAGTATTAGGGTGGCCCCTTAAAAGAGAACAAGAAAGTTAAGTCACCTAAGAGAGTAAAGAGAAAAGATTATATTAAAATGAATTATGTTCCTTATATTATGGTAATTCATTCAAGTCTTGTGATATGTTGCATAAGCATTGATATGCATTTCATAATATGGTTTGATGCATTCATGACATTAAGATTCATGCTAAAAGATATGGGCCTAGGATAATAGTATTTGGAACTTAATAAATGAATCTTATTTATGTCCACTATTTTCATAATGAAACTCAAGGTTCCTAAGAATGAAGACGATGACATTTGTTAGGAGGTGAAAGCCCCATTGAGATTCTTGTACAAGTTTCTCATTCTCTCTCTCTTTCTTTTCCATCTCGTCTTCAGAGGTCAATGGCTACGTTCGTGTTCTACGTTAATGTTCCCACATGGGAGATGTACTTCGATCCTGCAACTAGTCTTATCATTTTGTGGGTTATCTCGCTACTCCTACCGACCTTGCTCGTTGCTCAATACTTCCCTTCTCGAGAACGTCGTTAGTAGGTATTGATGGTGGGCCTCTTGAAGTGCTCGTGCATATCTCGTGGAAAGGATAGCCATCTTTTGATATTTTTGTTAGAGGTTATCTACTCTATGCATGTCCCAGTAGGAGTAGTAGGAGGAGATGTTTTAGTAAGTTGTTTTAGTTTCTATCCATATACTATTTTTGTCTTTCGAATGGCTATACTTAGCCCAACCTCTGTTGGTGGGCATGATACCCTTTTAGTAGGTGCGTAATGTGAAATAGTTAATACTTATGCTATAATTATATATGATGATGTGATTATGTTCATGTGATTGTTGTGTTTGTACTTGTGCATGCTATGACTTGTTTTTATTTCTCCTCTATATATGCGAGATAGATAATGGATTTTACTTAGTACGCGTGGCTCACGTTTTGTTTTCAAAGTTTAAAAAAAAAATTTACTCGTATTTTTATAAGTTAACAACAAAGACTTGGAACAAAAAAGTAAATTCTAATAATTAACTTAAATGTGTTCTAGATGTGTTAAGTTAAATATTAAGGTTACAATCGCGCGTCACTATCGCCTTCGGTAGAAGTGTGTGGGTGGGTTGGGTGAGGGTAGGGAGAGAAGAAAACAACTTTGGATAGGTAGGTTTTAAGTTGATAAAAGTAAAAATGGTATAAACGTAATTTTATTTTCTCTGATTGGTTTTTACTTAGTTCAGAGGAGGTAAATATCAGGTGGACAAATAGAGAAGATGCTTGTTACATTTCAGCAAATCTCAGGAGAGGTGATTGTAGTTTACCCTAATTATTATATGAAGTAAATATAAATATTTTGTGAATGTTGTATTATTATTATTTTATATATAATTTCTCCCTATCCCATATATGGTTATGAGTGAAGATTCACTCACCAGTTTTGCGACAAAACTTGCCCTTCTTTTCTTCCTTTCGTCAAGATATAGGTGTAGCTTTGGATCCTCCACTTCCTCCCTCTCTAGTAGATATCTCCTTAGGGTAAGCTTCACATTGTCATAAAGCCATAGTATTTTGCTTTTTGGCTTAGAGTGCCCATTGACATTGTTGGCAAGGTCTCAAGCCATACATTTATTTTATTTTGTATACCATGATTCTTATGTATTAAAATGATTTAGCGTTCATGGTTTATTTTGTAATGAGTAACTCAGTATGATTTATATTACAGCTAGTTTCATATTTTATTTATGGAAAAAAGTTATTTAGAATTATTATAAGTTAAATGTAGAACTTGATTATGTTTTAAATTGGTTTTTTTATGAATAAAGTATGCATATAGTATGACACAGTTATCACGAGGCTTACGTGAAGATGAGATTCACCCATATACGAGTCGAAGTGAAGTGAGCATGCATGGTTTGGATCCTCTGCATATCTACTAGAGTACTATTCTCTAACATAATTCTAATATAAGCTTTACTGAAAGTAACGCTCATCACTAGATAACTGTAGCTATCGATCAGCGCTTAACTATATCTGTTCCCATAAGGAGGAAGGGAAACGTGTAGTAACGGACTAAGTGAAAGATTCTCACCCATCACTCACATGGGACAACCAAAAAATATACATAATGCAATATACATGTACTAAGCATAAACTATTTAATATTTACATACATAGCTATATAGGAAAACACTCTTCATTCCAAGTCATCATAAAAAGAAAACATTTCTAAATTCAAAATTCTATCATGAAATCCTTTTAACTGATGGTGCGTAAATCTTCAAAAAACTCTAAACTCTGGATAACTATATATATATATATATGATATAGTGAAATGAAATCCTCTGAATTTCTTCGGTTAGGCATATTAAATGTGACACAATAATATGTTTCTCTTGGTTTCTCTAGGGCACCTCACTAGATCGCAATATGTTCTCTGTTATGCATAATAAATATGACATAACAATGTATTTCTCTGGTTTCTGGAGGGCACCTCACTCACTACAAGAAACAAGCGAGTTACCGATGGATTTTACCCATTTTTTCATTGGTATTACCATCAGATTTATCGACAAAAAGCAAGAAATTCCAATATTTTGGGATTTGGTGATTACCGATGGATTTTTCCATCGCAAAATCCATCGTAAAATTCGCACCAACAATTATTAACATGGCGCCATATTACCCGAAATTTTTTCGGTAACTATTGCAAATTATTGTATTTTCCAAAAACAAATATTACCGCGGATTTTTCCAGGAAACTAGGAACTGGAAAAAATGTTAAAAATTTTGTGATTATCGACGATTTTTCCGGAAAAAAAAGGCTTATTTTGTGATCATTGACGGATTTTTCCTCCAAAAACTAGGAACTGGAAAAAATGAAAAATAAAAGGTTTTAGTGATTACCGATGGATTTTTTCGTCGGTAATTCAAAAATCCGTCGGTAATCGTTTGTTAAACTTTCCCACATCTTCATCACACACACACACACACACACACACACAAACTCTCTCTCTTTCTCTCTCTCTGAATCACCCTCGCCCCCGCTCCCCGAGAGCGCCACCGCCGAGCCCGCACACGACCCCCCTGCCCCCTGACGCCTTCCGCCAGGCCTCAGCTCGCGAGACTCCTCGCACGCCCACACGCCAACCCCGACACACACAGTGCCTGAACGAACCCGCCTCGCGCCTCTCTCCTTGCCTCTCCGAGCACCGTCGCGCCTCCCCGCCTCGCCCCACCACCTAGCACCGTGAGATCGGAGTGAGTGGCAACCTTCGCGCGAACGTGAACAACAATCCACCACAGCGACGAACTGGACCCGGACCGCCTGCTCAGCCGCTGCACTAGAGCTCACCGCCCGGCGCGACCTCCACCCACCTCCAGCCAAGTGGGGACCAGAGCTCGCGCCCGGGCACCACCTGCCCGCGCGATCTATTCCAGGTGAACATCCTTTTTTTTAGTCTGATTTTTGCTATGATTTGGATGCCCCGTTTCATTAGTTGTTTGGCTATGATTTTCATAGCTAATATAAGGTGAAATTTTGTTTATACTTGGAGGCATTTTTGGCTATGATTTTCACAAGGTATTGGCATGCGCTTGAAGGCATTTTTGGTGCTGCCGTTGGTACCCTCATCAGTGTAAGAATGATATGCTCTAGGAAATTTGTTCCCCAGATTGGGCATAGTTATTGAAAAAATTTGGTTGTTCTCCTCCAATTGTGTCAATAGTTTTTTCTTTTTAGCATCTTGGCTAATGGCGTTGTAACTTTCTGATGTATGTTACTTAGGATTGAAAAATTCTTTGAACAAACTTTACAAACCTTGAATTATTAAGAACTTGGAATGACTAGATTAATCATTCTTAAATACTTTATCAATGATGCCTCAACGTGTCTTTATGTTGTACCTGCTACTTTCAATATTTCTATCATAAATTTAAATCTTGATTCTATAGCACATGATACAGTTGAGTTTAAGACTTCTATTTGCTACTAATTCTACAATCACTGACTAATTTGATTGATATTGCAGTGAAAATGTTGGCCTACTTGGTTTGACGCATATAGGAAGCAGAAGGGTAGTACAGATATCATGTGGTTTCATGATCTTCTTCTCAATATTTGGTATTATACTTCACCCGAAATGTTTCATTTTAGTTTTAGACATCTCTCTATAATTATTTTATATGTACTATGTCTCCCTCAGGGAAGTTTGGAGCATTTTTCGCATCAATTCCCTTACCAATTTTTGCTGCTATATACCTGCCTTTTATTTGGCATTGTGGGTAAGTAATTTTGCTACTGCGTAAAATTTTACAACTTAGACTAGTTGGTGCATCCCTTTCATTTGCCTATTTTTCTTTTGTTTTCTTTTTTTTTTTGTTTCATCTTATTTATATAGTTTGCCAATACAACTCCATGAGAAATATCTATGTTTTGGGCCTATCCTTGTTTCTTGGGATCTCAATACCTCAATATTTTGTCACGAACACTGCCCAAATGGTCATGGTCCAGTTACAACAAATGCTGGATGGGTAAGTTTGCCTTACACAGTTATAAATCAGTGGTCATTAGTATTAAGATGTTACCTTTTAGGAAAAAACATTATTCTGGCCACTAGTTTAGTAGATCAGAAGTAGAGAATTATAATATATTTTACCTTCATAGCTGCATAAGTTTAATATAATTTCCTAGAATGAACGTTTAACTTTATGCAATGGCCATTTGAGCATTATCTATGTGCAACCTGACACGCTCTTGGACTAAGTACAAAGATGGGGCATGGCTTTGACAAATGTAGAAACATAGAGGCCTGTTTTTCTAGTTTAATTTGAACATGAATTTCGTTTAAATGAAAGTGGTGTAAGGTGGTGTTTTGAAGCTGACTTATTCTTCTTGTTTCTTAATTGATTTATATTGTAGTGGAAATTTTACATGGCTACTGATTGTATGTCCTTATCTACAATCTTCCTTATTTTGTGGTATGAGTTCAATGACATTTTGAACACTATATTTTCTTCTCCAACTTGGCAATAATTGTTGGAACAATTCTTGATAACACACTTGATGCGAAACATATAGTTAATGACAGAGGACTGCCATGGTGGGTTCCTTTCCAAAGAAAGGGAGATGTTAGAAATGAAGAGTTTTATAGTCTCCTCTTAGGATAAACGAGTATATGCCCACCAGATTTCTCTAAATGCACTCACCATTCTTGTACCTTAGCTCTCATGTAAGCATAGTTTTGAATCTCCATGTACAATAACCATATAAAATATGGACCAAAAATATGCCACCATTGACGTGTCGCCAAATTTCATTTTCTTGTGCAAGTATGGAATCATATGATGTAGTAATTCTTCATATCCCATGTCTCTCACATGCAAAAGTTCAATCAAATAGTATGTTCAAGTTGTTATGGGCTAGTGTGGCATACGCATATCCACTTCAGTTAAACCAAAAAGAGAAAACAAAAAAAACCTATTTTATACCAGAAAGGATCTATTACTATATGTAGGTGTTTATTTATTTATTTTTTTGGTCTCTATTTCTTTGTTATTGACGGATTTTTCCATCGGTAAAATGAAAACAAAACACAAAAAATTCAAATTACCGACGGATTTTTCCATCGGTAAAAAAATACAATTTTTTAAAAAGACGTAATTTTTAAATTCAGACGAAAATATTCCGCCGGTAATTTTAAGGAAATTTTTTTTAAAAAATAAAAATATTACCGATGGATTTTTCTAGCAAAAAAATAAAATATTGAAAAATTACCAATGGATTTTTCCGTCGGTAACTACAACAAGTCCGCCAGTAAGTGTTTTATGATGACGAATTGCTGGCAAATTTCTTTTGTCCTTTATCGACGATTTTTTTAAAAAATCCATTGAAAATCCGCTGAAAATAATATCGGCGAATTTTTCCGTTGATAATACTTACCGACTACGTTATTACCGGTTGACAAAATCCGTCATAATTCCGCGGTAACACAAAATTTTGTCTAACACTTAAAATCTGTCGGTAAAATCCATCGATAATAGTATTATTTCTGGTAGTGACTAGGTATTGGTGAATGCATAATAAATATGACATAACAATATAATTATTTGGTTTCTCTGGGTACCTCACTATGTCCCAAATTTCTCTAATCTTTGGAAGCTATAACACTAATAATTTGACTTTAGTATAACTTTGACAATGAAATCACGACTAAGGGATCACTCTGGACACGTGATTTCAAGAGCCTACAAAATATGTATCTGGCAGTTGCTATGAATCATATTAAATTTCATGTTTCTTAGTTTCATGAAAACTCTTAAAAACTAGTTTATACATAAATCAAATAAATCCAAAAAACACTTAAAAACTCTTAGTACTCTAGAGCTCTAATCCATATAACTCTAACAATTTGACCTTAGCATAAATGTGGCTATGAAATCATATCCAATAGATTACCCATTTGTAGACATTGTGATTGCAAAAGCCTACAGAGTATGTAGCTACCAATTGCCATGAATTATATGAAGATCCGTACTCTAATTCTTATATACGTTTAAAATTCTAAGTTTTATCTCAAGCTAACATATTTTCATAATCTAGATAACTCTAGTAACATGCTTTAAAATAATGAGGTTCGAAATCATGAAAACTCTAAAATTATAGTAACATATGTATTTAAAATGATGAATCATATTCTGCTCTATATTTGTCCATAGTAACTCAACTTGATATTCTAAAAGCTCTCTGGAATTTCTTGAAAACGTGGTAATATCATAAATCCACAAAACATAGTTAACAACTTTAATAAACATTGCTAAATCATACATTTTTCAATTAATCTCTTTGAAAATATGTAAGACATTTCTTGGTACACAACAATTCAAATCATGGTCGCATGGTTTTCTAAAACACATTTTCCATCCTATAGTCAAAATCATAATCTTTGTTAACTTGTCATAACTTGCAAAAATCATATTTATTCATACTTTCATCTCTAATTTCATATTTGACAATCATTGTGCATCAAACATAATTATGATGGCTAAAATAAGGTCATGAGTTTGAACCCACTCAATGTTTAGGGTTGGAAGTATGTGGGCAACACTAACTCTATTTTGAGAGCTTGGAATGACACCAACAACTACCATAGAGTAACATAGACCCACAATTAATCTCTATCAATCTCTAGGCAACTCTAAAACAACTTTATAAACATTGGGGGAACATGCCCACTTGACAACAACTATGAATAACAATAGCCCAACTTAAGAACATGGAAGAGAGGAGAGAAAGATAAAAGAAACTAGCATAGATCTCTTACCTTGAAGCTTGAAGGAGGTAAGATTAAGTGGGGTTGAAAGTGGGGAGGGAGGAAGAGGATTGGGGGTTAGGGATTTTGGTTTCTCCTCAAAATGCATAAATGGAGTATTTATAGGGTAAGGCTTCAATAAACAAAACTACGTCGTTTAAGTACTATTCCAGGTGTGAGGGGGTACCGCTATAGTAGTCGTCGCGTACCCAGCATCATGAAAACCATCACTCGGCCACTATAGCGGTTATCCACTTAGCAAGAACGGCATCCTTACCCTCTACCACGCTACAGCGTTCCTGACCGCTATAGTGGTGTTCAAACATCCTCTATGTGCTAAGGCTCCTTTAAGCATCTGGGCTTTCCTAGTCAACAGTGGTCCAGGAGACCTAAAGCCTTCCCGTGCATCAAATCTAAACTTTTTTAAAAAATCATGAGTAGTTAAATACTTGAGATTGAAGTGAATAATTTAAACCAACACATCAAGAGGCAATTTTAAGAGTTTGAGTATTTTTCTTATAAAAAGAGCTTAAAGAAATACACACATTAATACCAATGACGGATCCAAAAAATGTTAATAATGGGGCCAAAAATAAAATATCAATATAAAAAGGTAATAAAATGTGTTGTATCTTGCTATTTTATCTTATTTAAAGTTAGTATGGGATCAAACTTAATCAAATAATGGGAATAAAATTATCCATATCTATATAATTATTAATAAAATGTTACAATTTTTGTGGGGCATATTGACAATGTAGATCCGCCCCCGATTAATACTAATTATAATATAGCAAATGTTAGCGAAACCATCTAGAAGTGAAGCAAGATCACTTCAGGCAGGTCATATGGCTGATATATGAAGTGATCGTGCACAACATAGAGGTGATATGGGAGTATCGATGGTGAGCCAGAGAAGATTTTCGTACACATTGAAAAGGAAAGGGTGGCGCAATACTCGGAAGACATAATATGGGACTGAGGACATGTCTGTAAGTCACCTCTATAGACGGTAATGTTAGGTACGGATCCATGGGGCAGCACCGCAGCAAATATCATCTCCTCAGCTTTAAGTATGCTTCACCCCTGCAATGTTATCTATCTATTGTTCCCTCGATGCGATGCGTGGTGAAAATATATGATTTCCAGTCCCATTAGTTTGAGCTTTTTCCTTATATGTTGGGAGTGGTAGTAGGCCGGATTAATCTTCAGGGATATTTGGTCTTAACTTATAGGCCAAAATATATTATTTGCAGTCCTATTAGTTTGAGCTTTTTCCTTACATGTTGGGGTGGAAGTAGGTTGGACTACTTGTTAGGACTTTTGGTTTAATTTATATTCAGCTTAATTTATATTCGGTTAGTTAGGACTAACTTATTTAGTAAATAAGTTAAGTTAAAGTTTTTCTAAAAACCTTTTTACTAATTAAGTCAACTCCAAACTACAAAAATAGTCTATAGGGCCTAACAAGCTAACCTATTTATATTATTATTATTTAAATATTTAATGATAATATAAATATTTTAATTTATTTGCAAATATATTTTTTAACTAACTTAAGTGTATTTGTCTATTTAAAAATATTTTTTTGATATATTTATTAGTATTTTGGTTTATTTAAGAGTATGTGTTTTGGTTTTTTCAAAATATTTTATAATCAAATAAGTTCTTATAGCTTAGGTTAGGCCAAATTTTAGGAAGATCAAACTAAGACCATAAAAACGGTTTACATTAGGTAATAGGATCAAACTCAAACTCCATTTTAGGAATATAGCCAACTTATTTAAGTTAAAGGTAACAAAGGCTATTTACAACCTCATGCAATCCTGAAAAAGGTTAATCAATGATCTACCTAATTACTAGTTGATGAATGATGATAAGCACACATTCAATTCAATTTAGAGTAAATAACATTGACCTCTTCTTATTCATGTTAAACGATATTACATTACGCAATACTATTTGATTTGTAAAATTGTAACCTCTTCTAAGATTATGATAAATACACTCAATATAATATCCTGTATTTTTTTATCGAGCACCTTTGAATACTTTTGTGCATATAAAATTGAATATTATAAAAGCGGTTAATATGAAGATGATAAATTGAGAAATATCACATATAATGTCACATAAACTTAAATGAGACTTGTATAATTTATCCTTTAATTTATGTAAAACAAGGAAAAAAAACTCGATAGAAAGAAAATTAAGGGACTACTACAAGGTACAGATCCTGATTTCGAAAAACATGCCACTCTTGTAGTTTATTTATTACTACATCGAACTTGAGAAATTAAGGGCATGTTTTATTTCAATTTTTAGTTTTTCAATTTTTATTTTTTATTTTTAGAATTTTATAAAGGAAAATAAAATATTAAAAATTAGAAATAAAAACTGAAAATTGAAATTTGTATATGGATTTATTTGGTTTGAGTTTCCAGTTTTAATTTTTCAAATTTTGTGAAGAAAATATTGAAAATTCTTAAAACTACAAATTTCAGTTTTTAATTTATATTTTTAATTTTTAATATTTCATTCACAAAATCCTTAAAACTGAAAAATTGAAAAATAAAAACAAAAACTGAAAACTCATATCAAATAAGCCTATAATTTTTAGAATCTTCTTTACAAAATCTGAAAAATTAAAAATAAAAATTAAAAATTAATCAAATCAAACATGAACTAAAGAGCTTCTTTTTGGTCCATCAAAGTCTTATTAAACAAAAGCATACTTGGATTTCGTGCCTGTATTCAACTGTGCGGGAAAAATAATCGATCAGAAGACGAACAAACAACCCACTTTGGAATTACTCTCCTGAAGAAAGCTGCACCGTGAATAAATCTGTCACATTGCTGAAAATACACATTGACTTACGCCCATTGTTATCTGATCAACGATATTGATTGTACGATTTTTCAGCAGCAAAAGAAAGATTTCATGATACACTGATTGACTAAACTATCGAAGGAGATCGACCAGCAGAAAGCGTGCAATAGTTTAATTAGCAACATTTTAATTTCGACCAAGATAATGATACTCTAATATAATTGGGATCACACTTTCTAACTTACATAAATCTTATATATGCTCCTTACAACTGATTTTATGCGGCAGAAGTCATATTAGTTGCTCAAAATTGTACTTGAATATTTTGCTCAACGTCATCAATCTTTTGCCAAAATTAA
Source organism: Dalbergia oliveri (assembly GCA_030441495.1). Classification (NCBI taxonomy): domain Eukaryota; kingdom Viridiplantae; phylum Streptophyta; class Magnoliopsida; order Fabales; family Fabaceae; genus Dalbergia; species Dalbergia oliveri. The sequence goes on from JAMLFY010000003.1 coordinate 4,790,714, forward strand.
AAGATCCAACTTGGAGATGGTGAATCACTGCTATACGTAAAATTGAAGGTTAAAAAGAACTGTCATGCGTACGTTTTTGAAACTCAATGATGCGTACATTTTTGTTTGAGGAGGAGGAGGAGGGGGGGGGGTGAGTGAATGTATGGAGGAGGGTAAGCGAGAATGATTGTGGTTGGTACCGTATAAATTTTCAAGTATTGCTATTTTAATCCTCGAAAGTAGATGTTTAATTGAAATATTCATTTTATCATATTTGAATATAATGAATGAGTGATAAAATTGAGATTACCATTATATTCAACAATAATAAAAAATAGATATTCCAATTGAATATTTTTTAGGTGTTAAAATAATATTTTTATAAATTTTCTGACACACAAAGGGGGTGTTATACTTATACCCCACAGCCACTAACTCCTATGCCATTTCTTTCGACAAAAGTGCCTGTTCATCATACGTTGTATATTTCACAGGCTAGTCAGAAGGTATAGGAGTTTGGTATTCCCAATGCTTTGACCGTCCAGCTCCCTCTACCCCCACTCCCAAAACCCACCGGGCAGTGTGCTCACATGGCTGGCTAATTTAGATCCAGTGAGACGTGAGTATGCTATCCACCATAGATCACATTCCCTCACCCACCAAATACAACGAACCATTCCTGGCGCCACAAGGCTCGCCCATTTTAGGTCCAATCCAACACCAGGGCCTTCATATTTTAACGTGTTTGCACGCTTTGTTACACCACGAAACAACCACTTTGTGACAAGAGCATAATTTCCAAACGCTTAGGGCTTATTGAGCACAGATAAGAGAAACCCATCTAAGTCCCCATACCGTATGATGTTGTTATAATTCATGGGCCCATATCTGATGAAAGAGTTAGCGTGATTGTGGAATAAGGGACAACTATTTTCTAGCATGTGATGATCAACAGTGAAAACATGCAGCGAGGAGATGTGAATTTAGTTGTCTGGGACAACAACCTGCCTTTTTCTAAAAAGTTATACATGAAATTAATCTGCAATTTTTTTTTAACCTTTTTGTTTATCCCCTGACTAAACTCACCTTGAAAGATATATTAACCTTTGAATGACCTAGGGATAAATATCGTTGACCAAGTGTTGTTGTCTCTGAAAAAAATAACTATTATAATGACGTTCCATTTTTAGTTTATTTTAGTAACAATAGTAGCATAAATATTTTACAGTAACAGATCAAATTCAAAGTTATCTGATTTTATTCGGAGGTTAGAAAAAGTCTTTTTTTTTTGTTTTGGCCTGAGGGAATCAATTTTTTATCCTTTGATTAAGAATTTTCATTTCTAACAACAAGGCTTGATATCATTGGAAGTTGGGTGGACATCTTTAACATATTATCAGTGGTTTGATTGCTGAGGATATGTATAGAAATGATCTTGTGACTAGATATTTATTTCCTTATGGGAGGTTGAGGTCTTGAAAAGATCAATCACAACTATAATTTGAGACTTTTTTTTGGGTGTTATTCACAATTTTACTTTTTTGGGGAAATGCAATTGTGGTGAAGAATGATGTTTTTAACCTTTTTTGCTCCAAAGAACCATGATTGGAGTTGAAGTAAATATAGGACATTTTAGTGGGGAGTCCAATGACTATCGAAGTTGACTGTCCGCGCTTATGCAGGCTCTAACTCTGTTTTTGGTCTTAACATCCAGCCTCTTATTTATAATGCATAAAGACCATTCTTCACAGGCTTGCTCATCATGATCTGGGACCAAATGCAACCCATCAACACAAGCCCACGACGAATGTACTGTATAGCACGTAGGGCGTACTACAAAAACAATTTCTGGGTCAATTAATGCGTTGACAAAAAATAGGCCAGTATCGTTGAAATAAAAAAGGGCCAGCAAATGGCTAAATGCAAATCATTAACTTTAATGTATAATTTTCTTTTACAATTTATTTATTTAATGAGGTTATTCACTTAAATTTTGGTGAAGTATACATTCTTATTTGAAATACTGGATTGTTCTTCTCATAGCATGTACGTGTATTTTTGACATTGCATAATTTGTCCACTTCATCCAATATTATCTATTAATCCAATTTCATGCATGTTAACATATTCTTATATATATTTTTTAATAAAATTACACAGAGCAGAAAACATTAGTGAAATTACAAAAACAGAATAACTTTTAGTTTTGGAATAAATACAGCTGAACAACATCGATAAGACATGGTTGCAAGGACGGATGCCCGTTGAGCAATGTGAGGGCTTATTATGCCCCACAAAATTTTTAAAATGTTTTTAATAATTATATGAAAATATATATTTTAAATTTATCCTCACACTGACTCTAAATAACATAAAATAATAAAAAAACATATTTTACTTATTATTATGCTTATATATTTTTTTTACTCTCATTCTCAATATTTTTTTTGGGTTCATCACTGCATGGTCATAGTTTTCCGTTAGTTTGGGCATTTAGCCCCGATTCATTTGAAAAACACATTGAAAACACATGATTGACTATAATGTCGATTAATTAAAATTAAAATTAAATTAATAAATTTTAGGAGAAAGAAAACATAATTTTTTTTTCGGCTGCTTGGTTGTACATCACGTTTCTTCTAAGAAAACTGCAATGACAAATATAAAATTAGTTGAATTAAAAAGTTAAAACGTGGTTGTCGGGTTAATTCTAAGAAAAAAATATCATTACATAATTCTCTCAAGAATTAAAACGTTAAAATATTTATAATTTGAAAATAATTTTACGTTCTAAAAAATATTATATTTGTCTTATAAATAAAAATAAAATAAAATATTATAATTTATGAACTTTACATACACGTGATTGTTGACATAGCCAGTTATTTTAATACTAGTACTTATTTGTGTAATGTATTCTAGTATTCTACCATGTTCCTAGAAAGCGATTCGTCCCATCAAACCTTCGACGTAATTGACACATGGTAAACGCAACGCAAAGGCTCTGATCATTTCCGAGAAAGATTGTTTGTTCCTTTCAATTTGAGCAGTAGCAGTACTTCCCAGAAAGTTAAGGAAACGCAGAATCATGATGCCTCATCATCAGCGAAAAAGCAAAGGGCGAAACGGCAAGACAACCTTGTCAAGTCACGTATAAGTATTTCCCGCAGCCACATAAAGAAGTATATTATAGTTTATGATTGATTCAAGCCACGTGTCCCAGTAAAACGGTGAGCCAACACAGCCACTCAACGGTTGCAGAAGTGCCACGCAATGGTACAACCATTTTCCTTTTTGACGAGCCCTACCGAATCTGATTATTTAGTATCCCCGTATCTTTTTTTTTTCCTTAAATTATACTAGTTTTGAAAAATTGCTCTAAATCAACATAATTTTATATAAAAAATTATAAAAAATAATTATTTACTATTATCATTATTCATAATAATTTATTATTTTAATAAAATTTAATTAATTAATAGTATAAAAATATTTTATATTATCAATATATAAAAATTAATATCTTAAATATTATTAATATAAAGATAATATTTTACAAAAATATTAAATAATATTTTATCATATCAATACCAATATTTAACTCAATTACTCACTTCTTTGAAAATTAAACAAGTAAAAAAATGTAATTGAATTACAATATAAACTTTTTTATAACAATAATGTATTAAAATCAAATTTTATTTAAAAACTCTTACCTTATATATATGTTTTAATTATTTTGATTTCAATTTTAAAAAATATTAATTAAATAGTTTAATTTTATGGATAATTAAATTTAATTCGAGCAACACTATTCTCACTTTTTATTTTAAATTGATTTAAATATTTTTGAACTAAACCCTCAATTCATCTCTAGCTAATATTATTGAGGACAAATCAACCTCTCAAATTGTCCCTCACTTTTAACACAAAGAAATATATTAATTTCTCTATTAATTCATTATTTTAACACTTATGGTGCATTTAATTGAGGGTAAAAATGAAGAGTAAGTTTTTAGATAAGTTTCAAGTGTAAAATTAGATAAGAAACTCATTTATAAGTTTTTACCCTCATTTTAACTCTTATAAAACAAACACATCCTTATTGTAAAAATATGTGTGAACTATCAAATTATTAATTTGGTCATTACCCTTTGTTTGATTTAAGGGAAGTAGGAAGGAAAGTAAAAGGGAAAAGAGAAAATGAGAGGAAAAAGAGAAATTTCTCTTGTTTATTTTTATAGGAAAGTGAAGCATTTTTTTTTACTTAAGTCTTTATTTGATGATATCATATATCCATATCGTATATAATAAGCTTAACCCAAATAACTAAATCAAATTTGTCTGTCACCCAATTAATTTCATAAAAAATGATAAGGAACAGTCTCAAACCAAAACAAAAAGTATTTTATTGTTATTGTGAAGTTTAATAGGTCACATCCTTAATTTAATGAGCCATGTTTACTTCTTTATTTTGTGTTTGAATGATAAGTTAACAGAGAGATTAATCTATTTTTTAATGTAAAAGATGATGGACGAAGAAGACTTTAAGATTTTGATGAAATAATTTGTTTTTTGCAATATTAGTTATGAATGAATTTAGGGCTTTAGTCTTGTTTTTACTCTATTATATCAAACTAAACTAATTTAAACATTTGTTTTGTTATACGCATAAATAAAGATATTGCCAACGTAAATTAAATCGAAAAAGATGTTGTCTATCTTTCGAATTTAAATGGAACTTGTTAATTTAGCGTGATAGCTATTAACTAGTGTTTACCGTTAAAACAATATTAAATAAGAGTGTTACAAATAATAACAAAAAAAAAGTGTGTTAGAAAAGTCAAAGAATCCTCTCCTGTGTTTTTGTCTCTGCCTCTGTCACGGAGTCGTTCTCCTTGTTTCATCGAAGCCTCCCTTTATTAGGGTTCGTCCATATATAATAATCACATCCTAATCCCTCTCTCCGAGACAAGTTTTCCGATTCCAAATTATCACCGCAGAATTTTAATGGCTTATTCATCCTCAGAGTCAAACCCAGTGTTGTTCCTCATATCCTCCTCCTTCCCAATCTTCATTCCTTTTAATTCTGCTTCTTCCGATCCTCATACTTGTACACCCATCGCCATCTCAAATTCCGATTCCTTCTTGTAACACTTTCTCACACATAACATATTAAACCCCATCAAATTAAACATACATATATAGCTCTAGAACCATGGGAAAACGTAAGCCCCTATTTTCCTAGGGTTTCTCCTTATTATATCATCAACCAAGCTTCTCTTTCTTTGATTCTTAATTGAGCTAGTTTAATTGAATTTGCTTATTTAAATGTCTAATTATTATTGAGTTTGAGATGGTTTCAGGTAATTCTCAACGGAAAAATGCTGCAATGTACGATAGCGATGACGATAGCAGCGTGACTTCGTCATCAACTGCGCGTTCTGATCGTATGTCGGTGTCTGGGACCGAAGAAGTGCAATTCGATCAAGAAACTATGCTCGACCAAGCCCTCGATTCGTTAGATGAGAAAAGGTACTACCTTGCTTTGCCCCATCACCAAAAAATTGCATGCACTTGGAGCTAGACTTTGAGCTCTTCTGAATTGATATTTATTGTTTTTTTTTGGATAAAAGGGGTTCTACGAGGGAGAAAGCTTTGTCTTCGATCATTGAAGCATTCAATAGCAACATGCAGCATCAGTTTGTGGACAAGAAGTAAGAATCCAGTTAATTTTTGACCTTTTTGTTTGACATTTTTTTTTTTTTTTGGTGCTCATGAAGTTTCCCTGAAAGTGTTTTTTTCTGCGGGGCTCAAACACCCTTCTTTACTTACCACCTGAGCCACTTCTCCTGTTCTTTAATATCTCTATTGCCTTGTGCTTGTTACATAAGAAAATTGATATATTTATGTTTTGTCAAAGTTACATATATCTAGTACATCTTGTATAGGAATTATGAAATAAACCTAGGGAGCCAAGTTATTTACTAATCACCCTAAGGCCTGAGCTAAGATGAATGCGTTCAAATTATGGGCCTTGTAGTTTTTGGCTTTCCTTTAATTATGATAATCATAACCTTGAGATGCTCTCTTTATCAGATTTGCTACATTACTACATCAGTGTCTTGCTTCATTAAAAAAAGGATCCAAAAAGGCATCTGCCAAGGAGATAGCTCTGGCTTCTCATGCCATTGGTAAGATTTTGAGTAATTTGCTAAATGCTAATATAGCTTTGGTTTCATGTTGCCTTCATTTAATTGAATATTTAATTTTATTCCTTTGTAGGTTGTTTGGCCTTGACTGTTGGATGTGGCGATAATGCACGTGAAATATTTGAAGAATCAGTTCGTCCTCTAGATGAATCTCTTGCATCTAAATCAAATGTCTCAAAGATACCTTCGGTAAGTGGGAGTTTCGAAATATTGCAAAGTATTGTGTTCAAAATTTTCTTGGAGATTTTGTGGTGACTCCCTTGCTGGATCTTATTTGCTTTATGCCGTTTTTGTTTATAGTTGCTGGAGTGCTTGGCTATAATCACCTTTGTAGGAGGGATTGATCAAGAGGAAACAGAGCGATCAATGGACATAATGTGGCGAGTGATCCATCCCAAATTAGGTTCCAATGTAGGCATCTTTTTCCTGTATACTATTTTTGTTTTATTTGCTGATCAGCCCTTAGTAGTATGTCTAGCACGTGCAATATGTTTCTGATACTAGTTGTTATGTTCAGCGCTTACGCTAAATATGAAGACGACGACATTTTTTTTCCCTATATTAGTGCTTATATTGTTTGTTCCTTAGATTTACTGCTCCAGTTATTTCATGGTTTAGGTAGTTGCAGTCAAACCATCTTCTCAGTTAATAACCTCTGTGGTCTCTGCGTGGTCTTTTCTCCTTTCTACCGTGGGCTATTTGAAGCTAAATTCAAAAAATTGGCAAAAGTAAGCTCAATCTGTTCTCGACCTTTTGTGCATAATTTTTTCAGTGTGTTTGCTGCATCAGTAATGTGCCAATGGGTTCCTCTTGCATCTTCTTAGATGTTTTGGAAAGCGTAATAATTTTGCTTCTCAATGGGTTCCTCTTGCTGAAAGTAGTGAACCTAACTTGTTGATGCTTTTGTATTTCGTCAGTTGGGGAGAGCTGAATGAAAAAACAGAGAGAACTCGTGCTTCCAATTTTATAAGGAGTTTTGAGTAATTTGAAATTATTTGCACTTCCATGCAATAGAGATTGAGTGAGCACATGTCCATTGTTGTCTCAAAATAAGGAGTAGGATAAGAAGGAAAGGGAGAATGAGGGATTGCATTGAAAGGGCAATGAAGAATTGAGAACATCTCTTGCATCTTGGATTAAAATGTAAGGACTAAGGAAGCAGGACAAATGGATAGAGTCAAAGCTTATTAATGAAATTTAAAATATATTACTAGTTGTTAGTTGATAAAATTTCTAGTGGTATAAATATATCCTATAATATTTTAAAAGTTCGATATTTAATCAGCCCTTTTTTGAGATACTCTGCAATAGTAAACGGTACACAATGCCTACAGTTTGTATACAGTAATGAGAAAAGTTGTATATTGTACATGATAGATTACAAAGGGAGCAATTATAATGATATTTTGATTTTGATGATTCTACTATTATTTTGCATGAATTAATTTTTTTAAGGTAGTTATGGTGGGTAGAATTGGAGTCCTGATAAGATATTCTAATTCTCAGGATTAATTATTTTGAATTTATGTCTCATTTATTGTGACAGTGTTTAACCATCTCCTGTACTACATACCATATAGAATCACATTCTATCTTGCTGCCTTGGATCAAACTCATTGCTTTTATTGTTGATGCAGTTCAATATCTTATTTATCTAGTCTTCTAGAGAAGGAAGACCGGTCTGTACGAATTGCTGCTGGTGAAGCATTGGCTCTTATTTTTGAGATTGGAACTATAGAGAAATTTTCGGCTGACTCTAGTGATACAAATCAAGAAGAGAGTAAACCACAGGAAAGTTACATATTTTTACAAGGGTTGAAAGGGAAGGTCATAAATCAGTGCAAAACCCTTTCTGTGGAGGCTGGTGGAAAGGGTTCTGCTAAGAAGGATCTTAATAACCAGAGGAACTTGTTTCGTGATATCTTGGAATTTTTTGAGGTATTTTAATTTCATTTTATTAATATTATTATGAGAACAAAAGATCGTTCTCTTATGAAGCAGGGACCTATGTACTAATCTTACTTTGTCATACCAGGATGGTTACTCCCCTGAAATTTCAATGAAGATTGGCAGTGATTCACTGAAGACGTCATCATGGTCCCAAATGATTCAGGTTTGTCTTCTTACATGCTTTCATTTTTTACTTATAGAGATCTCCTTTTCCGTATTAGCATTTTGACATTCAGATTTTTTGCAGTTGAATTATCTCAAGCACTTTCTTGGGAGTGGGTTCATTAAGCATATGCAGGTTGGTTTGCTCTTTGATTTTTCTTGGTCGAGCTTCTAATTTTTGTGAAATGCTTGTCATATTGATGGTTATTTTCTCCCTCTCTGTTGTACTGTTCTCCCTTTGGAAAATCAGGAAAACGAGTTTCTTCATGACGTCTTTGATTTCACACCGAAGAGAAGGTTTCTACATGACAACGAACACAGAATGTCTGTTGGTGAAAAGGTAAGTTATCTATGCAATATCGTTACTCAAATTTTGCAATTTTTTTTTTTAAAAACTTTTTTCACTTTTCACCATCCCCTGATCTGCGGCATTGTACGTATTACTTGCAGAGAATGTTCAAGTCTCCAAATTCAGTTCTGAACAAGGCTAGGACCCAATTACTTAATAAGCAGCGGTTGTTATCTGAGGTTGGCATCCTTATCTTTTAAAAGAACGTTCACTTTTTATCATCCTGTTGAAATACATAAGTGAACATAGGGTACTTGAATACAAATTGAATTCTGGGCAAGTATGATAATTTTTGCTGCAAGAAACAATTAATAGAATGAGCCGTTCTGAAATACATGGGGTACTTCAGTTTCAGTAGGCTAATAGGCTTACTTTTATTGTAGTATTGATTCTTATTTTCTTCATTTATTTGTTCTGTTAAATTAACAGGGCAGAAACTTCGGCCACTACGCTGTCACTATCCCTGATGACGAGGCGTGAGTCTCGGGTGGGAATAACAACAATTGTGTCATTCGGGGATTCGATCATTCATTTCATTTAGTACTTTATTTTTACTTCTGCTCTGTACTGTTAGATTTAATCAATTGCAAACTGAACCCTTACGGCTAGAGCGGCTACAGATATATGATGCAATGATACGGATGACAAACCAAAAAAATGTATATATATATATATATATATATATATATATATATATGGTTTTTGTTTTGGTGCTCAAGGTATCGGTATCTTTTTAAATTTAATTATTATGATTTAATTATGAGTGTTTAAAATATTAATAAATTTAGTTAGTGTGATATGTGACAAATTTTCATTCATAGGTTATAAAAGAAAAATATTACTTGTACTCATATATTATAGATTGTTGATTATATTTCATTCATCATTGAATGAGATGTCAATTTATTTGAATGGACACTAGGTGGATGAGAGATGAGTTAGTTTGTGATATACGGTAAATATAAATAACATGATTCTATTTAAAAGGTATTGGTTTCAATAAATTTTATAGATATAGAAATTTCGTGACACCTGTGATTGACATTAATACTTTAATATGCATTATGTATTGGTCTCTAGTATTATGTATGATAAGCCAAATCTATTTATGTACTAAAATAAGTAGCAAATTTTACAAGTTTTCAGATTGTAGCGAGCAAGTAACGTCATCTGGTAGAAATAACTTTTGAATATTGGATGCTGAATGGTTGAGGAGTTGAAAAAGGCTTGACATGCCTCATATTGCTGAAGTTTATTTCACTTATTTTGATGTTTATTTTTATTTTCGTTAACTACGGTTTGAGTCAAATTTAAGGCTTGGTTTAACTTGCGTAATAATTAAAACAAGAGCTATGGTTGTTTGGCCTGTTTATAATCCAATTATATTTTAAAATTTATTTGAAATTTATTAACTTAATATTTTCTTGAGAAAATAGGACAAAAATGGTAGAAAAATAAAATCAAATCAGACGAATAATAATAATGTGTTGACTAAACTGCATTTTGGGTGGAGAAATTTTCTCTCTCCTCCCTAACAATTCGCAACTCACTATCATAGATTATAGTTTGATTAATTTTCTTCCTAACATTTTCGTGAAATCGCCATAAAACAATGCTGACACTCTACTTACTGTCTCCAATAATTTATTAAATAACTTTTTTTGAACAATAAAAAACTCTACGGTAAAGTTTATAATGGATGGAAAAAAAAAACTTTATATTTTATAGTTAAATTATAACTTTTAAAAATAAAAAGAATTATTTGATCTATCAAATTATTCAAATCCTACGAAATTTAATTGTTTTAATTTTAAAATCTTATCAAGTTTGAAAAGATTTAATTAAAAGTAATTTAATTTTGAGCTTAATTGATTTCTAAATCAATGCAAATTTCATTTTATATAGTTGATTATAAACTTTTGGTTTCAATAGACCAAGGGTTGGACTGGGGAGTTGAGTTCAAACTTAAGATTTGATTCATAAATCAAATAAAATTAATTTATATTTTTTAATCTTTGTAAATACCACTATCTTTATCATCTTGCAACAGAATCCAATCAATCTTTAATCCAAAAGGTCGATTCGCAGAACAAGTCGTATACTAACCGAAGTATATTTGGTGCTTGGAAGTCTTAATATTTTTGTTGTTTGAAAGTAAACGAATTTAGTTTAATCTATTTTGGTTGAAACCACAAGCAAATGTTTTGTAAATCCATAGATCCATAACAAATTCCTAAAAAATAAATAAATAAATAAATAAATAAAGATTCCATAACAAACTTTTAAAATATGAAGGCCCTTTTGAAAATTTTCAAACAGCTAGTGCATGGATAATAATTTAACCATTCTTATATGCAATTTCCCATTCGAATGGTATCTAAAATAGAGACGACATACTTTGGGATGAATGCCTAGTTGCTTTCATTCCTTTTACATTATCAAAAAATGAAAACAAAGAGCAGTGGTATTCACATGACAAAAATAAGGGGGAAAAAGGGGTCCTTCACACTTTGGGATGAACTAATGATTGTTACTTTCCTTTCATTCCTTTTACAAAATAAATCAAATCATGAACAACAAAGAGCAGTGCAATACACACGTCAAAAAGTCTGAGTTACCTGCGCTTTATATAGATTTTCAATTTAAGAAATTTATTATTACAAAATGCTATTTAAACATTAAAAAAGTGAATATCTATGGGACACCACTTAATAACTATTTGGATGTGATGGTGGATCCACATACTCCATTCATCACATCATATTCAATGATTGTTAAGTGGGTGTTAATGGCAGTCACTTTTTAGTGTTAAAATAACACCACTCTTATTATCACTACAGAGGATGTTGTAGCCTAATAAGCCTGAATAACCTATAGCACATGTAATGTGTCTCATTTAAATGACCTTATGCAAATCTTATATAATAAAGATGGCCATTAAAATATATAGCCTTGCACCCTTAACCAAGACTGTCACATCTAAACTATCATCGCACAACAAACAAATAACCTAAGTAATGCAGATAGCAAAACTAAAAACAAAAATGGCTATTATTCTCCTGCTCAATACAAGGTTCAGCGCAGACATAGCATTCGAGGTTCCTTCAATGATTTGTGGCACAAGGTGGTATCCTGGAAGTCTAGAAAAGTATAATCCAAATATTGATACTTATCTGAATCTGTCATCCTTGCAAAGCCAAATGAGTTTGTCCAAGTGTCTATCAAATAGTGAGCAGCAGGCAAAACCATCCTCTCCACTCCCAAGTGAGTCAGCTGCCTCTGAAGCTCATCCATCAAGATTCGGCACATTCCAAGCCTTCGAAACTGCATTCTGGTGGCCACAAGAGGAACCTCTGCAACCTTATGGCCAAATATCCTAATGTTTGCAACAGAAATAACCTCATCATTCCTCTCCAGAATCACAGTGTAGAACCCTCTAAAGTTCAAACGCTTAAGCTTTGAACCTCTGCTGAAGATAACATCTGCAACAATATTCCTCCCTGAGAGAGCGTCAGAGATTGGCTCAAAACATTCTTGCATTACTCCAAGGGCCACACTTAGCTTGCTTTGGATTTGACTCAAGCCTCCAAGTTCATGATCACCACAGCTGACAGTACTCTTGGTGGTCTTCAACAATGTCCAGGTTAGATTATCTCCACCCACAGGAATTGGTTTTCCAATCATCATCTGAAGGCTGAAAAATATATTCTCGCAAGCTCCATTGCATAACCAAATCTCGTCAGGGTTGTTCTTCAATTTAGTAAAACCTCTAGACCTTAGGCACCCAATGTGGTACTTGCGCTCACACTGATCACAGGCTATGACACTGTTATCCACATGAACTGCACAATCTTCTCTGAACCTGGGACAGTTGCATATCTTGCAGCAGCATGGAGGGCAGAACCAATCACCATCTGGAACCTCCTCAAGACCAACACAACGGGGGTGAAATGATGAAGGGCATCGATCACACAGCATTAGCTCACCCCCATAGAGACAAACCGAACAAATGCCGTCGTTTTGGTCTTGAAGACCACCGTTTCCACTCACATAATCATCACGCATGTTCTCCTGAGAGTTGCTCAACGCCTCCCTTTGGCAATCCATCAATGACCTTCCATCTTCCAAGAAGATAGTCGCGGAGGGTCTGTGTTTGGTGCAACCGGCATGAGCCTCGAAGCGAGTGAGGGTGAAAACCGAGTCACAACAATCACAAGAAACCCCGGAACGCAATAGCCTCCCTCTCTTCACCACATTGTTCCCACCCCGGCAATGCACTCTCGCTTCTGGGAGCACCACTTTGTTGTCTATGAGCCAAGAGAGAACCGTTCTAGGGTTCCTATATGAGGAGTCAGAACTCTGTGCCTCATCACCAAGCCTCGCCCTTTTGCTTGACCGTAAAACCTTGCCACCGCTTTTACCACCACCACCACATGAACTCGAACTCGATGCATCAAACACGGCGTGTGCTGGAGTCCATTCTTCATCCAAGGACTCCCCTTTCTCTTCTTGAGTCTTCTTGGCTTCCCCCTAGGTTTCTTGCATATTTTTCTTGGTTTTCTGATCATCAGCGGAGGGCGTTGTTCCTCTTGTGCATAAGAAGATGAAATGGTAATAGTTGAAGGGGGCTCAGGTTCAGCCACTGTTTGGTGAGAGATTTGTGTTTCACGTTCTTCTTCTTCCTGTGCCGGGGAAGATGAAACAAGTGCAGTTGAAGGCGATGGTGGGTGAACAGAGAGAAGGGAGAGGTTCTGAGGGCCACAGCCTCCATCTTCAATGCAGGATTTGCATGCAGTTCTGAGAGAGATGTAGTTCCTTCCATTGGTGGGGGATTTGTAACGCAGTTCCCAGCGAGTTTTCTTGTTGTAGTACCAAAGCTCCCAACCCAAGGCTGTGAGGTGCTTCTTTGCCTTCAAGGACAGTTCCGCATTGTGCCTTTGATCTTTTGATGCCGAACACACGTACCAGTCAATCACCGCTTGAGGGCAATATTCGGGTTCGATGTTGATTTCGGGAGGCGGAGGAAGATTAAGAGCCATTGTAACTCATACTACCATAATAAGAAGCAGCTGGAAGGGCAAACCAGCAGCATATGGGGGACAAACAAAAAGGATTTCAAAATGTGAACAGAATCTTTCTGTTCAAATATAGTACGGTGATGATTTTCTCTATTATATATTTATTTTGTACGGTGTTGATTTTCTCCATTGACACAAAATCAATCTAAATATAAAAATGATTCTATTTTGTTTAGTCCTCCTCATCCAAAATACGTTTTATAAAAGTAATGATAAATAGGTACTAGATATAAAAATAAATAATAATTAATAGGATTTTTATGCGAGTTTGGATCGATTTTGAATGAAAAATCAATCTTACTAAAAAAAAAAACAATTTATTGTTGTCGTTTAAATTGGATGAGATTAATTTAAATTTTGAATCTAATCCAATGCGCTACACTTTTTATCGGTTTGGATCGGATAGATGTAATCGATTTTTTATAAAAAATAAAAATCAATAAAATAAATTAATAAAAATAAGAAGAAAAATCAACACTTCTTAGTAGGAAGAGGGAACGATGTTGGCTAAAATTGCTATATCTGGCAAGGAGGGAAGAGACGTCCCAACGTTTATTCACAAGCAGCAGATTACTTGTACACAAACAGTCTCATAATGCCGTGATTCAAATATTCTCCAAAAGACCAAAACCAGAACAAGTGTTCATTGACGAATCCACAAACAGTAGAAGATAAAAAACAATGAAAATACCAGACACAAATGGAGTCGAAATTCAACAGAAATGAAAGATCCTGGCCATATATAGAGTATTATAAAAGGATATGATTAAGCATCAAAGTGATTTCCTACATTAGTAGGTGATTTTCTATATTGGGAGGAGATAAAATAATCATGGGGTAAATTAAAGATAAAAGAACATTAAATTTGTCTCCTTTTTTGAAATGTGAAGGATTAATTTAAAATTTTTAAATTCTGGAGGACTAATATATTTCCTAACACATTTCTGAAAAACCAATTTGATAATTTAGTTTTTGTCATTCAATGAGAACAACTAACTACTTACATAAAACTGCACAAGGTTTCTTTTGAACGTTAATTCTGTTGTTTTCTTTTGCACCGAAAAAAAAACTCAATAAAGTAATAACCATTCACAATTTTTTTTCATGAACAATAAGCATACAAACGAGTGAAACGACCTCAGTTTTGTTTTATAATTTAACTGTCACTTGTCATTTCGATTTGTATTTATTCATCACTACCAACATAACAATATACTCATACTGAATTATCAGAATTGCAAGCCCTGTAGTTTAGAATTGAATTCTGACCGACGTGAGGCGACGATATCATTTCCTATGATTCTATCCATGCTCACTCGATTAAAACTAAATAAAGGTCAACCCGTTAAGAATAACAAGCAGCTATGATCGTGACACTTTTCATAACTCTCGCAGAGGGAATAATAACTCCCAAATAGGTTAAGCTAATAAACACAAATAAACCGACAGTTACATACTTACATTCTACAAAGATCGACCTATATGAAACTATCAATTAGCTGATTATATTAAATGCCTAGTGATTATTGATGATACGTACTTCTCCTAAGGGTTCAATCGATGGACTTTTCTTAATAATAGTAATGCCATCGAATCCGCACATTTATATACAACTTTGTTTTTAGCAAAGCATTACAAAAACTTTGAAAGGAATCAATCCAAACACTTACACCGACTCAAACTTTGAAAGAAGACTTAAAAGATAGAAAATCTATACACAAGCAACGAACGGCCTACTAGTATACAGTTTTGCAGTCTTGTAATTCAGTGATTCAAATATGCTCCAAAACCAGAACAAGCACTCATTTACAAATCCCACAAACATCTAACACAAGTAGCAGAAAGAAGACGAACAATGAAAAGGCGGAACACAAATGGAGTCAATAATCAGCTGCTCCAGTTATCCTGATCCTCAGCAAGTCCTTCTTCCTGCAGGTCATCACAAGGTGGTTAGACAATGACTTACTAGAAGATGCTCTCACATCACACGGCATATATGCATATGATAATCCCAGAAAGATTGGTTCAAAGAGTGTACCACTTCATCAGAAATCACTCTAGCAGGTGACCAGACAAGAATTTGCCTGTCATTCCCACCAGTGTATAATTCCTGTGACAACCAAAAGTTTCGTTACATAGAGCTTGAGTTCTATGACAGAAAGTATAACAATTCATACAAAGTTCAATTCACTAGATCTTAAGAATAATAATATAATGGAATCTACAGATACATATATGTGCAGGCAGATTGTGAACTATACCTAGGGCCATTACCGTTTTACATGTTTATCATTTTATCCCAACTAAAAAGTACACATTATAATTCTTAATATGAATGACCATCATTTAACAGCAAAGAGTTAATAAATGACTAGATACTTTCCTCTTAGGGTCCATTCAATTCTTGCCAAAAAGAACACTGACTCCAAACAAACAAAAGGCCTTTAAAAAATAAGTAATGAATCTTTCCATAGTATAATAAGTGAGTAGGGAAAGAAAATGGACAACTGCCTCATCAACATACCTGATCTTGTTGATTAAACCAGCAAGAGTTCACACATTCATAGTGGCCACGAAATGTTGCAGATGTGCTCCCAGACCACATGTCAAATGCCTGAATAATCCGGAAAGGGAGATCAGTATTCCTCTTTCTATTTCTACATCTAATTTATAGTTAAAATTTACTACACAATAAACTGAAAAAATAGTTTACTTTCACAGCTCTCATGCATGGAACAAAAACACGGGTTGAGTCTTCAGATGTGGCTAATTGAATAGGCTTGTTTGTTTGCAGGCGGACAGTTTCAAAGTTCACTAGTGTGTCACAGCCAGATTCAACATCCCACAACCTCAATCTCAGTCAGACCCTGTGTTCCAACAGCATAGGAAGGGCGAGAAAAAGAATTTAGATATGAACAAAATTTTGATGAATTATAAGGGAAAAAAGAAAACCATTAAGTTAATATGGAGTCCCATATAAAATCATTATTGCAATGCATAGGCACTTGTTATAATTATGGAATATAATAATTAACAAAATGACCTGCACTTAGAAGATACATGCCATCCTCTGTTACTTTTAACCCCGTCACAGCACCATAATGAGCTGTTGCACGGTCCTGAGTAGACAGCATCCCTGGATGTAATCTCTGCTTCACTGGTCCCTTGGATGGAACTCTACCAATTGGCAGTTGTCTGCTGCCATTGCCATTGGCAAGCTTTTTTGCGCAACATGCAGTTTTGTACTTGGAATTTGACCAACCAAGGAAGACTTAGAAGTTGAATCCTGTTAGAAATAAGGCCTTGGTATTTATTAACAAGCATTAAAAGTTATAAAAGTAACACTTGGTGCAATTTCATCTATATGATTAAAATAGACATGACTTGTAATAACCATTATAGGGACTCACTGTCTGCAGTTGTGGAATTAGCTAAATTAAAATCAAAACCTTATTTATCATGGAGCGTTTAGGCACAGATGGGCGTCTTCCAAGCTGAGTCCGAGATTGATCTAAAACTAGGAAACATCCTGCACGCCTGATGTCCCAAAAACGTATAGCACCATCACATCCCCCAGTAATCAAGACCCATTCACTTGAAGTAGACCACTCAACAGTCATTACTCCATCTGCTATCACAGAAAACACGTCATGCAATACCTTCTTTCACTAGAATGTATAACTTCTGAGGAAGAGGCAAAATGTATATTCATGAAATTAGAAGTGAAATAATTGGGCAGGCAACATATGTTAATATTCCCAAAAGAAGCAAACATTCGGTGAGGCTTGTCAAATAGAAACACATACACATGTCAGATCAAATTGGAGAGACAAAGAAAGAAAATACATGATAAAGCTACAGAGCCAGGCCTCCCTCGGGAGTGAGTGCATATATTACAAAACTTTAAACTATGGTTGAGCAGTTAGCATATCCTGATAATCAGAAAAATATACAACTGTAAGGATCTACTAAACTAACCAACCCCCAAGGACATAATAATTTCTGAGTGAAAAAAACAAATGGAAGAATCATAAACAAATATATATACCACGGTGGCCGGACAAGGTGTGAGCAAATGCCCCAGAAGCAATATCACAGAGGCGAACCTGGACATCCTCGGTCCCAGCAGCGACAAGCATGTGAGATGTTGCTAATGTGGACATGGAAGTCCTGTACACCTTTCCAGGCATCTTGAAATTGAGCACCACCTGGGTGGTATTGGTGTCCCAAACATTGATGTGATGATCAAAGGAGCCGGTGATGAACAAGCCAGTGTCGATGGGATACCACACAGCTGAGGAAACAGCGTACTTGTGGGCGAGTTGGTGCTGCTTGTCAACAACGAACAAGCACCTGTGCTTGGATATGAAGCCGCCGGCTTCGTAGTGGGTGGGGCGTTGAACGTCGTAAACAGCTACGGAGGCATCGGAGGCAGCAGACAGCAAATATCTTCCCTCTGTCAAATCAACCTGATTTCACGGTCAAACCAACAAACCAACCAACCACAATAGTAGAACAAGAAGTGGCTGCTTGACTCACCTGAAGGGAGTTGATGGCGCCTTTATGAGGGGAGAGGAACTCTCTCTGATTGGACAATTGGAGCTCCGAAAGGCGGTGTGATTTGATCCGATTGGCGAAACAACGTGTGCGCAAGTTTCCAGCTTCCCTGTCTCTGATCTGCTTCCACCTATGCATTTTCCGAGCATCTTTCTACGCAATCCACTCTTTCCCTCTAATCCACTTGTGACTCTGAGTGGTATCTGTTTCTTCTTCTTCTTATTCTTCTTCTGCTTCCGCCGGCCGGCTATTCACTTTCCACTTTCTGCCCTCGCTTCCCCAGTTCCCCCTCCTGCCGTTCTGCGTCTTGTGTTGTGCTCCTCTTCCAGAATCTGCAACAAAATCTTTTCGAGACTGGGAGAAAGTCAACTGGACTCCATCAATCAATGCCCCCCATATTGACCCAACGGCCCAATTCTTTCCAGCCAGTATTGGGCTCAGTGACCCAATGCCAATAGATAAAAGGGCTGGCCCAGCATTTACTCCACTCCCGCTTTCCAAGCTTGAAAAAATGTATTCTATCCATCCACTAACATATGATAATTGATTGAATTTCTGTATATAATATAATAAGTAAATTTTAAATTTAATAAATAATGTAAAGTGCTGATTTATAAAGTTACAGGTATTGTATAACGCAGTGACGACTAGTTTGAAAGAAAATGAGAGGGAAGGAGAAGGAAATAGTGGAGTGGAGAGGTGGGTGAAAAAGTAGGTGCGTACTACCGTGAACTGTGAAGGATGGCGAGGTCTCGCTGGAGTGGGGGTATGAGTGTGTCAGGTGAGGTTCACTCACTGTGGAGTGTGGATCATGGATGAGGGACTCACTCACCTGCAGTCTGCAGAAATTCAGATGGTGACAAAAAATTTACCACTCCCAGTCCCTCCTGCTTTTCTGCCTTCCCTGGATTCTCATTCACTGTTACTCTCCTACTTGCACACAAATGCATCTCTATCAAACTATAAATAAATTTACTGGTTGTATATTATTAATTATTAATTTTGTTTTATGAAGAAAAAATATATACTATGTGACAGTTGCTTTCTCATTAATACATCAATAAATCAATTAATAGTGATATCTGGTTATGCAGAAGTGTATTTCCATGCGTAAAAATAAATGGGTGGAGATTATAATCTTATTTAATAGCAATTGAGTGAATGCCTAAATAATATATTTATTTTTGAATCTGAAAATAATATTATTGAGAAATCAATACGATCTATGATCATCCTTTTCTTTTAAATTTTCTTGCCTGTCTAGCCATGTACAAGATGTGACTTTAGGTGTGAAATAGTGATGGAAGTAAAATAAAATGTTTTAATTTGGTGATGGACTCGTAATTATATAATTAATTAATAAATTTTTATATAGTATTAAATATTTTCAAAACATTTTGGAAAAGCTTATAAGATTAAGAAATCACAATCTGTTGCCGTCGCCTTCCTTCCATCCATCCGTCCATCCATCTTCGGCAGGAGACAAGTGGTTTAAAAATTGTTGAAAATTTTGAATATCTGCCATCTCTAATAATAATAAATCTATCTTTAAAATTCTTAAATGCAATTCGGCATCACTTTAATGCCCCTCTTAAGGGGTGCCAAACTAACAAAAGCCAAACACCAAGCTACATTAATAGGGTGACACCAATTATATTGACACAGTTGATAAGTACCCTTGCCCATGCCCCATTTCCTTTTTGGAAGCTACAGCTCAGAACGGCACTTGCCCCCATTGATTTATGACGTTTTAGTTTTAGCTTTTGTTTTTTGTTTTTAGTTTTTAGTATTTTCTGAAACAAAAATACCTAAAATTAAAAATTAAAATTAAAATTTTTTAATATTTTTTATAATAATTTTTTGATAAATAAAAATAAAAATTTTAAATTAAATTTTATAATTCTTAGTATTTTTTTATAAAATTAAAAATAAAAGTAAAAACTAAAATCCTAGAATGTGTTTGGTTTGTGAAAATATTTTTTATTTTTATTTTCTGTTTTTATTTCTTGAAAATAATTTTTTATTTTCAAATTTTTAAAATTAGGAAATACATTTAATTTGTAAAGGTAGATTCTGTTTTTAGAAAGTGAAAATAATAAAAATATGTTTGATTTGTCTATTTTCAAAATATATTTTTGAAAATTAAATTTAAGATAATAAAATCATATTTGATATTAAATAATTAAAATTACATATATATATATATATATATATATTTGATTTGCATTGGTTCATTATAAATATAGTTGATGTGTTTGGTTTGTAAAGATAAATTTTATTTGCAGATAGAGTAAATAATAAAAATAAGATTGGTTTGTCCATTTTTAAAATAGAGTTTTCAAACTCAAATTCAAAATCACTGAAAAATCAAATTTAAAATAATAAAGCTATACCATCATGATCTGTATACTGATGTCAAAATATTTTGAACTTCAACATTTTAGCCCAAAAACATCAATCAATGGCTCAAATGACACCATATGCATTATAATATTAATTAGTTATTTTATTTTTTCCTTAAAAAAGTTTCTGGATCTTTCTAAATCTTTTCCCCTAAAATCAACATAGCCAAAGGAGATGTTTTGGCTGTGATTCGCTGGGAGAGTTGCTAAAAGAGGTTTTTTTTTTTTTTTTTGTCTAAAGAATTTTTCTTTTCACCATCACTATAGATTCGCCATGAGAATCTCATATTGTCCATTTTTGCGTCGCTGTCAACAAAAGGAGATGGACTGGATGCTTTGGGTCTTACTATGGTGAAGAAGAAGGTCCATTCCTCAACCACCATGGTGGTTGGTTTGCTTCTTTGTTGTTTCCATGAGCTGTAAGTCATGGAGGCCTTCTTTTCCTCTCCTATGACTGGACTAAGGTTGCCATTAGCGGCACGAAACAACGGCGTGATGAAACAGTAACTACAGTGGCATTTTCTCTTCCTCACATAAGACAGCCATGGAGAAGGAAAAGGCAAAAAATTGACAGGTTCTGTCTTGAGCGGATTTGAACGCGGTCCCTGTCGTAAAAGGATGGGATTTGTTGATATTCATTATTATCTCACTGTATTTTGATCAGGATGATTGAAAGGACTAAATTCAATTATATCAATAAATTGAATTGAATTCTATGCTTTAGAAGTAACTTAAGTGAAGGAGTTGAATTCATGGGAATTAAAAATCAACAAAATTAAGGAATTGAAATTAAACCCAAAGAGATGTGATTTAGTTTGTGAATTAAATTCTAATTAATAAAAATACCAAAATAATCTTGTTTGAATATAATATTTTATTTATAGCCTATTAATTAAAGATAAAATAGTAAAAATAATTAAATTTATTTATTTTTAAACTCATTTCAAATCAAGAAATTAAATTTTATTATTTAATTAATTAATTTATTTAAATATAAGAATTCAATTTAATTTCATTTCATTAAAAATTTTCAAATGCCTTGTTCAGTGAAAATATTTTCTAGAGGTTACAGAGGACATACTGAAAATGTCAAAATGACATTTCCAATTCTGTGACAGTTTTAAAAAATATTTTCAATAAAATATTCCCTCTAGTATCTAATCAAATATATTTTTTTATCATACCAAACGTGCTCTTGGATTTCACTTTCCTCATTTGAATGATTTAGCTTTTGCCACCATGATGACAACTTGTTTATTTTATTCTATACTCTCAAGGCGCTTATTCTGACATTTCCAATGAAAAAGGGCCAAACCGAACCAGTGCGAACGCAAACAACGTACAAATGGTTTTAAGTTTGAACTTTGAGGTTTAAGGTCCAACCAAAGAATCTATGAACACATGCGCTTGCTCCTCCTATTAGCCTATTCCACTAGTAAACTTTCTGCACTCAAAAAGTTCAGAAAATTTTGAAATATATATAAAAGAAAAAGTCAGATCTCTGAAACCAGCTGTTGGTGACATCTGCATATGTAGCTTGGGATTGGTCCCTCTTGCAGGTAAAGATGGAAAAACAGGAGCAGGGTAGCTTTCATGGCGTCGAAGACCGCTAAAGTTGAGGCTCCCTCTTTGCGTTGGAATAGGTGCTCTCTCTAGTAAGGCCAAAGCTCTATTCTCATTGTTTGTCTCGCCCTTTTCAACCCCCCACCCGTGTTCTGCTGTTCAACCTTTTGTCCTCTTCACTTTTTTCCCTCTGACCTTCCATCCTTGTTTTTCAAGAACCTGTCATGTCTCTATCTCTCTCTCTCTCTCTCCTCCCTTTCCTTCTATCTACCCAACAACGAACCTTGCTTGTTTCTTTCCATGAATAATGGGGTTTGGTTTTTCTGTTGGATCAGCTTGTTGTCATTTGCGTTGTTTGATAAGAATGCCGTCCTGACCCGACTCTAAGATCCCCATTATTGTTTGTGTTTGGATGTTTTATTAACCATTTCACGACACAACTTGCGATGTCTCAACTTTAAGGTAAAAGGAAGCTTTGTGGCATTGTTCATAACCAGTGTCCACTGTTCAGTCATCTTAGTTGTGCTGGATTGATCAAATCACAATGCTAGTTTCAATGTTAGATGAGTTTTAAAATACGCGTTTTTCCCCACTCAAAGGTGTGCGTCCCTCCCTGTCCCCCTTGTGAAGGCGTGCGCTGAGAAGTGATCGTTGTTGCCTCACTTTTCAACGGAAAGATCTACACTTTTGTTCTTTTTCTCTGTCTTGGTCTTTTCTTTCCTTTTTTCATTAGAAGATGTTGTGTGCTTGCTCCGGGGAGCAATTCAAATTTGAAGAGCCGCCGCCAGAGTCGCCGGATTCCCTGGCAACAAGGGATTTCTCAGCCAGTGGACTTTCTTCCAGGACTGGGGATTGGGATACCAGATTCGACGATTCCCAAGTAGAAGAAGTTGAATCCACTCTTAAAGAAGCTCTTTCCTTAAACTATGAGGTAGCTCTGCATTTCGATTGATGTAAATGTAGTTTGATCAAAATGTCGTGTGCCTTTTTGCTGATTTTCGAATGAATTTAGGAAGCTAGGGCTTTATTGGGGAGGCTTGAATACCAAAGAGGGAACTTTGATGCTGCCCTTCAAGTATTTCAAGGCATAGACATCAAGGGTTTGACCCCAAGGATGATAAGGGCAATTGCTGAGAGAACCAAGCCAAGGAAACCACGTTCCAAGGCAGACATCATGGTTCCAAATGTGATGTCATTGCATTCTGTAAGCCTCCTTCTCGAGGCAATTTTGCTTAAAGCAAAATCATTGGAGGAACTTGGGCGCTACATTGGTACCATATTACTACCTTCATATATCATTATAGAGGATTTTTCATATGCTTGTATGTTGCTTGACTAAACATGCTTTACCTAAATGATGCATTTTTGCATGTAAAACAATATTATTGGAAGTTTCGACCTTTGACAAAGCAGATATTGAATATTTCTCTATATGATGCATCGTATAAATGAATATAATTATCTCCACTATGTAGTTTATATAGTTATAGATGTAGATAGAGGTTTGGCACTCAAGGGTGTCGATTGTAGTCACCTTTATGCTTTCTTATTTACCAGAGGCTGCAAAGGAATGCAGAATAATTCTGGATACAGTTGAATCTGCGCTTCCTAAGGGAATGCCTGAGGGCATTGGCGAAGATTGTAAGTTGCAAGAAATGTTTCACAGAGCATTGGAGCTGCTACCAAACCTATGGGTCAAGGCAGGCTTTCTAGATGAAGCTGTCACTGCATATCGTCGTGCTCTGGTCAAGCCATGGAATTTGGAGCGACAGAGGTTGGCTGCTGTACAAAAAGATTTAGCTATAACGCTGCTCTATGGTGGAGTTGAAGTAAGCCTACCCTCTCAGTTGCAGGTTTGGGGTCCAACAACACCCGAGAGTAACATTGAAGAAGCAATACTTTTGCTGTTAATCCTCATGCACAAGGTGGCAATTCAGGAAATAGACTGGGATGCTGAAATAATGGATCATGTTACATTTGCACTTTCAGTTACTGGGATGTTTGAGTCATTGGCAGTTCACATAGAGCAGATCCTTCCAGGTATCTATAATCGAGTTGAGAGGTGGTACCTTCTTGCTCTGTGTTATAGTGCAGCAGGACAGAATGAAGTAGCGTTGAACCTTTTGAAGAAGGCTTGTGGTAGTTCTGAAGCAAAGCATAGACCCCACTTTTTTTCATTTTTGTTTGGAGCAAAATTGAGTTCCCAAGATCCCAGCCATGCTCATGAAGGCATTAACTTTTCACGTGGAGTCATTGATCTAGCCAAGCATCAAAATGAGCATTTTTGCGTCAAGGCAACAAATTTCTTGGCATTTGCTATGGGGCTGCAGCTAGAATTTCTGTGTTGGATTCTGAAAGAAGTATATTTCAAAGGGAGTCTTTGAACTTTCTAAATCGTGCTGCTGTAAACGGAGATGGTGATCCGGAAGTATTATTCAGCCTTGGACTAGAAAATGCAATTCAAAGGAATCTGGATGCAGCTTATGACAATATAATGATGTACTCAGACATGACTGTTGGCAGCTCAGGAAGAGGTTGGCAGCTGTTAGCACTCGTAGTATCTGCACAGCAGCGGTTTAAGGATGCTGAAAGGATAGTTGATTTTGCTTTAGATGAGGGTGGGAGGAGGGATCAATTGGAACTTCTAAGATTGAAAGCAGTGCTTCAGATTGCTCAGCAGCAACCCAAGCAAGCAATCGAGAGCTACAGAATTTTGCTTGCTCTAATTCATGCCAAAAAGGAGTTTTGGCTTCAAGATAAGAATTTTGATCAAGCAAAAGCATTCAGGCATCAGGTATGCATTACTTTTAACGGAAAAACTATAGCTTCACTTGCATATACTGACATTAAAGTTAACTGAAAAGAAGTAATGCCACTTGTCTTTTGTGAGCTGCTAAAAAATGGGGATTGTGTCTATTTTAGTAAATACTAGTGACATTTTTCAATATCAATTAAAAGAAACTCCCACATCCACCCTGTTTCCCAGTTTTATATGCCAAAAATTTCAGTGATTCCATGCTTAGAATGGAAGATTGAAAATTGATGATCAGACAGTTATTTTATTGTTGGTAGAGTAACGATTGTATTCATCTCCTGAATTAATACTCTTTGCAGGCACTAACAGAAAAGAAGTTGGAGATGGAAACCTGGCAGGATTTGGCCACCATTTATGCAGATGCTGGTTCCTTGCTTGATGCAAAGGCTTGTGTTGACAAAGCCCAGTTGATAGAATTTTTTTCTCCAAGAAGTTGGCATATCACAGGCAAGGAACCTGTCTGCTTAGGTTTTTGTTGTTGAACTACTGCATGTTTTACGTTGTTTGTTTATGGTCATGACAACAGCCCATGCATTAACAAATCACTAATCTGCAATTCCATGGCTGTGCAAAATTGCAGGGAAGTTGTTGGAAGCTCAATTATTATACAAAGAGGCCTTTGTTTCCTTTTCGATCTCATTATCAATAGAGCCAGATTACGTTCCTAGTATCATTTCAACTGCAGAGTTGTTGCAGAAACTTGGTATGCAATCCCTTCCAATTGCAAGAAGCTTTTTAATGAATGCTTTGCAATTGGAACCAACAAACCATGCTGCTTGGTTCAACCTTGGATTAGTTTCAAAAACTGAAGGCTCCTTACAGCAAGCAGCAGATTTCTTTCAAGCTGCATATGAACTGGAGCTTTCGGCTCCCGTGCGAAAATTCAAGTAACTCGGACTTTGGGAAAATGACTACTGTTTTTGGTCGAGAAGTGAGCTCAATTAAGAGCACGATGGAATACACGCGAGCAGCAACTAATTGGAATAAATACTCATTCCACGGTTAGCCATTACTTGGTTATTGGTTCGTTCAAAATGTATAGCTAATCTAGCTACTAATCTATAGATTTACATTCATTCTGTTCAAATCGATCAAACGTCATTGTTTCACAAGCAGAATTAATGCCGGGGAACAGATGTTTGGAGTTGTCATCATACTACTATGCTTGATTCTTCTTTCTTCTTTTGCATCTTTCTGATCCTTTTTCTGTATTGTGAAAGGAAACTATTCTGATGCTTACCAATACAAATTGCTAATTTAAGGTCTTTAGTCCATATTATATATAGGTCTCAACTTTGGCTCCAAGGATTATTGAAGATGTGAAGCCCGGAAAAAAGAAAAAGAAAAAGAAAAAATGTAATCATTCCTCTTTTAATTTTGAGATACCCAACATTTTCATTAAAGCTTTGTTTTTCTTTTCTACTTCAATTCTTCCAGAAAAGGAACACTAAGAATTGGAAATTAAGTATTGAGCAGTTCCTATGCATTTCCAGCCATAATCATAAACAATAAATATAGTACCCTGCAAACCTTCATCTTTCACTATCTCTGAGAAGCTGAAAGCGTTTTTATTTTTCAGTTTTTGGGTTACAATTTAGAAGAGATGCTCAAAGCTGGGAGAAATTCTTGTTTGCTCTGAAAGAGTAATATATAATCTTTAAGATCCTGCATTTGAAACAATCTGATGATACGTTTAATTTGTCTTATTCTCTCTACAAAGTCAGGATCATTTTCTCAGCTGAAAAAAAAAGAAAAGGAAGAAGAAAAAAAAATAGACAGGCTGATGCGTTCAATTTTTGCAAAAGGAAAATGGAGTTGCTTCAATATCAAGAAGGGGAGAAAAGAAAGAAAACACCAAACTACATTCTCGACTTATCCTTGTTTCCTTTACACAACAAATTCTTTGGAAATAAACAGAATATTTCTTGGTCTAGAAGACAACAAATATGACCGATGGTACAATTGTATGAAGGACCGTTTGTTCATCTTAGGAACAAGGCAAGCTGGTAGTGCAGAGAATGAATTTGACTGGACCTATGTACTTAATACTGCAAGACAAAAAAAAAAAAAATCCAATGAGCAAATGATCCTCTAAACTACAAGGACATTTTTTCAATTTGCACAAAAGATGGTGTATATATAGATTGCTAGTTTAACACACAATTCAACATGTTTGGAAGTGGATTTCGCTATCAATGAGATTCTATTCAGAAGAATCCCGATAGAAAAATTGGTTTTGGCTTCATAATTGCTTTCACAGCGTTTTTGCACAGTGAAATGCGCTGCACTGCTTTACACACATTAAACTCTGTTTTAAAAAGTTTAAAGGAAAATCTTGTTATTTTTCAATTGGTTTGTTTGCTGGATATGTCTAAAATTTTCAAAATTGGTTTGATCCAAAAATTTTATGCAAAAGTGCATTGTGCAGATTCAAAACATTCCAGCCCATGCTTGCCTGGAGATACCCTAATGTGAGAAATTTTCTAATCAGTACCGATCTTTATTCATAAATTTTATATATATGTATTCTTACTGTCTGCTAAGTGCTAACACTAATTGTATTAAAATGGTCTGTCAAATAGAATTTAGAAGTATGACTTTATTTTTCAGGAAATTTGAACTAATTAACTAAACATAAATGCATGGCCAAAATAATACTAAAGTTTGTCAGATAGATCATTCACCTTACATGTAATGGACAACTTGACTCGTACAGACAAATTGCCTAACCTCAACCCATCTGCCACTGCATCCACAGATGAAAAAGTCAAAACATATGATCAGACGAGGTCTAATAATTAAATGAATATAGTCTAAAAATCCCCCTAAAATTTGAGAGTAATTTAAGTGTACAACAATCTTGCACCAACACTCACAATATTCTTTATCTTTTTATGAGAGTGGACATTGATGCATTGAAAAACAAAAAACACATTATGAGGATTGGTGTAGGATTGTTTGTTGCACACAAAATATTACTCAAAAATTGATTGTTAGCCAAACGGCAAGGGCAACACAGCACGTTAGATCAGAGGGAAATAAATTTTATGAATTTTTATTTAAAAGTGCAATAAAATAATCCTAATCTGTAAAGCTATATGAGATACTTGCCAGAAATCAAGTGGCCTCTTGAATAACTAAATCTTTACAAATGGTTCGCCATTGTCGTCGGAGTTTGCAGCTTGCTTTTCCGTTTCTTGTTGCTTTGCCTGTTGCTCTTGCCTACAATGACAATCAACCCATAAAGTTAATTAGTCCATCCATATCCACCTACACCGTCACCCACAAAAAAAAAAAGCCATTATATATTATCAATATTGATTTATTTTCATAAGCTCCGCCCCATCTCAACAACTTCCTTC
Organism: Dalbergia oliveri; assembly: GCA_030441495.1. Lineage (NCBI taxonomy): Eukaryota > Viridiplantae > Streptophyta > Magnoliopsida > Fabales > Fabaceae > Dalbergia > Dalbergia oliveri. Next base: position 4,819,143 of record JAMLFY010000003.1, read on the forward strand.
AATTATATGTCTCATGCATGTACTAATTAATAACTATTAGGACAGGCCTTGCATGCATGCATCTTCTTACGTATGGACGTCCGCGAAAATGTCAGAGTGCTTAAGCAATCACCATATGCCGAATGCATTGCGGGCGTACCAATATGGATATATTAATTAGTTGTTGACATTGAATGAATAATGAGAAGCATGTATATAAAAATGACAACAATAGATTAATTATTCATCCCACACAAGTATGATGATAAAGATGCCAATATATAACATAAGGTGTGGGTTTCTAGCTAGATATTAAAAGTCTCCAAATATCCTCTTGAAACATTTGCAGAGAATGCAATGGTTATATATGTTATACGGACATGAAATTAAGCATGATCATGATGCATGAGATGATTTAAAAAAGAAAGGAAGGAAGGGAAGATGGATGGATGCATATGCATGCCTTCTCTGGGCGGCTTCAGCAGCTCTAGCACGCGCTTCTTCAGAGGCCAGTCTCTCCTCCTCCTTCGTCATGCGCTTGTTGTTGCCTCCGTCGAAGCAACCAAAGCAGAGACCCATCTTTGCCGTCCCTCTCTCTCTCTCTTTCTCTTTCCTCTCTCTCTTCTCGGCCTGCCCTATACGCCTTTACGCCAATCTGTATTTTGACTATTTTCCTTCCTTTTTTTTTTTTTTGGGAAAAATCTCCAACCTTTCCCTTTTCTGTTGGAGTCTGTCTTTCCCTTATATTGTGGAGAGCAGCAATATGCTATGCTATATTAATATCAACCTTACCAATTTATTTAACAATAAAAAGGCATTTGTGCTTTGCATGTTATTTCATTCATATCCGTTTGCTCCATTCCGCGTCTAATTTGTGTCACCCACTTATTAGTTACAAAACAATTAATAATGCTTTAATTTTTGGTTCTTTCTTTTTCACTTTTTAACAACTGCAGTAATTTTTGGCCGATCTATTTGCTCTTTCACGGGGTCAAATTAATATTGAATTTGGTTATTGGGACAATTCATGATTAGATATATCTAGATAAATTTTCGGATAAATAACACTACATATTCTAAGATTTAGAGTTATTGCACTCTACTCAATTCTTCTATAAATATGACACTCCATCATATTTTTATTACTATTCATTTGACCATAATGCATGGAGAGATAATAAAAAATAATTTCTTAATTATTATCGAAAATAAATGATAATTTATTTAAATATATCTTATAGAAAATTGAGTATATAAATTTATTTTAAAAGTAAGTTAATATTTAAATAATTAAATAAATGGACAAAATATAAACATGATATTTTATTTTATATCTTATTTGAATATCATATTTATAAGATTGAAAACAACTGGTAGATGAGCTATAACTAACAATAAATAGCCTATTTTATGAAAATTTTACACATTTTGAAAGTTGAAATTGTTGAATAAAGAAAGAGAATAACTGGATAATTTTACTATATTATGAGTCATTTATAGGGATGACAATGTGTATCAATGAGAAAAGGGATATGTCTCACACCTCCAGTCATGTTAAAAATTTTGTCTCTATCCATTCTCCTTCCAGGTCCCAATTTTTCATTTTTCGTGAGGATTTTGAATCCTATAGTATTTAGGGATTTATTAATAAATTTCAAAAAGAAAAATCTTAAAAATATTTTACAATTTGAAACATACATATCCATAATAACAAATATTATTAATGCAACATAATCCAAATTAAAATTAAAAATGCATGTATAATGCAAATCCAATAAAATAATTAACAAAATAAAGGTGTGTTATCTCCATCCCTAACTCGTTTAACAAACGAGACTTCATCCTAATCGATCGTTCCTATGAAGATAAAATATGTTCCTAATCCTATTCCCATTGTGGGTAATTCTTGCATGTACCCACTTTTAACCTTTTTTTTATCATCCCTAGCCGTTCATATCTTTTTAGTAAATTAAAATTTTTAATTTATAAAAATATAAAAATATATTTTCTAATTAATAAAACTAATAAATAAATTTAATTTCAGTGATTTGAACGACACATCATTTCCTTGTATATTCTTTTAATAAATTAAAATATTAATTTTAAAATATATGCTATAATTAACGTGTAATAATTAGTAAAAATCATATATAATCTTAATTTACATCATCTCAATTATTAGAATAGTATATCAATTACAATATTATTTTCAATAAAAAGTAATGTAAATATTTAATTTTTAAAAATTAATAAATATTTAGTATCATTATCAAAGAAGTGTAAATTGTGGAACTGATTTTTTAAAATATTTTAATATTGAAAATTGAAGGTTTTTTTTCAAAAAAATTAGTATGAAAAAATTATGGAATTGATATGTTGGAATATTCAAATTGTAACAAATTAAATAAGGTATAGTGAGACAAGTAGATATATATATTTTTTAGTGCATCCAAACAAATAGAAGGTGTTAAACAATTCTCTCAGGAAAAGTGAAAAGCATATCATGATGAAAGCATTCCCCTTTTATTTTTTTCATATCACACAGTTTTTTGTTGTAATGGGCACCATTTATATTTTTATCACCCCCAATATACTTATATCTAATCTATTTTTTAATGATTCTTAATTTTATATTTTTTTCATTCTTAATGATTTTTTATTTTAATTATAGATCTTAATTTTAATGATTCTAATTTTATCGATTAATGAAATCTTTAATGATTTTAATATTTGATTTTATTAATAATTAATAATTAAGTTAAAAAAATCTATAGACATAAATGTTAAAAAAATGGACACTAAATAACAATATGAATGATACGTGTACCCTAAAACTCTGTATGAAAGACACGTGTAATAGTTTTTATGAAATGACTCTTAAATATTATAATAGTAGATTGAACTCATTTTTTTTATACATTATACTCATCTTTTTCTTGATATATGTAATAATAATTATAAAATAAATCTAAAAATTTATTATTTGATGAAATACTACAACTTTTAAATTTTAAAAACATAATATAATTTCAAAGTTTAAAAAATAGATTCATGTTTTCCATTTTTTCTTTTAAAATATATAAGACTACTTTAATAATAATATTAAGTAAGATAATTTCATGCAATAAGTTAATATTTAATATCAAAATGTTAGCTTAATCTATTTAATAGTTATGATTATCAATATTTTGATTAGTGTACATGCTTTAGTAAAATAACAAATTTATTCTTCTAACATTGACTCCTGGAATCATTTTGCACTTTTTGGACCATTAAAATTGGTTTGTGTGATTTTTTTTTGAAAAACAACTATTTATTCTATAAGTTTTTCATTTCTTATTTCGATTCAGAAATTTCTAACCCAATTTTAGATTATGAATATGTAATCCTCAAATCCACGTATCTTTAGTCTCTTTTTTAGGTTCCGGACCCACCCGAATTGCTGAAAAGACCTCAGAACCACCAAAATTATGAAAAGTAGAGCAAGTTTGCCGTTGTTAGCATGCTTGCCAGGCGAAGCCTTTTATTTTGGTAGGGTTCTGAACTTAGCCGCTAGGCAAAGTTGAAAAGTTGTTTTCTCCTAAATTAGTTTTGAAACTGGTTGAGCTCACCAGGCAAAGGTGCGCGCGGAACGGTAAAACGACACAATTTTTATTTTAATACCCCAACCTCTTTGAAACCTTCATAGCTCGGGTTCGCTCCTCCAAAAAACATAAACCCTTACCCCCAAACCTTTTTCAACCCTTTTTCTCAACCTCATTCCATCCTACCTCTCCCAAACTCCAAGATAAGGATTTGTCTATGTTTTATGTTAGAGTCCTCCCTCTTCTTTCTCCCCCATGTTGGGGTTTTATTATGTTCTTCATTATTATTAAGTGAGGGTGCTCATCCAATATTTTTAGACTTGGTTTAGAGTTTTTTAAAGGTTATCATAGATTATTTATGGGTTTTGTTATGGTTATAATAGACATTTATGCCATCTCCGCTTTATGAAACTCCTTGTCATTGATTTCTAGTTTGACAGTAACAATAATTTCCCCTGTTTGATGTTAAAAAAAAAAATCCCCTGTTTAAAATTTTAATAAATGTCGCATTATATCTTTAACTTATATCCACTTATTAAAAAAACTATAGATCTATCCTTATCGTCTATATTCGCATAAAAGGGGAGAAAATGTAATTTCCAAAACTAGATAGGGGTTTAATATAATTTTGCTAAGTTTTAAAGAAAATCAATTTAATTTGTCAAAATTCAGAAACGATAAGGATAGGATAACCACTTTCACATCATATTTTATTTGATTATTTCTTTCAACCCATGATTAGACCCATCAAAATTCAATTGGCTCCGAGTGCGACATCAAACGGAAGTACGTTTTTCATGTTTGTGTGTGATTTTGCAACTTTCACACGGCTTCTAGATTTATCAATAGGAAGACTTATGTTCAATGAGGTTAGGCCAAAGTCAATACGCAATACGTGGATCAATAAATCAAAGAGAAAAAGTTAGATCAAGTTTTTTGTAATCACTACATTTAATTCTCAAATTAAATAATGATAAATAGATATTCTTTCTTAAAAATAGCGTATATTTTTAACTATTAAATTATTATTTAAAAAATATCATTTATTTAATTTAAAAATTTACTGAAATGAATAAAAAGAACTTGATTTTATACGTCCTTATTTAAATTTATCTAAGCAAAATAAATGAACAGATTACTCTGCCACAGTAGCGGCCCCAAAAGAAAACAAACAACTTCGTAAATCGGTTGGTACGTGGTGATTATATGAGTTTGTTGAATATTTAAATAAGGGCAAGAGCAGGACCAATTAAGGAGGACCAGTGGGGTGCAGAGAATTTAATGGCAGAGACCAAACTTCCCAACTGATAATGACTGGAAGCGTATGTTTTCTAACCCAATCGATTGGAGACGAGATGTGTTGAATAATGTGGCGCTAAGGCAGCTCCCTAAAGTATAGTGTGTTTGTATTCGAATAATTATTCGTTTTAAAAATTTATTTGATTTAAAAATAAAAATTTTATTAACCAATATATTGGATGTATCAATAATTTAAATTTTTTTAATAAAAAATTTATACTTTGAAAGAATCGTCCATTTCAAAAGTTTCAGTATTAATTATTTTTTAATAATAATATTCCTATGAAATGCTATTGAATCATTAATAAAGAAGGAGAGAAAAAGTTAGAGTATTGAAAAAAAATAAGGACAATCTAGTAAACTATTTTTAATTTTTACTAACATTAATATTTTACTAATCATTTTTTTAATTTTCATAAATATTTATAATTGGATAATTATTCAAAATCCAGAAAGTATATGCTTGGGATGAACGATTAAAAAAATAAAATAAAAAGAATAACAAACTGTTTATTCTACAAAATATTGAATAACTGAATTTTAAAAAAATAAAAGATTTAACAATATTATTATAAAATATTTTATTATCTTATTTTTAATTTATGAATATTTTATAAATTTTTAAATTTGAAAAATAAAATATACATTTCTTTCTTTTTTTCAACTAAAATCTTTCTGTCGGAAATGTCACGAGTATGAGTAGACACTAGACCGGCATCTTATGATGCAGAAAATGTTCTCTTACTTGTTTCCTAAATTTCCCCACCAAAATCAAATTGGTTAAATGGAAAAAGAAGTGCGTGCGATCATCAGCAAGACATTTAACAGAACATTGCTGCTATTTAAACGAGTATGAATGATGTTGCTTGTGAAAAAAGAACTGCAAGATGAGAATTAAATATTTCCTGAAAATAAGAAAGATTCAATCATTCCAGATCACATTAAATATTTGGAACTTTGAAGAAAAAGATAACTTTACCCCCCCCAAATAACAAATGAGTCGATATAGTATAAATAGAGGCATAGAATGGTGAGTGGTAGAACCAAAAAATTATTGAAAAATATTCCTCTTTCTATTCTTTATTAACAGTCATATTGAAAATCAAGGCAATTTGATATATTATAAAGTTAATATATCTAGCCACAAAGCCAAATACATTAACTTTCTAATGTCCAAATTGCTTTGATTCTCACATACAACTATTAACAAGAATAGAAGGAGTATAAACTACCATGGCCAAAATCATACACCGGACTTATATCGAAAACTTTTTTTGTTCACTTATGATTTCTATATTTTGATCTATCATTTCACAAACTTGGTATGTCAATATGGTATACAACATAGAGAAATTCTAAGTGTTTTAAAGCAAAACAAAATATTTGTTTTGATCTATTTATTAATTGATAAATCAGTTATTACATTAAAAATATAAGGGAGATGAGAAATAATAATGACTCCAAAATTTATATATCAATTAATAAATAAATAAGAGCAAGTGATTTTTTTATTCTCGATGCACCTACCTATCTCTCATAAAACATATGTATCTTCGCACAAATAATGACCGTAGCATTATTGAAAATTATTGAATATTTTAGTACGCCATATAAGATTGTGCTCATTTTACTGTAGAGTTATATTTTAACTCCCCTTAATAATAGAATCAACCATTAACTCATGTATTTATTTATTTTATTTCTTTAAAATAAAAAGCATAATTATATTAAAACAATCAACAACTACCAAAAAAAAAATATTAAAACAATCAATAGGTAAGTTTGTGGTTTGGTCATAGCGCAAACGAGAACTAAGCACAATCTGGTATGGCGTTGCCGAAACACCCAATAGGATGGAACCAAGGGTATATAACGTCCACCCTTAATCTACAAACAACATTATTACACACACACACACACACACGAAAATAAAAACGTTTGCGGAACTATTAGACATGTAACTTTGAACAACACGAGTTGGTGTTAAATCTGTTTGTTAGACCAGACTGCCCACCATCTATGACGGATTTAAATTGGTCGCCGCCGAGCGCTGAATTATCAAATTCAACTCCTCCAACAGTTATTGGGGTATAATTTTTTTTTATTTTTAATCAATTGAGTACGGCTTTCATTACAAACTCATAAACCACTCCATGTACCGGCTAATCATGGCGTGGATTACCATATCAGCCCTAAGTAACTCTACCATAATTTACACTCTGAAAACGTCATCAAGAGAAGGAATGAATTCATTCTTAACCCGTCTCAAGAACGTCACCTAGAAAACTTACACGTATTTACACAAAACCAAATTCCTATTCCCAACTCGCAGGTGGAAAAAGAAGGACCTAAAAAGGTGAAAAAAAAGAAGAAAAGAAGAAGAAGGAAATGAACATTAAAAAAGAAACAAGGGTATCAGATATTGTTCACCAGCTTTTCTGGTGGCCATGTTTTCCTGAACTCGTGTCCTTTGATGCCTTGGAGTCACCATCACTTCTTGGAGAAGGTAACCCTTCAGTCATCACCATCTTCTTCTTCACCGTTTTCCCCTTCAGCTTTGAGCTATCACTCAATGTAGGGACTACATACCACATAACACAGGTGCAAAGTGTTGCAACCGATCGACCAAACACGGTCAAGAAGACCAAAATCAATATCATGACCGCTGGCACGTAGAACGATGGATGCTTCAACATATTCCATGAGAAGAAGCTCTTCTTCTTCCTTTCTTCTCATCCTTCTTATCAGATTCCAACTTGGGTTGCTTTCTTTCTTCAACACCAGTGGCTTCGATTGCATTAGTTTTTTCCATTGGCTCCGAGAAAGATGTCAAGTGCCTTACCTTGAGCTCCTCGCTCTTGTGCTTCTTCTGGTCCTTGTTCTTCAACTTTACCACGATGGGAACGAAATCGTCTGTGTTGGAGTATGCAAATCGAACGAAAGATATGTCCTGAGGGCTCATCTGAGAGTAAACCTTCTGCCTTCTCTCATCAAGATCGGCAAGAAGTGCAGAGAACTTGTCAAGGCCGCGAGTTGAGTAAGGGTTGTTGTCTCTGCTGTCCTTTCTTTTGGACTTCTTGGGGCTATTACTATTAGGACACGGTCCATCTTCTTCTTGGTGATGGAAATTGCCGCAAACAAAAGCATTCATCATGTGTAAAGGAGGGTTTTGGAGCTAAAAGATTATTTTGGAACTTAACTTGGGAAGGTATGTGATAGATTGGATTGTAACTTGTTGTGGGGGAGACTTGAGGAGTTATATATATGTGGTGGAGACTGGACCGGATCCAATTCCAAACACGGCTCAAAGTCAAAACAAAGGTTTGAAATTTAATCGTATGAAAGTTTCCAACGTGGCTTTGTTGATCTTTGACTTCTTGGAGAGAAAGAAAGAGTGCCTTGTTTAATTAGTTTATTCTTTTCAGACCAAGTAATCCCCGATAATAAGTGAGACGCAGTAAAATAAGGAGAAATGTTTATATAAAGTTATAAAATTAAGGAACATGTTCCTTGTGGAAGAGGGACTTGATTATTGAATAGGTCTATTATCCATAAGTATGCGAATTCCGAATTGCTGCCAACATTTTATTTTATTTTATTTTATTTTGAGGGAAAGTGCCAACATTTTTATCTTGCATGGATCGTTCATGTCTTCTAGAAGAAACATGTTGAAACCTGAAACTGAACGGCAACGAGTACCAATGGTTAGTTGGCAACAAGAAAAAACGACGGACTTTATGGGGCTTAAAAAGACAAAAATTTAGAAATTGTGTGTGTTTGTGAAAAATAATTGTAGAGATCAGTTTATAAGTGGAAATTATTTTGATTTTAGGATCGTTTTATTTTTGGTTATGTATCTATAAAAATTTACTCGAAAGTAATTAACAGATTTTTTTTTAAAGTAAAAGTAACTAGATTTGAGTGACTTTGATCTGCTTTAAACTTTAACTGTTTGAAATTGCAATTTATCTTTTACAAATAGGTGTAGTAAATTAGAAATATTATAATAAAACAAAGGTAGTTCATCCGTAATGTGTTTTAAATATAAAACATGATTTACAGAATAATTTAAATAATTTTCATAATAAGTTCTGAACATATACCCAAAGAATAATACTTGTATCAACTTTCTTATATCCATTATTTCAGTCAATTTTTAAAACAAATAAAGATATGCGAACATTTTCTTAAAATAAATAATTTAAAAATTGTAAGTATACATTATTCTCCAAACAAATTAAATGTCCACTTCGCATTCTTTTATTTAACATTGAATGTAATGGATTCAAAGAACTTGGTTGACTTTTTAATAAATTCCAGCTTGAAGAAGCTACAAGAATTTCCAAGAAATTTTCCTCTGAAGCATTTCTGATTGTCCACTCAGTTATAAATGTTCTACGATATCATCTTGTCTTATGAGCAATCTATTTCGCGGATGAGTCGTGACTCAAGTGTTATCTCAATTGATCCTTGTGTCACGGGGGGCGCCATCTTTAGAACCGAAAGAAGATTCTATTTCCCGAAATACTAATTAACTAAAAAAACTAAAACAAAACGTCTAGCGTGATGCATTTGCAATTTATTCAGCTAGACTTGATGTTATTGTAATTTGGATGTCCTTCTCAGCGTCGCTATCAGATTGACTTGTTCCTATATACACAGCAGCCGGTCACGGAGGGTGATCGAGTGAAATATATATATATATATATATATATATATATATATAGAGAGAGAGAGAGAGAGAGAGAGAAGTTGCTTCAACTAACATTTGCAGACTGCAGTTTCTATAGTGATTAGTGATCACTGATCACGGCATCATGTGATCACTGATCACGGCAACCATGATGGAATGGGCCAAAAAAATAGTAATAAAACACTTCAGTTCATTTTCACTGGTTGTCAGTCTACCGATGAAAATTCTAAGCTTGTATTTTCACTACAATTTTATCGCTAGAAATATTGTCAAAATAAAGACTATTTGCATCTTTATAGCAACCTCAACCTGCAATCGGCGGCATAGTTAATTTACATAAAAATTTGTCCCATAATAATAATAATAATAATAAATCAAGAAATTCAGATAAAGTTCAATTGCTTATAGGAAATATATTTCCATAACAGGCAGGCAGTATTATATAATGATAAGCATATTCATATAATAATGTGCAGTCATATCAATCTCCCTTGTTTCGTATCAAAATATTTCGTCTGTTTAATTCTATCTCAAATGAGCATTATATTATGAATTTATGTAATCAGTACCTTAAGAATAATGATTAAGATTTTAAGAAAGGAAAGTTTACATTGAAAAGATGAATTTTTATAAATTTTCAATGTAATAAATATTTCTAAACCTTTAAAATTTTTTATTTTCTACACCCTTAGTCATTGTGCTTAGAGCACTAGTTAGCAAAATCCATATATAGTATATACCCGTCTGCATTTGAACACTTCCTTGTAGATCTCTAGGACTTTGGTGGTTGGTTCATGTATAGTTTAACCCAAAAGTAAGAAGACACCTTCTAAAAGGGGGACAAAATAACGGAATACTTGGACATGACAATCCATTCTCAATTTCAAGACCGATATTCAATCCAATCTAGGTAATTGTATTGACCTTTACAAGCGCGTTGACTAAACTTCCAGCCTCCTAATGAAATTAACAGAAATAGTCTTTCAGCAATAATTGCTATAATCAGTTTCTGTATATAGCCGAATTGAGATAATTCTTTTTAAGGCTAGTAATGTATAATGATGGCAAATTCTTATTGCATCTTTTGTTATCATACTGTTGTTTTTAATGCGCTTTTTCATTGGCCATATCTCGTCAAAATTAATGAGTTTGAACATTAGTAAACACAGCTACAAGAGTATCCTTCATTGGACAGGCGAGGCTTGAATCTCTTGAGACAAAATCTAGGCATCTTCTGCTCGAATTAACAATTTGCCGGTAAAGCTACTATTTTTTTTTTTTCAATTGAATAAGTAAGAATACATCTATCATTAATTTACGTAGTGAACTGCAATTTGCTACACACTTTATTGAATTAAAAGTGAATACATTCTTATTTCCTCCCTTAGAGATAAATTTACTTCAAAAAGTACTTTCACTATTATTCAACGATACGTTGATACATCATTAAAACAATTTAACTTTTTTAAGCAAATATTATGGTATGAATTTTTTATTTTTTGGTAGTAAAACATCAACATCCAATTTTTTTAATTATTTACTTATGTAAGTAATAACTACACATGCAAAAGTATTTTACACTATTATCTAATCAAATTTTTTTATTTGTATGATCTATTAAGTAATGGGTGTAAAAATTAACAATATTCGCTGATATGATAATACATGAATAAATATATGTAAAATTATTTTATAATATCAATACATTTAAATTAAATCCTAATTTTTCATATTTCTTTAAGAAAGTAACTTTTATCGAAATTATCTCGTGAAATCTGAAGTCAACATGAAATAGTCAGATAACAAATTAATATCTCCCTAGGAGCACAGGTATTGACCAAAAAAAAAAAATCATTTTGGTAAGAAGGTAAGTAGACGCGTTATATTTATGAATTCGAAAGTTTTAATTCGAGCATGTACCATTGCACCGCGTGACGGTTGAAGATCTGCAGGTCATCTTGCCATTTCAAAAAGTGAAGCACATCACGCGATCTTTGTGGTTCTGATTTGGTCCCATCTTGACCATTTTTTAAAGAGGGAGGCTTATTAGTTTCAATTAAATTGTACCTGTTAGGGAAAACTAAATTTCAATATTGTCAAACAAATGTATGGTTCTATTAATAAAAAAACAGGAGATTTTTCTGAAACTGAAATCGTCATCCATTCAATTTGAAAAATCGGACTATCCTCCCGATCTTGCACGTTTATAGGGTGTATGTGTCTATGTAAATTTTGCCACATTTACTCGTACCTCCCCAAACATTGATGAACAGCTAAATTGGATGCGATAATTAAAATGAATTGACTTCAAACAACAAACGAAAATCTCATTCAGAACTATTATGATGCAGGATTGTGATCTTAAAAATATTGTACAAAATCATATAGCTGTTTCTCTGGTTGTTGGCAAGCCTTTAATCATGTAATGCCATGAAACTAATAGGTAACTCTGCTTCCACTATGTTTTCAGGATTTTCACAAGAGAAAACTAAACTGTACTACAATAGGCCCTGTGCTATCTGCAATGGAAGTCACAAGCTATTAGAGGGTTCAATGGTTTCACAAGCCACGGAACCACAAAACACAAGCAACTTACACGGAGTGAAGAAAGCAAAATTACTCACCAAGGTGTCATTTTCTTTCCAATTTCTTCTCCACATCAATCTTCATGATCAATATTTTCATCATCCTTCATGTACTTCTCTTGCACTGCTGCAACTGTAGATTGCTGAGTTAAGGGAAACTCAGAATTCAATATTTCATGTAAGGTTTTATCCAGGACAATAGTCAAACGAGAATATGCAATATTTGAGACACGCATGCTTATCAGACCACTAACTAAAAAGTACAACGTTTGAAAACATATTTGCAGCAACAAAGACTTAGACTGATTATCTAGAATTGACACTTAACAATGAATGCTTGATACATGAGATTTGAAATCAATGATGCCACAAAAAAAAAAAAAAAATCTAATGTGGTTGCTAGAATTGTCGTGATTTTTGTATCAGATTCAATATCTACACAATGGACTTTAATTGATATTAATTTCAATTACTCATATATCAATAATCCTCAAGTGGGTGAAGTGAACTTATAAAATTTGGTTGAGAAATAAAAGATAAGCACAACCACCTATTTGAACAGAGTTACAGAGCTCATGAATTTTCAAAAGACTAACAGATTGGTATGTGTAATTTTCCCATGATGAATAACTGAGAAGAAAATGGGAGTATAGGACAATTGTTCCTCCAACAAGAATATTTCCTGAAAAGGTTTTACACAAATCCCCCGAGTTTCAACCAGCCATTTCCACCAACTAATGAGGGCTGAGTCCAAAATAACTTAGTTGAAACATTCCTTTAGTTTTGTTATGCAGCAGTGCAAGTAATGATATTTTCTATATTTACTTATCCCAAAGTAAAAGATAAATGAATCAGAATGTGCATATCATGAGAGAGCAAGGATATCTATAATAATCCCAATCAAGAGGACCAACTGCAATCTTGCTAAATTCAACTGCACTTGCTTCAATGCTAGCAAATATGTACCCATTGCTTTTGTCTATCAGCTTCACTAAATTCCCTACACTCTCTTTGTCCTGAAAAAGAAATCCCGATTTAGGATTCTGAACTTTGGCATGAATAGATTAGAAAAAGGGAATATTTCATGTACCTGAATATCTAAGGTTGTAAAACTCACAAGACTGAAGTTTTCAATAACTTCACACAATTCCTTCGTGAGTTTTCTGCAAATACAATAAAGATTATTCATCTACAAAACTACTCCGTGCAAGGATGACATAAAGAACATAAGAATACAATCAACCAGAATTTTTAAGCATGGATGGGAGGATAATAAAATTCAATTCCATATCCTAAATGTTTATCAATCTGCTTCTCATAGGTTCCATACTGACTCATATGTTTTAAAATTTGTACGTTAAATGACAGTCTATTCCTACCAAAAGCAGAAAGAATTCTTGATCATGAAAGTATACTGACAAAACAAATTCCTAGGATTATCTCTAACACCATAAAGTGTGGAGTTCTACATCCTAAGAAAGAAAATAGATAAAAGTTGTCAAGAAAAAAAAAAAAAAAAGATACAAGGCATCAAAGTACTGTTGGAATCAGAAGCATGCTAACAGGCAAAGAATCTCCAAAAACATGCCACACCTGTATTTAGCAGAGCGAGGATCCTGATCAAGATGGTATTGTAAATATGACAAGTCTTGCACGTCTGTATAGAAATCAAGGTTAAAGGCTGCAACAATCAAATCATGAAGTCAGCATGGAAATCTGTCACCTGTAACTAGTATTAACAAAAATAAACTTAATCCCTGTTCCCTGACATCTAAAAGGAAGTAATTACCGCACCTAGCCTTCCATAGCTCTCAATTAAATCAATTTTTGACAAGACATTTATGTGGGGGAGTTCTAGATGTAGCATTGTGGATAAAGATAGAAGCAATGCACTGGTATACTTCCCAGGGTCACTGCAAAGATGGGCATCAATCAAATGCACTGCCGTTAACTGCACAGAATGATGAACATGCGAATAAGTTCTAACTAACATACAATTAAATATAACCAAGAAAGTAAAGAACGGAGCTATACCCTTAGGTTCAATTTCTTTATCAATTTCATGATGACATTCTTGGCATTTGAATGTAGAAAAAAGAGTTCCACTTGGCCAGGAAAATCAAAGAGTAGGTAGTGATCTGAAATGTTAATACTATTGTCAGGCCACTACAGTATGTAAACTGGGCAAAGAATAGAAGTTTGTGGCCTATCTAAGGATCATGTCAGAAATATTTTATCATTTACTCTGTAAATTTATAAATTTTAAGCATAATACTGCACCAACCTTTCAAAAGAGGTTCCAACTTTGATTCCAACCAGTCGATATTTTTCTCTAGATAATCCATACAATATACAAGACCTGCTTGTACAAGACAAAAGAAACTTCATACTGTGCAAATAGTATGACATGAATACCTTAAAAAGGTGGTGCAACATATTCACCGCCCCTTTTAGGAGAACCATTGATTTATATACCGAGCAACTAGTTGAATTTATTGGCATAACCTCTCAAAAGCAAAATCTAGAAAACCATCAGCCCAGGTTGCAACTTCAAATAGTCCATCACACAGGACTTTTTAGTTACAGAACATAAAACATAAGCATTCAATAAAAAGCAAAGAAAGTAATAAACTCACCCCCATTTGGACCTAGAGAATGTTCCACCATTACATCACTAAGTTTCACAAGATCCTCGATGTTCACAGCACATTCATAGCTATATTTTATATCAAGGGAAACCAAATCAACAACAACACAATACAACTAAAGAAAAAACACTTCTGAGAATAACAATGAATGAGAGGAAGAGGGAAGGATACGGTAATGAATCATTAGCAGGATCCAAATTGACAACAGCAACCTTCCTGCATTTGCAAAGCAAATGTATAAGGCAAATAGAATACCCAAATTAGTAGAAAACCTAAAATACATCCAACTAGTGAAATAGTGTATTCTTTCTTATTTCCTCTCTTTAAAAGAGTGAGTCAGGCAGGCATACCTTCCAATGAGAGTGAGGAACTGAGACATGCCATTGCAGTAAGTTGTTTTACCGGAGCCAGGAGGACCAATTACTACTTGCCCAAACACCATCCTTCCTTCCTTCTTTTCCTTTCAAATGAAAGAAATCAAAGTTTGCGGTATGCAAACCAACTAACCTGAAGCAAACAACAATGGGAAATTAAAGAAGTATTATGGGCTCCCCAAAACCAAAAAGGGCATCAAACCACCACCAGCCATGCACACACAAGAGGCTTAGCCTATGTTGCAAAGGTACATACGAATGATGCAATTATTTTTACTTTTGAACAATTTCTATGCAACCATCAAACCAGCATAATTAATTTCTATAATATTCAAAAATCCGATTGTTTATACAGACTGAGAAGAAATAAAAGAACCAAAACTCTACCTCGCTGTTCGAGGGGAAGACAGTGTGGTGGTCCTGTGTTGCGTCACCAGCGGTGGACCGTCGCTGCTGCCGTCGCCGGTGTTCGGTGGATGGTGGGTGTGCAGCTGGAGCTGGAACTGGAATGGTCGGAAAGAGTCTACTTCAGTCCTGCTACAACTAGGGACATGCCATCGCGCTTTTGGGCTTTTAATGGGTTTGCTACCGGGTAGTTCTATTGGGCTTTCATAACAGATTTGGTACATGCAAACAATTCAATTGGCCTTTTGGTTTTCTATGTTTTTTCCCGATGTAACAGTTGGGCTTGCTTGGCCCTCCTAACCGAAAAAAAGGTTTCTTTCGACCAAAAAATGTAAACAAAGGTTCTTTTACATTAAGTGTATTTTCTAACAAATATTTTCAACAGAAAATAAAAAACATATATACATAAGAAATTAATATTTACGGGTGAGTAAGATGAAGTCTGCACTTGGAAGCCAATCCATCAGCTGTTACAATTTAATTAGTTCATGTGTATATTATATGTCTGGAGGGGTAATCAACATTCAGAACGAAACTGACACATCCCGGAAATATGACAGCAGTTCACTTTTTCCTTCCTTTCTGATTCTCGTTCCAATGGTATGAACACCACATTTTCTCCGGAATAACAAAACAAAATTTTAAACTTCTAAAAAATTATCAACTTCACACCTATTTTATCTGCTATATATGTTAATTGCTGCAATGTGAGGCTGTTTCTTCTTGTGCATAAAGCTCATATCGAAGTAAGTCCAGCTCCTTTCTGTGATGCTTAAAGATGCTGAAGCTGATAGCACTTCCTGTTTTAAAATTATCCACTTTTCCTTCAACATCTTTGACTCCGACGTGTAGCTTCCAAATAAAGGAGATTGCAATTAGTTAACTTGGTGCCAACATGATATTACCATACTCATGTTTTGATAAATTAAAAAAAAAAACTTAAATATATTACATATGCTCATCCCTGCCATTTTGCATTTATGTCCTTGATTAATTACCAGGCAATCTCCTTGTGTCAAAAGAATTGAGAGGAAGAACTTGTCATTTATAATACCATAAAATGAATCTCTTCTCATTTCCCCAACCAAAATACTAGTTAATCAAGTCTATACTAAAGGATTAATCTAATATGCCAAACTCTTGCTATTCTTGAGAATCAGCCAAGGGAAAAAGAAACAACGCGTCACTGCTGGGATTACTGCAATCAAATGTAAACGCATAGTGAAGTGAATGTTTTCATCGCCGCTTCATCATTTTCATTCCTCCAGCACACGTACAGTTTTCTGTAAATAATCAAGATACCAAGAAGTGAAGTAAATTTTCAAGAAAATGTGTGTAAGCATCATCTTATCTACTGGTCATTTTCAAGAAAGTGAATTGAAGAAAATACCAATGTAACAGTGACCTATATATAACAAAAGAAGGGTTAATTCTTCCTTGTGATGAATTGAATTTGCGTTACTGTACACTCTTTCTTTAGTTTGAGTTTGATGGCTATATGTTTTCTGGGCACAGTGTTTGTTCTTGACGAATGAATATCCCCACCCCAGTGACGTGACGTGAAACCCTTGAGCAAGGAAGGTTGGCTAAATCCAAGAATTTGAATTGTAAGTTCATCGCCATGATATATTCCTTCACTTTCAAGCCTTAAGCAAGACACCTGTTACCTTTTCTTGAACATTGGTGCAATCTTGATTTTGATCCTTCTACAAATTGCATACTTGAATCGCATTTCCTGAATGTCAAAAGTAATCATTCTTCCGTTTTCTTTGAACATTGAAACAGTTCTTGATGTTGGCCTCTTTAAAAATCTTAAGACCAAAACATCAAAGATGATGAAAATAATGATATTGTTCTTGCTTTTACTCCATTATGGTCCCAGCGTTACCAGAAACAAACAAACAAACCAACCCCACAGCGTTACCAGAAAGAAAGAAACCCCATCAAAAGATATTTGAAAGAGCGTGCTCGTCTGGCTCATCTCACAAAGCAAGAGACTAACTTGGAGCAAAGCGAGCATTTAAGGAATGGAGAATGAATATGGCAATGGTGCGATTTTGACCAAGGAGGTAAGGCTTATATATAGGTTGCGTTAGGCGGTGCCCAGTGGGCTAATGGGCTTAGTAGATGAAAGTAAGGCCCAATGGCCCATCCCTGATCTGAAATATAAATAAATAAATTATTCAGACCAAAAAAATAAATAAATAAATAAATTATTGTATAAAATTTTTATGATCATATGTTACATTTAATGTATGGTTTAATATTTAAAATTAACGTAAAAACTATATCCTCAGAAATGGATTTCTAGTTTATTTATAATCTTATTTTTTTAATTTTATATTTAATTATATTTTGAGCATTAAAAAAAATAAATCCATAAGGTATTGTTCCATTAAGTTGTAGTTTACAATTTGAGTTTATAATTGTTTCTGAACAATCATTAACTTCTCCTAATGTTCATTTATATTTTAAAAAAATTATATTATTAATAATTTTATATTTTGAATTATGAAATATAATTTTTATTTTAGTTTTTATGAAATACTAGTTATTTAACTCTTACAGATATTGCTTAGAAAAAAATAAACTTAAGCCCAAAAAAAACCGTTATTCAGAAGAATTTAGTTAATTATTTATTTTTTAATGCATTAATTAAATATTTCTTAAGGTTAATAATAACGTAATTATTTATTTGTAAGTTGAAATACATTTCAATGACTATCTTACTTCCTCGTAACTGTTCACGTATTAGCTTTCATATTTCACTGTACAGACTCTTGTTGTTGAAGACTTTTTTTTATAACTTTTCAATATTCAAATTAAAAGGACATTGCAAAAGAAATAATATAATGAAATAAGTAGATATCCTTTTTGGTCTGTTTTTGTTTTGTCTTGAAGAAACAAAAATTTAAACGGGAGAGAGCATAGACCCAACTATGATGTCCCCCTGGTTTTTCTCAAATTTTCAGGAGTAGTTATTTCAAACGGCAAAGCCCAACTGTTTGGTCAGCCCAACTATGCTGTCCATCTAACATCAGTTCAAAGGTTGACCAACGAAAGTGAAGTAAACAAAAAAGCCCAAAAACGATAGAATGTTAAGGGGCATTCCGAGAATCGAACTCGGGACCTCTCGCACCCAAAGCGAGAATCATACCACTAGACCAAATGCCCGGCGTGGCAAAAGTGTTTTAATTTTATTATATGAAATATACATAGATGCAACCTGAAAAGCTACGTAGTGGGACAGTTACAGATGGAATGCGAGCTGTCATCATAATTGGAGTCCTGTGGCAGATTGCAATAACCACTGCGCGCACCAAACCCATCATTGCAGGTTTTTCGTGTTAAATTTATTGACATTCATATAGTCATCTAATGTTTGCTCTCCCTATATATCAAAAGAGATTTACACCACGATCAGCTCTAGAACGATACATGTAAAAGGTGTACGAAGAACGAAGAATAGCGCAACTCCTGAAAATGCCGTTACATTAATCCTTGCCACTCAAGAAAATACGTGCTGCTATTTGAAAAGTGAGATTCGACAATGAAAGCATGCCAGCTGGATGTTGAATGATGCAGTAGTGCCGGCAGCTGCCAATGAAGGCTATGGAACCCACGCTGCAAAGTGGGTTTCAAACGTAATACGTATTGATTAAACCAAAATATATGTAATCAAGAATGCGATTGCTCTATCGGATTTTCAGTTTTTCATCACAGATCTATGTAATAGAAGGTAACTAGCTAGATTCCATACTAATAAAAAGGGCTTAGTTGGAGGCATTACTTGGTATTTGTATAATACAATTCGAGAATAAATAACATATAGAAAGGACTTTGCAAAAAAAAAAACAGTGAATTACCGTCGGTAGGGTCATGATGGCCACCTATGTTACATTTACATGAAATTACGAATCTCCATGTTCCAAACTGAATTAAGTAGTAAATTAGAAAAAAGAGCTTCCAGTTATTTCTTTCTCTCTCTCCTTTTTTACAGCGGGCAACATTAAAAAATATCTGGGAGGAAACAGTAGCTAGGTGCTTAAATTTTGGACAAAGTGATTTGTCAATGACGTATATGATTGTTGGAAATTTGCTTTTGTCTCCTCCGCAATCTCCTGCTGGCCACATTTTAAGATCCCTTTTTTCCTTATCTCTTTTTTTATTGTCCTGCTCTGCTCCCTTGATGACAAATCTATAGTCTAGAGTCACTAGACTGAGAGAAAACGGAATCTGGAAGATCATAGCCGCTTGCATCTCTCGGTAATAAGAGAAAATATGGCATTTGCAGGAACAACCCAGAAGTGCATGGCTTGTGACAAAACCGTTTATCTGGTTGATAAGTTGACTGCGGATAACCGAGTGTACCACAAAGCCTGCTTCAGATGCCACCATTGCAAAGGAACCCTCAAGGTCTCTCTTTCTTTCTCTCTGTCTTTAATTTCCTGATCATTTAGTTTAGTTCCTTGGATCTGGTGTCTGCAGTAGTTGAGTGGCATCAATTTTAGCAATTGCTTTTTCATCCCAATACTCTTTCTGTCAGTGATAGAGATATAGTTATTTAGCAATTCTGTTATCACAGCTAAGCAATGTAAAGCTGTTATAACAGATTGCAAATCAACACATTTAGCACATGCCACAATTGAAGATGTATATATGTACTCAAGTGTATGTGCCAAGATTCAATTCAATGAAATTCTGATAATTCTACACACTTTCAGCTTTCTTTCTTTGTTACCACTTCCTCTCAACTCCCAAGATTCATTGACTCATTTCTCTGGATCAGTTTCTGATACCTTACAGTCAGAACTCTTATCTGTTCCTCTTATTGATATGGTTGTTATCTTTCTGGATTCTGGTCATTCATCTTCGTTTTGCTTTTTTGCTTCTTCGTTTTGTTTTGTTAGATGGATCTGATTCTGCCCCTACCCCTCTCCCTTTTACTGTGTTTCTTCACTCACAGCTGAAGTTGATTCAGCAATCTTTAGAGTTTAGTTAAGGTTCCTGAGATGATGGGGTAAATAATTTTGGCTGGTGTATTAAGGTGTGCACTATATTTAATTTTCTTGAACAAGTTTATTGACAGATTAATGTATCTGCAGCTTAGCAACTATAACTCTTTTGAGGGAGTTCTTTACTGCAAGCCACACTTTGACCAACTGTTCAAAAGAACTGGTAGCCTTGAGAAAAGCTTTGAAGGTAACAAAGGATTGCAAATCGAATTATATTATCTAATGTGTCGGTATATATATTTTTTTCTTATCGCGGTGACTCATCTTCACTTCCCCTTGGCTGATTAGGGACACCAAAAATTGCGAAACCAGAAAAAACCGGCGACAATGAGGTAACCAATCCTTAATCTAGATGTTTGCCAATGCGCTATTGAACCGTCAGTTATCCAGCATTTTTCTAATTTTTGAGCTGTTTTGTTTTGAACAGAAACCTGCGGCAACCAAAGTGTCAAGTATGTTTGTAGGAACCAGAGATAAATGTGCTGGTTGTCAGAAAACAGTATATCCCACTGAAAAGGTAACAATACAACTGCTACTTTCGACTTCATGCCATAAGTGATAAGTGCAAACCATCAGCTGGCACACACAACTCGTCATCCATCTCTAATCTAAAACCTTGATGCTGATTACAGAGTTTCTCATTCTGCTTAAGAGACTATTTAGTTATACACATTAGATGAATGAGATCAGTATTTTGTAATGATATAGGTTACTGTGAATGGAACTCCTTACCACAAGAGTTGTTTCAAATGCACTCATGGAGGGTGTGTCATCAGTCCTTCAAATTACATTGCACACGAGGGCAAACTGTACTGCAAACACCACCATATCCAACTGATAAAGGAGAAGGGCAATTTAAGCCAGCTTGAAGGTGACAATGAGAAAAGTGCAATGCATGAGAAAATCAACGGTGGAGAAGTTGCAGCTGAGACATGAAATGCTTAAGTTTTGACAGAGTCTGAGAATATTCCCTTTCTCAAGTTCCATATCTTCTGCATCATGTTTATGCTATCTCTCCTGCTTTACCATTTCTTGGAGTCCAGAAAGGTCTTTGCTCCTGACAAATGTGTTTTTTTCTAGTTCGTGTGTGGATCTTCATCATTTGTGTTTGATTGTTGTGAGGTTGTGGAGACTGAAAATGAGACATCAAGAGCATCAGATTCTGAATGTGTGATTCAGAAACCAATGCTACTGAACTTGTTGAAACTCTCATCGGATTCCTGTGATATCCTCTATACATACATCACCAACCCGGATCTCGTTTTCCCAGATATCATCACCCAAATGTACCGTGAATGCAGTCAACTTTCTAATCCATCTCAATTCAAGCAAAAGAATGTAATCACTGCAAAACACTTCTTAAAAGGACAATTTTATTTTCGAGATGACTAAAATAAAACCGAAAGCATCTCTGTTGTTTGGAGAAAGGGTAAAGCCTAAAGACTACCTTATTGTCCACACGAAAACATTTTAGTTCGTGCAATCTAAATAGTCAATTTCTTCTGTATTGGCACCTGAAGACTGCTCTATGCAATTATATAAGTAAAACACCTAAACCAATAAATCAAAGGAAATCAGCGCAACCAAATGAAATCAGGAGGATTGCGACGGGAACGTCCAATTTGAAATAAAATGTAAAATAATAACGGGTTTTAATCTGGAAAAATTGGAAAGCTTTAATTTGTAATCTTTTAAAAGAGATATGAGTTCAAGGTGGAAGAGATACATTGATAAATTACCTAGCAATGCAAATTTGTTTATAATTTCAATAATATTTAATTTTTCTTTAAATAATCACAATTATGTATAAGCATAAAATAAAATAAAATAAAATTAAAACAAGGAATAAAAATTAAATGAGAACACAATTTAATGAAAAAATTAATTTTGACTTGATAGTTGTTTGCTTACGTACCCCTGGTCCGATGAAATTCGAACGTCTGTAGAAAATGATTTCTATTGATGAATTTTAATTAAAAGAAAATAAAAATGTGTTGATTGATTTTTAATTTTTAGAAATGGATTTTTATCTTGAAAGGAAGACTTTTTCTTTTTGATAAACTCTAACTTTACCGAAATTAATCGTAAATACAAATACCTAATTAATTTAAACAAAACGCATAAACATACACAATAATTAAACTAAAAATAAAATTAATTCATAAACAAAATTATACAATTAATTTAAATACACAACACATAAAAATGATTAAATTGAAAAATCTAATTATTATTTTTATCCTCCTTTAGTGAAGCTAAATACTCAAGTATTTATTTTAAACTCAAAGCATAAATTTTTATCATTTTTTAATTCTAGACCCAAACTAAGACTAAAACAAACAATCATAAAAGAATCCAAAATAAAACACTTACCACCCAAACAATCAAATACAAAAAGCAAACTTGAAATAAATAAAATATCACTAATCTAAAACATAAATAAATAAATAAAAATCTTGATATTATTATCCTAAATCTACCTTCCCACTCTAACTCACACACACACACACAATAACACTCTCTCACTCACTAACTCACGCACCTCTCACAGACACACACACGCGGAGATAAGGAGAGAGAGAGAGAGATTAAAAATGAGAGATAGAAGGAGAGAGATGGTGAGGAAAAGGGAAAATCAAGGCACAGAGAGAAAGGAAAGGACGGAGAGAGCGAGAGAGGGTGCATGCAATGGGGAGTGGGCGGAGAGGAAGAAGGAGGAGGAGCGGCGTTGGCTGGTGAGGCAAGGGTGAGGAAGGACGCGGTTGTGGGGTGGTGGAAGCTCGGGTCTTCGGGGAGGAGGAAAAAATGGCTGAGGTGGCGGCGCAAGGGCGCCTGCGCGGGTTCGCAACGGCTCGCAGAGAAGGGAGGAGCTCGGTGGGTCGGAGGGGTGGCTCGAGGCGGCTTCGAGGTGGTGGTGCGGTGCGGGATCGGGGATGGAAGTGGCGGGGGCCCGTGAAGATTCCACTCGCGGTGGTGCGCGAAGTCAGGCGGTTGCATGGTCTGAGGGGAAGGAGGAAGGCCCACGGAAGGAGGGGGCTGGGTTCGTGGTTTTTGCCAAGTGAGCGTGGCAATAGGGTGGTGTTGCGGTATGCGGGGAAGAAGCTGCGAAGATGAAGATGCGGTGGTGTGCGAGGAGGCCGCACGCTACGGGTTCTAGACTGGATTTTGAAGTTTGTGCCATGGAGGTTGTGCTTGCGGGAAGGTAATCGAAAGGCGACAATGGTGGTGGCAGTGATGATTTCCCAGCTTCTGACTTCTTTCTCCCTTTTTATTTTTTTGTTGGATTTGATTTAGAGTTGGGATTTTTATGTATTGAAATGGATTGTTGATGATTAAATCTGTATGGTTGAACTTTTATTCTGCTTGAGAACAATGTGTAACTAGATGTGGTTCAGATGATTATTTTTGGTCTTTTGGCTGTGATATTACTTTTGGTTGGGTTAAGGATGGGCTGTGATGGTTAATGAATGGACTTCATGCACCTAAAATCTAACATGATACTAAAATGCTCAGAGCAAAACTTGTACCTTCCTGACCTCTCAAAATTTTTTTGGTTTCCTTCCCCCACCTTATTTTTGTTAATTTCCCCTCTCTATAGCCATTCCCACTTGATCCAAATTTGATCTGTTCACCTTTTTGTGCAGGTTGGCTAGATGGCTTCAGAAATTAGATTTATCTTCTTGCCAAGGACAAAGAAAAACATGATGATATGCTTTGACTTCCTTTTTCTTTCTTTGTATTTCGATTTGTTGTGTTGCATACGGACTTGTTTAAGAAGCAGTGCCAACATTCTTTTATTGTTTTATTCATTATTGTTATTTTAACTAGAAATGGATTGTATCTTTTTTGTCACAAGGGGTGGACTGAAAGGGGTTGATTTTTTTGAATTAGTGGATTAATAAAAAAAGACTTATAAAGAAATAAAATGACTAAACAAAAAGCTGAAATGATTGGGTTAAAAAAAAATTAAAAAAAATGAAATGGGTTGTAACAAATAAAACTGAAATGGAATAGGCTAAGAACTAAGAATAAATTAAATGGACTATTCATGAAACTTGATTTTTATGCAACACACAACCAACATAAACACAGACAAATAAATGAATAACTATGGACAAAATATGGTGTTCACACAAATCTAACAAGAAATTCAGGAAGATTAACGAACTAAACGTTCCACATTTGTTCTTTTTTGTTTTTAAACAAATAATAACCAAGTTTTAAATAGTAGGAATAAACATTAGTTATCGGATGAGCTCATGCTTGAATAATTTTATATAAATGATATATTAAACCCACACATATCTTAAAAGTATTGCAGGCCGAAATATTGCATTGTAACTAAATAGTTTATCCAATCAAGCTCACATAGTAACTTACAGTATGTTATAGGTACTATTTTTTATTTTCCAAATATTGTTCATGTAATATTATCATTAATCTGTTAGCACTGGAAAATAATTTACAACAAAATAATTTACCGTGAGTAAAAATTTCAGATATTTCACAACTGTGTATTTGTGTGCGTGTGTCACCCCATTATTTTATTAGGAAACTTGTTAATGCCGCCACTGCCTAAATTTTCTCCTCTCCCAAGCACAATGTAATTAAGAGGTAGCCAAGCAACTGTAAATAATTCTCAAACATGGCGAGTATCTGACCCTCAAATCCATGATCTGTCCTCAGGCCTCAAGAGAGGAAGAGGAAGAGGAAAGCCCACCCATCCCAAGGTTAGAACTTCGCCGGTTCAACTTCACATCACCGCCTTCAAAAGCCTTACCCACCACCCTTGCAACATTTCAGCACTCGGATACAATTTCCTCTGCAACACCCCCGACCACGACTCCAAGAACTCCTCATAAGCCGGCACAACAAGCTTCATTGTTGCTTCTCTCATCTGTTCCCTCAACTCAGCATCCGGTATACTATAAACCCCCCTGTGCCTCCCACACGTGTCATCCAAACACTTCAAGAATGCCTCAACTTTTTCTGTCACTATACCTCTGATCCTGTCCTTCCCATTCCCATGAGTCTCCAGCTCCGCCAAATCCAAAGTCCTCGCCAGAACTCCCCACGCTTGCTTCTGATACACGTAAGCTGCTTCTTCCGCCACTATCTTGAACTTGGTTTTCATGTATTGCTCCCCCATTAGGCCACCGAGCTCTGTGTTCTTGGTCCTCATATAGATGTACCAGCAGGCGTTCATTGCGAATGTATGGATCAAGATTCTGTCCCTGAAACGAGAGCGTTTGGACTCGATGATTCTTTGAAGGGCGTCCATGACGTTGGAGATAGCATCCTTCAGTAAATCCTTGTCGTTTTCGGGTTGTGATGATGTCCTTGTTTTCCACATTTGTTCTGTTTGGAGAACTTTAGACATGGATGTTCTGTAATTCGGCATGGCAAGGTACTTGAGGTAACTAATGGCGTATCTCACGAGCTTAGGAACAGAGCCATCTTGTGGGGTGGAAAACTATCGATGTTTTGCTCAATGTGCATGCCAAATTCCCAAAACGCTTTGCTTGACGCGTCGATGATGAGCTTTTCGAGCTCTCGGAACCTTGTGCAGATGTCAACTCCAGCTTCACCTACAAAGATCTCAAGGAATTTGGGTCTCAGCTTCTCTAAGGATTCCAACATGTCCAGCAGCTTGAACAACTTGTGCGGCTCCTTGCTGCTTCTGGCAACGCCTTCTCCGAACCGAAAGAACACGGCCATGATCTTGTCTGCTATTCTCGCAAAGCATTCCTCCCACACCCCTCCTTCGAAGACATCACCAAAAACTTTGCTGCAAAGGTTCTTCTCCGAGAAAAGGACCATCTTCACAGCAACTTTGAAGTGTTGGATCCAAAGGGTTATCGCCGTCTCTAAGCTCTCCCACTCCATCTCATCGATTCCTTCTGGATTGTATGTTCTCAAGTACTCTGGGTTCAGCTTCATTAGTGCTTTGGCAACCCTTCTATATCTCACCTGTTTAACCATGAAGCATTAATATAAATCAGAAAATGAAGACCGAATATAAATTATTATAAATTGAAACATTGAATTAAGCAATGCGTTATATGATCATGGACCTTGATGTAGACGTCAACACAAATATCCGCGCAATCATTATCAGCAAGGGTCTGGGAGATTCTTCTGAGGACTTCAACTTGAAGCTCCGAACCCAAGTCACTCCCAACTGTGTCATTTTCAGTGTGCCTGTGGCACTGCTTGTTATCTGGATCTTCAAGATTCTGAATCTTTTTATGCCTTATCCGCAGTAACAGAGTCTCAAACTCATCCTGCAAGCGAAGCAAAGCCTGGTCAAGCAAACCCTCAAACCTCATGGCATCCACCTCAGTTTCATAGAGAGCCTTCAGAGTGACGAGTGCCTCTCTCAGCCTCTGCGTCCTGGGTTGATCCGCTGTTTTTGTTCGGCTTATAAAGTCAACCACATCGTGAATCCTCTGAATCACTGGCTCACCCTCTTCACATATGGAATCAATGGCCTCACTCAGGTGATCAACGCAATCCACGAACTCGAGCACCTTCTTGAGCCGTCTCTGCAACGCCTTCTCCGCCGATAGCTGTGAAGAGATATCTAGTAGAGCATGCTGGAGAGACTCAAAGAGCTTGAAGCTGTCAAGGAGAGAAAAAGCAGGGGAAATGGCTCTGTTAATTCTGGAATAGAGGGCTTTGGTGGACATGGACAAGGAATGTAGAGGAGCGAATCTTGTTGATGCCGTTGACAGAGTTCCCTCCACAGCATCAAACCTTGCCTCCATTTTCCGCATGCCATCTTCCTCTCTCTCTGAAGCTCGAAGAAGAGCTTTCAAATCGGCACATGCTGACTCGAGCTTTGCAAGCGTTGGGTGTTCTTGATCGCTGGTGGGTTTGGGTGTCATTGTTGTTTGAACGATTCATGCTTTGTGGGAGTGAAATATATAGGCATGGGTGATGAGTGAGGAAGAATGAATAGCAAAGCAACAAGGGCGTCAGGTTTTGGAAGCAGGATGAGGACGAGGGTGTAAAGAAACCTTGGCTGGTGTCTCGATGCGAACAAAGACACAAATGGCACTCTGTCAGAGGAAACAAACGAAGCGACAACTGTGTGCCTCTGAGTCTTGTAAGCCGGTGTCTTCGATCCCCAGGAATTGGTCCGTACGCAGAGTCACTCTTTGATTCTCTTGTTCTTTTTTTTTGCTTTTTAAATTTTTGGTCATGTTGTTTTTTTGTTTTGTTTCTTTTGAAAAAGACATTGAAATTGACGGATAAACGGGTTCTGTGATGGTGATGGGCCGGGGCCCAAATATATGACCCAACCCATCAAGCTATCACCTATTGGTATTGGACAGATGGGCCTGTGGCTGATGAATTGCGATCCTTCTGGTGCTTTCCTTAACCCGTTGGTCATACTTTTACTAAGGTCAGGTGGGAGTTGCTTGTTTGCTTACGATAAAAAAAAGTGACAGTTGAAAGTCGTTAGAGGGAGGGAATGGCAAGGTGTGTGGCATTGCGAAGGGTGGTTGAGGGGAGTAGCTATTATTACGGAGGTTGGAGAAGATGGCTGTGTTCAAGTTCAGGGTCTGACGCATTGGTGGAGGTGAAGCCAGGGGAGGTTGGAATGATCTCTGGTATTCCAGACCAACATCTTCGGAGAAGAGTATGTAAATGCTATCATCGTTACTTGTTCCCTTATTACTTTGTTTCTTTTGCTTTCCCTGACCTTAACTCACCCTCTTTTGATTAACTTCACCGTTTTTCGTTGTTTTATATTCATGAAAAATAAAAGGAGAATACCGCCGACAGATTATCAAATATTCATGAAAAATAAATTTTCATTGTTCATAATCGGTCTAGAAAGACATAATTCAGTAAAGTGGACAGTTGAATTACTTCTAATCAATATGTAAGTCTCAAAGGGTGGGATTTTTTCATTTATTTATTTATTTTTTTGGTATTAGGCAATAATCCAACTTCAGTTTTTTTGTATTCCAGGTCATCATTTACTCCCCTGCAAGAACCGCGTCACAACAAGGCTCGGGCAAAGTCGGGAAATGGAAAATTAATTTCTTATCTACGCAAAAGTATGCTTTATTTATTTACTCATTATTTTTGGAAGCCTACATAACAAGAACTATATTGGTTTGGTCACTTAGACAGTGGTTCCATATTTGATAGTATTATTATACTTACCCTACTTTTCATTATACTTAACCTACTTTTCAGTCAAAATTCCACTACTTGAAACTATTTGACTTATTAATTTTTCTATCGATTCTTGATTAATTTATCTAGTTATTCCGTGTTGAAAGTGTGAGCTGTACTAAGAGTGGAACTTGGCTCTCTCTGAGTGTGTTAGTTATTGAAGAAGAAAGTTGTAGATAGCAATTGTATTTAACTTCTTATCACTGTAGTTTGTTAATATCATTTATAATCAAATGTGGTTGTTTAATTTCTGCGCAATGTACGCGTAACCATTTTTGTTCTTTCAAAATAGGTGGGAAAATCCGTTAATGGGTTGGACATCAACTGGTGACCCCTACGCCTATGTTGGTGAGGCAGCTCTCTGCTTTGATAGCGAAGCAGCTGCAAGGGCTTTTGCTGAAAAATATGGTTGGGAATACACGGTATGAACACAAAACCTGATACTCTTATTTTGATCATCGAATATTTTACAAGCTTATCTGGTTATCTACCTTTGGAAGTTTGAGGTAGTTTCAAGGACATGCCACTCTGTTTTTCCTTGAGTGTTGGTTTTGAGTGCTCTGATTCACCCTGTGCGTGCTTGTCATGTAATTGTTCTTCAGTAATTTTCATTGCGTGATTCCAAAGGAGACAAGACCGACCAGAACCAATATAATTTAAAAGAGTTTAGCAGTGATATACCTTTATTATAAGTATAACTACCATCATCTCTATGCATTTTTAAAATTGCTCATTTCTAATATTTTGCATTAAAATATTTCAGGCCTATAAAATTAATCTAAAGAATGAATTCGATATCCCTTCTAGCTATAGTTTCATTGTATATCACGATACGAGCTTTTCACTGATATTTAAATCTTTTGGGTAGAGATTCGACAATCGACTGTGTTGATTAATAATACGCTTATTTAATTAGACTCATTTCTTTGTTTCTCGTGGATTTTCATACTTAGAAACTATAACTTTAATTTGCAGGTTAAGAAACGTCACACTCCCCTTTTAAAGGTGAGTTTGCTCTTTCGTCCCCTGAGACTTCTAGTAATTTGAGTTGAAACAGTTTCTCTCATAATAATAACATGGTGAGAATTTAGTTTCACCCTTTTCATAGAGGGGGCAAAAAAACGTGAGATGCCCTGTTTCCTACATCAAGCATATATAATAATATTCTATTCTATGCATAGCTTGCATATATTTTTTTTTTCCCTTTTCCCCTCTTTTTTCCTATTCTTTATTGACCTACAGCTCATGTATACACAATGAGACAAGTTGCGTCTCCAACTGAGCTTCTTGAGTTTTCTTCTTTGCGGCTGAGCTGACCAAATCGGCACGTCTTATTGCGTGCAGCCTAAATCCTACGCAGACAACTTCAAATGGAGAGGACCAGACAGAAGCGAGGATGGGGATGCTGCTTAGTGATCTGCAATCTCCCCATATCCTGTTTATTTATTTTTATTCGTACGCGGGATGGTGTAAAGCAGAGCTGAAATTCTCGGGCGTGCTTGCTTTTCACTTATTATATGATATGATGATTAAGCATATGTATGTTACACTATAGGGATATACTTGGGGTATACCATAAGTGACTACTACACATATTGATATAGCTAGCACAAGGCCTTGTAAACATATAATAAAAGAGAACTCAGAAATATATAGACCTCATCGCTAATTAATACTACATATATAATATATACTATTAAATATATACATTTATGTGCAGCAGAAAACAAGGTGGTCTGAGTAGAACGCGCTAAGCATATTAATAATAGTAGTTGAAGCCGAGCGTTACAACTTAACTTGGTTGGGACGCTTCTCCTGTACGAGTGTGGAACCTCCAAGTGAAGAGGTACCCCCTGGATTCGCACGATAATCTGATAACGTCGCAGAAAGCATTGACTGAGCTCTTGTTCCCGTCAGCGTTATTCCATTCAATCCTCACCCAGCACGAAAACCCATTCGATGAAGAAATCGGTACCCTCGAATCGCAGAGATGAAGTGCCACCTCACCACTGATCCTGGTGCATGCGCCACGTGGCAGGCGTCCATCACCGCAGGTGACCATGGACTCGAGCCAAGAGCATTGTGGCTGACCCACCATCTCCCTGTAGGCAGAGTTAGCCATCCTAACTCTGTTATTTGAGTCTGATATGATCGCAGGCAAGGGCTCACACTCAACCTCTTCCTCAACTTGTTCTGGCCTTTTGGGTGCATGAGCAATTCGTGGCAGGGTTGGGTCCTCATTGATGTACCCAACGTTTATGCATGATCCAATGGGTCGAACTGGCTGAGGTGCTATAACAACGTTGCTCACATTTGGTCCTTGCAATTGCTTCAAGAGATCCTTCTCTTCTGGGATCTCTGCTGTAGCAGTGTTCAAATATTCAATAACCTCTTCTCTGCTGCTTCCAACTGGCTTAGGGGAAGGAGAGCATGGAAGAAGTGGGAGTGTCACCAAACTTGGAGGGGTGGTGGTCGGTGTGTTTTTCAAGGTGCAGTTAAGCACTCCATGTCCATGGTTAGGATTAGGAAGAGGGTGTACTTGAGGGAGTGCAGGGGAGAAACTAGTATGTAAAGAGAGGTTGGTTGTTGTTGGAGGTGGTGTTACATGACAGTTTGGGGGACAAAATCCTAGGAGATGGGTTCTGTGTCTCTTGAAGGAAGGTAGAGCTCTGCCTCTCTTTGGGTCCTGGTGGGCCTGGCCTGCAACTGAGGCCAGAGGTTCCTGAGGTAGGGGGACTGCTTGATCTTTGGGGAGAGGGAGGATGAAGAGCCCTCACTTGCTAGGCTCTCGGGCTTTGGTGCTATGGGCCTGTACCTGGACATGATCTCAGCAGTTTTTGCTGGATTATTGCTGCAAGGATTCAAGGTCTTGATCATGGTGTCTCTCTCCTTTTCACCCTTACTCACCTGTGAATGAGATAGCCTGATGATCTGTTTAATTGTTTTCTTGACTAGTATATAGAGTGTAAGGAAACAAAGAGGGAATAAAATGGTGAGGGGTGAGTGACCTTATAGTTTTCTATTATGAAAAAGATTGATTGGAGAGCGAGGATGGCACAGTGGGGGGTGGGGGAGCTATAAAGGACGGAGATTGGCAAGGAGGAAGAAAAGAGGAGTTTGTGGTTTTAGTGAGTGTATAGTGTGGTCTGTGGGAGAAGGGGATGAAGCTCGCTTGGGGTGGTTTTGGAGTTTGAGAAGCAGCCAATGAGGGAACGGCAACATGAAGCAATGAGGAAGGAGAAAGTGACAGTTGTAATTGTACGGTGGGTACGTGTTGGAGAGGTTTGTGAAGTAGGACATGTGGAAACTCGCCAATTCCAGTGGGTCCATGCATGCTTACACATAGTAATACTATTAACTATTTTCATTATTTTTATTGGGTAAAATAATAAATGCACAGCCAGCACAGCCGTAGTTTGTAGATTTTGGAGTCTCGAAGTATGATTGTCGTATCGGTAAAGGACTAAAGGGTCATATTCCATCTCTTCATTTCCGTTGTAACATTCATGCATGATGGATAGATCTTGACAATTTATGGTGGAGCCATCATCATCATCATATAATAGAAAGTTATGAAAAAAAATGCTAAATCTACAGTTTTATTATCAAAATTTGCTAGAATGACAACATTTCAATTTTAATCATTGGTGGATGAGTAAGTTTTACTTTTTAAACTTACATAGAGCTAACTAATTTTTTTGAATTTCGACAAATTTTCAATAATTATTTTAACATACACTTCTAAACTAAACTTTGTGCTATCATTCAAGTGGCAAAGAGGTAAAAGATGAGTAAAATTTTGAGGAACTTTTGATGTGGTCGCAAGAAGCTAAGCAGTGGTTTTACATGCTCATCATTTTATATCTACTATATATCAATAAGTTTCTGGTTCATGTAAAAGGAATTTGAGTCCTTTAATAAATATATAGACTTATCTTCTCATCAATTTCTGTCGCGCCAATCATGCGCCTGATCAGTACGCTCCTTGTAATATATAAAGCAAAGGGTGTGTGATTATAACGCGTGGCGTGGAGCATGCGTGAAAACACCTATTAGGATTGGTTTGGTGGACCTGCATGTTCCTTAGTTTCGCGAAACAGCGAGTCAGTGAACCTTTTCCAGTCGGCTAGATTTGTAGGATATGCAGGTGTCGCATCCACCCATTCCCATTCCATGCAATGGATGAGATAGAATCTGATTGGAGAATTAGTATTGGACGCTCATCCTTAACTTTAAACCACATTGGAATTCCAATTGGCACATCTGATCTTTCTTGGCCATGACTCATAAATTGTCATTAGAGGTGCAAGTAAGCGGAGTTTAGCCAGAGAGATTCCGTAAATCTCAGACTAACTCGATAATAATAGGCGATACTTTCAAACTTGAGTTCAATTAATCACAAGAAATTCACAAGGCTTTTGCTTTTTGCTTTTCAGCTGCTCTGCTGCTGCGCATGTCTCGTAGTCGTTCACATGAGTCGCACTCATCGAAATATTGAAATGGGTTATAAAGGCTTTGCAAAAATTTGAAAGTCTATTGATTTATATTTATTATAATTATTTCAGTAAGAAAAAATTTATTTGATTACTGTTGTCATCTTATTTAGATTTTATAGGCTCGTGGCAGTGCAATTGAGCTGCAAATTTGTTGACTTTTATTTTATTTTATAAATATAGAACTCAAATCAAATACATAAAATCATTCACCAAAAATTAACACGAAAATCATCACAACTTTAAATGTATATATAAGTTATGTAAGTATTGCATGCGATGTCAATTAAAAATAAATCTATACTATTAATAAAGATAGTATGTTAATTAAAATATTTATTTAGTTAAATTATAATCATGACATGCCAATTTAGTTATCTAAATCTATATTTGTTTCAAAAAAAAATTGATAAAGGTTTAAATAAATGCAATATGTCATATTGTCTTCAACAACTCCCCATCAAAAAGCAGAATTTGCTAAGCTGTTGCTTCCATGAATTTTATATAATTTTTATTTTATTTGTAGTTAGAGTGAGGGAATATTATGTTACTCATTTTCAAGATCAGAGATGTTTAAGTCTCAGCAGGAATTCACATATATTACGGTAAGAACCTTGACCTCACAATCTTTCCTCCAAGCACCTCAAGAACATCAACTGGAAGAACGGCCCACTCAAGCCGTACGTCAATCTGATTAACAGAGAGAGAGAATTGAAGCTTATAACAAAGAAAAGTGATAAAAGTGAAGAATGCGATGGTGTTCTTCCTTAATTACACAAAAATCACGATGAAGAACTCACAATCAAAGGAACATCAAAACGCTAAATGAAAAGAGAATGATAAAAATCAAACCTCTAACGCTTTAGGAGGCAACAAAGCGTATAAAAACATGAATCAGTGGTGGAAGATCTGTTAATCAACCTTGATTGGAGAGTTTGAAGAATTGGGATTTAGGGTTCTTTTGCAGACTTGAGGAGTGAAGACCGTGAGGTTGGTTTGTATAGTTTGATGTGTTTTTTTTTTTGGTTCATGTTTGATGTGTTTTCTTAAACAAAAAAAGAAAAATTAAATGTGTCAGTTGGCCCATGAATTGCCCACTCCCAACCTATGAATTTAGGTGGGTCATATGAGCTAAGGCCATAGTGGCCAGCTAAAGATGTGGGTTTGGCTGAATGGGGCCAAATGAAGAGGGCTGGAGGGCCCTTAAGCTATGGGTCATTTTGCCTGTACTATTATTACCTCTTAATCAGTTATCTTAGCAACAAAATGTGAACGTAAACAAGATTCATAATCTAATACTATCACTTTATTTGCGCAGAGCTTTGTCCACATGTCCAACAGACAATGAGATTTAACTGATATTTATGCAAGTTCTTAAATGATATAACTTGTACGCATAAAAATAACGCCAAGTAACAACTATAGAATATTCAGATATCAATATCTTTTGTAGTGCATGTAAATTCTTCATGTGATCATCGTTAACAGCACATCTCTAGGCAGCAGCAGCAGCCCAACGCGGCAATGCTACAACATACACAACAACAAAGTAAGCACTCATGGGAAAAAAATTGGAGAAAGCAATAAAAATAAAACTTTCAATTAATTGTCATCTGATGACAATATATCATATAATTAAGATTTTGATTTTAAAATAAAACCACAAGGAAGGAAGAAATAAAGTGAACATATAGTCACATAATAATTTCTTCAATTCCATTTCTTTTCTTTTTCATTGAAAAATTGAATAAAAAATAATCATTGTATAGCAGAGATTAGAAAAGAGTACGCACCACCCCGCCAATAAACCTTTGTTCATTGAGCCTTTTGGTTCTGACGGGGGTGCAGCAGCTGGAGCTTGATTGTAAATAACTGTAGGTGGTGCAGGCGCTGCTTGAGGAGGAGGAGGCCCTGGATAACCCGGCTGAGGAAACCCTTCATGTACCCCCAACAATAATTTATATAAGCACCAAAGTTAATTAGCATAATGTATAGCATATATTTATATGATTCAGAAACCACATTAATCAATCTAAATACTCTATATATCATACAGAAAATTTACAACGAGATCAGAATATGCAATGCGTGTGTAAATTAACAACAACTAACAAGGCTTGATTAATTTCATGTATTTGTTTTAGAACCTGGAGGAGGTGGAGCAGTCCCTGGAGGAGGTTGATTGAAATAACTCATCTTCCTTCACTACCCTTTTGGACTTCTTTTTGCTTCTAGGTTATTAATCAGAATGAGAGTGAAAGTGAAGTGAGGGTTGATTACTGCAGTCTCTACTATGCACCGTATATATGTATATATATATTTGATTTGATTGTGAGACTAAGGTAGCGTTTGGTGATTGGTGAAAGGTGACTCGAGTAAGTTAATTTCATTTAAAAATAAACACGGTTTCATGTAATGAATCACACATGTGCCAAAACTGGAAAATCAATAAAATCAGAATCTTTGGATGTCCAGTGCCTTAACTCTTAAGATTTTTTTTGTTTTTTGTGTATTAAGACCAGCTGTCACTGTGGCACGCTTGTTTGTTGATTTGCTCAATTGGGTACAATTCACTAATTCTCATACTCGCAACCATTTATTGACGTTATAGAATTGGGAAGATCTTGTTTTTGGTACATGAATTGGGAAGATCTGTGCAGGAAAAGAATCGAGAAAATTAATTGCAAGTCAAGAAAAGGACGCGTCATGAGTGAGATGACAATAGTAACCCATTAAGCGCTACAACACATCCACGTACAAGTTTTAGACATTGCTATGAACTATAAAGGCCGATTGCAAATCTGTGCCATTGTTTCATTTTAGCGCAAGCTTAATCACATTAACAAAAATGTTGAAACAATGCATTTGAGCGATGTATCATACATGGAAATAAAGATTTTTGTATGATTCCCGTGTTGGGTTAGTACTGGTAAAATATATAGCGTGACATAACAATTACGAGGAAGTAAGATAGTCATTGAACTGTTTTTTAATTTAACTTACAAATAAATAATTACGTTATTATTAACCTTGAGAAATATTTAATTACAGCATTAAAAAATATTTAATTAAAATCTTGTGAATAACAGTTTTTTCGCTTAAGTTTTTTTTTCCAAAACAATATATATCTGTAAAAGTTAAATAACCAATATTTCATAAAAACTAAAATAAAAATTATATTTCATAATTCAAAATATAAATTATAAAAGCTATTAGAATTTAATTTTGATGTGTTGACAATGTAAAACTCTTTTATTATCATCTAATCAAATCTCACTATTTGCATACTTTTTAAGTAGTAAGAATGAAAAATAACCATATTTACTAATGTAGCATCATGTGAATAGATGACTGTTATCATCTAATCAAATCTCACTATTTGTATAACTTTTTAAGTAGTAAGAGTGGAAAATAATCATATTTGCTAATGTAGCATCACGTGATTAACGATTAAAAATTTTTTACATTGTCAATATATTAATTTTTTTAAATCGTAAAATAATTTTGTTTGAGATCTAAATGAACATAATGAAAAGTTAATGATCGTTCTGAAGCAATTATAACTTAAAATTTGTATACTGCAACTTCTTGAAAATGGAGTTACCTTTTTAATGCTCAAGATCTAATTAAATATAGTATTTAAAAATATAAATAAATGAAAAATCCATTTGTGAGGATATAGTTTTAACGTTAATTCAAAATATTGAACAATACTTTAAAATACTATATGAGCATAAAAATATTATATAAACATTTATTTGTTTTTGTCCTTTTTTTGGGTCGAAATTTGTTTTTGTCCTGAATCAGTCTTTTTGGAACAACAATTGGACAGTTATTTATATAAGAGTGATGGGCTTTTTCATATTTGAGTGATGGGCTTTACTTTCATATACTGAGCCCACTGGCTTCCGCCTAGCGAAACTTTTATATAGGCCTTACCTTGGCCTTGACCACACCATTTTTACCTTGTTCTACATTCGTTCACGCTTGCTCCAAGTTAGTCTCTGGCAGAGAGAGGTGAGCGAGACCACGCTTTCTTAAAGATTGATTGGGTTTGTTTCTTTCTGGTAACGCTGGGATCAGAATAGGATGACAGTATCATTATTTTCATCATCCTTGATGTTTCAGTGTGAAGATATTTTAAATAGGCAAACATCAAGAACTGTTCCAATGCTGAAAGAAAACGGAAGAATGGTGGTTTTTGACAGTCTGGTAATGCGATTCAGGTATTTTTGCAATTTGTAGAAAGATCAAAATCAAGATTGCACCAATGTTCAAGAAAAGGTAACAGGTTTCTTGCTTTTATTCACAGGATATATTCAACAAGCAAAAGATTGACAAAAGAAAAGAAGGCTTGAACTGAAAGTGAAGGAATCATGGCCGGCGTTGAACGAACAATATGATTCAAATTCTTGGACTTAGCCAGCCTTGGGGGTTTCACGTCACGTAACTGGGGTGGGGATATTCATTCACCAAGAACAAGCACTGTGCCCAGAAAATATATAGCAATCAAACTCAAACTAAAGAGTGTACCGTCACGCAAATTAAATTCATCACTAGGAATAACCCTTCTTTTGTTATATATAGATCACTGGTCCTTTGGTATATTCTACAATACACTTTCTTGAAAACAAGCAGTAAATAGTACGATATTCGTGCATGCCTTGCAAATTACCAAAACAAATTAATAAGAAATATACAATATATTACACTAAAAATATTGTCTACCGATATATGCTTAATCAACTTCCTGGATGCAATTATCTTTAATCTATCTCATCCTGTAAAATAATTGAAAACACAATATATTCTTTTTCTTTACATATATAATTTTCAAATACTATCATATCTTTTTAAGAAATTCTTATCAATAACGATTAAAAAATGAACAAACCGTGCAAATTACGAGAATTATCTCTACTTAACCATTAATATTGCCGGAGGCAGAGGCAATCGAGAATATTGCATTCCTCTGATGCAATACCAAAGTGTGTGTATGTGTGCGTGCGTTTTTTTGTAACTTCTTCCCATAGTTATTTAATCTTTAGAAGAATCAACGAACTACAAAAATATGAAGGAGAGCTAGTGTTATCTTCATAATAATTTTTTGTTCTAATTTTTTGTTGTTTCATGTAGGATGTAGGACTAATCAAATTTCAAAAAAAAAAAAAAAAGAAGAACAAACTTTGTCTTTCCGGCTTTTAATACTGTCACGCAAAGAAGAGTAGGAGTGAGTGATGGAGCAGTGCAAGAGAGAATGGAACTGACGGGGGAACAGAGAAGAGGCTTCAAAGGTTTTGAAGCTCCAAGTATAAACTCTGGGAGTGGTGTACACAGAATACCTGCAGAAAGATTAAAGGGGAATTCCAAAATTTCACTTGAAGATCTCCGTCCCTACAAGAATCAATTTATTTAAATTATCATAAAGGAATATAATGGTAATCAATGTGTTTGGCAGTTTAAATGGTCCATAATTTCAATTCCCGTTTGTAACTGATCAAACCAAGAGAATTTGAATTATTTGGTCATTATAGAATTTCCTGGCTATCATTCTCAATAATTAAATTAATGACTCATAAACGTTCTATAAAACAGAAAGGAGAAGAGTCATTTTTTCACTTGATCAGCGTGTACACTGTTAGCTTCCTCCCTGCCTACAACAGATGGCTCAAACTGAAGCTGGCGGAAGCAATGACAACACTGCCGCGGGCAAGAACACTGACGACGGTGCCGGCAAGAATGCTGGTGGTGGTGGCGGTGGTGGCGGTGGCGGCAACAAAAAGTGCCAGTCCCAGAAGGAGGTGCAAGTGCAACCACATCCAGTGAAGGACCAATTACCAGGAGTTCAATATTGTGTTAACAGCCCTCCTCCATGGCGTTAGTATATTCTGGTCTTTACTTTTGTTGTCCAATTATGTATCTTCATTTCAGTTTTGCGCGATGCAATCAAACATGTTTTTTATTTGGTTTGTTGATTATTGGCACTAGCAGTAGCAGCTAAATACTAATATACATCGAACAAAACTATGCTCTGTTTGCGAATCAAAATGTTGAAGCCTGTGAGCTTTATACATCAAACTTATTTTCTTACTTATTTCAACTTTTAATTTAAATTTAAACTGTTTACCTTCACATT
This sequence comes from Dalbergia oliveri, assembly GCA_030441495.1. NCBI lineage: Eukaryota > Viridiplantae > Streptophyta > Magnoliopsida > Fabales > Fabaceae > Dalbergia > Dalbergia oliveri. The sequence goes on from JAMLFY010000003.1 coordinate 4,858,544, forward strand.
GCAGCTGTAGCGGCGCTTTTGGGGTTCCAGCATTACATTCTGACACTAGGCATGACCGTTCTGATTCCAACTTTAGTTGTTCCTCAAATGGGTGGAGGCAATGTTAGCAATGTCCCTTTCTTTTTGTTTTCCTTTTGCTTTTATTCTCCAGTCTAATTAAGATTTTGAAATAGCATGAATTAACTGAATTCTTCTATTTAATATTGAAGGCTGAGAAGGCTAAGGTGATACAGAGCCTATTGTTTGTTTCTGGACTAAGCACCTTTCTTCAATCCTTGTTTGGAACCAGACTGCCAACTGTAGTTGTTGGTTCATACAGTTACATAATACCCATAATTTCAATTGCCCAAGCCAGCAGATACGAATCATATACCGATCCTTATGAGGTTATAGTGAGACTGTTTATTCTAGTTCTATTTTTTAACTCCTACATTTATTCTACTCTTCAATGTTGTTTTGCTGACTTGGTCGAAATGGGTGAGTTTCTCAGAGGTTTACTCAGACAATTAGAGGGATACAAGGCGCCTTGATCATAAGTGCATGTTTCCAGATGGCTATGGGATTCTTGGGCTTTTGGAGGAACGCTGTCAGGTCAGTAAACTAAACTGCATTCCGCTATCTTGGCTGGGTATGGCTGATCAAGTCCTTTAATCTCTATTGACATTTTATATCAAAAAAGTTCACTGCTTCTTTCTTTGCTGCTTTAGGTTCCTTAGCCCACTTTCTGTAGTCCCATATGTAACCTTCAGTGGACTCAGTCTCTATCATCTTGGTTTCCCAATGGTAAAGAATTTTGTGTTACCTATGCCACTTTTCTTTCAAAATAGTTTGTGGCTTTGCGCCTTTGTTTCTTAAGTTCAGTGCAAATTAGCCTTCAAAAAGTGTACTACTTGACCATTGGATTATACATTTATACGTTTTCTTACCCTCAGTTTTCGCTTATCTGTTGCAGCTGGCAAAATGTGTTGAAGTTGGGCTTCCAGCATTGATTGGTATGGTTTTCATCTCACAGGCAAGTTTTTAATCCTGCTTTTAGTCTTTCTGTTTTCCTTTTATATTTTTATTTGTTGTTGGTAATGAAATTAGAGCCAGTTAGTGAAAGATTTATATAAATTCCCAATAGAAACAACCTCGGTGCAAGTGCTAGGACAAGTTACCAATATGTCTCTCTAACAACTTAAAGTATTAACTGTTTCTGGAGTAAAGCATGTGAGAACCTTTAGTTTGTGATAATATTGTATGAAGAGAAATTTTAAGGTGAGCATAAATTCAACATTTCACATTCATACTAGAAGTGGATTTCATTATCTTTATTTAAGATACAATCACTAGATTATAGAACCCACCAATGAGTGTGTATAACAATAAAGTGTTAGACTTGTGTGCACTCAAGAATTTTTCTATAATTAAAGGTGGAGTTGTTATCTGTGAAATATGATACCAGGAAATTTTAAATAAGTTATTTTGCTCCCTCAAAATTTTGTCCAAATGTGTTTGAATGGTCTTCTATGCTTCTGCAGTATCTTCATCGTTACATAATCACCAAGAAACCAATATATGACAGATTCGCGGTGTTGTTTTCGGTGGCAAGTGCATGGTTATTTGCCCAAATTCTAACTTCAAGCAACGCATATAGCCACAAGCCAGAAAATACCCAGATTAGTTGCCGTACTGATCGTGCTGGACTTATTAGTGCGGCTCCATGGTAAGCTTGTGTACATGTTAAGGTTTTCTCAATTAGTAATTAACAACTTACACGCCTCTCAGGATCAAGGTTTATTTTATCTACCATGTTTCACTCTTTGAAGAAAAGCATGAATTTATAGGATGTAAGGGAACAGAAGAGCTTTGTAGAGTAAAAAAGCTATACACTTTGGGCTTCTTGAATCTTGATATATATTTACAAATTCAAGTATATGGCTGAGAGGTTTACCATTTTCTGCAACTTCAATTGATAGATGATGTTTACGTTTTATGCAGGGTGTATTTTCCTTACCCCTTCCAATGGGGGAGTCCTACCTTCAATTTTGGGGAAGCCTTTGCTATGACAGCTGCTTCTTTTGTTACTCTTTTTGAGGTAGGTGCTATAGTTCCCTTACAGAATTCCATGTTTCAATCATTAGGCAGATGTGTAATGCAACTGCTCTAGAATTTAATAATCAAATATATGTGAAACTGAGAAAAAAGTTAAGAATGCATATACTCCCCAGCTTACGTTAGATTCAAATTTAAAATTTTTCATACTTTAATGCAGTCTACTGGTACATTTTATGCTGCGGCAAGATATGGAAGTGCAACACCTGTGCCACCTTCTGTTGTTGGCCGCGGAACTGGATGGGTGGTGAGATTCACTATGTCTTTTTAATTCTCTCTGCACTCATGGACATGAAACTTATGGTTGATTTTTATTTGTGTCATTCTTACCATTACTTTAGGGAGTAGCTTCTTTCCTCAATGGCATGTTTGGTTGTGTAACTGGAAGTGCGGCATCAGTGTAAGTGCGGCATAACTCTTATTATTATTTGTTTCAATGTTTTCTTGAATGTATCCTATATGTCCCTTGACCAATTAATGTATTGCATAATGGGTTGCTATCATTTCAGGGAAAATGCTGGTTTATTGGCATTGACAAGAGTGGGAAGCCGAAGAGTTATCCAAATATCAGCTGGCTTTATGATTTTCTTCTCTGTATTTGGTATGTTAGATCAATTCCACAACCTCAACGTCTTTGGTGATCTTTCTAACTTACTGTTCTTTCCATTTGATTAATAAAAGAAATCAGGAATAGACTGCCTTAATGTTTCCAATATATATATATAATGTTACTATTCTCCTTTAATTGGTGATATGTTATTTTGTGTTGCGTCTATGTACTGTCCATTCAACCAGGAAAATTTGGGGCGTTTTTTGCTTCTGTGCCTTTGCCAATCATGGCAGCATTATACTGTGTATTCTTCGGCTATGTGTGTAAGTTTCCCTCTAAACAAATTGCCTTTGTGAGTTTTCTGGCTGCTGCAGTGTTCTTACAGAGAACTTGACCAGAGTTTGCAAATTGGTAATTGGTATATGTAGCTTCTGCGGGTCTTGGTTTTCTACAGTTCTGCAACCTCAACAGTTTCAGAACCAAAGTCGTGTTGGGCTTGTCATTCTTCCTCGGCATCTCCATACCACAATATTTCAAAGAATATTATCAAGTAAAGCATGATCACGCAGGTCCTAGATGGGTGAGAATGATATCTGAACAATGAACATACACAAACTCAACATTGAAAATATTAATTCATTTGTTGTATGTATGCATGATAAAAATGACATTTACCTTTGTAATTGATTCTTTTTGCAGTTCAACGATACTGTGACCGTGATCTTCATGTCGCATACAACAGTAGCGGCAATGGTTGCTTTCATCTTGGACACGACACTCTCCCGTGAAGATGATCCGGCTCGCAAGGACAGTGGTTTGCAGTGGTGGGAGAAGTTCAGCTTATACAATGCTGATGTTCGGAGCGACGAATTCTATGCTTTGCCATGCAAACTTGATAAGCTTTTCCCAGCCCTTTAAGCAGCTTCTTTGGCTATATGTATAAGATGGTTTACTTTTCACCCATATTTGTCTAAGAAATTCTCTGCAGTTTCTCATAACATTGTTCCACTTTGACTTGATTGGAAATAATGCTGCGACATGGGAATCTTTTTCTTTGATTTTATATATCCTTGATATAGTGTTACGTTATAATGTAGTAATTAAAGAGACGTAATTTGCTAAGTTCTAAGTCAAGAAAAGAAAAAAGAAAGAGAATGGAAATGGCCACGTGGAATAGAGCTTATTTCATTTGAGATTCTGGAAAATTGGTGCAGTTTTTAAATTAACACACTATTTTTGTACACTTCTATATTAATTATCATATAATAGACATTAAGTTTTTATAGGTTATAATATAACAATGAATTATAGTGACACTTAATTATTATAAGTAATAATAGTTACATCATATATATATAGTATACAAACCCGACAGAGAAAATAAGATTGACCTTTTCTGCCACAAAACATGGGATCATTAGTCATATTAATGGCCAACACCGCTTATTGAGTTGTCTTCATTTGTGTGCTGTAACTAGGCGAGCCTAAGGAATAGGTAATAGGTGTCATGATGAGCTTTCTGAAGTGCCATATTAAATTGCCGCTGGGCCGGTGCATGGTCTCATGCCGGGGAACCATTTTCCGGTGCCACGTTATCATCTCAGAGAGAGAATTTTCCCACCGGTTTAATTTTTCCCTTTCATCTTCCCGGCATTGGAGATTTATTTGGTATCTTTTAGTTCCACTAAAATCTCAGGCAAGTTCAAAGTTCGTACCAATGTATTGTCTTTCGGTTGGTGTATGTGTCTTCTAATTCATGTAGCACGTGCAAATTTGATATCTTATCTACACAATTACACCTGTATCATTCTCCACAAGAACTTTGATCAATCTCAGTGATCTTTATTCTTTAAGGATACGTTTTTGGTGCAAGAAGGCCTATTTTCTTGTTCGGAGTAATAATAATAAGGCCGTCTCTAACAAACATGTAGCAATGAATTCTAAATCAGTTGACCAATAAAAAATGAATTCTAAACCATTGTGTCTGTGACAAATGTCATTTTTTTTCCAATAGAAGAAACAAAGTGATAATGTGGGTGCTTAGACTCAAAATGGTTGTCCAAAAGCATGATTGGACTGGAAGTAAGTATACTTGTTTCAGCTTTAAGGTGAAGAATTTCTTGAATCTTCATAATTCAAAATAAAATGATTCACCTTTGCATCATAGTTATCGACCAATTCTTTAACTTACTCAAGAATGAAATGTTGTTAAGAGCTATTGCCATCAGCCGGGTTGGATCATTGACCAAGCCCTTCTTTCTTTTTGCCATGACATTGGTTTCCAAATCCAATTCTGATCTTGTTTCTCGAAATTGACACATTTTGAGAATGTATCATTATTGTCTTTGTGTCCGCATTTCAGAGATGATAGGTGGTGCATATGAAGGGTTGGTAACCTCTCCTGGAAAGGTGTATGTCATCCATGATGGTGAAGATGAAAGAGAATTTTTAAGGGAATGGAAGGGAGTGAGACTATGGAAAAAATTAAAATATCAGCTTGTGGAATACAATTCACTGCCACCCTACTTAAGGGATAATGAGTACATATTGGGTCATTATCGAGCAGAGTGGCCATTGAAGCAGATATTCCTTAGCATTTTCTCAATTCATAACGAGACACTCAATGTCTGGACGTAAGTAAAAGTACAAATATACTTCACTATCTGAAATTTCTTTACTGAACTGGCTTCTTTTGTCAACCTTGCAAGTATATATGTTGTGGTTTTAGTTCTACAAATTAAAAATCTTAGCTCCATATGTGATGATAAAATGTCACTATAGTTGATGTGTGTTAATTTTAGGAAGAATAATAGAAGTAGTTAACTTCTGTAAATGCCTAATCTTTTTTACATTTCTTTGCTTAACGCTAATATCATTGTTTCAGGCATTTGATTGGATTCTTCCTTTTCCTCTTTCTGACCATATACACTGCCGTGAAGGCTCCAATGGTTGTGGATTTCAATTCCCTTCAAAAATTGCCTGAACTGATCGGAAAAGCTGATTTGAATAAGATTCGCTTTGAGATCTTGAATTGCCTGCCTTCACTACCCAATATGCCTGACATTCTTGAACTTAAAAATGAGTTGAGCACATCTCTTTATTCTTTGGACTTCTCATTACCAGGTTGGAGTGCTATGGAACTTCTCGTCAATTGCTTGCCCGAGCAGTTTTCCCTTGTAAGTTCCTATTCCTCTTCACGTAGGAATAGGATCTTGTAATAATATTCTGTTTATCTGTTCTCAAACCGTGATGTATCTGTAAAACATTAAATTTATGATGACGAAGTAACCACAGTGAATCTTGTTGGTTAATAACAAGCATATGAGAAATAAAACTAACCTGATTCAAATTTTGTATATTTTGATAATCATTTTTTCTTCATGTCCAAGTAAAAAGCCACTTATATTATGTTATGCTTGCATAGATATATTAATGTTACAAAAAAATTTTCATTTTTCTTTAATATTGGTTGCAGAATGGTGTGAAAGATGACTTAATGGCTACAAGGTGGCCTTTCTATGCCTTCTTAGGTGGGGCCATGTTCTGCTTGCTAGCCAGTAGCACTTGCCACCTCCTTGCTTGTCACTCACAGCGCCTTTCCTACATCATGCTCAGAATTGACTATGCTGGGATTGCTGCATTAATTGCAACTTCATTCTACCCTCCTGTATATTACTCATTCATGTGCGACCCATTTTTTTGCTTCCTCTACTTAGGCTTCATAACAGTAATGGGGGTTGCTACTGTTGCATTCTCTCTTCTCCCATCTTTTCAAAAGTCAGAGTTCAGGAAGTTCCGTGCTTCCCTCTTCTTTTTGATGGGATTTTTGGGCGTGGCTCCCATCATGCATAAGCTGATATTGCATTGGCATCAGCCAGAGGCCTTGCAAACTACTGGTTATGAGATTCTAATGGGAGTTCTTTATGGCTTGGGGGCTCTAATCTATGTTACAAGGATACCAGAAAGGTGGATGCCTGGCAAGTTTGATATTGCTGGCCATAGTCACCAACTTTTCCATGTATTGGTTGTGGCTGGGGCTTACACACACTATCGTGCTGGCTTAGTCTACCTCAGATGGAGAGATTTGAAAGGCTGCTAGGTTGGAACGGTAGTGAGTGAGTGAGTCCTTCTGTAGTTTCCTCTCTTTCTTTCTCTTTTGCATCATCAATGTTATATAATTAACTTATATCAATGGAATGAAAAGAGTAATAAAAACAATGATACTTCTTCTACAACCCTTCACTGTTCTTTGTTGTGTCGGATTTGTGAACAGACAAGCCATATAAGACCTCCAGAGATTATAATCATTGTGGTGAGACATCACACATCTGCTTTGCATAATGAAAAAAAAAAAAAGACCTGTTTTGTACATAATGTAGCAGCAGTATTGAATGTTCACACAATGTTCCGCATAGAAATTGCTGTCCTTTGTTCTGTCCTTACTGCTCAATGCTCACATATGACTTCAGGTGTATTGCTTTCATGGTTTTAAATTGTTGTGCAACAAGTGACAGCAATATTACTATTGTGGCGGCCGCAAAACAGTAGCAATTCCAGCAGCATCCTCACTTTGTTAATTAATTTTCTGCAATCAAAATAATCAGCATCTATCTGTAATTTAAGACCATTATCATCTCCTCTGAGTCATTGAAATGAGAAATTAAATTAATACCCCATTTACCTTTGAACCCAATTCAATTTGCCCATCCTACAAATCGGGAATGCATGAATAATGAAAAGCTAGAAATTCAGCAGTTATTGCCTATGGTACTAGAGGTGTGTGTAGTGTAGTGCTGAAATCTGAAGTATTATTTGCAAGTGTGAGGCTATTGGCTAGTACTATTTGACAGTGATGGAAGGAAAGGCTGTTTTGTTAATTAAACAGATCAAAACTGCGGGATAGGGTGATCACATGACATGGTTCTTTTATTTATTTATGGATTTTAATTGGCATGCTGATTGCTGACGTTTGACTTGTGGGATACGAAGTAGCATCAATCGTATCTAAATAAATAATCACACACGGGCGTGAGCATCATCCGGAAAACATGGGCAGCTGTAACTGGATCGCCGCTTCAATTTTCTGTTTTAGTCACTCACAACATGATATGCTCCTATACTATCCTCCCACTCTTTTAATCCTATTTGTGTTGTTATTCTCTGGTTTTTTTACAATAAAAATAATAATTATTATATATGCATTTACTCGGAAAGTAAAATTAATTACCAATATATACTCTTTTTATTAAAGTAATATGTTAAACAGTTTCATGTATTATACACATAATGTATGACATTTATTCACGTATTACATGCATCTGCCACTGACAATTTGTTTGCGGTGTCAGTGGAACAAATAGAATACTAGACATACTATCACGTATTATGTGAGATTAAATTTCCAAGATCCACTGACTTTTCATCTACGACTGTCAATTAACACACATAATACGTCAAACAGCCAAACGTATCATGTGAGTCACGCTTCAACATGATACGTGAGACAGGATCACGTATTATGTTTCGTGGGCCTATAAAAGCGACGCAGGACAACAAGTCTCCCTTATTGTATGAGTAGAAGGAGAGAAAAAGTAGAAAGAAAGAGCAAAAGATAATTAAGGGGATTTTTAGTAGCAATGAAAGTTCAATATGATTGAGAACAACAATATCTACTGAAGATCAATGCGGACACATTGCAAAACTGGAGACATAGGTAATTTAATAAATTAATTTTATTTCTTAACATTATTATTGTTAAATGATTTAATTTTGTGTATTATATAGTAATTAGTTAGAAAATTTAACAAAATAGCATTAGCTAAATTAAAAAAAAAATCTCCCAATTCATGGATAGGGATTCGAACAATACTAAATAATAAGTTAACTACAAAATCATAAAAGATATAACAATTTCAAATGCGTAATTAAATTTTATCTTCGTTCATTTCTTTAGAAATCACTTCATTATAAGGCTTATAGTCTGCAATTGGACCATACAGTTGAAGCCTCTACAACCTTAACCAAGTTCTCTCAAGATCGATCCACTGGTCCCTACTTCACAATTTACTCATTACAAAAAATTTGGCCTAAAATAACACTTATTTTTTGGAACATATGAAAGTGTCACTTTTATACGCACATGCAACATTTTTGTTAAATGTGTTGCCTTTGATATCTAAAATATGTTGTCTCTTATCCAAAAGCGTTGTCTTAGACAATGGAGCACATTTGTTATAGCAATGCTATGAAAAGTGATGTATCAGCTTAAAAATGTACCCTTTGTTAAAAAAATGTTGCCTTTGACAATTGGCCATATATGATATAAAGACTCTTCAAAAAGTGATCCCTTAACATAAAAGAATGTAACCTTTGCTATATCAAAGACAATACATTTAAAAAAGTGTTGCTTATGTGTGTATAAGCAACACTTTTGATGGTAGCCAAACTAAGTGTTTTTTAGGCAAAAATTTCTTGTAATGACTTCTCTAAGATTTTCATTTTGCGTTGGACTTGGCATTGAAATTATTCTTATACAAGAAAGTACCATCCCATCAAAAACTTGAAGGATGGTTGATCCTTCATAACTCAATTGCCCCTGCCCTAGAGCTACAAATACCTTCACAACACGAAGGTTAGGAACTTACTATGGCAATCAAACATCATCATTGGTATCAATTCTGCAACTTTTATATCGGATCACACCTTGACTGATCAATATAGGTAGTCAATACATCATTTGAGTTATTTGCTTGTTTTCTTCCTTAATTTGTGAAGAATTTTGCTATGAACCTCAAAAAGACTCATAGATGAATGCACATTAATAAGTATTGGATTCTAACTACAAAACTTGACTCCATCTTGTGAATTTTGATTAATCTCACTATTATAATGAATAAGTAAATAATATCTTCTTGATATTTTTCTCACAAACATTAAAAAAAAAAAAATCATTCAAACACAAGGTGTGTATTTTGAGCCAAAGGCTTTGGGAGGGTTCATTTTATAGGCAGAGATCATCATAATATGTCGCATTGTTAACATATTAATTGACAGAAAATGTCTGACCTTCAGTTTAATCCAATTAATACGTCGAATGGTACGACATATCATGTTTTATATGACTATCTGTATCACTTAATTCGTGACATTGGATCACATACTGCTTTTATAAAAAACTAAATGTATATTACTGAATAATATTAACAGTGGCCTATATCAATATATAATCAGTTTTTTTTTGGTAAAAAACCTGTTGCTCTCTTCCTCTTTTCCCTGTCTTATTTGTTTTTCATTCTTTTGGGAACTTGTAGCTGTGTCATCCTAACGTGTGGTCATGGTCAGATATTCCAAAATTAAAAAAAGTGAAATGTTATGCTTTAATATCTATAGCTTATAAGTTTAGAGAATTCTCAGCTTTACACAATTCTAACATCTTATTTTTACATATATTTATAATAAAGTTTGTGAAACCCATATATAAATGAGTATATCATAAATAAGGATTATGGATCCCACTTTTTATTGTGAGTGTGTGTAAAAATTCCTCTAAGTTATAACACTTCAAAGATCTGTGTACAATTAACTTATGTAAGTGAGCATATAATTATACGTGTAATGATAATATAATTTCGTTCATATTAAACTTTACACGTGGTAACATATTAGCCATTCAAAACACAATTTAAAGTTAAAAGTATATAAACACTATAAAAACACTTATTGAGATCTTGTCACATGCCAATTCACCATAAACTCTAGTCTATATTAATATTTTTCCCAATTATATTCCAAAAAGAAAATTGAGCATACAATAATGATATAAGAGTAGATTATTACCTAATAGCGTTTATACATCTTTTTAGTAATAAATTAGAAGATATTTCTAAATTCAAAATTTTACTCATACAAAATTGAGTTTTAATAATTTATACAATATTTAAGAATCATTCAATAGAAATAAATAAAATTTTAAACAAAGAGAATTTTTAGAAATATTATTTAATAGGATTTAATATGCTCATTAACTAATAGCTAATGTATATTATCATAAAGATAATATACTATCAATTTGACATTTACACAATTCATCAAATTAGTAATAAATTTAGACATGATTAATAATATGTCAGTTTGTATCCAAAGTGGTGAGTGGTTTGGGTACTATGGGTAATGGGTATGCATACGTCTTAAACTCAAATCTCATTACGATCAACATAACTTTAATGAGACTGAAAAATATTAATAACCAATTATATAGAGATAAAGAAAATGTAAATTATAGTCCAGATAAAGGGAAAAGAAAAAGGTGAATTATAGTAATTATACTAATTTTTTGGTTGGTTTCTTATGATATGTAATCCTCATTTCCAAGTAAAGAAAGAATAGTTTCTATGGTAAACATAATTTATAATACTTATAATAAAATAAAAAGGTTAAAAATTATGTGTAACAAAAAAAGATAAATTGAGATTCGTAATCACGCACTAGAAAAGAGTGCACGGATAAGTTTTGTACTTGATTTCATAAAACAGCTGTCAACTTTTATTTTTTGTTTTCGAAAATAAATATTTGAAACTATTAAAACTATAAAATTTAATATTTATTTTCTATTTTTTATTTTCTGTCCTCAGTATTTTTTTTCATAAAATTTTAAAAATAAAAAATTGAAACTAGTTTTCTAAAAGTTATCCATCATATTTAAAATCACGTGCTTCATTAGGGTTATAGGGTGGTTGAAATTAATTTGGCATTTACCACTACTTTTCTTGAAGCTTTACATTGTGTTTCATTAAGGAAAGATATTATAATTGGAAAGAAGTAACTGGAAAATGAAGACTTATTTGTGTGATTATTAAGAGAACCAAAAAAAAAATCTACTAATCATTTATATAATAAAAAATAAAATAAAATTCTATACACCAATAATATAAATTTTTTTATATAATCATATTATCATATATTAACACATTAATAAAAATAATTAAATCTCATCTCTATTACCGGAGGAAAAAGCAAACTAGATTTTTTCATTTGTGACCATGTTCTCGTCGCAGGAGGACGACGAAGCAGTGTGTGTTTAATAAATGTTCATTGCCCCACGTGGGAAAAGTTGAACCAGAGGTTCATGAAAATAATAGTTTCTAGGATAAATTACATTCATCTTCTTTGATATTTGTGGAAATATAACTCACATTCTCTCTATTTATTCACCTTACTCACCCCTTTATTCAAATTTTAAGTATTTATATTACAATTTCACTTATTCATAAAACACTAATAATAAACTTAACAGAATCATATTTTGATATTAACTATTTTTAATTAATAAAATTATAAAAATATCTTAAATTTAACAAATTTATACATGTATTTTTTATAATCTTACTAATTAAAATAGTTAATATCACAAAATGTCATTTTATTACGTTTATTAATAATGTTATTGAATGATGAGTTAAACTATAATATAAATACTAAAAATTGAACAAGAGGGATGAGTGTTACCTTAACAAATAAAAGGGGTATGAGTTACATTTCCATAAAATTCAACTTAAGGTAAATGTAATTTACCTAAGTCTCTGCTCTCATTCATTTGTCGGTCATTATCATGTATAGACTTTTTTTTTCTTATTTTATTTCTTAAGCCCCCTTTTTTTTGTCGAAATTAAAGCCCCATGAAATTTAGAATTCAATCAATTCATGTATAATTGAATTTAATCAACATTGTCTATCCTATCACGCTTTGTTTAGAGAGAAATTGAAGATGGAAATTGACATAAATCTGTGTGATATGGACTGGATTATTTGTCCTGGGTGTGAAAAGGAAAGAAAGTTGGTGGCGGAAAAGGGCGAATGGAATCTCTTGGCAAGAGTTTCCACAATGTATCGGTGGCTTGGCACTGTTTCCATCTGCAATCTTTGACCTTGCCATAAAAAAGTGACCCTGGTAGCAAACGCCCCATGCTGGTATAGTGACGCTCTACTAGTTGCATATATAACGACTGAAAAGGGTCTTGGAATGCCATGGTATTATTTGAGTGTCTTTTTCCATCAATAAACAGTACTACTGTTACTGTAGAACAGAAGAGAAGCAAGTAAGAAGTAAGATTCATGTGTCGTCGTAACTTATGATTTGATCTGTTCATCTACGCTGGCCGTGACCTGATTGGTGCATGTGTTGTCTTGGTTCTTATCCTTGGCCCTTTTGTTGTTCTCAGATTATACACTAGGTTTCTAATCATCCATTATCTTTTGTCTCCTTTCCCTTGGAACAAACTTACACGGACCATATTAATAATTATTCCAAGACACAAAAAAAAGGGAAAAAAAAAAAGAAAAGGGTTGGAATAGGAATGATGCGGATGTGATATAAAGCAAGATTGTCTGGTTTCATTCCATAAACCTTGGTATCCTAAATTCTATCAGAAATGAATTTATTTTTTGTTCATTTGAGATGGCTTAGGCTTTAGTATATTGGAGGTAGATATGATGAGTGAGATTAGGTAAGCCCAGTGCTTAACAGAGAAGAATACATATCATAAACCTGCAAAAGGACAGATTCTATTAAAATAGAGGGACCAACTGGAGTAAGACGGAAATCATACAGTGACCCTACTATCTTTGCATAAAGTCACATTTTATTGCCAATTGACTCAACAATTTTTTTTTCAAGTAAATAAATAAAAGCGCACACACACATATATATATATATATATATATATATATATATGGATTCCCTGGCTTCTCGTAATGAACTTGGGTCACTGATCGAGGATCGAGAATTGATTAATCATTTATAAATAAGTCCAAAATTAGTATAGAAAAGCAAGATTTAGTGATATTACCATCTTCAATTACCACGTCAACCGAAGGATTGATGGTTTTTACCTTTTACTGTTTAATGTGGAACCGCACATTGCACAATATAGTAAGCTAGATGGAAATTTGCCAGTGCCAGATTCCAAGCATAGCGTTACCCTATTAACCCAAATGTGACATAATTTATCCAGTACAAAAATCACAGATATAGTAAGCTCTAAGCTATGATACTGGGCCCTAGATGTGTTAGAAGTACCATTTGGATTTTCTACCATTCGGGAGAGGTGAGTTTTCACCATTAGAAGCAAATGGTACGCACGTGGTATATCTTAATCTGCATTGTACTCCAATCCAATAATCCCTTGGATGCTCTTCGATGTTCATGGTGTATATTTTGTACTGTGTCCCCTCAAGCTTGAGTATTTCACTTTCAGCATGTAATTTTGATGCCTCAGATATCTTTAATAAGGAAATTTAAGCACATGAAACGTTTTGTATTTGGAAAGGAAGTGCAAGATAACATGAATGAGAATTCAGGGCCTGGCCAAGTAAAATCTCTTTCAAAGGCCATGCCTGCAGAGCACTTTAGCATTAAGAGAATGTTATAACCTTTTTGCACAGAGATATAACCACCAGTCTATTGTTTACTCTTTTCCTGTAAGCACATTTGCTTTTTGTTGGCATTACACTAAAGTCGGTGCTTACCAGTGGTTTCTCTTTATGAAACATAAGCCTGTCTAGCTCCAATAGCGGTGTTTAATCTTTTAGTTACATATCTCCCATTTGTTGGAACTTTATGAGCTCCCAAATTTCAACTAAAAAGTGGAAGAAACCATAATAATAATTGAATTAGACGGAATTGGGATTTAGGAGGAGAACAAAAAAGGACAGCACAACAGAGATTTTTACCAAGTGCATGTGTGCTGTATTTTTCACAAGATTGTGACAGAGGTGTTCAGTAAAAAACATTATAGAAAAGACAGGCATCACAGCTGAGGGAATTGGTTTTGCTGGTAGTTGCAGAGCACACGCAAAAAGTTTATAGACAAGCAAAGCAATGGGAGAGGGAGCAGGCCGTATTTGCTGTGAACCATTAATGGAAACAAATTAAAAGGGTAATGATTAAAGTATGATTAGTAGAAATTAAGATTAACCTTTTAACTTGAAAGGACAGCACTAGCATCTTTCTATGGCAGCATGGTAGTGCAGGCATAATCTCTCCCTTCATCAAATTCTCTCTCAGACTCACTCTACAGTCCACACTAACTGACACTGCAGTACACACACGCACACATAGCCAACTGGCAATATTGATTCATTCGCATAAAGATAAAATAAGAAGGCGAAAGGAGTGAGCAAAGGGACAAGCAGTTTAGAATTCCAGTGTGATTCATCTCTCTCTCTGTCTCTCTCTCTCTGCCTCATTTTGTTTCTCAATGATTTTTTTTTAATTTTATTTTTTCTCCCTTTCCATACTGTTTCTCTTCTTCTACTTATACTGAGAAGAACCACACTAATAAGCACAAAGGTAGAGACAGAAAGAGCGCAAGATACCTCTGCCTCTATAGCTCCTCTCTACCACTCTATTCTCTTACACTTGATCACCACACTAATATATAGAGAATCTATATAAGAGTGCTAATCTCAGTGCTTAGTGGTTACTGTTAGAAAGAAGAGTTAAATGGATATAACAAGTTCAAAATACAATAGTGGGAGTGAATCTGGTTGGACTCATTACTTGGACCAATCCTCTCTTTCTGAAAAGCATTTGCATTGGACAAGTGGGATAGTGGACTATGAAGGAAAAGGAGCAAGAATAATGGTGGAGGAGGAGGAGGAAGAAGAAGATTTATCCATGGTCTCTGATGCTTCTTCTGGACCTCCACACTATCATGAAGAGGATTATCAAGGCTATTGTGTAAACTGGTATCCCTCTACTTCCCAATACACCAAAGAATCCGAAAAAAAGAAGAAGGTCAAAGAATATGGTAGAAATCAACAGCCTTCAACTCTTGATGATACTGCCAGTTCCCCTTTTGATAACTGCCCCAAGGCAAGTTAACAACTCTGATTTTTCTTTAGTTGGCAATGTCGTTGGCATAATATGTCTCTATAGTTTCACCTTAGCAATAATTCTGATTTTTTTTTTGTGTTAATGAATTATTTTCTTATTGAACAGAAGAAAGTTGGTTTCTCAGGGAATGGAGCAGTGGAGAAAGCACTGGATTTTCTCAATGTTTCTCTGCATCAAAAGTAAAGGTACATACGCTCAGCAGTTTTATTATTAATTCTTCAACCGCATTATATGCTTATTGCCCAGTTGCACATTTTACTGTGTTGAGGGAAACTTGTTACTGTCTGCAGAGAAAGCCCAAGTTCCAGAAGCATTTCAGTTTCTGTGAGCACTCTCTTGGAGGAAAACAACCTTCAGAGGAACCAGGTGATCCGTAGTCTCTCCTCCCAGAAAATGGCTACAATATTCAAGGAAATAAGCTAACAAGTGTGTCATATGTTGGATTGTTTATCTCCTCGTTGAGGTGGTTTCGATGAACAAGAAAGGAACTGAAGAATTTCTGATTAGCTTCTAGACTGTCTCTGCCACTGCATTGTTTTCAAAAGAGAGACTAGGGGGGTGTCAAGGGATATAAGCTGTTCAATGTCAAAGAAACTGAAAAAGAAGAAGAAGAAGAAGAAAAGCTCTTTTGGTGATATTTTACTCTTTTTTTTTTTCTAAATATGCTGCTGTGCCACTGCCAATGCAGTTGGGAACAACCTAAGAGAATATTAGAAACTGAACAAGGTTTCTGTCTTCTATTATCTTTGTTGTCATCAGTGGCAGGTATCTATCTATCTCTGGGACCTCTTCATGGTCATCAGATTCTATTCTCAAACTCTGCCTCGGATGGTGGTGCTTTTCCTTTTCCCTATTATTAACAAACACCAAACTAATTCATTTTAACTTGTTCAAAAGAAATCCTCTAGACAGCCAAATAAAACCTTCCCATCAAAACAAAAGAACTCAACAAATGCATTATCATTTTTATGTAGTCTCGAGAATACTAGCATTAAGGTAGCAGCTCACACATGACAGCAGAAAACATTAATTGATAAACATACCATTTTACCAATCCAAGCAACCAGAACCATAAGGGAAAAGAGAGAGCTACGTCACTAGTCGATGGCTACCACAAACCAAGCAATGCATACATGAAAACAAAAGGCCTGGTAATAAATAGTGACCCACATTATTAAGTTCAGCTATTGCCAGGCTAGCTCTCAACCACTTTGGGTGGGAAAATATGGTAATCTAGGCTGCTAGGCGCCCAAAATGAACAAGGTATCCAAATGGAACCAACAGCCAAGCTTCATTTTCTGCCGAAAAGGGCAACCCCACCATCTTCTGATTGCTACCCACTTATAATGTGATCCATACATGACACTGGTACAATTATTGATTTTGTTTTGATACGATATCCAACAGGATCTTTTTATTCAACATTGTTGTGTGTATATCATCCTCAGACTCAAACAACGCACGGATCTATTATATATAAAATATTTTGGATGTTAGGAGATGGACAATCAATCAATAACCCCCCCCCCTGCTTTTCTTGGTCATCCCTACTTTATTGTGTATTAATTCTAACTTCTAATTCTAAATCACCTTTGGTTTAGCTTTTTTTTTTCCCTTCAAATTACTATGGTTTGAGAATTTCTAAATTATATTGGCCTTAGCATGTTACACCTAAACAAATAATGGTAGCATGCATTGCGGCATTATCCATATAGGAACAGAGGAGACGCAGAAACAAATCGTCGAGACATTTGATTGTAATATGAACGAGCGAATAAAAAGTGAAACACAAAGAAAAAGTACGTCCGCATCAGGTACTGTGTCACACACTAATCTTATCCTTAATGGCGAGGAAAAGTATATTCTTTCATGGGACCTGCAGCTGGGTCAAACCAGGTTCTGTCAACCAATTGCCCTATACTTTCCAGTCTTTGTGGATGCAATGATCCAAACTCTGTTCTCTTCTCTCACGTTTGGAGCTTTTTGTTTCCTTAAGACCAAAAATATGATATTTACTTATTCGATTATATTATTTCTTGTGCAATGTCCGTTTGATTTGAATCTTGAAAAATTATAAAGATCTTTCTAACACCAAGAGTCTTGCGATAGTTATGTGAAAGATCATACGTGACATAACAGTTTCGAGGAAGTAAGATAGTCATTGGACTCGGTTTCAACTTACAAATAAAAAATTACGTAATTATTAACCTTGAGAACTATTTAAGTAATGCATTAAAAATAAATATTTAATTAAATCCTTCTTAATAACCGTTTTTTTTTTGCTCAAGTTGGATTTGAATAGGGTGTAAAGTGAAAAATTTCATTCTTAGATCAATAAAATTAAATATGGACCTCTTTTTCACTTCATTAATCTAAGGATAAAATTCTTTATTTTACTCTCTAAAGATTTTAAACAATGTCCATAAAATGTCAAATAACTAATTTTTCATGAAAAAATAAAATAACAATTATATTTCACTAGTAGATTGACTATCAACCCACAATTTTTTCAACATAAATTTTAAAATTCATTATTTTATTTTTAAAATGAAATTAAAATTCTAGTGAACAAATTTATATATTTTATATTTAATTTATTATTATATTTTTTATTTATAAACTTAACAAAATAAATTTTGACAAAAAACATTGCATAACTCCGCTTAACTTCCAACATGTGGGTATTACGCATGCAAGAGAAAATTGGATTTGATCCTTTGCTTTAACCAGTTAAAGCGATCACTTTAGTCCTTAAACCCCTAAAATTGGTGGAGTTCAAGACCGATTAAAACCAAGAAAACCAATGGACTTGGTTCCGTGTAAAGGTTGGTTCAGCCTTTGACCTAAAAAGAAAAGGCCAACGTTGCAAAGTTCTCATTACATCTCTCTCTGCCACTCATCAGATCGCCTTCTCTCCGTTACGAAGCTGCGTTGCTCGCCCAGCTACTTCGCACTCCGCTTTTGCTTTGCGCGCTGGAGGTGTCCTGTTTCCTTTTATCTTTCTTTTTGGGGTAATTAGAAGAAGGAAATAGAGGAGTTAGAGTAGTGTGATGTGATGATGGGATTGGTAAATGGTAGTGTTGGGGTAATGGTGGAGAGAGAGAGAGAGAGTTCTTTTAGTTTTTTAATGGTGGTGGTGGAGTTATGTGAATGTGGAGGAGAGTGCAATTGGGTTTGGGATATATTTGAATTGCATTTGGGTTGAATTTCATTAATTTGAGATATTCATTCGATCAAACTAAACACACATTTGTCATCAGTCTGGTAATAGTTTTTTATTTTTAGAAATTGTTACAATAATTTAATTTATTCCTCTATTGTGTGTATATATTTATGTATATTTTATTATATTTTGGTTGAACCCTAATTGAACCATTTAACCTTTAAACCTTTGAATCAATGCCTTAAACTATTCAGTGCCGCTTTCACTTTCTCTTTCTTGGTATTACAAGAAATTTAAAACTTAGACACCAAAAAGCAATTAAAGTGAGGAATCTCTTTTATTGGATTTAATAGATTAATAGATGTAACGCACAGATAATTCAAAATATAACTTATAAAAATATTAATCACAAAATAATTTTGCTTAAAATCTAATTGAACATAATGAGAAGTTAATGATTGTTCAAAAGCAATTATAAGTTAAAGTTGCAAACTACAACTTAATGAAACAATACTTTATGGATTTATTTTTTTTAATGCCCAAAATCTAATTCAATTTAATATTTACAAAAATTATAAATTAATGAAAAATCCATTTGTGAGGATATAGTTTTTACTTTAGTTTTAAAATATTAAACCATACATTTAAATTTACTGTATCAGTATAAATTCATTACATAAATAAACATTTATTTTTTTTGTCCTAAACCAGGCTTTTTTTGGATCAGCAATCAGACACAATTATATGTCAGATCAGTGATGGGCCATTGGGCCTTACTTTCATCTACTAAGCCGATTAGCCCAGTGGCCACCGCCTGGTGCAACTTATATATAGGCCTTGCCTGGCCGCGGTCTGAATCACACCATTGCCATATTCATTTTCCTTTGTGAGACGAGCCAGACGAGCACGCTCTCTCAAAATATAGTAAAAACAAGAACAGCATCTTTGATGTTCCGGCGTTAAGATTTTTACAGAGGCCAACATCAAGAATTGTTCCAATGTTCAAAGAAAACAGAAGAATGGTGGTTTTTTTTTAGATCCTATTAATGCGATTCAAGTATATTTGCAATATGTAGAAAGATCAAAATCAAGATTGCACCATTGTTCAAGAAAGGGTAAGAGGTGTCTTGCTTTTATTCACAGATATATGCAACAAGCAAAAGATTGGTAGAGTAGAAGGTGGCTTGAACTGAAAGTGAAGGAATCATGGCCGGCGATGAACGTAATATTCAAATTCTTGGATTTAGCCAACCTTGAGGGTTTCACGTCATGTAACTCGGGTGGGGATATTCATTCATCAAGAACAAGCACTGTGCCTAGAAAATAGCAATCAAACTCAAACTCAAGAAAGAGTGTACAGTCACGCAAATTCAATTCATCACAAGGAGGAATTTACCCTTCTTTTGTTATATATAGATCACTGATCCATTGGAATTTTCTTTAGATTTTTTTTATAACATATATTCTTCAATTCACTTTCTTGAAAATAACCAGTAAATAATACAAATTTTACGCACGTTTTCTTGAAAATATACTCCACTTCTTGGTACCTTGATTATCTCATGATCGAAAACTGTAGGTGTGCCTGAGGAATGAAAGTGAAGCGGCGATGAAAACAACCTGATTCTTTGAAAGTCGATTGTCGTAGATTGTGTCGTGTTTACATTAGAATGCAGTAATCTCAGCATTAACGTGTTGTTTCTTCCCTTGGCGCATTCTCATGAATAGTGCAAGAGTTTGGATATTAGATTTTAATCCTTTAGCATAGATTTGATTTGATAGAATTTTGGTTTGGAAAATGAGAAGAGATTCATATTGAGGGTGTTTGCCTTGCCTTAATTACCAAACAGATACCGAACAGTTACCTAAAATGCCTGCTAATGTCAACCCCTCCAGACATATATAACACATGAACTAATTTATTCTTACTCACCTAAAAAAATTAATTTATTCTCTGTATCAGGTCAAGATGCAAGAAAACATAAGATTAATACAGCACGTACATTTGAACAGGAAAAAGAAGGAGAAAGAAAGCTACCCTGATAGTATTTCATGGAGCTGAGCTGAGGGAGTGTTACTTCTATGGTCACTGTCAGACTATGTACTCCTATGTTTCTTTTTTATCGACAAAAGTTTGTCAAATTACATAAAGAAAACTCAACTGCCTAAGAGACTGTCACTTAAGAGGATGTTTGAAAATTCCTGAAATTAAATTTTTTGAAGAAATTGATTTTTTTTTTTAATTTGGAAACAACATAATTAGAGGAATTGAAATTTAATGAGAATTAAAATATATTAAAATTATGTAATTAAAATTAGACTCATTTAATTTGGTGTAAAAATTGAATTTCAATAAATAAAAATAATAAAATAACTTTACTTTAATATAATGTTTTATTTCTAACCTATTAATGAAGGATAAAATAATAAAAATAATAAAAATAATTTATTTTTAGACTCATTTCAAATCAAGAAATTAAATTTAGTTATTTAATTTACTAACTCATTCCAAACATAAGAATTTAATTCAATTTATCTCAGGAAATTTCCAAACTGTTAACTGCTTATAAGGGGCATGTAGAACTTCATAGATTGTTTTTCAAAGGATGGAGAGGGTAATCCGGGATTTTTTCAGAGTGTAGTAACAGTAAACAATAGAGATTACTTTTAATGAACCTGAAATTTCTTCCCTTTTTTTTTCGGTCGAGTCGTTGATGCTTAATTGAAGATGAACCTTTCTTTTTGGTGTCAACACAGAACATAAAGCAATGTTAACCCAATTCCCAGGTTTTCGGCAAGCAGAACGAAGTAAAAGGTTTACGGAAAACCTGAAGCCCAATTAGATGGCCAATCCAAATAAAGTCGCAGTTCATGTTAATGGCACTTGCTAGAGCCCAAAGTGTGGTTTGTGACCGAGGTTATTTCAGTGTGCGTTAGCGTTACGCATTGCAAGTTTCAGGTTATAATCCAAGCCCAGGAAATGGGCTTTAGAAGACAAATGGGCTGATGTAAGCCCAATACGACGGTGCTTGAATGTAACGGCTGTGCTGCACCTTTAACTCCTCGCGTCACACTCTGGGGATTGCCGAACTTGGAGGTTCTGGAGTTTCAGGAAAATCTTTATCTATTCGGTATGGTATCAGCATCACTGCATCAGTATCAGCAATTCAGCGCAAGAGAGAGACGAGCCCTCACTGAAAATCACGAGATTTAATGATTGACAATTAGTCATGAAATCCAGTTGCACCCTTTATCTTTCTCTCTGAAGCTCTAAAAGCGAAGTAACGCAGATCCAATTCTCCATTCTTCCATGGAGGACGCATTTGCCAGATCTATTCCCGAGGTGATTTTCTACTTCTTCTCTAACCTTTGGTTCCACCTACAAACCTCAAATCTCATCCTAACTCACCATTACTCTTTCTCCGAATCTGGAAGCGAACATTAGATACATATATTCCTTTTTTTTTTCAAAAAAAATGAAATACGAATTTCGTTAATCCGAAGCTGTTTGGAATGTGAATTTGTACTATTTTCTGTTGATGTGGTATTGCGCTCACACATGAACATCGAGACGGAATAGAAACGTGATAGATATTGTTGATAGACTATTATTCTGAGCTACATTTGTTTTGAGTAGTCAAAGCTTCACATAATCAGCATGCATATACCTCTTGCTCAACTCTGATTCGGTTCATTTGGAGATTACTCGAGTTAACTTGTGTTATAAAATTGCTCATCGTTTATTTCTTCGGTATATCGTTTTGATTTTCTCTTTTCTGGTTGGTTAGGTCCTTGATTACTTTGGTGTAGACCCTATAAAAGGTCTATCGGATTCCCAGGTACTTCAGTTTTCTTTTCTTTTTCTTTTTTTTTTTAATCTTTTTTCGTTATCAGATTTAGCAGTACGATTTTACTTTCCTTTTCACATCTTCGTTTATTCCCGATCATGTTGTTCACGGTTCCGAATAAATAAGTTACTCTTCTTTTCCAGGTGGTACAACATGCTAGACTGTACGGTACAAACGGTATGTCTTCTGTACATCCATGCGCTGATATGTAACCTTACTTCGGCAATTTTTTGGTTTAGGATATATCAGCAATTTTGATTTTTTGCTATTTTAACTGTCTGTTAACATTTCTTTCCTTTCTCTTGCTGCATGTAAACGTTTGGTATTCAGTACTGCCTGAAGATAAAAGTAAGTATATGGTAGTTGTATTTCTTACTTTTGCTTTTGTTTATGATATACCGTGCTATGCTATCCATAACCTTTAACTTTTAATTGCTAAGTACAACTTGTATGGTTAAAATTGATCATAGCTGCATATATTTCACCAAAATGGTTCCTTATTATAATTGATAAATGGAACTGTTTAGTTTTTGGTATTTGATTTGACTAGTCAATGATCGACATCAATGCAAGTTGCAGGAACATAATTTAGGTTATATTTACAACATATTATGATAGATGGGAAGCAATTTGTGGATCATTCAAAATGTCTATTAACAATTCTGTAACTGGTATAAACCTCGTTTCATATATAATATATTACTGCAAATTGAGGTGTTCACAGTTTGGCTCTAGTCTTTGATGTGTGTTGTAACAAATTTGTTTGACGTGTTCTCGGTTCTCACTCTAGTTCATTGTCATGTGTACCTTTGTTTTGCTGTAACTATTTTGTCTAATGAAATAAAGTCAGTTGATTCTGATTGTAGTTAAGTAATTCCTGTAAAATCTAATATGCAGGAGCTCCTTTTTGGAAATTGGTTTTGAAGCAATTTGATGATTTGCTTGTGAAGATACTAATTGCAGCTGCGCTTATATCATTTATTCTGGCTTTAATTAATGGAGAAACTGGATTAATGGCATTTCTGGAGCCTTCTGTAAGATATGTTTGCTCTGTTTGATATTTTTGTGAACAATAGTATTTGTTGAAGAATCATTTTTGCTAATTGGTTCATATTTGAACTGATAAACTGTTGGCAAATGGAAGACTTGGTAAAGTGCCTTGTAAATTAATGTTTCTGAGTTAGATAATGTACTTATTTTCTATATGATTGCACTATTTGTTTTCTAATAGATAAAAAAAAGAAATTTGATTAACAAGAAAAGAAGAATAATATATAGAGCATAGAGGACAATAGGTCTTCAAAACAAAAAGAATAAACATACTATTGCACTATTTGTTAAGTCAGGTTTGTCAAATAGGTAACGCTATCATGTGTTAACTTCACTACATGTTCAGGTTATTCTGATGATATTAGCTGCAAATGCAGCTGTGGGGGTGATTACGGAAACAAATGCTGAAAAAGCTCTCGAGGTAAATTTGAAAGATTAATAATATTGACCACCAAACAATCTTATTGACGATGATTTAATTATTAGAATTTTCACAGGTTTTGGATACAGTTTTCCTAAATTTGAGCTGATTCTTGTTTCTAATTTTTCATTGTGTGCCTAATCGAAACCTGTTACATGTGCTCACTTTTATCTATTCCCTTCTTTTTATGTTATCTTAGGAGCTACGAGCCTATCAAGCTGATGTGGCAACTGTTTTGAGAAATGGTAATAGAAACTGCTATACCTGTCTGATTCTTTTTAGCCTGAGTAGTACTTAGTGATTTGATGGACTTTCCTGATCATGACATGTTTGATGCTAATTGAACTCTGTATCTTCTGTAAAAAAATTGTTCTCTGTATTCTGAAGAGACCTCTTGATCATTTGCGGAAGAAAGAGGTTAAAGAATGGAAACAAAGAAACTAATAAAACATTAGTGAAGTGTAGTTTTAATTGTTAGATTCTGTGTGTTCAAAGTGTTTTATTTGTTTTCTGTCATCTGCCATGATGATTATATTATGGAAATCTTTGTTGAATTGGTAAAAGCTTGTCATCTTGAAGTTCAGAGAGTACAAACTTTGAAGCATTGTAGAGTCTGTTTCTTGCAGGTTGTTTTTCTATACTTCCTGCCGCTGACCTTGTTCCTGGCGATATTGTGGAAGTTTCTGGTGAGCTCGTTGTGCAATGCTAACAAATAAGCTGGTTTGTTTGTGTATTTGATCCTGTAATGCTGAAAGTTGACACTTTTTTGGTTTTGAATTAAATAGTGGGCTGCAAAATTCCTGCTGATATGAGAATGATTGAGATGCTAAGCAATCAAGTCCGTGTTGATCAAGCTATTCTTACAGGTATGCCTGCTGTATTTATCTTACACTCTGAATGGAATTGTTGCATGTTTGTTACTAGTTACTACAATAATTTCCAATTACTTCTCATGTGTCTTAGAAGTGATAAAATGTACCACATTATATCTGATACACCCATGGGTTGGCATTAGCAGCCATTTAGGTAACTGTTTGGTAATTATTTATATATTTGATTTGTCTGGATCAAGTCTACTGATCCATAAGAGGAGAGATCTTGTAGGTGTCATTTGTTCTTACTAGGGTTGATGGTATTGGTAATTTATTCTTGTTGACAATCCATAATTTAGCTTGTCAGTTTTGATAACTTGACTACTATTGTAAACGCGTTGATAATTTCCATTTGTAACTCACTATCTACTTCAATGAGCCTTCGATATTAGGCTGTGCCAATAATAGAGAGTAGCTATTATTGTTGGACCCTATGCCTGGCAAAAGCACGTGAGGATACTTTTACCTGTATTGTGCATTACATGATTGATTTGGTTAGGATGTTCATAAAAACATGTTTACCTTCTCTGTCTCTCTCCCTGCATATTTATATGTGCAACTTGTATGCATGTCTGAACTGATATGTTGTTTATTGCACCCATATAGATTAGTTGTATTTATCATAAAGAGGCACCTCACTAATTTAATGTGTGATCAAAATCTTTTATTGTAGGTGAGAGCAGCTCTGTGGAAAAAGAGCTTAGAATTACCACAACAACAAATGCTGTATACCAAGACAAAACAAATATTCTCTTCTCAGTATGTTGAACTAAGTGGCTGATAAATTTTAAGAATTGTTTTTAAGATTGATAGTGTGGATACTATGTTCAGTCCTATTTGTAATATTGCATGGGGTTGTGGCACTTCTCTTAGATGTAATATAGCAGAATTCCTTGTTCATGTAGCAAATTTGGTTTGGTTACTTATTAATGAATTTTCCTAATCACCAAAAAAGTTAAGAGTTGTTTCACTGTGCCAATTTAGCTTATAATTAAACATTTCAACTATTGGTTTAAGTGGGTATGAAGCTTGATGGTCACATAATGTAGAGGGGCTATCTTAAATGACTCAACTCCGTTATGCAAAATAGAGGCAATTTGATCCTGGATGATATATTGTTTTTTGCTTTGTCACATCCATTCTCTCTCAGTGCTGATTGAATTGTTTTAATGTATCCGATTTTTATGATTAGTGGCTGTTGCTTCAGATACATGTGGGCATTAAACAGGCCTACAAACATGCAGGATTACACATGCTCACCGCTTATATGTTTCATATGATTTTTGTGATTATTCTTTTGACAACTAACAATGTTGTTTATTTAAATTTGACATGTATATACTTGTATTAATAATTATATTCCTATTTTGATCATATAAATTTCATATGTATATCAAAGCTGTTTGTCAATGTGATGCAATTGTTTCAATATTGTTGCCACCTGAGTGTGCTGTAAATGTAACATTTGCAAATACAGCATTCTCATTTTCACTGGGGTGTATTTTGTTTCAATATATCCTGGTTATGCATATTTAATAGGCAAGAATAAAAGGCCACTATTTCTTGAAGTCTGGGAAGCTTTATACCAGAATTGTTTTTTTTTATTTTATTTTATTTTTTCAATTTTCAGGGAACAGTTATGGTTGCTGGTAGGGCAAGAGCTGTTGTGGTGGGAGTTGGTCCTAACACTGCCATGGGCAGCATACGTGATTCAATGTTGCGAACTGAGGATGTAAGCATTGAATTTTGCTCATATCAATGCTTTTGCTTATATCTTTACTTCATGGCATTTTCTTCTGCTGACATTCAGATAATTTTTAGTTTCTTAATCTGTAAACTAGCAGCAGTCAATTTCTTTTGTGGTCATTTAAGAGTAAAATGATGCTGTGATGTATATGTATATGTATCTACCTGCATTAAATCTCACCCTCCTATAAATTTAAGTCGGGAATAAGGTAGTCTTGCATTGGTCCCTGGTGATCATAACTGACAAGGTAGCATTATTGACCAATTTTTTTCAAAAGGAAAATGGAAAATGGAAATTGTAACTGTCTAGGATGATGAAACAGTGCTTCATTTCTATCATATAAAACATTGCTTAATTCTGCAATCTGTTGATGATATGCATAATTCCCTTTTCGTATTGCGATCCAGTGGTTGTTATGCTGTGTATGGAACTTAAGCTGTCTTGGGTGGTATGATATACAACTGAGGATGCCACATTATGTCTTCCATTAGTATTGTTAGGTGAGAGGGTAGTACAAACGAAATAAGAGCTAAGTTTGACAGACTTCTCATCTCCTTGGTGGTTGGGGGACTTATTATGGCTTTGTAAGAGCCTAATTGACAGTGTGTGCAAGACCTATGGATTGAGAAAGGTGATTTTTTAAAAACTTTTTGGTGTGTAAGAATTGACGTGATTGAAGATTGTCATGCTGCAAGTAGTCATTAGTGGTCTAAAAGGGTTTGATAGTCAAATGAAAAGCTAGGGACCTTGTTTAATTGGTCAAAGTTTTCTAATATGCAATACGTGTGCATCTATGTTCTTCCCTGATACATGGAAAGGAAAAGTTTCTTTGGACTGGTAGACACTCATCATCTGTGTTTATACATTTTTTCTTTCATATGATTGGTTGCAGGAGGTGACGCCATTGAAAAAGAAGCTGGACGAGTTCGGTACCTTTTTGGCCAAGGTGATTGGCTGATTGTCTGATTTTCGTGTTTCTCAAACATAAGCGTTGTTCTATTTGTGCATGTTTCATTGTTTTATAATAACTGATCTGATAAGCTACACAACTGTTATTGCATTTTTGTGTTACCAGCCTGGCAAATTTAGTTGGTGTCATTTCATCAACAGTTCCATTTGAAAAGTTGGAACCTGAAGTGTCTTTGATGGCAGCACTTTGCTTCATTGACATTTATTTGGCTTTTAATTTGAAAGCTCTTTTGAAGCTGGGCAGAGAATTAAAATTGTTATGATGAAGCTCTTCCTTTTGGAACCTCATTTTTCCACCTAAGAATTATCATGCTTTCGATAATCCAATATTTTAAAGGAATATTTATGTGACAAATTTTTTATTACTTAACTTTTCATTGTGAAGCCCACTTTTCTCATTTATTTTCAAATTCTGACGGCACTTTCTCAATGTTTGTGTTATCAGGTTATCGCAGGGATTTGTGTATTGGTGTGGATTGTAAATATTGGTCACTTTCGTGACCCTTCTCATGGTGGTTTCTTGCGTGGTGCAATTCATTATTTTAAGGTTCGTTCTCAAATGTGAGAACTTTTTTTTTTGGGTCAGTTTCATTAGCTGTACTGTTCTTTGTGTCAATATTTCTACTTATTCTTCTATTCTGTTATTTAAGTTTCACATCCGTTGTGCTGGCTTCTTGTGTTGTCTTCTTTTGCATGTATTGTTTTTATTTATTTTATACTTAATCCAACTTTTGGTGTAGTGTATAATTATTGTCTCCTTTTAATAATAAAAGAAGATATTATGTTGTCTCCTTAACAAGAAAATCTCTTAACTTCTAAGTCACATTCCTGCTAGATTGCAGTTGCTCTGGCAGTTGCAGCAATTCCTGAAGGGCTCCCTGCAGTTGTTACAACGTGAGTCTCAGGCCTTTTCTTTATTGTTTCTCTGTAAGCCATGATATTGTTCAGATGTTTCAATTTTGATTTATGTAAAAAATAGATATTTTTGCTTGGGTGTTATATTGAATCTAAAACTTGTTAAGTTGATGAAGTATCCTATGGTGCTTAATTTTTTGAACTAATGTCCTTTTCATTTAATATTTTATTACTCATTTATGTGTAAAAGAAAACTTGGATTTGAAATGAAACAAACAATAAGGCAACACATTTATGAGGATTCTTTTATCGAGTAATGTCCTTGAGGTATTAATTTATTTTTGTGAGCTGAAAGGTGGAGATCCTATTGAATTCCAAATTTAACCATTATTGTTTACTGAGATTCTTTGACATTTAATGACCACAGTAATAACTCTATTTATCATAAAATGACGAAAGGGAAAGAACTTCTCTAAGTTATTTCTGTGTCCTGTTGTACTTATGGCTGTTAATCAGTGTTCATTAATTTAATTGATTTTGATCACATACTGATTATTTTTTCATTTGAAAAAATTAATCACCACTTGATTTTATTACAGTCTATTCTCAATTGTGCTAGTATAAGCAGTACTAATTTCTGAATTAGTACAATTTTATTTTCTCTCACTAAATCAGATGTTATGCGATAGAATTCTCCTTAAGTATTTGCGCTAGTGGAATTACTTTGCTCCTTGGCAGTTGTAGGCTATCCTTATGTTCTGAGGTGCTATGCTTGAGTGAATTTTTTATAAGACATCAATCTGTTCTAGATTTTTTTCTTTGTCGTTTGTTATACTGACTACGTTTTATAATAGGTGTTTGGCTCTTGGAACAAAGCGTATGGCTAGGCTGAATGCCATTGTTCGGTCTTTGCCATCTGTTGAGACCTTGGGCTGCACCACTGTAATTTGCAGTGACAAAACTGGGACTCTAACTACTAATATGATGTCAGTTGCAAAGGTGAGTTTTACTTCACATTGAAACATTATAATTATTCATCTATTTATTGCACATCTGGAATATGCACGCAAATAATTGGGTTCAGATTCAGAATGTTATGAAGTTGATATGTGCAATGCTTTCTCTGCAAGATTCATGCAAGTTCAAGTTGTATGTGTCTTTTATACATGATGCAAGGGCAACAATTCTAAGGGCCTATTCGTCATGTTCTATTGAGCCTACTAGAATAAGCTAATGTAATAGATTTTGACTTAGTTGCTTGGTTCAAGTAATGTATTGTATTAGCTTATTCATTAAAACTCCCTGATACATTAAAGTGACTTAATCAAGCCTTGAAATGTGGGATCGTGCCTGATTGGATTTTAATGTTTAAAGATTTTTTTTCATTTTCTCTCTTTCTTTGTCTCTTTTGTTTTTTAATATATTTTAATCAAGTATCAAATGATAATTTTTTAAAATATATTATAATTGAATATAACAAGAAATTAAGAAATGCTAAATTAATTATAATTATAAATAATGAACATTCAAATAATAATATTTTTAAATTAAATAATTCATAAATATTATGTTTTATTATTAGTTTCCGTACTGGATTTTTTCTTGTAATTAAAATTGTTTGTGATAGCAAAAGGATAACATTATCACATATAATATAGAATCTTATACAACATCAAACCAAACATTGTACAGTACTAAAATTTTCAACAATGCTACCAACAGAATTTTGCTAGAACATGATGTGTCAAGATTTTAGGATGATAACGTGGAGACACAAAATTTGTGGGTGAAAAAGAAATGTGGTGTTTGCCCAATGCCGGGTAGTTCAATTTTTGCAAAAAGTGTCCCAAACCATTTTTCTTAAAAACTTTATTAGGCTTTATACTATTATGGTTTATATTATCTGCCTTATCCTATCAAGCAGGTCAAATGCGTCCTAAAAATTTTGTGTCCTAGTTTGTCTAAAATGTAATGCTTTTTTTTGTTATTTTAACATTTCTAGATAATATTTTTCTTTTCCCATTTTTATAAGACCTTTTTTACCTGGTTTCTCATAGACAAATAATTTAACATTTTCCTTAAGTGGAATTTCTCCTCCCTATGCTTCTGTATCCACAGGTATGCATTGTTGAATCTGCAAATCGTAGTCCTGTTGCTACTGAATACAGTGTCAGTGGAACAACATACGCACCTGAAGGCATGATTTTTGACAGTACAGGGATGCAGGTACTTTTTTCTTTTTTGTTTGTCACACTTTTTGTAATCATGGACAAGAAAAACACACGTCACCTTTGAAAGCTAATTAATCACCTAATACAAGGGGAGAAAGGGTCTACTATTCCAAAGGTGGTTAGGTTAACTTCCTCCCGTAAACATTATGCATGAATTTGAGGATATTGGATGCCAAATATGCATTGTTTTCTGGATTTTTGATAGGCATCCAGTGATTTTCTACTTTGTAAGTCTTTGTATGGGTAAGGATTGCATTGAATTGAGCCATTTCACGCACAACATGTTTATCTTCAAAAAGAACCGTAATAGTTTATTATGAGTAGTTATTTGAAGCTTTTTTTTTTTTTAATCACAAATGATGTAGCATTTGATCATTTTGCAGCTTGACTTTCCAGCTCAATTGCCATGTCTTCTTCACATAGCAATGTGCTCTGCTCTTTGCAATGAATCAACCCTGCAGTATAACCCTGATAAAGGGAAGTATGAAAAAATTGGGGAGTCAACTGAAGTGGCACTACGTGTCTTCGCAGAAAAGGTCTGTATTTTTGTACCTTTCTTTGTGTCTCCTGTTTTTATGTTAATGTTGTGTTTGAAGCTCCTTTTGGACTCAAAGTATATTTCTTGCTCATTTATTACTTTTAGGTTGGTCTCCCTGGTTTTAATTCTATGCCATCAGCCTTGAATATGCTGAGCAAGCATAAGCGTGCTTCTTACTGTAACCATTATTGGGAGGAACAATTTAGAAAGGTTTGCTTTTGCAAGTTTGTCACCTTTCTTTTACATATATCTTCATCCGTTGACATATTTCAGGAAGCTATGGATATGGAATTTATTGTATATGATTTTTTTTTTTTTGGTATATGTCTCTGCATATGTAGTTTAATGCCTTGAAATGTGATGCTTTGCAGATGGATGTTTTGGAATTTTCTAGATCGGAAAATGATGAGTGTCCTCTGCAGCCGAAACCAGTTGCATGTATTGTTCTCAAAGGGTGCTCCAGAAAGTATAATCTCTAGATGTACAACCATTCTCTGCAATGATGATGGTTCCATTGTGCCACTAACTGCCAATATTCGAGCAGAGCTGGACTCAAGGTTCCAAAGGTTGGGCTTTTATCATTTATCTGCATGTATACTCTGTAATTTTTGTATCTAGGTTAGTTTTTTCCTTCTTTGTCCTTAATTCAAAATAGACAACACATACCGAAAAACAAAAAAATGCATCCATAAATTATGAGTGGTTAATGAGCTCTGCAAGAGCCTAATTGTCATTTGTATTAGCTGTGAAAGGGGGACGGTCAAGTATATGCTCCATACCTGATGGCATACCTGCTACTTGTTGAAAAATAATATCCATGTCCATGACGATTCCACAAAGTTTGAAATTGGATGTGGACAGCCTAGCACAACCCTCGTCTTCATCCGGGATTGGGACTGGTTATGTAAAAATTTGCAATAAAGCAAAACACAGGCAGAATTGCATTGAAATATAATAATAAGAAAGTATCATGATGATCTTTCTACCTACAATGAGGAGAATTGGTTCCTTCTTTTGTGGAGATAATGGAGGACTAGAGTTTAGGTTCAATGAAAAAAGGGTTCGGAATCATTTACTAGCGTTCTAATTATGCCTACCAATATTGAATATAAAATAGATTATATCCATAATGAGATTGAAGAAATAGAACATATGAAATTAAGGACCATTTTGTGGTTTAAAATGTTCAGAAAATTGCAGAAATTGGATTTAGAGAAGTAAATGAAGCATAGCATAATGAACCTTGGCTTCACATGCATCCTGTTCTTGTTTAGGTCACTCAAGTTATGTGCCTCATTTAGTTTCTCTTTCTTTCCTGAACACCATTTTGTTTTGTTTTGTTTTGTTAACATACATTTCGTTGGCCAGTTTTGCAGGAAAAGAAACATTGAGGTGCCTAGCTTTAGCCCTGAAATGGATGCCCTCAGGTCAACAGACGTTGTCCTTTGATGATGAGAAAGATCTTACATTTATTGGGTTGGTATGCTTTCTTTTCAATATAGAAAATAAAAGTTTAAACAGTGCTTTCATGTCAAAATAAAGTCTAGCCTTCATGCTTAATGCACTAGTTTTAGTATGCTATAATTAGCTTACATGCGCTCTGAATTGTTATACTGAGATGTCCAATGGAGTCATCTGCTCTTCTGTTATAGCTGTTTTGAGTTCAAGTTTATGTCTTGACATATTTCTTTGGTGAACTTGAGTAGTGGTTGAAGCAAAGGGTTATAATGCCCTTTTTTGTTTTGCCTTTGTTCTAGTTTTCAAATTTCTTTTTGTTTTTCCTCTACTAATCTTTTGGTTTTTGGGTTGCTGCTCTCCCTCATGTAGGTTGGGATGCTGGATCCACCAAGAGATGAAGTAAGAAATGCCATGCTTTCTTGCATGACTGCTGGCATACGTGTTATAGTTGTCACTGGCGATAACAAGGTTCTCAAACTCCTGGAAAATTTATCGTTATTTTTCCCCTTTAGAATTCCATATGTCTTTTAATCTAAAATTACTTAATACTGAATCAGTCCACTGCTGAGTCCCTCTGCCGCAAGATAGGAGCTTTTGACCATTTGGTAGAATTTTCTGAACGTTCTTACACTGCTTCTGAGTTTGAAGAACTTCCACCGCTGCAACAAACTCTAGCATTGCAACGTATGGCACTTTTTACCAGGTATATTGGTTTATACGTATGATCGAAAAATTCATTTCATTATAAAGATTTTGTGTTGCATGGGATAAAGCATAATTACTCTCTTGATCAACATTTTTCTAGATCAAGAACTCAGTTAAAGTTGCATGTCTTGGTTTCATGTTAGGGTTGAGCCTTCTCATAAAAGGATGCTGGTCGAAGCCTTACAGCACCAGAATGAAGTGGTATGAATGCTTCCATTATCAAAATCTTAACCCTAATTACTAACTACTAATGGTTTTTTTTCCTTTGGGTGGGTTCTTTTTTGTTTTTTTTAATCCAGAGGTCTCTTTTATTCTCATTTTATTGTCATAATTATGTAGCTTTATGTGCTCATCTCAATATAGTTTGGTATGTGACACTTTTTCCTGTGGCTGGATTGTGAGGATTGTATGTTTGGCTGCAATCCTTCTCACCATTCTTACACCCTAGATGATATAGTTCATTGTATCCTTGCAACCATGAGAATTATTAGTTCTGCAATCTTTTAAATTCTTTTCCTTATAATTTCTTGAAATCCACAACATTAATATTTTAGGTTGCAATGACGGGCGATGGAGTCAATGATGCACCTGCACTAAAGAAGGCAGATATTGGAATTGCTATGGGTTCTGGGACAGCTGTTGCGAAGGTGTTATCTACTGCCATTACACTTTCTTGCATGCTCAATAATCCTAAACAGCTAGGTGTTTTTCTCCTCTCAATAATCCTCAGCGATGTGATTGTTGTTGTGTTGTTTTACAGAGTGCGTCGGACATGGTGCTGGCTGATGACAACTTTGCTTCAATTGTTGCGGTATGCAAGCTTATATCCATGGTTCTTGTCAAGTTTCCTGTCCATTGCTTTATTTTCTTCCTTTCCTCTTGAATCGAAAAGAATTTTCCCTATGCAACTCTGTAATCCAGTTGTTTTTGGGCAGGCTGTAGCAGAGGGTAGGGCTATATACAACAATACCAAACAGTTTATTAGATACATGATTTCTTCCAATATTGGAGAAGTAGTCTGTATATTTGTGGCTGCTGTGCTTGGAATACCTGATACGCTGGCCCCTGTGAGTGCACAATGCTTGTATTCCTGTTATCTTATTTAACCAGTTGTTACCACAGATGAATAGATTAAAAGCAGTTCTACAATATATTTTGTATATGATATAATGCTGGTTGTTTTCATTGTTGCGTATTGTTACGTGCTTCACAGCTGTGTAAATTTCTAGATTCAATGATTTATGCCTTCAATCACTCTGGCCCCTGGCTTGTAGGTGGTAGTTGGTCTTTGTGTGTTATCATATAAAGATGGTGGACAGCATATCTCTTAATTGAGCTAATAATAATTGCAGAAGATATTTTCATTTTTGTTTCAGTGAAGAATATAGCTTTAATGTTTCTGTTTGTATTTTTTGGTTAAATTAATATTTATTTTTCGTTTACCTTACCTTCTACCAGGTCCAGCTGCTTTGGGTCAATTTGGTTACTGATGGACTGCCTGCAACTGCTATTGGCTTCAATAAGCAGGATTCTGATGTGATGAAGGCTAAGCCTCGAAAGGTACTTTGCCAACACGTCATTCTCAGGCTTCTACTTGATTCGAGAATTAAAGAATCAAGATCATATTAGTAGTCCATGTATAATTTTGATCTGAAAACTCTGGCAAACTTATTAAAATAACATATTCATATAGTATACAAGGCCATTTAGGCTGTGGTATGGGAGGGTGGAGTGGGTTGTTCATAATTGAGTAGAGTGGGAATTTTTTTTTTTTTTTAATTGTTTAGATGTTGACTAAATGACGGAGGGGATGGCATGGTTAGAATATTTTGAAAGTTAAAGTGACCTTCACATGAATGAACAAGAAAAGAATAAAAGAAATGTAACTATCATTTTGTTCTTTTGTACCCATTCCATTGCAAACCTACCTGGTCGCAATTAAATAAAAACAATAGGTACCCCTCAAATGAACATTTAGTGTTTTGCTTTTTGGCATTTT
The DNA here is from genome assembly GCA_030441495.1 of Dalbergia oliveri. Taxonomy (NCBI): domain Eukaryota; kingdom Viridiplantae; phylum Streptophyta; class Magnoliopsida; order Fabales; family Fabaceae; genus Dalbergia; species Dalbergia oliveri. Next base: position 4,893,936 of record JAMLFY010000003.1, read on the forward strand.
TTCTTTATTTCCTATGTCACTATGATTCCATTTATATATTTTCATTTACCCCCTTATAGATCCTCATTTCTCTTATCACGGTATCACCTTTCCAACTTGACGTCATACAGGACATTGAATTATGTAGGTAAAATTGCCCTCCTCTTGCATGGATTAAAAGTGAAATTAAAGTGAAGTCACTCCAAAGTAGAAATAGCTATATAAACAGTAAATTAGGGAAGAGATGAAATACAACCTGTTCAATTAAAAACTAAGCAACCTGCATAATAGTGAAAGAGACTAATTTGTTTTGGCCAGCCTTACTACCCTTACCCGCTAACGTTGTCATCATCTGCTTTGATAAGCTTTACCCTGGGTTCTCGTGTTCTCAATTTCCCTCCTTATAAGTGGTGATGATGTATTCTCTTTTTGTTTTAAACAAAAACTACAACAATCAAACCTGGTCCCACATTGTTGATCCATGTCATAAAGATTCGATAAAGTTTTACATTTGCTATTGACTGCCTAACACAAACCTTTTCTTTTGTCCCGACTTGGGATTGACTATGTAAAGATTGCACTAAAGCACAATATAGGAAGACTTTGTTTTTTATTTTTAAGTAGATACAAAACTTGTTCTTCAGGTTTTTATAAGCATTTATGTTGTGGGTTTAGATTTCTGATTTTTATCCATATGCTTTAAGTGGGTTTTGGTTATAGATTTGTAATTATATTTCATTATTTCTGTTTATTCTCTCTCTTTTTTTTTTTTTTTTATGTTCTCTTTATTTTTCTTTTCATAGATTGAGTATCAGACCTTGATATTGTGTCTTGATTCTCTCGCATCTTATACCTTAATCTCCATTACTCTTTCTGTCTATATATGTTTATATAATTTGTTAATTTTAATTTATATCAATCAAGGGCTCATGATTTCAAGATAGATTACTGTTATTATTAGTATTTACTAGAGTGGTGCTACATAGCTAGAATCATTTTAACTAACAAATTCTATCTAACTAGCATGTTCCTTTTTGGTGAATGGTTGAATATATTATTTTCTAGATGCTCAGGTGATCAGCATGCCTTATTACGTCAATTTTAATTCATTTGAAATTTATAGGTCAATGAAGCAGTTGTGACTGGCTGGCTTTTCTTCCGTTATTTAGTAATTGGAGGTAACCACAAGATCTGTCTGATTATTTTGTTGAATCTTGACCAAGCATTATTCACTATTCACAACCTCTTTGATCATTTCCTTTTTCCAATAAGTTTTCTTCTCTATGAAAGGGAAAATTGCTTTTTACTCCCTTTGTCTTTTTATAACTGTCGCTTAAGGTTTTGGTACATAAATTAAGAAATCATTAAAATGTACACACACACACTAAAAAAAGCTTTTATTGGAAAAATTGTCCTCCTTAGGAAAGTGTGCAATAATTATTTCTATGAGAGGTTTGTGGGTGAGAGAGAGAATATGAGAGGACAAAAGTGGAAAAAAAATTTAATACTTCCTTAAAACTCTCAAATAGCAGATATTATTGAACAATTTTTTTTTCTCCAAAAAAACAGTCATAAAAAATGGATTATTTTTCAAATAGTAAATGGGTTACTGACAACGTGCTCAACTTTTGTTCATTTTTTATTTTGGTGGGGGGTGGGGTTGGGGTTGGAATTATGAGAAATCTACATTTACCAGTTTTTCCCATTTATGACTTGTGATCAAATTAAAATAGTTTGCAAGTTTATTCAATCATTGGGACAGCTGTAAAGGATTTTGTTTACTGTATTGTTGTCATGTTTTGCATAATGCAGTGTAATATATGGTATAAATCTATTCAGATAACAGAAATCAGTTAGTTGAAACTTGTGATGCAACACTTATTTTTCTAGAAAAACTCATGTAAGCAAGAAAGTGATTTCGATCAATGCTTCAGTAGTAGGCAATAACTAGCCATTTATTCTGTGAACGATTGTTGAAACATGAAATATGCTCTTGATGGTGTTCATCTTGCTTCATTTGTCTGGGTAGTTGTATCATGTTAATCTTGTGTTTGATGCAGCTTATGTTGGCCTTGCAACTGTTGCTGGTTTCATTTGGTGGTTTGTTTATGCTGATAGTGGCCCTAAACTGCCATATGCTGAGTTGGTAAGACAGTATCATATCTTCATTTATGCTGTTTGCCTTTTAGACAACAACTGAGATGGACGGAATGTATAGTATGGAGTTGAGTCCTGAGTATTTTCCTTATAGATGATAACATAACAGGGAATGTGAGGCAATAAAGAAATCAAAAAGCCTGAATGTTGAGAGCTACAATCAGGAGGAAGAGTTACACAGTTTAAATTTTAAACAGTGGTGCAAAGTAGATATGAGAAGAAATGCCTTGTTGATTTAGCTTCACTTGCTGGTTTATTTCTTTCTACATGTCATAACTTTTTGTACAAAAAAGAAACTTTAGAGAGATAAGAGGGAAAGTACAATTAAGTGAAGTATAAGATACACTCCATATTACTGTATTAGATATAAAACCATTAATATGTCATAACCCAACAACTTAATCTTTTGGGACAAGTAGTTTTATGACATGGTATTTGAGCATCTACCATAAAAAAGTCTAGAGTTCAATTCTTGCTACCCCATTCTAAATAAAATCATTAAATTTCAGCACAAGGTAAGGTAGACCCTGCATTGCCACACTTCAAGTCCAAAAGGGTCATTTGCCTGAGAGGCCATATTAGGTATAAAACCATTAATGTGCCGTAACCCAACAGCTTAAACTTTTGGGACAAATGGTTTCGTGACACTCCAAGATAGAAAAAACAAAATACACAAAATAAAAAGAGCGGTCAGGTATGGTAGGATCCCATATTTAGTTAAGGGAAGGAGTTAGTTAGGGGATTAGTTGACTATAAATAAGGAAAATAGGGATTAGTTAGAGTGTCTTTGATCATTTGTAATTGAGTTTAGACTCATGAGAAAGTAGAGGAGCTCTCACTCTTCCTCACACCTTCTTAGGAATTTACCAAGGATTCTATCAATAAACACATACACATTCAATTTCAGTCCTAACATTGTACACAAGGCTCCCATCTAATAGATTTGGAGAGAATAGTTATATGCAGCCTTATTCCCACAATCAGAGAGCTATTTCCAAGCTTTGAACCCATGATCTCTATCTAGCTCACAAAGGATCAATCTTACAGTTGTGCAAAACTCACCCACGCAAAGGAATATATATATTTAAAAGCAAAGAGGTGCCCTTGACATTGAAAATCACTGTTGACACTCACTAATATGTTTGTTATCAAAGCTTATTTTAGATTGTGAACATACCATTAGTTAGATTGTTGATTTTTATTGCTTCAAGCCTGGACAACATATTTTTGTTCACGTAGGTGTTAATATATTTATAGCAGTAAATATTAGTTGTGCTTATTCTGGTAATAAATATTCCTCTTCCTATTATGATTAATAAATCTGTTTCAGGTAGTCTCTGTTTGACTTGATTTCTTCTTACAGATGAATTTTGACACTTGCCCAACCAGGGAGACAACTTATCCATGCAGCATATTTGATGATCGGCATCCATCTACTGTATCAATGACTGTGCTTGTCGTGGTTGAGATGTTCAATGCTTTGAACAATCTTAGTGAAAATCAATCTCTTCTGTGAGTAATTTATTCATTTTAATTTGACCTTATCTGGGTGTTTGTTCCTTCCTGTAGGATATCTTAATGTCACTAACTTGTAGGATGCATAATTGCATATATGAAATTATCTGAATGATGTTAGTAAAATGATAACTTCTGCATGCAAAACCCCTTGTGGATCTTCAGTGACCAGACAGGCATTGACTTTATAAAGTCAAATCATTAGGTTTACCAAGAAAAATTCTTATTGCCTTTTTCCCTATTGAAGGGAAAAAGAGGTTTGGGTTGGTTTGTGTATATGCAGAGCACAGTGGGAATTGCATCACTTATTGTTTGGTTTTAATTGGGAACTGAAAGAGCAACTTCTGCTGTGACAATTTTGATGTAAGTATTAATTTGTGCGTTTCAGGGTCATCCCTCCCTGGAGTAACATGTGGCTTGTTGCATCTATAATCCTAACTATGCTTCTTCACATGCTAATTTTATACGTTACCCGCTTTCAGTTCTTTTCTCTGTGAGTATTTTTCTATTTCTATAGCAGCATACCACTACTACCACATATTTTTTATTTTTTATTTTTCAAGAGACAACTCTGGCTATTTTTCCATTATAAGCAGTCCGAATAATTATTATTATTACCATTTGTTTTGGCAGGTAACACCATTAACGTCAGCTGACTGGATGGTTGTCTTTTATCTTTCAATACCTGTATGTAGTTTTCTACTTTTCTTCATCTTTCCCAGCAGTATCTTTTTACCCTTGTGCTCCTTTCCAGATGTTTAGGTATAATAGTGGGTGTAGTATATTTCTCGAATTCTTGAACAAAGGGCTTTAAAATTAGAACCTTGTTATATCAAAATGAACTAAACAAGCTAGATTGCTGAAAGCAAGGAACATTAGTAAGGTGGCTTTCTTTTTCAATGGAAATTCTGAGGATGCCATCAGGAGCATGTATTTACAGTGGATGCTTTCAATGTCCATTATTTTCTCTACTTTCAATGGAATTGTAGAAAAAGTTGACAAATCTGTTGTTAGCTCCCCCAAAAGATACTTGTTAATTTTAATTATTGGGCATCTCTCCTTTGTTTGTGGCTAGATAGGGAGTCCTGTTACTCATCAATGTGTGCTTTAATCCCTCCTTTTTGGCTTACCCAGGTTGTAATCATTGATGAGGTGTTAAAGTTCTTCTCCAGAAATCCCATGGGTAATCTTTATTCCTTCATCTTAAATTTTCAGCTCAATCTGTGATGCTGAGCTTCTGTATGGGGGTGGCTAGTAGGATTGGTAGTCTCATTTTCAAATAAAAAGTTGGAAAAATATCAGTGCATATATTTTAGTGTCATCTTGGAACAATATCAGTGGCCAGTGGGTACATTCTTGACAGTGCTTTGTCATGGGATCCATCTAGCATGTTAAGTGATGTGTCTGACACAACTATATGAACCAGCTTCCATGTAGCTGTTGTGATGACTATTCCTTTGTTTTTAGGTTTGAGGTTCAGATTATGGTTCAGGAGGCCTGATTTACTTCCAAAAAGAGAAGCGCGCGATAAGTAAGATGTGCAGTACTATTTGAGCAAAATTTGCATTTGCTTGTAAGGAATCAGATATTCACAGTGGCATCCTTGATCGGATGTAAATCATCAACCTCCATATGCATCGTAGTCGAGGAGTTAAGCAAGGTACCTCAATAGATACTGTATAATATCTGCTTTTTTCTGTGATATTTATATTGTCCTGAAAATGCCAGTGATGTAAAACAACAAAGTAATTGGCTATAGGCTGTTATATATTGAATTATTCATTTTTCTTCCCAGTTGTATTTAATCAATTTTGCTAGCATAACTACCTAGAAGGCCCAGATGGTGCCCTGTTCTGAGGACTTTCAGTTTGGAAAGGTACAGTTTGATATTTGTGTATCCTTAAACACGTGACATAGAGTTATGGTAGTGAGTTGAGGGGAACCAAAGTCACACAAAAACCAGAGAATAAAACTAATTGTTTTGGTCACTCACATTTCACCACTTATTAGTACCATGTCATCTTTTAATTCTAATTACGAAAAAGTTTTTCTTTGAAGTTCAAATGATTTTTGTGAATACTTGAGATCATGTGTAGAACCCACTGGCACACAGTGGATGATTCTACTTATTAGTATAGTATTTGCCTTTAGGCTTCTATCAAAGATTTGTTTTCATGGCTATCACACATGTTCCTTGATGATTCTGTGGCGGGATGTTGTGTGTCCTATTATATCAATATTGTTTGGGTTGAATGCAGCATGGTGAATGGGTGGCATAGTAGTATCTAGTAGTAGTTATGAAAGTGCTTCTTTTAGTATCAATGCTTTTCTAGTTTCAGTTTATTCCACCTCGAGTAGCTTTGCTTTTACTCCTAGAGACCTGATTTGGGATAATTCGATGGCATGTGAACTTCTGGTGTGAACTAATATGGCAAGCATTAACAAGCATTTATCCTGTATAAAAGATTTTTTATCGTCCTAGTTTAGTGCCTCATGGTAAATGGTGCCACAGCAATACAGCAGTAACTAGAGGAACTGGCGCGCGTTTCTCATTGTGAAAGTGCCTCTTTATGGATAGTTTATTCGGCCCTTGGTTACCTCTGCCTTGTGATCTGGAAATTTGTGATATGGCATCGGAGCAGCGCAGAAAGCAAATAACATGCATTTATAACGTACTAAAAAAGTAAAACTGATTATTCAATAATTTTCTATACAATCGTACTTTTAATCTACCGTTATATTCCAATAGTTTGTCATTTACAGCTCGTAAGCCCTTTTTATGAGAAAATGTACAATTATTCAGTGAATGACTCAGTGACCGGGATCTTGCTAGTTGCTTCTGATGGTATAACTATAACTCAGGTGCTTGCTTCATAGCATAGTATCACCTTTCCCCAGCTCAATCACCTGGGTATTCCTACAGAGGTCTATTAGATATCCACCTACTGAACATGTCAAAACATTCGTCAGGTCTGTACTCGGGAGCTGTATGTCCTCCACCCTGCAGATATATCCCTTGAAAACAGAGGTGAACTTAATTAAATAGGCTATAGTTGCATGTGGTGAATTATCGTAGAACAAAAGGGGTTATCTTCACAGTTGCAAAAGTCATCCGATTTGAATAAGTCCTCGTGTATCTGTCAAAAATTAAGTTAACAAATTATGAGGTTGATTTAGCTTTTCAAGTAGCCATGTTATATCAAGTTTCGAGTTTGGGGTGTACCCTGCAACCTGGCCATTGGTATACTGTTTCCTCCATTCATCCACGATGTAGTTTGAAGATCGTATGCACGCTTGGGTCGCCAAGAATGGAACTACCATGTCATGATCCCCACTATTAACAAAAAAAAGATGTACTTCAATTGCCTTTGTGCAAGTCAAGCCATATGACCAGTTGTATGTCGATACATAACGAAAACAATTGAACAAGTCAGCAGATACACTGAGCAAGATGCATTATGACATCTACCTGTATATTAATGAACGATAGCCTCTTCTGCTGAGGTTCACATGATAGTGGACGCTATTTAGGATATCATGCTTGAATGCGTAGTCATAGTTACAGCGCTTCCATTCCCCTCTATTTCCCTAAATCAGAGTTAGCCATTTTTATGTTAATGATGTTCCCACTGTTCTGCGGACCTTACTGAAATCTGCGCTCATATAATGTCAACTATACCTTTCTAATGTACAGTGCCTTGCGAACATTATCATCATTGGCCCAATACGTACAGAGGAAGTATGCACGAGTCTAGGGATGTAAATAGAATAAAATTAGACTTAGATATTTGTAGCTCACTGGATTACTTGATCAAAAACTATAAGATAGGGACTACCTACTGCATATTCTAAACTCGAACTCAATTAGCAGGTCTACGGAAATTTGATGTTATAATTTGAACAAGAGTGTTCACACCATGTTTATTACTATATTCTTACATTCTCTTTTTTAGGTAATAAATTAAGAGAAACGTAATTTCCAGTATACATTCTCTTGCAATTCCGCCCCCCAAAAAAAAAAACAACAACAACCAACCAAACAAAACAAAATAGGTAATAGTGCAAAAGCTATTAATGTGAGAAAATAAATTTTCCATTTCGCTTTCATAATGAGAATAGAGTTTTCACTTGATAAGGTGTTAAAAGACTTACACGGCAGTTTAAGGGTGGCAGTATAAGACGAGAACTCAAAACTTTCGACAGCTCATCAATTAGGGATCTTTTCCATGGAGCTCCCATTGGATTGCGCAGAGTGGACTCGTAATCAGGTTCCAGGATTTGGCCAATATTAATTCCTGAAATAGTCTTGAGGAAATACGAGAATGAATTACCAGCTGTGTGATTACTGATTACGACTGTGACGTTCATCAAAGTCTATTTTTGCAAAAAATGGGACAACATAAACACAAGGGACAACAAAATGCAATGAGTATATGGCATACCTGCTTGTAAGATTGGATGTCTCTTACACAAAATACGTTTCTGGGGTCTACACTAATGTACTCTCCTCTACAATTCTTTTGCAAAGGCTGTTAGCAAATTAGTTGGGTGTGTTATCTTTCACCGTTTGGACTCCATAAAAATTTAAGGGAAAAAAACACTTTACTCCTGTTGGTCCCATGCAATTTGGATCTAAGTTTTCAAAATTGCACTCAACCTCTGTCCTTACCAGATGATGCAAAGAAGCCCTTCCGTTACTGAGACGTCCAAACCCACTGTTAAGTCTCCATGTGCTTCTCACGTGCATCTCAAGTTGGACAAAAATACCCATTTTTTAACTCCAATTTCCATTCTCCAAATCTCTCAACCTAAAATGCCTTCTCTGAAACACAAACAAATGCACACACATTGATCTCCATCTTAGATCCCAATAAATGCACAAACCAACAAACCTTAGATCCCCATCTTCAAAGCCCAAATACATCCTTCCCTAATTTGAACCAACGCACCCTACATCCCCATCTTCAAAGCCCAAATTTCAGACAACCCAAAAGTCTCACTCCGTGACTGAAGAAGGGGTCGCGCAATGAAGAACTAACCGCGACTGAAGAAGGGTCGTTGCTCTTCTTCTTTGATGGGTCTTGCATGGTCGTTGCTCTCTTCAGATTTGATGGGTCTTCCGTGGTGGTCGTCGCTACTCTTCTTCTTCGATGGGTGTTCCTTGGTCTTTCCTGCTCTTCTTTTTCACTTCATTGTTCTTCACTGGTTAGACTGTTCTTCGTTGTTCTTTGCTGTTCTTATTGGGGGGTTTAGATCAAGAACCATTGTAGAAATAAGGCAAGATGGAGAAAAGGAAAAGGATTTGAGACCAAGTTGCAAAACGATAGAGGGGAGTGGGGAGGCATACATTTTAGGTTGAGAAATTTAGAGAATGTAAATTAGAGTTAAAAAAAAGTATTTTTATTCAACTTGAAATGCACGTGAGAAGCATATGAGACTTAACAGTGGATTTGGACATCTCAATAACGAAATTTTTTTGCACCATCTGGTAAGTTCAGAAGATTGTTCACAATTTGAAAACTTAAAGTCTAAATTGCACTAAATAAAAAATACAAGGGAGTAAAGCATTTTTTTCCCATAATTTAACTATTACCGTTGTAGACTAGAGAAAAAAATATACCTCGTAGAGTTCATCAGATATTAGTCCCATGCCATGATTAAATGATACTGCGCAGTTATCCTCGGTTGATGTTGTCATGGGATTCCCTAGCAGGTATCCCTGTATAAAAAAACAGTTCTGATCGGTCTACTTTTTTTTATTATTATTATTGGTCATGGATCAATCTACTTAACTAACGAATGCAATATTATCATGGTCCAATTAGAGGACAAGTTTACGGAGGCTATTGAGACACTCGTGTGGATGTGGCGGAAGATAGACTTGGGGGTCATTTGACACGAGCTGATTTTGCACTAGTGTAAATGAATTGGTAACTTCAGAATTATTCAAGCTTGATTCATCAAATATTTTATGAAGTTTATGCATTTAGTTATAGAATTTTTAATTCAAATGAGCAAACCTGGAGATTTATCCATGGTTGGACCCCATCTTCATTTCGCGCGGATAAAAAAATTGGGGAAAAGTTTGATCATTAAACATTTACTCATGTCAATGACGAATCTACAGAAAAAACTGGCACATCAGAATACTATTGTATCCTTGTCCGTTGCTAGCCACTGAAGATACCATTAGCTGCTGTTTGAGCTTTGACCATTGTTAGATAACCCAAAAAAAGCACGCTAGAAGATTTGTCAGATACAATAAGCATATATGCGGTTAATTTTAGTTGCGCAACAAAAATCATGGTGGTTAAAAAAAGTAAAGTGTTCCAATTGCATTTTTTCACATAATTTGGACAACAAATATCTGACAAATTTTCTAGCAACGAATATTTTTATCTTTATAGTTTGAATTTTGACGTACAGATTGACCCATTTGTAGGTGTTGTACCATTTGAGATTTCTTGAACAACTGCTGGGAGGGGAAGGCCGGTGTATGAATCGCCACCAATGTACATTCTATTCGAGAGAAATTCCGGATGATCAATCAGCCACTACACAGATTCAAGAACATTATTACAACTCATTTGAGTTACTCTGATGTTACTTTGCTTCATGCAGATCATATTTTGCTGAGGCCATAATAGCGAAAAATGAAATCTAACCAAAAAAAAAACTTCAACCACTTATCTCTAGAGCAAACACCTAGAGTCATTCTTACCCAGAACAACGTTGGACGCTAGTTCTTGACAAATGAAAATTCTAACATAATATCTAAGAATTAAAAATGTTAACCATGTTAATCCTTTTTAACTACTACAATTGGGATTTTATTTCTCAGTATTAATGTATCTGACAGTTGATTTAATTGAGGACTAATTTAGGAGTTTAGTCTGATCTATATATAGCAGTTGTGCATAAACTAAAAAGACTATGATAGTAGAATATTAATGCAATGAAAATTAGGATGGCGGTACCTTCCTAAGAAATTGGTGAGCCTGGTGAACTAGTTTCGAGCTGCTTTCCTGAGCACCACGTTTTGTTTTGGCATAAGATAATCCTGTATCGATAGGTAAGTCTACAAATATAATGCTACTTACCTGACCACCAAAACTTAAAACAATTAGGACTGATTTTGTTTCAAACATGCGCGAAGTAATATATAAAAAAGAAAGATCTGAAGAGATTAACTGGAATGAATGAATTCAGTGTCATCTACATATCTAATTAAGGAAATATTAAAAATTCTGAAAACTGCAAATTCTAATTTTCAGTATTTCATTCACAAAATCCTGAAAACTGAAAAACTAAAAATGAAAACTGAAAACTAAAATAAAAAAAGCCTCAAATGTTTGATTGTTGTAGCAATGGAAAGCTGTTGTAAAATTATGTAAAAGTACCACAAGTTTTTATATTTGCACAAGCCCCATCCACCGCTACGTTTCCATTGTTGATGTTGAAGGGGTAGAGCACAACTATCGTGTTGGTGCGGCAACAAATTCAATGTCAAATATGGCCTTTTAATGAGAAACATTTTGCATCGATTTGGTTGAGTTGGTGAAGGATTTGGCTGAAGCAAATCACACCAAGAAATCAGGAACTAATTTTGGAAGAAAGAGAGTTGACTAAAAGAAGAGAGAGAGAAGGGTCAGAAGAAATAAAATGGAAGGGTACAAAAGTAATTTTTTTATTTGTTTTTAGTATTTTATTATTAACTTGGACCACATGGTCTCGAGCTAATTTTTCTCCACTGTAGAATCCGCCATATAGCCACACATACTACATCCACCTCTCAAACATAGCTAAGCATTCTTTGGGTCTATACTCAGGAGCTGTGTGGCCTCCACCCTGCAAATAAATAAATTAACCAAACATAGGCATCATCATTAAGTCGATTTGAATACTAACAATATGTGAATTTAATTTAAGAGGCGAAGTTCTTTCTTGCCTTTACAGTTGCAAAAGTCATCCCATTTGAATAGGTCCTTTGGAAACTGAAGAGTGAAGAATAAATTACGACCAAAACAAATCAAGTTTTGCACAATTTCTATCCAAATTCAAAATAAAGTACCTAGTTTCTATTTCTATGTATACGTAATAGGTGCAGCTTACCCTGCTACTTGTCCTCGGACAAGCCATTGCCTCCAGTCATCAACAATGGAGTAATTCAAAGATCTTATCCATTCTTGGGTCCCTCAAAACGGTATCAAAAGGTCATGATCTCCACTGCCAAGATAAAATGCAGAAATATATATATTAATCATCAGTTTTTTTTTTTTTTTTTTTACAAATACAGTAGATCAATTTATATGGAAGTTTATTTGACTCACCTGTATATTAGAGCGTGATAGCCTTTAGTACTCAAGTTCGCATGAAATGGAATACTGCTATCAATTTCTTTAGTGTATGGCGTCTTTCTACATCGCTTCCATTTTCCTATACTTCCCTGGACAGTATAATTAAGGTCAAACTTTGGTTTTTCTTGCTGTTTTGAAAGAATGCAATTGCAAATGCTTTAAACTTTAAGCAGTTATATCATCGTACCTTCCAATGCCAAGAGCTTCACGAACAGTGTCATTGTTTGCCCAATAATGGGCAAGCAAATAGGAGTAACTCTGCAGGAAAATAAACATTAAGGAGATGCAATAGTTTAACAACAAGGTACCTATATACATTAATATATTAAGAATGAAAAAATGGAAATGATAAAAAGAAGCCGATTGTGAAACAAATTACTCGACATCCTAATGTGGGAAGTTCTGATTCGAAAGGAAGTAAGAATTCGGACTTCTCATCGAGAGATCTTCTGCCAACTAGTTCTCGTGGTTTTGGTGACAACATCACACAGTCGCGTTGCAAAATGTGTGACTTTGAAACTCCTGAAACACACTGAATTTAACAGCTTAAAGATATGCTATTTTCATAACAGGAATGAAATATGAATTTGAATTTCTATACACTTACATAATAAAACAATTGTTCAACCAGTAGAAAGGGTTTGATTGAGTTGTAAAACTGTTTTACATTGTTGTTGAAGCAGTGGAGGAAGAGTTAAACATGTTTTACTAATATAATTGGATAAAAGTATAAAATAATTTTAGATTCTCAGCACATCAAGACTAAATTCCTTTAGAAAAGTGTAAAATTGTTTTGACACTTTTTTTAATTGATTTACTCCTATGTTGCCAAAAAAGAATTTTACATCATAACAATTATCCACCTTAATTTAATATTTTATTGAATTTCTATCCAGTAACAGGAGCCAGTATAAAATTATTTTATAATATCAATACATAAAAATTGAATTCATAAAATATTAAACAATGTGGTTTAAAAAACATAATAAAAAAAGCATCATTACGATATTATCATTTGATGCTTACACTATTGTAATTCTCAACAATTCTCATACATATTTTATTGCTGGGGTCTACGTTGAAATAGACTCCTCCACAAGCTGATTTCAGTGCCTGCAAGTGCAAGCGGAAGTTGTTTTAGATTATTATTATTAAACTAATCAACTTTACATCTACAGAAGCAAGCATGCGCCTGATTGACATCTTCAGAAAACAATTTACCTCGTAGAGCTCATCGGATAGAAGCCCCATTCCATGAGCATATGGGATCCTGGAGTTGAAATCTATAGACTCTTTGGTCAAAGGGTTACCTAATAGGTATCCCTGATCATTGTATAATGAAAACCAATATGAGAAGTTGAGAACCAATATAATTAAATAATCGGCTATTAAATCCATTGGAAAAAAATAACAAGCTATAAATTGGAAGAACTTTAAAGGGATATTTCTAACCAAGAAAAGAAACGAAAGGAGAGAAAAATGATAAGGAATAACCTCGAAAGTGATTGAAGGTTCTGATCCAACCTCATTTCCTACAACCCCCCCCCCCCCAACAACAACAAAAAATTAGGTATTTACCTACCCTTTTCTTAATTAAGCATAAATGAATCCAGCATTCCAACATTTTAAGAAATTAGGAATTGTTTCTATGAACTTATCACTACCCAACATTTTAAATTCATCTTTAGAAATAAGTAAAGATTCAATTAGAGACACCAATGGTTTCTTCAGAATGATTCTTTTAGCAATCAATATCAAGCAAAGTACCGTTAGTCTTGTACTTCCTTGCATACCTTTCAAAATCTCAAGAGCAACTGCAGGGACAATGATTCCAGAATAAGAATCCCCACCAACGTAGAACGAATTTGAGAGAAACTTTGGATGATCAATTAGCCACTGAAAGAGAAACAGCAATTATTACAGCAGTAACAATTGTAGCTGACTGGTCGTAGTATCATCCCGGTTATGTAAATATAATTAATACCTTCCTTAAAAATTGAAGTCCGTGGAGGATTTGTTTAGAGTCACTGCGCTGAGTTGCCTCAGGGTCGGGGGACTTTGTATAGGAGAATCCAGTGTTAGCAGGTGTATCTAAAAATATTACGCTAGCTACCTGGCTCACAGTACAGTTCATTGCATAATGTTAAGGAAGTGGAAGTTGAAAATGGAACAAATACAGAATCTCTGAAATTGATGACCTTAGTCCATGAGTATGGATTCAGAACCAATGAAGGCAGACTCCCACTGTATTCCTCTACCTTTATATTCAATGGACCTACACGATCAATGGACCTGCTGGCTCTTATTCGGTTCTAACTTTCTATTATAATCCCTAATCAGAGCATATTGCCAATTCAAATGCGGTTCACACACTGGAATGGTATGAGACAGAAACGATCATAATCACTGACCTACTTCAAAGAGAAGGCCGGATAAGGCAGAGCAACCAGGGCCACCAGTAAGCCAAAGCATAAGAGGGTCTTCTTTAGGATTCCTCTCTGACTCCATGAAGTAGTAGAACAGTTGCACATCCTCTGATTCACCAACTCCCACATACCTTCACAACAAAAATCATCAACTTTTGCTAATTAGTAAAGACACATTCAGTAATTACAGCAGTACAGTACACCAAGAAAATCCTCCAAAAGAACAGTTTGTGTGTGTGTGTGTGTGATTATATATACACAAGCAACGTACATACCCAGTTTCAAGATGGAAAGGAAGAGGGCCTTCAAAACCGGGAAGAAACTTGACGGATGAGTACTGAGTGACTGCAAGGCTGCAACAAACCTGTGACAGAAGAGCAAGAACAGCCACAGGGAAGAGGAAGACAGCATCGAAAAGTTGAACACGGAGTAGCCATTTTGGTTGTAGAATTATCAGGGGCGGAGCTTCATAGGGGCCCAAATTTTTTCATATATATATATATATGAAAAAAACAAAGTTAAATTTTGATGTAATGAAAATGTACAAAATTTATAAAATGTCATCCAAATATATCTTCCTATATGTAAATTAAAAAGAAGAAGATTACATCATAATTAAGCATTGTTTTGGTTTTTTTTTTTTAATATTAGATAAGTAATTATAAGAGCAGATTCAATATAGACAATGGATAATATAGATTTATTAACTTTATGCTTTACTTTGATTCTTAAGGATGCTTATAAAATTTTTGACATTATTAGATGTATGTTTGGGACTATAATGTAAAAGAAAAAGGTTTTTTTCATCTAAATTTAAAATGGCTTTACATGTATGTTTGGGTAAAAAAAAACTAATTTTCATTCTAAAATTCACTAATAAGTTAAAATTTTATTAAAATAATCCTAAGTACCAAATATTATAAAATATAGAAAATCATTTTATACATTTTTTAGTAATTTATCATATAAAAGTCATTATTTTTATATAATCCAAACAAAAAATATCACTTAAAAATTACTTTTGAACTAGTATAATCAACAGAAAATTGATTTTAAAATAATCAATTATAAAAAAATTCTATTATAAATGCATTCAATTATTGAAATAATTGTAATCTCACAATTAATTTAAATATGTATTAATATTTATTATGTTAACTATTTGCTATAAAATTTATATGTAGATGTGTAATTAATTTTAACTTAATTTAATTGACATGTGAAACTCTTTTATCCCATAAACTTTTTCTTCAAACTCCATCACTCCCAATTATCGATGACTTAACGGAAAAAGATCGCACCGTATTTGGGAAAAAGTAAAATGAATTCACTGATGTTACGTACGAGCTTTTGTCTTTTTCTTTTCGTCTGGATATGAGCTTTGTTCGTACGGTTGATAAATTTTTTAACTATTTTTTTTTATATTACGGGGCTAAAGCCCAACTATTTTATTTTGTTGGATACTCCACTTTTTGGGATAATATTTGATCAGTTTTAGCTATGATAAATTTTATTTGATAATGCTTTTTGTCAATAAAGGGGACGAGGGCCCAGGAAAAGAAACAAAAACACTAACAGAGCGGGGCAAAAGAGCCCCCGAGAGGACTACTAATGGATGCCTATTATACCTAAATTCAGAACACAACTTATACAATAATTTTATAGAAAGGTAATATATCTCCTTTTATAATATTTGAGTGACTAATATGAAATATTTTAAATTCTAATACTAATTTATCTCTAATTATAAACTGATTTGGGGTTTTAGTCAATTTTTTTTATCTCTTTGGTCAAGCATCCGTACAATCTAGGTGATACGGGCTGTAATCCAACTTGTGGGCCTTGGGCTTTTCTTGTGTTTTGTTAGGCCTGCATGATGTTGGCCTGTTCTCCTTCATTATCAATGAAATTCGAATTTCTGACAAAGTATAATTCAGACAAAAAAAAGGCTTATTATTTACCATTCCCATTATGATCAGAGAAAAATAAATGCAAGTAGAAGGGTAAAAGGAGCTTTGGCAATGGCATAACGCAGTATATGATACTGGGTTGAGCAAGCTTTGCACTGGTTAAAGTCGGGAATGGACTTCAGATTTCTACCGTATGTTATTAGAAGCATACAATATTTTCTCTAGTTTTACATATTTGAAAATATCTGCCTAGATGTTGTAATTCACAGTTGGATTGGAGAAGTGAGCTTCATACATCAAAATTAAGCTCAACATTATAATGGTTTTTGTTCTAAGAAGTGATTTAACATTATTATTATCAAATATAATTTTTTAAATTAAAAGAAATTAGGCGACTGTTTACAATACTCAGACAATTGGAACTTTTAATAGTGAGTATATGAAAAGCCAGAGTTTACCTTTATTTTATTCAAGAAATATTTAGTATAAATAATTAATAATAAATAAGATATAAATCGATCCGATATTCTAAATACTTACGTAGACAAGGACAAATGATATTTTCTTTTTCAAGCCAAAATAATCGGGCTTTGTAGAAGTACGTTGGCTCTCGGTTCTCAAAACTCAAAAGTCATATATATACGTGCCATTTGCGTGTTATGTCGTTTGACTCATTAATTCATTATGTTACCGGTTATTATTATAAGGTAACAATGATAGTAATAAACTGTAAATTTAAGTTCGGATGAAGCGTAAAAGGGAAATAGGTCAACATCGTACAGTTATCCTTCAAATTGACTTTTTTTCTAATGGTAAAGAGGATTAACTGCCCTGGGGGCCCAATAATGACGTTTAATACAGAAGCTAATTCGTAAATGGCGTACAGATGGCTCTAATGATGATGTATCCTTTTTTTGGTATGCAATGATGATGTACTTTATTTTCCATTTCATCTCTTCTTCCGCTTTTTTTTTTTGGTCACGATTTTTCTTTTGTGTCCACTTAAATTATGATATACGTATACATCATGCAAAGGTGAAAGTTGAAATGCACAAAAACAGAATATTAGGATAGCCCCCAACTGGACTGCTAGAGCATCTGAGTTCTGAACAATCAAGGAACATATACACGAGCTTGTACTAAAGAGAATCTTCGAAAAGCCGAACACCCGATGAATGGAGGCAAATCTCGTGAAAGCATATATGGTAGAATTAACTCCTTTGCGTGCTAAGATTAACCAGACATTTAACTGCACCGCTTCATGTATATATATATATGTTTTTACACCTACCAGCATATAAATTTTTGTCATTATCGTTTGTTCCGTTCCCAATCAAATCATTCATCACAGCAAGCTATCTTCCATCGTAGACCGACAAATTAATTAACCCAAGAGCGTGAAATTAAAGCAGAAACTACACTCCATATGTACAATGTTATGTAACCACAAAATTAAACCAAAACCAACTCCAAAATGATCAAATTACAAAATAAACTAAATCTAATTGCCAGAAATGAGAAATGCAATCATCCGATATGAAAATAGCCGAAAGAGAGATAATGAAGAAGAACTAATACTTGCAAGCTGCAAATCAAACCAATGTCTCATGACTCTCTTTCAGGATGGATCAGGATCAGAGGTTTCAGATTTCAGAAGACAACGCTTCTCTTTCCGACAGCGTAGCTTCTACTTCTCGGGTAGGAATCAGCCACAACTGGGACATCCCCGTCGCCCAAATCATAAGGCTTATCCTCATCGATCCGACCCATGCCCACACTAACGGACTTGGGCAGCCCATTTGACCCAACGGGCTGAGGTTGTTGCTGCTGCTGTTGTTTGAGGACCAAATCCATGTCGATTCGGTTGACCAGAGTCCTAGCCGAAGCTGCCCTCATAAGCTCAGCAAAATCCTCGGAATCTGCCCCTGACCTTGTTGACGTGGCAGCGCTATAGCTTCTGGGAAGTGCCGCGAACCTGCTCGCCGCGTCCACGGGGTTGCTGTAGTTCATGTTGTAACCGCACTTGGTTATGCTCCGCACATACATGTCCCTTGCTTTCCCCAAAACTCTTATGGGTGTGCTTATGATCCTCACGATCTTGTTCTGCTTCTGCTCCTTGCTCCTCATCTTAATTAGTTAACAATTAATTCAGAGGATCTTAAGGTTTTGGGATCGATCGGATGTTGGTGTTTAATTTCGATGACGAACTGTTTGTGTGAACTGACAGGGAATTTGAATGTGGATTAATTAGAGGCTTGTGGTGTATGATGAAATCTAGGAAATTAAATGCACACGAACACGAGTGATAAAAAGGGGGATAGTGATATAGGGGTCAGCGTCGAGAGGATGTTTCTATACGGAAGTTGTGTGTAAAACTGGGAGTGTCACATGGACTTTTTCAGAGCACACCGGGTCAGGAAACCTGGAGATAAGAACAAAATTGGGGTGCGGAGCGTGTTGGCCTAAATTAATATTATACTACTACTATTGTACCAAAAATAATTAATTAATAATATAGTATTATACAGTTTTAACATTAATTAAGTTGTTCAACTTTTGATTCTCAATGAAAGTAAAAGGTGGCTTGGATTAGAAGGATCGGTTCTATTTCAACATCCATTTTCTGACTTTTTTTTTGATAGAATAAACAAAATACAAGAGCGTGTTCACTCGGTCTAGGATAACTGGTTGATTGAAGAACAATTCCTCTCGGCTCTTGGCCTTGCTTTGCATTTTAAGTATGGATATGATATGAAAGGGGGATCCACAACACGTTTTTGCGTTTAGAATGATTCATATGTCACTTATCTATTTTATGCTAACACCTTTTTTGGGTGTAGAAATAAAGAAGAAAAAAGAAAGTAGCCCGTGTAAAATAAACAAAACTAGAGCACAATCACCAAATAGTGTTAAGTTGATGAAGCTAAAGGAGGTACCTGAAATCAATCAGATTATGCCGCATGCTTCTGAAACACCCCATCGTAATGTTGTGAAGGAGAATATTATTAACGAAAAAGCATAATATCTCGCTTGTTAATTGGCTTAATATCAGCAGTTTTTTCTTTTATATTTATATAGATAGATTTAATATGAATAAAGAAACTTTAATTAGTAACTGTCTACTAAAGTCCATTATTTTTTCATTTACTGATAGCGCATAATATTATATTCATATGTAGCTTATCACTTTATCCCAAGAGCGGCACAGTCATGAAACACTTGTAGTAACTTGGCAGTCGGCAGCTAACTCAGGAGCAGGAATAATTAGCACGCCTCTATGACAAAAATTTCAACCATCACCTTCAAAACAACTGTTAAACTGGAGGCTTGACTCTTCAAGTAGAAGTAAAAGCATTCTATTCCCACATTGGCAACTAACAACTACAATGTTACGAAATGCCAATAATTGTAGCCGTCCTCAACCAAGAAGTACTCAAATTTCAACTTGCCCATAATGTTCCTTCCCCTATAAAAGTATTAATAAGAAGAATTTTTTTTATAGAATATTAAAAAGATCTTTATTAACATGTATTTGGAAGAGGTATATTAAAAGATAGAAAGTACATTTAAAAGATAGAAAATAAAATTTATTAAATAAAAATAAATATTCAATATCTTAAAAACTCAAATATACTTTTTTTTCAGTTAAAAAGGTTGAAGCTTTGCTTTGATTAATTAGAATGAACAATTTAACTTTAAAAGACACGATAAATAATTTTTATTTTCATTTTTACCGTATTAATAAATAAATTAAAATACATAAATACAAAGAAGTAAGGGACCCAACTCAACACAACATATGAAAAATATCTTATTCTGAAAACTAAAAGCTTGCCCAAAAAATCTCAATATGAAACATTAAAAAACTTTCCAAAAATACTAAATAAAATAATCATAAAGTTAAGAAATTATAAATTCTCCCCGGTGAGTTAACACATAAAATTTACCAAAATAAGACGTCATTTTTGGTCTAGGATAGGGACCATGATGAAAAAAAAATATCCTTATTTGACTTTAAGAATCAACAAGTACTTGACCGAAATAAAATCAACAATTGATGTTAATATGCCTGGTCTTAACGTTCCAAAATTCTCCTTCCCAGAAAAGTTGATAAATGATGTTCAACACGGTCCTTACTATTAATTAAATCAGAAGAGACTAAACATTTTCTTGTTATCATGTTATCATTGACTTGAAATTCAAACCTTTTTTTTCAAATTAGACATACACATATATTCAGCATAAAATTTGTATACTATATATTAACCATTTATTATTATATTCATAACTTTTAAAATAATGTGTTATCAATTTTTGAGGTAATTATTGTGAAAGAAAAACATTTTTAATAACATGGTAATACATATATATATATATATATATTGATGTGAACATGATAATACAAAATTAAGTGATATTGTATAAAAAATTATATTGACATTACATTAAAAATTAAACTCTAAATTTTTTATTGTAAAGGATTGTAATATTATTATTTTTAATCTCAATTAAGATTTTCTTTTGCGATGATGCATCAAGAATAACAAATTTTAAAAACTGATTCAAATATTAAATGTGAGCAATTAAGGTAAAGACCCAACCCCCTTAATTATTATTAGGCCACATGTACCGGGTTCCCTGAGTAAAATTCAAACTTATTTTTTGACGTGAAATTCAAACTTAACAAACACAAAAAAAAAAAAAAACCTAAAACCTCAATCCGTCACAATGGACTTTTTTTTATTATCAACAAACGGGGTCAAATTATCTAAAAGACAACCAGCTACCTACGCTTATTCGAGTTCACACCAGCAATATCTGAAAATAACAATAAGCAAAGAAAATTAGGCAATAAAGAAATTCTGACATCGATCTCAGCTGCATGGCATGCCAATGTCGAGCTGACGCGTCAAGAAGGATTGATTTTTGGAACAAAAGGTAAACCCAAGAGAAATGTCTATCCAAAAATAAATAAATAAAACGCAAGAGAAATTGATAACCGTCATGGAACAGAGCGTTAACAATAACAACATAAATCGGGCAATGAAAATCTACTATATTTGTTATGATACTCTAATAATATCGGTATCCTTTTAAATTTAAAAATTATAATTAAATCATAAATATTTAAAATATTAATAAATTTAATTAGTAAAATATATTGTAAATTTTCAATTATAAGTTATCTAGAAGATATTGATATTCATAAATTTAAAGGGAACAAGAGAAATTCCCTATTTGATAACTATCATGTATGTCGTTGCTGTTATCATAATTATTTTTTAGTAAATACGGTTGTTCCACGTTTTTTTATTTTTCTTAGTCAATGTTCCCGTAACTTGTCAATGATAAAAAACAAATTCTTAAAGTATATTAGGTTTGAGTTTTTAATTTTCTAAATTTTATTAAAAAATATTAAAAAATTTAAAAATTATAAACTTTATTTTTATTTTTGATATTTAATTCATAAAATTCTAAAAATTAAAAAATAAAAAATAAAAATTAAAACCAAACATACCTTTAACTTCTCTTTCATAATTTTTTATTTTTGGTCGAGAACTCTCATAAATAGACAGATCTGGTTTTCTTTTTTGTTTATGGTCAAGTTAGCAGAGGTTGTTTGTGGGAACCGAGGCAATCTTGTAATCCAGGATAGTAGCCCAACAGCAAAAATTGAAGTTAGGCCCAAGTTTAGTCATGGGTTTCTTTACCGAGTACAGTACCATAAAAAAGGGAGCAACTTATCACTCATCAGTCATGCCGTACGTCATGGCCATTATTCAGACCAAAACCAAAGAAAAAGTCATGGCCAATTGGCCATTATTTGTGTGGACCAAAAACTAAAACATTGCATTATTGTTCAGTGATAAACGTGGCATTCCTGTAGCCAAAAATTCACTATCACAACACACATTACACGTAGCTACTTTCTACCATATACGCAGCAATGGCAAGCTTGAGACTGTCAGACTGACATATATCCACACATTTATCCAGTGGATTGCTAGCTGCTCACTAAAAACACCGGGAACGGAAACGGGTAGGACGGTTGGTAGGTACATATACTCTACACTTTGCACTTTAAGGGGTTATTATATGTGATGAAGGAGCAGCGTGGTGTAGCCACTGTCACAGTTACAGTGCTAGTTGTGATGTTGTCATTAATGCTGTGCACATGTGGGGCAATTACTACTAGCACTAGCAGCAGCAGCCTCCATCTCCATCCGTTGATTCTAATACCCGGTAACGGAGGGAACCAGCTGGAAGCTAGGTTGACCCCTCAGTACAAGCCCTCCAGCTTCGTGTGCGACACTTGGTACCCTATTTTCAAGAAAAAGAATGGATGGTTCAGACTCTGGTTTGATTCCAGCGTCCTGCTCGCTCCTTTCACTCAGTGCTTTGCCGAGCGCATGATGCTTCACTACCATCCACAACTCGATGATTATTACAATACCCTGGGGGTTCAGACCCGGGTCCCTCACTTTGGTTCCGCCTCCTCCCTTCTTTATCTCAATCCTCGTCTCAAGTAATTAAGTAACTTAGTAGTATTAATTACTCCTTTCATTTCAATTTTAATTCTTTCCTCCCTGATCAATCCTTGTGGATATATTTGGATGGATAGTAACCAATTTAATGAGAAATGATGATACGGTAAACTTTATAGAGAGAGTCATTAAAGTATCCTCATTTTATTATTAACCATTCTGTTTCTCTTTTATAAGAAATGAATACAAATCATTTACTTGATTTTATTTATTGTTTGGTAAGTTAATTATTGTATTAAAAATATAAAAAATAATAATAATAATGATTTATAAAATTTATATCTCAGTTAATAAATAGGAGTACCAGTAAGCATAGTTATTAAAAGGAGGAGGAAGGAAAGTGAACGGTCACTGATCCAGTTCGGTTCTCTCATGGATCGCCAAGTCATTGACCCGGTCAAACTTGGTCAAACCGGGTTGAACGGCCGAGCCGCCTCTGAACCGCGCCAAGCCAGACCGACCGAACCGGAAGTGAACCGCGCGCCCAAGCCTGCACACGTGGCAAGCCATGATAAATCCGTGACAACCCAAAAATATTGAAAGCTTGGACTCGAACCTGTGACCATCTGGGGATGGACGCGCTGCAACACCACTATGCTGTTGTTCTCCTTGTTATGTAATACGCGTTTTGTTATATATGTAATATATTTAACTGGGTTAGTTTTTCAAATATTCATCCAAAATGCCATCCACAGGATTCGAACCAGGGATATTCACACCAAGAGATGCTGGCGAGCTTGGTTACCACTAGGCCATGTGTCTGGTTGGTTACTAATGCATCATTAAATATATATATTACATATTAAATTACATTAAACTATAATTTTATATATTTATTTAATTAATTCAAGATTAATAAGCAATCGCAGATCACAGATTAACTTTAGTTCTCACTCCTTACTCTCACTCCCTAATTATTTCTCCTTTTTTATTGTCCTTCAATTTTGCAAACATACTCTCAACTGATTGTAGTCTGTCGCACTTTACTCTCTTACTGTCGCACTTTCAAAGTTTAACTAACTCACTCTCATGAAACTAACCAACCATCAACTAACTAACTCCATTCTAAAATCTGGCACACAAATAAACACATGTATATAATTAACGTGGACGAGCCACTAATTTATAGTCTACATTATTTTTATGATACATTTATTACAGGCATGTCACCGAATACATGGCATCCCTTGTAGATTCATTAGAAGGGCTTGGTTACATTGATGGTGAAACACTGTTTGGAGCCCCTTATGATTTTCGGTATGGCCTGGCCGCTGAAGGTCACCCATCTCAAGTGGGCTCCAAGTTCCTGGAAGATCTCAAGAATTTGATAGAAAAAGCAAGCACTTCAAACGGGGGAAAGCCAGTGATACTTGTCTCCCACAGCTTAGGGGGTCTGTTTGCCCTCCAACTCCTGAATCGAAACCACCCCTCTTGGCGCAAGAAATTCGTTAAACACTTTGTGGCCCTTTCTGCCCCATGGGGTGGTGCTATGGACGAAGTGCTCACCTTTGCATCTGGCAACACTCTTGGTGTGCCCTTAGTGGACCCTTTAATAGTGAGAGCTGAGCAGAGGAGCTGTGAGAGTAACCTATGGCTTTTGCCCAATCCTAAAGTATTTGGTCATAAAAAATTGGTGATCACTCAACATAGAAGCTACTCAGCTTATGATATGGCTGATTTTCTCAAGGACATTGGTTTTCCCGAAGGGGTTTATCCTTATAAAACACGCATTCTACCGTTGATTGAAAAAATAGAGGCACCAGAAGTTCCTATCACTTGTATTATAGGGACGGGAGTGAGAACCCCGGAGAGTTTGTTTTATAGGAACGGTGATTTTGATGAACAGCCAGAAGTTTCATATGGAGATGGTGATGGAACAGTGAACATGGTGAGCTTGTTGGCGCTTCAGTCACTATGGGGAGATGACAAGAAAAATCAAAGCCTCAAAGTGGTTAAGATTGGTGGGGTGTCTCATACTTCAATACTGAAAGATGAAGTTGCACTTGACGAAATAATAGGCGAGATTAGTAGAATTAATTCTGATTCTAAGCTTGCTTTCAGCCAGTTCCTTTTATAGATGATGTGGGGTTGTGCATGACAGAGCTAGTTAATTACCACAATAACAGAAACTACTGGAAGGTAAGCTGTATATCCTTATTCTGCAAATTATGTTTTCTTTGGAATTTATACTGAAGTAATTAATCATAATTATCAACAAATTCTAACCACCTATGTGGTGGCGTGTTGTTGTAATTGCAAAATATGCATTAGCTAGCTACAATTTGTAGGAGTTCTATATCCTGATAGTTTTCCTATAAGATTATGAAGGGAGCCTCAAGATGAATGCTGTATCTACAGGTCCAAGTCCAAACCAGACCGATGGCATGCACTCCAACACAAATAGTGAAATTCAAAATCATAAAACAAATGAATACGTGCATTGTCTACAGTTAAAACTATTATACTATTTTTCAAGAGGTAATTCAAAAAATATGTATCATTGAAAAGATGTGACTGAGGCGAGTTTGGTTTTTGTTAAAGTTAGATGTAGTATCTGATTTGTATTTCTTTGATATGAATATATGTAGATGTTATCTTGTTTTCATGATGTTTTTTGGACCAGACCATCCTCAGTCCTCACTGTGTCTTGGTGAGTTGAATCTTGGTGTTATTTTGAACTATCTGAAAATAAAGAACCCTGTAATTTTACTCCTTCGAATTTAATCTTAGAAAGTACCAGTAATTAAAAAGATTGTTTTAGTACGTGCTTCGAGGACACTAGCTGAAAAATTGAAAAAGAAAAAATTGAAATTTTTAATGTTTTTAATACATTTAGAACGTATATAAAGAAAATCAAAGGAATTAACATGCTAAGACATTAAAAAGAGATCTGAAAGTCTGTTATAGTCCGATGGCACTAAATTTTTAGATTTCTAAATATTGGTTAAGGCAGCTGGTGTGTGAGCTCAGCTGCATACAAAGGTAAGGGCAATGGAATTGGAAGATTCAAAGGCTTCGTACGAGGCACCCTTGGCCCTCAGCTACAACATATGAATGAAAAAGTCACATTATTTAAAGTGAGAAAAAAAAAAGTTATCCATAAAAACTTTACACACATATACTTCTGTCAAATGGTGATAAAAGATTATTCTATGAAGATTAATTTGGAAAAATTAAAAACTAATGTGAAATTAGTAACAGATTGTCACGGAGATGGGTTAAACAGAAAAGATAAAAACATTGTAAGTATAGTCACTGCAACAACAATGAACAAAATTTCATGAGATCACAAGATAAAACAGAACCCAATCTCGCAGTGGCAAACTTAAGAACCCAATTGCCAAAAACCTTTTCAAAGAAGCTCAAAGCTCATCCTCCATCCTCAAGTACTCTCCAACATCAGCCTGGTGCAGAACCACGATGCCATTCGGGTCAAGCTTCCTGCAATCCTGAGTTGACTTGGCAGCCACCCCAAACCCCAACGGCACATCCGCCATCGAAAAAACCACAACCCCATCACCAGGAGCAATGTTCTCAGTAATCCTCCCCAGCGCGCTTTTCAAAACGTGGTTTCCGTAAAGAAACGACATCTCGGACTGGGTCTTGAGCCACACCTTGTGCTTTGCGTTTGCGGCGAGGAGGTTGAGGGCTTGGACGGTGAGGTGGAAGTTTCCGCCGTGGGTGTACTTTCCGATGCAGATGCCGAGGGAGACGAGGTTGGGCCTGGCGATGTTGGTGGCGCGCTTCACGAGGGACTCGCTGGCGTAGTAGATCTTGTTCTTGTGGAGGCGGAAGCAGTAGCGACCTGGGTTTGTGTCGGGCCCTTCGTGGGAAGGGTTCTCGACGATGTTCTTGAGGTTGTTTCCTACGAACTTGAAGAGCTTCTCGAACACCGCTGTTGTCTCCTTCTCGTCCAAGGGTCTCATCTTTGATTGCTTCCTACCTTCTGCAGCTGCAAAAACACTACTCTGCCTCTAGGGTTTTGCTGTTGCAGAGATGTAATGCCCTTTGGAGAAAGGGTTTATTTTGTTTGATACGTTTCTTCTTTTGAGCTATACATGTTTCTGTCTGAAATTGGGCTATGCATTGGGTTCTCCTAAGTTGCATATGATAAAAGGTGGGCCTTTTATGTTGACCAGACTTTGGGCCTTCTCAAGCTTCCGAAAGATCGAAATGAAACTTTCTTGACCAAAAGCAAAAATCGTTCATCAAAATTCAAGTGGTCAATACCAGAAAAACTAAAAAGAAGCCCATGCACGTTCAAAATCACATTCAGCGGTGCTGCTCGGAATGGGAATGGCATCGTTGCCGTCGGAGGGTATGGAAATGGGAGTGGCGGTAGTGGCGGCATGCCAGCTGGTAGACATGACATGGCTCGCTCTCTCTCTCTCTCTCTCTCTCACCGACTCGCCTCGCCCACCCCACACCGGACCAAACAGATATGTGCCCTTGCCGCCTTTCCTCATTCACCCTTCATTCACTTTCTCAAACGAAGTTCGTCCACTCTTCCTAATATTGTAATACGTTGATTAAACTCTTCATTCAATTAAATCTTTATTGCCTATTTGCTGCCTTCAAAAATCAAAATTTTACTAATTTCACATTAGTTTTTATTTTTTCCAAATTAATCTTCATAGAATAATCTTTTATCACCATTTGAAAGAAGTATATGTGTGTAAAGTTTTTATGGATAACTTTTTTTTTCTCACTTTAAATAATGTGACTTTTTCATTCATATGTTGTAGTATAGATTATCGATTTTCTTTTAATGCTTGAATTTGTGTAATGTATCAATTAGAAAATGATGTAATTTTAACATATCCAGAAGGCAAGAAGGGCATTAATAGAGAATGTACGAAATTGATGAAATGATATCTGATCTGTAAATCTTTCATGATAAAATTATATTTTAGGGATTTCATACTATGTTCAAAATTCAAAAACTTTATATCAGGTTTAAAAAATCAAGGACTAATATGAAGTTGTTACAATTCATTAAAGACTAGTAATTTACTCCATTTTAATAACTAAGTATTTTTAATTAGATAGTGACAATCGGTTTTAATAATTTGATCACATTTATTATTAGATGCTTGTGTACAGCAAAATGCCACACTTCAAATCATTTGAGTTGAGTGAATGCTCCGTCGATTATCCAGTTAAATGCAAATTGTTAGAAGTTATAGACTTATAGGTAAATGCCGTTTCGGAGTTTTAAAGTTTTTCGTAATAGCAATGAAAATTTCAATCTCTATAATTCATTGTTCTATTATTACAAGCATTTTGCCATACAAGGAAATCAACTAAATGACTAATAATAAATAATAATCCCGGGTACAAAACAGCAAGCTCATCACTTTCAAAAGCTCAACCACAAATGAGCTGGCTATTAGAAAACCAAATTACATAACGTACACTAGGCAGATTTTTTCAGCTTTGATAGTCATCATCCCCAAGCCAAACAAGGCCATCAAATCACACTGCACCAGCAGGAACATTAGATTCTACTGACTTCATTATCTCTTCACCGAGTTGTTTGCATCCTACCAGCTTCTGCATTTACAAATAAGAATCCAAGCATTATGTTTATTCAGCGAGATATATCAACACAAATTCAAAACACGGCACCCATTATTCACTATGGACAGGAGTCAGCAATGAGAATCATGGTGGAATATAGTTTCATTTAGTTTCCATGACCTTTTTTTTCTATCTGGCCACTCAGGGTGATTATTCCAAGATAATAAAAGAGATGCTTACGGTTCCAGCAGAATATACATCAGCAGTTCGGAATCCCCTGTTCAAAGTGTCCAAGACTGCTTTCTCTATTCTGTCAGCAGCCTTTTCTTCTCCTAGGCCATATCTCAAAAGCATAGCAGCACTAAGAACAGTAGCAAATGGGTTTGCCTTGTCCTGCATATAAATAATTATGCTGTTCATAGGCATGTTGCCTAAAGGCAAATGAGAAATAGAGGTACAGGAAACCAACCTGTCCAGCAATATCGGGTGCAGAACCGTGTATAGGTTCAAAAAGTCCTGGTCCCTGAGATCCAATATAAATCCAGTAAACTCAAGTAGAATTGATAATGTTACTTGCCTCTAAAATAGCACAAAGTATTGCAAGATTAACTTGAGAAACATGCTCATGATCTATATTCCAATTCATTATGAATGCTCTTCTCATACCGAAGCCCCAAGGCTAGCGGAAGGAAGCATCCCGATACTTCCAGTGATCATTGAAGCCTCATCTGATAATATATCGCCAAAAATGTTGTTTGTTACAATTGTGTCAAACTGCAAAATTCAGAGTTCGATATTGTAACACTTGCACTTTAACCATTCAAACGATTTTTCTTTTGTGAATACAAATTTGCTTAGCAACAAACAAATGATATACAGATGCTAATGAATTCAACAAGCAAACCTGGTTTGGGTAGCGAATTAGTTGCATTGCGGCATTATCAACATACATGTGTGAGAGCTCAACATCAGGATATTCTTGTGCTATTGCTATAACTCTTTTCCTCCAGAACATTGATGCCTGGAGCATTCAAACACAGTTAATATGCAGGAATTGGAACTAGAGAGTGTTGATAGAAATTTTCATTTCTTAGCAACATAAAAACATTACGTGAATGAGTGTCACCATATTTTATACTTACATTATTTTAGAAGGTTTTTGGGCTACCTAATCTAAACAAAGCCTTAAATGACCAAACAACTGAGATATTTTCCTTGCCGCATGATTTAATTTTCCCCAATTCAAGTTTAATCAATTTATGCCATGCGGCTTGAATATAGTGTAAGAAGATGTAGATTAGCATGATCAAAACAAGGCCAGTAGAAGCCATGAACATTTTTTCTGCACATAGCTGCAAAAAGAGACACGTGCAAAGGGCATGGCAGGGGACACATCCGCACTAATCATGAGCAGGTGGTTATAACAGAAGGTGACCAAATTGGAAGGGCCAACGATCTGGGTCGAGACCTAAGAAGGAGCACTAGGGAGAGGGGAAATAACCATTTTCTTGAGAATTATGTGATGAGGTTCAATAGGGAATATAAGGAGAAGGCAGCTCAAGGAAATCTGGAAATGGCATCTTGAGTGCACAGTAAAACCCTCTCTGACTAATTTTCTTCCTCTCTGTATTAAATTCCATTCTGTATCTGCTCTGTATAATTTTTCCTTTCAGCTAGATGAGTCTGTGGAGCTGAAGAGGGATTTCTAGATCCTTAATTACATTACTGCTATGTTGTCTTACTTCTCTATCCTAGTTACAAGCTTCAGATATTTTTTTCCTTGAGTTGTAATTACTGCATCACTGCTGTTTCATTGAGTTAAATAGCCTTTTTATTTCTGACGTGTGGTTCATTGCAACAGCATACAACACCTAAAAACTTCACAAAATTACAAAATTCTCATAGCTTAATCCAAAGTACCTCTAATACATTGGCTTTGTCAACGGAACAAAGTTTCCCACGCCGCTTCCGAGCAGTTTCAAATGCAACACGAGCTATGCGATCAACCTGTCACAAATATTATCATTAATTAGAGAATCAGAGATCCATATAAAAAATAGAAAATAGCTATAGAGACATAAAAGAAACAATTGCTCACTAGAAGGGAAAAAACTAGAAGTTACTTCAAAAAAGTGAATTCTATGTATAACACATTCCCTTACCTGTCCCTCCTACACAATGTCACCCCAAATGATTTTAAAAACTCTTCCAAGAAACAAGCTAAAGATCTTATGGAAGCCCTAGCTCTCACTACAACTAATTGGTTTAATCAGTTATTTGAAATGATAGCATTATAACAAAAACTCTTTTCAAATCCTTTACATGAATTCTCTTCCACAGAAATATTTAACCAAGGTCAACAACCTTCACAAAATCTGTTGCAACTTGCAACCATATCTTTGACAGCTCACTCATAAGAATGACATATTTAATCTAGAGAAACCATCTTCTAATAGTAAGATACCTCATGTGCAGCATAAATCTCGGTATTAAACCCAGTCTCCTCACCATTTTCATTGGTACCAAAGCCCCTGGGTTTACCAAAATATATACCTGAATAACAACAGAGCAGCAACAAGACTTAATCCCGTAAACTAGGGGCACTTGAGACACCTCAATATTTAGGAATACTTGAGACTTTATGATCTTTTTTGTTACAAAAAGGGAGTCCACTATAATGAAATCAGAATCAGAAGACAACTGACCTCCAGTGAGTTCCCTCACAACCATGAGATCAACCCCTTCAGCAACCTCTTTCTTCAAAGTCGAAGCATCCACTAACTACAGAAGAATTAACACACATTAAAAGCACGCAAAAGGTAAAATGTAAGCTATTACGGAATAGTAAGGAAATCAAAAACCTCCCTCTTCATTTGTAAAGTCTATCCCTAAGATTTCCCTGATTCGTGATCCATTTCAACATTCTTTCACCCTTCTCTCGGTGTAAACTCATAGCGCATATATGCAGTTTATTTCCTAGTGAGAAAAAGCAAGGATAGGGATGCATTTTCCTTTTACTCTTAACCTTACTCATTATGAATTTTCATTCAAAAAAACCTTTATTCATTATGAATAGCAGACGGCTTAGTGAAACTAATGAAGTAGAAGGTTGAGAATAAATGAGAACAAGTTTGTAATTGTAACCTGAGGGAAAACAGTTGCTGGTCTGAGATTTGCAAACACTTGAAGGCCAGCCCGTAGCTGAAGTAACCCAGTCTCCGGCTTCAAGCGTTTCTCGTTCTTATCCCATTTATACCTTAAAAAACCAATCAAATACAACGAGCACATATAAACAAACATACATAACGATGGCTATCACAGGAAAGTAAAAAGAAGCGAAAGAATATAAAGTGAAAATGGGGGTGCGTAGGTACCCTCCAATGGCACCAAGTAGAACAGCATCAGATTGCTTTGCAACAGAAAGGGTCTCGTCGGGCAACGGGACTCCAGTAGCATCCAATGCAGCTCCACCCAGAAGCATCTCTCGGAACTTGCATTTGATCGTTGTACACACACAAGAGAAAAATAAAAAGGCCACCGTTTCCCCTCTCCCGAGGTTCCTCCTTTCTCTGTTCTGTTAACTCTTTCTTCCTCTGCTCCATTCCTCAGCATCTTTTACTTGTTCTTTCTATGCATAGGTGGAGGTTTGTCGTGTTCTTTCCACGTTGGATGTGCAGTACACTGGCTCAATTGAACATGCTCAACCCTCCAATGCTAGTTCTACTGAACAGCCTGCATGCCCTGTCTGCCTTGGTACTCTTAATAAATTCCTTTTATTTGCATATATGATTTTGTTGCAAGTATGGATCATTCTGAACTATTATTCATCAGCATATATGGAACTTATAATTACTCCATCCAGAATGTCTTTTTCTACAACAGCTTTTAGGGACATTTCGTGAGTCGCTTTTCTTCACGCCTTATTTGCAGAGCGATTAGATCAAGACACGAGTGGAATTCTCACGACTACATGCAATCATTCTTTCCACTGTTCGTGTATTTCAAAATGGGCTGATTCTTCTTGTCCTGTAAGTGCCTCCATTGACCCCTCTGTTTCTATGCCCGCTTGAGGATGTTACAAGGCATGCCCCTTAACAAAGAGTTGACTCTGCCTTTTATTTGAGCTACTTAGTCTGGTGGTTGGTGTGTCTGAATGAATCATATCTTTTCTGACTTATAATTGATTTTAGCTAGGATTTCTTGATAAGGTTCACCGCGAGGGCTAATTATTGAATCTGTGTATTAGTTAAGAATTTACTAGCCCCCTATTGTTTCATTTCAGGTATGCCGCTATTGCCAGCAGCAAGCTGAAAAATCTGTATGTTTTGTCTGTCAGACCACCGAGAACCTTTGGATATGTGTTATTTGTTGGCTGTGGAAGATGAGGGATTTTTCTTCATCAAACCTTGTTTTGCTATATTTTCTTCTTCTGTTCCTTTTTATATGTATTTGGTCCCAATCATATGTATCTTAAATTTCTAAGAAAATATTGATTCAGATATAAAGGAGGACACGCCATAATAATACACTGGAAAGAGACACAGCATTGCTATTCCATGGAAGTGGAAACTAAGCGCGTGTGGGATTATGTGGAGAAAACCATTTCCCCCATAGGTTCTCCATTATTTTTATTAGGATCAATGTGACACTTTGCAGATACTATCAATGGAGTGGGGACGTGGTTTCTGTTTTCTGGCCAAAGAAGACGCTTGCTTATCTTACACTTACGGGGGGGCTTATAATTTAAGGAAATGATTTTGCAACTTATAGACATGGCAAATGAGTGTGGGTAAGTATTTTATATATTTATATGATAGGAGTCTTATATTTATGTTAAATTCTGATGTTAAAATAATATCACATCACATATAATTAATAACAAAAAACTATTTAAATACCTAAAAAATGAGTGTCTATTATAACACTCACTTAACAATTATTAAATGTAATGGTGAATTTCACACATTCCATCAATCACATCACATCTAATGGTTATTAAGTAAATATTTCAATAGGACACTCATTTTAGATGTTGAAATAACACAACTCAATTAATAATAACATGTTGAGAAAACTAATTTAAAGTGACACGCCCGTACTTTTGTATCCAAAATCACTGTGGCACCTATGAAAAACAACATTTAAGTTTCTCTTTTGGTACTGTACAACATGGACATATATAGGTTTAAATATTCATACATTCACTTTGTCATTCCACCTCATATCAGTTCCGTCCCTTTCCTCCTTCCCCCTTGGCATGGGGACTTTTGTGAGCTTCTCCTACACTCATATTAATAGTTATTATCTTATTGATGAGATTAGTAACTTTATTATAAAATTATGTTAACAAAATATTTAAGTAATTTTAGTTTAATTCATTTTAATTTTAATGATTAACTGTTATGAAAATAAGCACTTTTTGTGGACTAGAGCTTCTCCAGTAATTACTGTATTGAGACTTCTTTATTGTTTTTGCCTCAAGGCCAAGGGTTATAATTTCTGAGGCACGATGTTGACTTGAGGCAACTTATAAACTTATTAAAAGAAAAATCTTCTCTAAATTGTTGAACCTATATTTAAGGATATGCTGCCAGATTTTAGTGAAGATCAAAGGAGAAAAGGGCAAAAGTTCTTGGAATCAATTAGAAACAGTGTAAAGATTTTGATTCTGTACAAATTTGCGTTAAAAATTCTGAACGACAGTGGAGCCAGCCCTCATGCATGAACCTACCACGTGAAGGTATTTTCAAATTCCAAATATGATAGGGAAAATTAAAAACAAGAAATGAAACACGTGGCAGGGGAATCACGCGTCCTTTATATGCTGCTTTTATTAGTTTTACATCTTTTGTCCCTGCTAGAGAAGTTGAAGGTAGGCGCGTTCTAATTTCCATATTTCTGCATCTTTGGTAGAGTGAACTGCGGTACCTGCTCTTGAAGCGGTGTAGGAGTCATTTTGTTCTTCTTCCCAAGCACTTTTGATGGAGCAAGAAAAGGAAGAGAGCATCGGTATTGGTGATGAAAATTAAGACTCAATCATTTTGTTTTGTTCATGATCAATAAGCAGGGTCACTTAACTCACTGCCTTTTGACCATCACATTTATAGAGGCAAAAAGCAAAGCCCAGGGAAAAAGCAGTCCCTTTGACAGACATTACTTCCTTCTCTCCACCTTGTTTCTTTATTGCTTCCTACCTTTGTTCTTCCTTTCTACCTCTTCTCCCACACGCTTCTTATCCTCGTGCATCAAGGCTTTCTTTTCATCACTTCCAACTTTGCTTCTCCACTTGTAGAAATCAAGGGCATGCAACAATGCCTCTATGCCAGCCATCTAACGGAAGAATACGAGGGGACAACGATGAAGAGAAGCTCGATGTGTCTAAAGGCAGTGGCATGACTGAGAAAATGGATTTGAAGATGTTGATTGAGGAGTTGGCTGAATCTATTGATGTGCCGTCGGTTTTCATCTGCCCCATCTCACTAGAACCAATGCAAGACCCCGTGACCCTTTGCACGGGCCAAACCTACGACAGGTCCAACATCCTCAAATGGTTCTCCCTCGGTCACAATACCTGTCCCACAACAATGCGGGAGCTTTGGGACGATTCAATCACGCCCAACACCACCCTCAACCTCTTCATCCTAACCTGGTTCTCGCAGAAGCACCTGGCCATGAAGCACAAGTTGGAGTACCTGCAAGGTAGAGCCTTGGAGCTCTTGGACACGCTCAAGAAGGTAAAGGGTCAAGCCAGAGTTCAAGCTCCCAAGGAACTTCGCCAGCTTGTTGATTCACGTGCGTCAATAAGGAAGAAGGTTGAAGGAAACGGCGGGCCTGCTTTGGCTTCTTCTTTATTGGGTCCTTTTACCTCCCATGCTGTTGGGTCAGAAGCCATTGGGATCCTTGTGAATATGGACTTGAGTTCAGAGCTGAAGAAAAATCTGATGCATCCAGCTAAGATGTCGCTGTTGGTGGATATCATGAACGAGGGAACCATCGAGACAAAGATGAATTGTGCAAAATTGATTGAAATATTATTGGTGGAAGGGAATGGGTCCGAGACAGAAGTTGTATTAAGCTTGAGCCTTTTGGTTGGGTTGTTAAGGTTAGTGAGGGATAAGAAGCACCCAATTGGGGTCTTAACTGGCCTCATGTTACTCAAAAGTTATTATATGCTCTCGCGAGTCAGTTAGAAGGTCGGTTGTAAGCATAGGGGCAGTGCCTCAATTGATTGAGCTGTTGCCCACTCTGAACGATGAGTGCTTGGAGATAGCCCTATACATTCTTGAGGTGTTGTCGACCCTTCCAGAGGGGAGAGTGGCCTTGAAAGAGTGCCCAGACATTATACCCAATGTGGTGAAGTTGTTGATGAGAGTCTCCGAGAGCTGCACCAATTCGCCTTGTCAATCTTGTGGGCTATCTACAACCTTGCCCCAGAGGAATGTGCTTCAAAGGCTGTGGAAGCCGGGTTGGCGGCAAAGCTGCTCCTAGTGATTCAGAGCGGTTGCAACCCTGTGTTGAAGCAGATGTCTTCTGAGTTCTTGAAAATCTGCAGCTTGAATTGCTCTACTAGTATCTTGATTTCCAAGTGCATGCTCACCACAACATTACAATGAAAACCAACAGGTTTAATTTGTCCATAGCTTCATAAATACGTTTTCTCTGGCACCACGTTCGCGTGTACAGTGCAAAATAATGAAAAATATTTCTTTTCCTTTTTGTTTATTTTTTCCTGGAACATAGAGCAACCGCAAATCAACGCTAATACAACACAGTAATATAATTAGCTGGTAAAGCGGTACGTTGCCGCTGGATCGCGTTTCAAATCAGCATCTCGGCTGTCTTTGATTTGATGTCAGTGTGGAAGCAGGCCTATCCACCAGATAAGGTTGCGTGCCTTTGTAATCGAAATTGTTAGAAGCTGAGTTGCGAGATCATAGAAAGTGATGATGTAACGGTCAAGTTTAGCTTTCAGCATTTTTTCAAATATATAGTATATAACTATGCCCAAGAAAATCTCGAAATGTCTTGACAGCCTATATGAGGCCTATATGAATTGATACATAGCGTTTGTATTTTTTCTTTGGCAGGACAGAAAATGTTTAGGTTTGTTTTGGTCAATGAGATAGAATCTGGATGGGGTGAGTTTAGGTTTGGTCAAGATCTGAAGGTTATGAATTGTATTATTTATATTTATTAAATATGAGATATTATATCCATTCATATTTTTTATTATTAAATAAAATATAGATTTTATTTAAATAAAATTTATATATTATTCAATAATAAATAGATACAAAACATGCCATATTTTACATTCTATGATAAATAATATTTTTTCGAACACTATCGCAGCATAGTGTGTCCATACGTAAAGGTATATCCATCATTTAAAAGTGAGGGAAGACAAGACAGCAGACATAATTTATAGCATTCCTATTCCTGTTTAATATTTGAAACAAATTAAATCTTGTCTTTCCGTCGTGTGGGCGGGCCTATTACTGAACGATCCAAAATTTTTGTTCTCTCGTCTCGCGCTCAATGGATTATTTCAAAAACGAAAATAATATTTGCGTGTCCCATAGTATTTTATAACTATTTTTTCTAAAAAAATATTTTAGAACAATTTTGTCAATGAGGTCGCATCTTGTCCGAGGTCGTCGTTTGATTCCTATCAATTTAAGTTTTTTTTTTTTGTGCGTATCAATTTAAGTTTTTGAAATATAGGTTAATGCCCCTAATGTTAAAGTGCAATCTTTTGCCATGTCACCTACTCCTTTCTCGTATTTATATGCTAGCACCTCTAGTGAAAAAATAATAATAATTTAATTGATAAATATGAAATTGGTTGCATGTGTAAATTTTGTACAAGGCAATCCACGTGTAAAAGAAATGTAAGAAGATTTTTTAAAAGAAATTAAAAATATGAAATATCAGTTTTCATTAGCAAAGGAGTTGCATGGTTCATTTAAATTTGTTGTATTCAACTTCACCAAAGAAATTGCTGTATCAAATTGGTAAGAGTCCCTTTGGATTAGATTTTAGTAAGATTGTTTTGAAATAATTGATGTTAAAAGAATTAATTTGTATTTGACAAAGATGCTAGAAAAATGAGTTTTAAAGATTTGATATAAGATGAAAAAGTAAAAGTTAATATTTTTAATTTCCACTATAATTTATTTTTATGAAAGTGGGACATTTTCTTTCAAAAGTAAAATACCAAACCAAACATTTTTAATTTTTCTCAACCAAATTTATAGCCACTCCATATTAATTGCTCCATGTATACTATTCCTTAAATGTCCTTAAGTTTATTTTAATATTTAGTTTTTTATTTCAAAACGAATTATGAATAGTGTCTACATATCATATGCGATTTCTGTTGCCCATTTTATTGCTACTTCAAGCCTAACGAGTTTTTTCTCTTTGCTATGGGTTGATGCCAATTTGATGAAGATAGGCCTCCTGCCCCTCAATGTTTTGGGGTCGAGATTTGTCAATCATCGAAAATTTAAAAAAGAAAGAAAGAAAAAACACTGGATCATCGCTACATCATCTTACATGCAATATATATATTTTTTAATAATTTTATAGAAAGAGCTGTGGCCTATGGCTTCACAAGAGATGTCTCATATAGGTGTGTTGCAAAGTGATATTCCTGACGAATATATAATTAACACAATCGGCTTTAAGACTAGAATATAAGACTAGAATTCAATTTTGAAAAATAAAAAATAAACTAACAACTAGAACAACCTTAAGGACATTTAAGGTATTAATTCAAATAAAGACAGTTAATGTTAAGTGACAATAGCCAAATGACTTCCCCAAATTTTTTAAACCAACGCAACGTGATTAAATAGTGGCAATAGCAAACAAGCAACGTGAAATCCTTAATTATACGCCGTAAGTAGAGAAGCCCAAGTCTTATTTGTCTTCTTCTCTTTTTGGTAGTAATTATTAAAAGAACTTAAAGCGTGGCCCAGATTTGCAGCCCAGTCTCATATAATATTCTTTCCTTTCAAAAAGAGTTTCCTTTTAAAATTTCAGCTTGGAGTTGACCCCAAAACCAATAAAAAAAAAAATCCAGCTAGGTACAAGAGCAAAAACTTAAAGAAACTAGAGCTTGCTACCTCGGTGATATGCACGTGCGTGGATGGATATGCTCGTTGTAAGTATGTATGGTGCTCCAGCCTCTAATTCCCTACAGTTAGCGTGGTGACAAGTGAGAATTTTACAGTTAGTTAGGTGGTAGGGGTGGGGTTACAGCGATGTGTCTAAAACTGGAGACGACCACGTTAGTCCATAAACCACCTGATTCCTCCCCCTCCCTCATGTTTGGCACAACCTTCCTCCAACCCCAACTCCCCTCTTTGCCCTCATAAATCCAAAATTCAACGCCAATGCCATAAACCTTTTATTTTGCCGGTCACATCCTATACGCATCAAAAACAAATTTAAAAAAAAAAAAGAAAAAAGGAAGAAAGAAAAAGCATGTCATCATGGCTAGCTCGCTCCCTGGCAAACTCCCTCCGATTCGATGGGGACGGAGAGTATGAAAACGACGTCGTATCCGACCCTCCAACTACCTCACCCAGAACCCACCCTCAATACCAGCCGCAAGATAATGCAGTTGGATCACAAGAAGAAGAAGAGGAAGGGCATGGGCGTGGAGTGAAAGAGGATCTGGACGAAATCAAGCAAACCCTAACCCGCCAATTCTGGGGAATGGCCTCCTTCCTCGCTCCTCCCCGTCCGATTCTCCCCCTTCTCGTTCTGACCCTCACACTCTCTCCCGAACCATCATCAACAACGACAACACCACTATGTGGACGACGCTGCCATTCGCGATCAATCTGGGAGAGACTATTGGGACGCCGGACAAGGAAGGCTCCACGTGGATGACCCGGACGCGATCGGATCCGATTCCGAAGGGGATCGGGAACCGGGAGAACTGGAGGAATATTCTCTTGAACGCGCCGTTGGAATCACCGAGGAGGTGTTGGCCTTCGCCATGAATATCGCAATGCATCCCGAGACTTGGTTGGATTTTCCTATTGACGAAGAAGATGACCCCCAAGGTAACCTATACCCGCTTATGTATTGCTCGTTGGGATCAACGAAAATTTACCTCTTTTTTTTTTTTTATTGCATCGGATCGTTGCTTCATCATTACACATTTCAATTTCCATTTTGCTTTTAGTCATTGCTGTAGGTGAATTGTACCATATTGTACACTTCATCGACATGCCTTCTTAACTTTAGATAATAATAATAATTTGCTAGTATTAGTCGGTTTTGATCCAAGGTAACCTTCTTTATACATTGCTAGTATTCCATTTGTCATTAAATTCAATTCTTTTGGTCATCTGTTACGAGATGCAATGTTTCTAATGATGGATTTTGGGTTTCTGACTGCGACTCTGTGGCACATTCTGCTTGCAGATTTTGACATGTCCGATGCCCAAGAAGAGCATGCTGTGGCCGTTGAGAGACTTACTCCTAGATTAGCTGCGCTCAGAATTGAACTGTGTCCTTGCCATATGAGTGAAGGTTACTTCTGGAAAGTCTATTTTGTGCTTTTGCATTCAAGGCTTAACAAACAAGACGCTGCCATTTTGTCTACACCACAGGTCAGTTACTTGGGATTCTGCTTTGGCTTTCTTGTTGCTCTTCCAATGACCTCACCTTGCAATCCCTTGAAATATATTGATGATGAAGTCATTTTCAATTCGTTTCACCAATTATTTATATGATTATGATTATAATTGCCTGGACCCTTTGGACTAGAAATGAATATTCCACTACAGCACTACCTTTATTTTTTATGGAAGAGCAGAATCAAAGTTTGGAAATGGGTTGTGGTCAATGTCATCTTCGGGGAATTAGCTAATCATTATGACTGTTCATCCTTTAGGATTTACTGGGGACTGTATTGCAAATTACTCTGTGGTGGGAGAATGGTTGTAAAGTATAAATCAGTGTTATAAAACAAGGAATACTAATAGGAGTGAGAATGTTACCTGAGGACTTTGGTTTGAGTTTCCAGTTTTCCAGTTTTTTAGAATTTGTGAAGGAAAAATTGAAAATTCTGAAAATTGGAATTTGTAGTTTTAGAATTTTCAGTTTTTCCTTCACAAATTCTGGAAAACTGAAAATGAAAACTGAAAACTGGAAACTCAAACCAAACAGACCCTAGTGTTCCATTAAGTCAAATCCTTTTGTTTCCTTAGTACTTAACTTTGTTCTATGTGGAATTCAATCATTTGAGCTGAGAAGGCTTATATATTTGAATAAAATTGAAAATCCTGCTCTATGATTCTAATTTGAAAAATTCTTAAGTGAGCACAATTCCAACACTTCATTTTTACACACACTCACGATAAAGTTGGTGGGACCTATAAGCAAATGAGTGTATCATAAATAAAGTTGGTGGGTCCCATTTTTATTGTGAGCACAATTCTTCTGATTTATTTCATTCTAGAGTTTCTAGATTCTATTTTAGATATCTGAGTTGCCCTTTGGGTCGTTAGGGGACTGTGCACTGTATAATATGTCTTTTACATGATGAAACTATTTCAGTTTATTAATCTTAAAGATTTTGATATTGTTGATGGTCATTTAAATTAATATGTAAAACTTATATTTCAACTAGGACAGTTTTATGGCTTCAAAACGATCTGCTTATTTACCAGTCCATCTCTGTCTTTCTTGTGTGCCCCAATTATTTTCAAATCTTGCATTTTTTTTTTGGGCAGTTTTCTTCTCATTTTGTAAATCACGTTGAGCAATGTTTGATGCTGTGGATTTTATTTTATTTTATTTTTGTCCACATGTGGTTCTCTAGAATAGTCAGTTGAGGTGGGTTTTAATGCTAACAGGTGATGGAAGCCAGAGCAATGTGGATGCAGGAGTTGCACAAACAAATGAAGCCTGAATTTGAATTTTCCAGAAGAAGCACTGCCCACTCAAGAGGCACTGCTCAGCATGATGATTTTGCACCCAGCTTATTAGATGATGCCTATTCTGATGACACTACTCCTCGGACGTATGGATATGAAACAAACTCTTTGTCCATGCTAGCAGATAATGAGACAGTGAAGCACACAGTTGAAAGTTCTGAAACACATTTCATTGATAAGTCTGTTATTGAGGAAAATCCAATTATTAAAACTGAGAATAAGGATCTAAAATGTGGTCGATCCTCTCAAATTATTATTCAGGACTATGACGATGATGATGTTGATTGGCCAGAGGAAGATTCTGATTTAGGGGGAACAACTCTCCCCATTGTGAACGAAGAAGACATATCTTTCAGTGACCTCGAGGATGATGATTTTGGCATTAAACCTGTTGCTTGCAATACAAGTTCAAAGGTGGTATAAAACTTCAAGCCAGACAACATGGTTGTGGTG
The DNA here is from genome assembly GCA_030441495.1 of Dalbergia oliveri. Taxonomy (NCBI): domain Eukaryota; kingdom Viridiplantae; phylum Streptophyta; class Magnoliopsida; order Fabales; family Fabaceae; genus Dalbergia; species Dalbergia oliveri. Next base: position 4,935,757 of record JAMLFY010000003.1, read on the forward strand.
ATTTAGAGCTACTCATTCTTACCCAGAACTAAGAGCGTAAGGAAAAACATGAGTGCTGGTGTCTCTCTCGAGCATCTTTTGTACATAGATGAACGGTCAAAAAAGTTGCAAAAGTGTCATGATGTATTACATGATATTATTTGAGGTTGTGGGAAGAGATTTTGACAGCTTTTTACCCAACATTTCTTTGCCGCAAGGCTAAATGCCTAAATGTTGTATTTGGATACAACTCAAATGAATGGAAAGGTTGGAGCTAAGACGAAGATCTCATGTTTGATCTCTGATTTATAGAGATCGCAATCAAGATTGTGGGATGAAATGCATGCATCGATCCAAGGGACAGCTGTTTCAGAAGATACATCATATAGGCGCAAGAAGCCAATAAGTGTATATGATGAATTGTCTCGTTTGTTGTCAAATATAGAAGTTGAATTTTCACAATTTTTTCTATGGCGGTAGTAGTGGGGTTTGGGGTGCTCGTTTTATTTGTGTTGTCGTCGTCCTGATTGCCTTACTGTCAACTGTGTCGAAAAAGGAAACCAATAAAGTGATTATTTGAGTAACTCTTGAGTGATCGAATGGAATGATATTCCACTGCGCATGTACCTCGTTAGGATTCTCCTCCCTGATTAAAGTTTAGTTTAGATTTATAGTAAGCCTCGTGTTATTAATTTAAACGAAGGAACTGAAATCTAAATATAATAAACTTAAGAAATTAAAATTAGATTTAAATGGGAATGATTTGGTATGGAAATTAAATTTTAATAAATGAAAATATCAAAATATTCTTATCTGAATATAATGTTTTGTTTTTAATCTATTAATGAAGAATAAAATAGTAAAAATAATTAAATTAATTTATTTTTAGATTCATTTTAAATCAAGAAATTAAATTTAATTATTTAATTTATTGACTCATTTCAATCATAAGAATTCAATTCAATTTCATGTTGAAATAATCCGCTGATTTTTGGGTTTTACAATGACCAACATTCTAAGTACATGTATGTTTGTTTAACATTTTGGCTGTGTTGGAATGGATTTACAAACTAGCCTGTTTGGCTACTAACGAATGTCTGCAATTGCCAATTGATTCACTGTGGACGGCTTCTGCATTCCGTTACATGAGACATAACTTCATCAGCTCAGTTTGTCCTGGCCACCAGATCATATTCTTAAAATGCTAAATAGTATGAAAGAAATACTATTAGTGAAACAGCAGTACTCTCTCTTCCTTAATGTTCTCATTCTGCCTTTGGATTGCACATGAAAAACTCAAATTGAAAAAAAAATGGCACGAAGGTGTAAATTTTTTTTATACTCGTCAAATGAAATTCTTCTATTTGTATGGTTATTTATTTAACTAGAAAGTGTGGGAGACACTCAAAATTAAACTAAATAACATAATATGCCATTCATAATTTTTGTGAATAACATCCAAAAAAGAATAGTTTTTTACATTGCCTATTTGGATGAGAACCTGAAGATTTTGTTATACTCTTGACTGTATTTTGAAATTACGGTGAAGGTCTCTGCAAAATTTTAGTTTGAACTCTAAAATTATATTTATAGTTAGTTTTTCAAATACGATGACACAGTAATTTACTTGTTTCTCATTTTTACAGTTGGTTTTACTAAAATCTTTGTTCAAACATGATCTATAAATGCAAGCTTTACACAAAAAAAAGCTACAAATTACTCTCTTCCTTGGAAAATATCTATTAAATTTAAACAAATATAAATATTAAAAAATATGATAAATAATATAGTAATAGAATACTCTTATATAAAATTATGATGTATGAATTAATATTATCCTAATGATCATTAATTATGAAGCATATCAAAGAGTTAGAAATAAAAAATTACACCAATAGTTATTAATTAATCAAAAATATTATTAAAATAAAAAATTTATTTTATTAAAATATAAAATTAATAAATATTTTAAAAGATGACTTTTTCTGTAGATAAATTCTGAAACCGAGCAAATAATAGAATTTCTTCTGCGTGTGTGTTCCTTTCCTTTGTAGTATCCTCTTGGTGCGCAGATTGACCAGGGCTGCATAGTCCACCACAACAACCCCATATTTGGCGCGGTACCTGGCAATTGCCCCAACAAGTCGTGCTCACACTTTCTAAAATAAACTAAACTATACACACGACTTCGTCCATAGCGAAGCTCGGTAGATATTTCTTCAACATTGTCATGCCTTTCACTTCCCCCGCAATTCGCTGCTTTGTCTCTCTCTCCCCCGAACTCCAAAATCATTTCCAAGAAAATAATAGTAATCAAGAAAAATAAAAAAAGAAAATCAAAGCTGTAATTTTTTCCACACATACGATAAAAACAGAGGTGAGATTCGCATTTATTTCCCAGAAAACTGATGCATTCCAATTTCCCTCCAACAAACTCAACTGCTGCATTTATTCCCCTCGTTTTCGTCACTTTCATCGTCTTCATTTAATTTTCGCCCAATTAACTTCAACTCATGATCCCTTGTTCTTAACGACATTACCAAAACCAACCATACTTTGTTGCCACAAACCCTCGAATTTCAATTCTTTCTTCCCTAATTCCCACCCCGCCTAGGGTTTCTAATTGGTGAACTCTAGGGCGTTGATTCACATTTCCGAACTCTATGGACGTTCCACTTCTCAGAAAGGGTCTCAATTTCTCTCGAAGGAACAAGAATTGGCTTCTCCTAATTGTTCTGTCCGGAGCTTCTGGCTATGGCGCCTACAAGGCCTACAACTTGCCCTCCGTGGCTCGCAAGAGGGAACGCCTCACGAAGCTCATCAGAGCCTTCATCTCTCTTTCCGAATTGGTTTCCGAATCCGCAGAAACCATTTCCCTCGTATCCAAGGACCTGAACCGGTTCCTCAACTCCGATTCCGACGAAATCCCCAACAGTTTGAAGCAGCTATCCAAAATCGCAACATCGAAGGAGTTCTCCGCGTCATTATCTAGGGTTTCGGAGGCATTGACGCTTGGAATTTTGCTGGGGCACAAATCCCACTGGAGCAACGGCGATAAACATTTGGAGATCAGCACAAACCCTAATAATGGCTTCACTGATAGGGTGTTGGAGAGGCTTTTCTCCAAGGCTGGAACTGGTTTCGCTTCCGTTGTCGTTGGAAGCTTTGCGAGGAATTTGGTTTTGGGGTTTCGCTCTGCCGAATGTTTGGGTGGTGAGCTCAATTCTAAATCAAAGGCTTCGGATGTGCCTGCTTGGGTGAACGTGATTTGCGATGAGAGGTGTGGGAAGCTCATTGGGGACATAGTGCAGATCTTTGTGAGCACTGCTGTTGCTATTTTTCTCGACAGAACGATGGATGTTAATAACTTCGATGAAATGTTTGCTGGAATGACCAATCCAAAACACGAGGAAAAGGTGAAGGGCATCCTTGTTTATCTGTGTAATGGTGCCGTGGAAACTTTTGTCAGAACATCTCACCAAGTGTTGATAAATTCGAAATCAAAATCGGATCCAAATTCGAGTTCGAATGTGTCTTCTCTTGTTCTTAAGGGTGATGGGGCAATTGTGACTGAAGATGGGTGCCTTGATCCAACAGAAGCTGTTGTTCAGCTATCCAAAGTTGGGGGATCTGTTGGTGGGGTTCAAGATGCTGGGTGGATTGACCAGATTAAATCAACAATGGCAGTGCCAGCCAACCGAAGGTTTGTTATTGATGTGACGGGGAGAGTGACGATGGAAACGGCGAGGTCATTTGTGGCGCTTTTGTTGTGGAGGATATCAGATGGGTTGAAGAGGAGCATGAGGAACATTCATGATGAGGCTGTGGACAAAGGATTTGAAGTTGTTAGATATGTTGGAGCTAAGTCATCAGTTATGCTTACCTTGTTCATTGCGTTTTATTTACATATTCTGGGTGGTAGTACCATTGTATTGCCTGCTTAGTTTGATGATTTAACCCTACCACTTAGTTGTAATTGTAATTGTAATTGTCATGCAGCTGGATGTTGGAATATAATGGGGACAAATTTAATCTATTTTACCTCCATATTTTCCGTAGTATCAAAAGCTTAGGTCATATTTCAGTAGGTGAAAAGCTCAGGCTGTAATATTAAGTCTCATTTTTTCCCACACCTGAAAAAAAATGGTTTGAATGGTATTTATTGCTTAATTACCATTGGTTCGGTGAAGGATTCAGGGAAAGAAAGTAATCATTGTAAACTTGTAATACTAAAGTATATTCTTCTGTAGCAGTATATGAATAATAGTCTTCCAATTTAACTTAGTCTCTTCGCAATGATATTCCTCCTTCAGAAAGAAACTCAGTTTTGACTATGTGTGTATACGAGTTATACTTTGAGTCAAACTGTCAATCATAATTGCTTTACTATGTTTTGTTGCTCTTAAAATTTCAGATTACTTGGAAGATTTTGTCCCGTGTAACAGCCAACTAGCTTCTGATTACTCTTACCTATAATCACATCTGTTGAAGCACTGATACTGATACACTTTCTAAGTAACTAAACCTTGTTTAACCGCGTCGTGATGGCGATTACAATAGGAGATTTTCTTTTGGGTGGTATCTGTCTCGGTATTCTTTACTGTTCTGCACTTTCAAATTGACCAATTATCTTCTCTTAATGGCAGTGATTCCAGTTACAGGGCCAACATTAGATGTTGCCTCTCTCTGGCGTTTCTGCATCATGCCAATGCCACTCTTTATCAAGCTGACTAGCCTATTATAATTTGATTCTTTCTTTCCCGGAAATTGAATGAGCTTGCAGTTAAAGAATTAGCAGTTAAAAAGCTGTATAAATGTATTACAATTTGCTCAATACTTTAGGGTTTGTTTAATTTGAATTTTCAATTTTAATTTTAATTTTCATTTTCATTTTAGATATTGTGAAGGAAATATTAAAAACTATAATTTGTGATTTTCAGAATTTTCATTATTTCTTTATAAAATCTAAAAAACTGAATGTTAAACCAAACATACCTTAGTTATCACATTTTAAATAAGATGAATTTTGATACATTGTAATGTGTAGTCTATTCAGATAAAATTCTTATGTAGAGCCAGGTTAAATCATCTTGCAAGTTTGCGCACCAAAAGTTAAACCTTCGTGGCAACTGTAGTGAGGTTACTGAAATTTTAGAACCAATTTGTTCATGCATTTACCTCTTAAAAATGTATCGTTGATGATTGTGGGAAATAGATGCTAGAGCTAACATCCAACCTTAGGACAGTTGTTTTTTTTTGGTCTAACGACCTTTAGGTATTGTAAAACATCTTTGGGCCCGTACAAATATATGGATATGGACAGCTTCTTTTCTTTTATCTTATTAAAAAAGGCTGCCAATCTAATTCATGAAGTCACCATTCAATTTATTGAATTGCAGCCTTGAAAAACAATTGTATCGCATGATCAACCACATTCAAAGATCAGGTTCTCATACAGTTTTAGCATGAAAAACATTTAGGCATGTGTGCTTCATCTTCGTGCTTACTAAGGAACGTGTAGGTCTCTACACGAGGGGAAAATATCCAGGTATTACCATGAAATCGAACATATCAATATTTATTATGTATTATCATTTAGTTATTCCAATTTTGAATCTGCGAAAATAAATAAAAGAAACACTTGCTTTTTTCTTTTTTTCAGTGATATACGAAAAAGATGGGGCATGGCTAACCGGGAAGAATTCAACATTGGCATGGGCCCCTTAATTTGTTATTAGCATCTATGTTTCCACGCAATTCTAGAAATTAGGCAGCCATTACTGGTCAATGATGGTCATTAGAAGTCTACTCGTGAGCCATGATTATCCGATTTTAAAAACACAAGTCATTAGATTAATTAAGGGGTTGTTTTGGGAAAAATTGATTTTTTTTTAAATAACTTTCTTTCTCACACAATAATTGTTTTAATATAGTTTGACATATTTAGAAATATGCAAATAGAATCAATTAGAATCTGTGGTTTATTTTATTTATATTGAAAACTGTCTTTTTAAAATACTTTATTTGAGTATTTTAATTATTAGTATAAATTGATTATTTTGAAGATATATGGCAGTACTTTAAAATTAATTTTGATTTAACAAATCTAAACATAAAATTCATTTTATCACAGTCGTTTATAAAAAAAATAAATTATGTGTAATTGATTATGAAATTAACCATGTATTCAATATTAATTCAAATGCACTCTAAATATAAAAAGTAATATTACATAGTCAGAACAATATTACAACAAAAATTGACATACTAAAATGATTATTGAATAAAATGAAGTAATATAATACATTTATTCATCTAATAATTAATAATCATACTATATTACTCCAACAACTAAATTTTGATAAAATTTCTTGGTCCTACATTGTCTAATATAAAATTCCTATTGTGCCTCCATTTGGTTTACGCGAGGCTCGTCACATGTCTCGGGTGGACTTAAGAGTCTTCTTCTACGGTCGACTCATTGGACTCTTTAACACTTCTGCATGGTGACAAACAAACACAGTCGTGTTTGACACTGCTTTTGCTTTTTGATCAACAGATTTGGATGTTGGACAAAGAGACACTACCGTAGAAAGCAAAGGTTGGATTTTAGATGGAAAAAACAAACATTGGTTGTTGCAGGTTGGATTTCTATATCTTTAACACTGCCACTATACTCTTCATCATTGGAACAACTGGTTCATGCCATGACTATGTTTGACTAAAAAACATGTTATTTAGTGCCTTCTCTCCCTGGTCACCAAGTTGAGCCATATCATATTCTTCAATTCCGCAATGCCATGTAAACTGGTTTATCTTTTCTCAATAAAAAAAACGAAAAAAAAGCAATTTTGAAGCAGCCCTTTTGTTAAGCAAAACAGAGGAGTTCTATCATTTGAGAGTGACGGTGGGTGCTCACAACAGAGACTTATTTCTTGGGCGCAAGGCTCGAAAAATAAAAAGGAAATTAGATCTGATCCAAAAGCAGGAGTGAGTTTGATTAAATATGTTACTATATCTGTTGAAGTGATTCTTGATGTTATGGTATCAATTATTGGGGGCTGATCTTGTGGTGGTGATGCCTTCCGAATTTTACTAGTGTCAATTAATCAATAATGAACATTGAGATCCACATTACCATAAACATGGTTTTGTTTAGCTTTTAAAAAGTTCATGCCATTAATTACTTTGAATATTTAACTTATTTCTTGTACCTTTCGTCAAAGTATAATTCTAAAATTTTAAAAGCTAAACTAAACATACTAATAATCATAATCGGACCTATGGTTTTATGACAGCAGCGCTCATGTTGGAAGAGGTCTCAGAAACGCAAGAGGAAGAAACCAGAGATAGATTGTGAAGAAAAATGATTCTGGTGCACTCAAAAGATTTGGATGTGAGTCGAGCATGCACGTGCCAGATATAAAGCGTATTCGTTCTTTGGAATGCGAGGAGAGCCAAGTCCAATCTAACAAATTAATCAAAAAGCATAAGGGGAAAGAAATTTGCCTGCTATCATTAGTATGTGTCTATATTTTTCAATCTTTCAGACTAAACCCCGAAATTATTGGCTAAAAACAGGATACTGATGAATGACCCGTGGCTCCAAACCTCAGAATGAAACTGTTTCTCCCACTATGAATAGTCCGAACATAAAGTGTAGTGAACCATACGCTTAAGGAGTATACAAAGTTTAATTGACAAGTAAATACTTTTGGTACATGTAGTAATCATGACAACATATGCAAACTAAAAGCAAAATTCAGCCAAGACCAAAACAAAAACGGAAAAGCAAAATGAAGCCAATCAACTGAAAAAGCTTATTTATATACATGAAAATATACAATTATGTGCATTTATATCTTTGGTTTATTGTATTTGCTGTTTGGGTCCTCTTCCTGTATGCATGTGATGTGATTCAAGTAATGATCTTCTTCATCTGTTTCTGGGTTTGTGCTTCTGAGTGTAGATATAATCGACATGAGCCGCTAGAGTCCTTCTCATCAAACATTCCTCTCTCCCATCCACTCCTTCGCAACTCTCTTCATCCAACTCTGCCTTTGCTGCTTTGTATGCCTCAACATCCTTCATTAATCAGAACATGGCAATTATATTCTAGAAAACCCACATAAATTTATACCTGTGCCTTGCGTGTCTCCATCAAAAAAAAAAAAAAAATTAAACAATTAGGAAACAAACACAAAACAATTTTATGGCTTAATCTATCTAAGGAGGCCAATCGATCAGAGAATGAGAAAGTTACGTTTACGTACCTCATGGAGTGAAGAGATGGCATCATCGAATTCAACGTTTGGACGAGAGGCATAGATTAAACCAAAGCAAAGGAGAAGAGATAAGGTGAAGATGGTGACCAGTTTAGACATAAGTGAAGTTCTCGGCTTAACTTTTGGGATCGGTTATTTTATCACTCAAGTGCTTGTGCGGGTGTGGAGTGCGAGAGGAGTACAGAGTTTTTTGCACCTATAAAAGGGCAGATATATTTCAACAAGATATAGAGATCAATGTGGATGTGAAACAACTAACGGAGAGAAAATAAGTTAAAAAAATAAGTAAGTGATGAAATTTATATATTTTGTGAATAGGATATTGGAATGTTTAAGAATATTGGGTTTTGAAATATCAAAATTATTTATAATATTGATAATGTGAGACACAACAAGGGTGTGTTTGATAATAGTGAGTCTCTATCTCTTTGGTAGCTTTTGGTTGCTTTAGATGAAATACAAATATATAAAGATACAAATATATTTAGTTAGAGAGAAATAAGAGATATAAAGATTTTTGTCTAGAACATAAAATATAGAAAATTATGTACTTCCAAAATATAGAAATAAAAAACGGGATAAAATAGAAATTTAATATTTTTATTCTAATAATAATATATCTCTCTCTATATATATATATATATATTTTCTTGTATGTTTTCGCAATCATGGGTGGTTTTAACAATCCTGGCAACGGTCGGCTAGTGAGTTGAACGAGGAATAATGTCTTTTATCATGTATTTATTATTCTTATTCTCATATTTTCAAATAAGATATAGAAATAATTATTATATCTTATACTCTATAACAAAATATGATATAGTATTTTTTTTATATTTCCATATCTATTATCTCTATTTTTTCTGGGACAAAAATTAAACACTACCTTTTGTAAACGCCACAACAGACTATATTCGTCTCAACCGAAACATGTGTCTCAGATTCTGTGGACTTTAATTGCCACGATTAGAATTATGGCACGTTTTCGAGCCTAGCTAGCAGCAGGCATTTAATTAGGGGGGATTCTTCATTCTGTCGTAATTAGTTTTCACATGCACACTTACACGTGCGTAATTTTTTAGTTACACACTTCGTCGGAATAATTTTAATTATTTAAAATAAAATAATGTTACACATGAATCGGGAAAGTGTTTTATATTGTTAATCGATTATGCGAGTGGTTTTCAAAATAATTATGAAATAAATGTTGATTTTAATATCTGAAATTGTATGTGTGAGTTATTTGAGTCTCTCAAATTCAAAAATTAATGTTTTTAGTCTTGAAGTTGCAAGATCCCATTTCTATTACCGTGTCATCCCATTTTCACTAATGTGTCTTGTTAATTTACATGTTGTGGTGACACACTTGATAGCATTGATTCCACTTAGCTTTTACCAATTCAGTTGCATAGAAATAAATATAGATGAAGACTATAATATAAAATTTAATTGCAAATAAATAACATTATTAATATATGAGACATCTACTAGTAATTTAACTATTGTTCAACCATGTCATCACCTCAAATGCCAAGTAAAGATGTGGAATGTCAGCATGTCACTATAAAGACTCCTTTAATAAGTAATCTGTAAGTTTTATATAAGACTTTGGTGGGATTAGAGAAAAATAAAAAATTAATTTCTAAAACTTAATAACTAAAGTAACTTGCACATGAAATTTCAAAAACTAAATTAAGTATTTACTCAGTAATTATGATAAAAGTGTATAGTTTTAATAATGACACAATACATTATTAGATGATATATAATTATTTTTAAATTCACTATTTATTGAAATTATATTCTTAAAACAATATATATATATATATATATATATAGTGTGAAAATATGTTATATTTTCAAGGGTTTATATCACCATACCTTAAGGACATTAGTTAAAGCATCGGAAATAAAAAGTTTTGTGTTAGAAATATTTGCTTTTTGAATTTCAAAATGTATGACCCATCAATAACTTTTAAAGTTTACTTTTTTTTAGTATTCCTAACTAATAAAATAGGGTTAGCAAAACCCTATTTTTAATTATGTGTTCCCTTACTCAAAAAAAAAAGTTGTGTGTTTGACACACTGTTTAGTAAATGAGCAGCCTATACACAACACATATACGAATTGTGTTAACAATAATATTATTTCAACACTTAATTTTATGTCTAAATGGGTGTCAAAATAAAATTATTGTTGTGAAAAATGGACTAGCGATATACGAGGACTATTGCTTATTTGTTTCAAAATATTAAAAATTATATAAAACAAAAAACTAAAGTAAATGACTGTTATAGATTCATTGAAATTTGCAATCACATTTTTCCGAACCATATATCATTCCTGTTAGTGAATACACACAAGTCACTAAGACATTATTAGAGTCTTATTTGAGATGTTAATATTTATATTTTTTGGGTTTATCTAAAAGAGTATTGGTTACGGTTTTCAATAAAAACAAATATATAGATTTGGTGGTAGATTCTACACCTTAAAATTTTAAAAAAATTTATTTTTAAAACCCTTAATCAATGCCAAGTTAGCAAAACCCTTTTTTTTTATTAACACGGTCATTTTAAAAAAGGACATACAGAGCCACTATGACACTATTAGTACATAGATTCTTAATTTGAGTTATTTGCATTAACTTTTTTTTTTTAACATAACTGCCCCATATAAAAAAAATCATAAAATGATTTATTCCTTATAACGAGAACCTTTGATCGATGCCGCCATAACACTTCTCGAGCGCATGCGCTCTCAAACCTATTGATTAACTTTTGGGTTGAAGCTTAATCATTGAGGTATATGTCCGTTGATTTTATGAAAAATATATAAGGCGGATTAACTTTTTAATTCAATCTCACACATTTAGAATCAAGACAAAAACATCAATGAAAAAACTCCGTTCACTTAAGCATCTCTGCGTAAGTTTAACATTTTTTTTTTCAATTCACGGGGACAGGCCTAGACCTGTGTATGATAATAATAGGTGGTTTAAATATGTTTTTTTGTCTTTGAAAAATAAATAAATTTTATTTTTGATTTTTGAAGAAAAAATTATTAGGTTTCAATTTAAATTTTTTTAAAATTGCTTGGTTTTAATTCCTCTCAATAAAATTAAATTGACTAATATATATTTAGGTCATTCAATTTTACATGATAATCTGTAATTATACATGATAAAGATTAAAATTAAACAATTTTAAAAATATTTAGATTAAAATAAAATAAGATATTTCAATGACTAAATCAAATTTGTTCATTTTTCAAGGATTGTGTTTTAGAGACAAAAAAATATATTTAAGCCATGATATGAATGCACAGTCAAACCATTTAACTTTTATCGGTCACATCACTACTACGATACAAACACATATGACTACTATTAATACATATTTATTTTTAGTAACGTTGGTGGGAGGATATTAATAGAAATATATGAATGATGAAGATAGTGGAGATATAGATATAAATAATAAATATGTATAAGTGTATTATTAAAAAAAATATTTAATTTTTTCGTCTCTATATTTTAAAGATACAGAAATTGTATTTTTCTTTCCAAATAAAAAAATTTTCTATTTCCTATTTTCTGTCTCCACTATTAAATAAGATTATATTTCTAATATTCTATATTTCTATGCAAAGTAAGTAAGTTCTACCTTAATGCTAAAAGGCCCTGCATTATGTTTTTCACAAGGCATTTATGTAGACTCAGAGAATGACTTATGTAGACATGGCTTCTCAATCAATTTGCTAGTATACCAAAAAGTTCAAAATAGACCCAAATACAAAACAGGAGGATGCATTATAAACGAGGTAAGCTATAAACGAATAAACAATCACTCACGTAATTAATCTAATTTTATTAATATAAAAGTTTCACCGGACTCAGGACTCAACAGTCAACACCATTCATTAATTCATTTAACTGAATTTTTGTGAGACGTCTCAGTTCTAGTCAAATATCTTCAGAAGAAACCAAAATGAAATTCAGATGCAATGGTCCAGATATTGTTGGGATAACATGATTGGTTCTTTTTTTTTTCTTTTTCCAATTAAATGTGCGTGTTCTACTCGTGTAGAGAGGGAGCGGGTTCAAGTCATGAACATGTGATAGATAACTTCCTTCTGAAAGGTAAGGTCAGGGCACAGCGAGGCTTGGTTTAGTGATCCTAGCCTTGGTCCTTGGAGTCTTGGAGGGTGTTTGACACCAGAGAGAGAGAGAGAGAGAGAGAGAGAGAGAGGCAAGGTCAGGATCCAAAATTCAATAGTCATTTCCAAAATCCGGATTACCAATCCATTGCCTCAGCAGTCTTCATCTAAAAATAAAGTTGCAGGTGTCAGAGTAATGCACTTGTGATAGATTATGAATCAATAACCTCTGATAATGATGGATAGCTAAGGCTTCTTGTTTTCGTGTCAATTTCTCTAGTTTTAGGTCAATCTCTGCATGTTCTTTGTGCTTTGTTACAAAGGTGTCTCTGACCCTATGTTTTTCATACTTATGGTGTTAGGAGATTTTTGTGGAAAAACAAGTTTGGGTTAAGAGATGTTTTAATGGGAAAGAGTGAAACTTAGTCTTCCTGCAGAAGAACAGTTTGTGTATTTGTTTTCTCTAAAGATTAAATTGTTGATGTAAAAAAAGTTTGTAAAAAAAAGCTTCAAGAATTGTCAAGTATATTAATAGTGTGGTAGGAAGCTTAATTTTATGATTAATGTGTGGAAAGAGTTGCTGTATTAGACTTTGTTTGTTGCCATCTTGTGGATGGTTTGCCCAACTGGGGACTTTTCATCTTATGCTGTTTTTATCTTCTTTTATGTAGTTAGTTGTGAAATTTTATCCTATTTAATAAATATATCTCTTCGATCAAAAAATAAAAAAATAAAGTTGCAGTGAAATTTCCTTTATAATTTAGTCACCTATTTCTTATGTTTACAATGTGTTTGAAAAATTTTAATGAGATGAAATTGAATTCAATTTTTATGTTTGGAATGAGTCAACAAATTAAAGAATTTAATTTAATTATTTAATTTAAAATTTGTCTAAAAATGAATTAATTTTAATTTTTTATTATTCTTCATTAATAGGTTAAGAATAAAATATTATATTTAAATAAATTTTTTTATACTTTTATTTATTAGAATTCAATTTTCATATTAAATTAGACTTATTTGAGTCTAATTTCAATTCTATATTTAAATGAATTTTTATTTTTCATCAAATTTTAATATTTTAAATTATGTTAATTCCTTTGTAAAATTGAATTTCATGGACACCCTGTTAGATTTAGCTCGGTTGTCAAGCAGTTGCCTAGAATGGCCATTTTCTTAGGGTAGGTGGTGGGCTAGATTATGTAATCCGAGACCGATAGGGTCAATGTCTGGTTGGTAGACCCACTGTGGGCCAACGCATGATTAGACGCACTACTTCACATGCCATTTCCATTCCTTGCCCATTCTTGTTTATGTTTCCAGATAGTTATTATTAATACACATCATTACAAATATATTCAATAAAAAAAATCATTACAAATATATATATGTGAATAATGGTTGTTGCAGGACTATTGCGATAACAGTTGTACATAACTTTTTTGAGTTTATTTTAAGAATCATAGAAATCCGTGATGAACGATGCAAAGAAAAAGGGCATACAAATTACATTATGACAAAATTAATATAATGAGAAGAATGTTAATCCTTCATGAAAGATAAAACAGGCAGAGTCAGGTAGTGCAGAAAGCCATATCCTCACTCAAATATATATGAACACAAGCCCACTCGCCATGCCAGTCAAACCTTTTCTTTTGTCTTCAACAAACTACTTTCTTTATTACTATCTATTTTGGTGAGCTTCTTTATTACTATCTATTATTATAAATTTCTTTTGTAAAAGTTAAAATAATTTGTAATTTATTAGTTATTGTCCGATTTAGATATCAAAATATTAAAATTATGATTTCCTGCGTATCAAAATTATTTCATGTATGTTCATGAAGAAATAACCTAAATCATTTATTGATGTTAGATAAAGTGGGACATTCATTTTTTTTTTTGGGTGTTTTTGTACACTGTTACGGACACTCTCGTGACAGTTGTGACGGTGCTAGTGGGGCAATGGGCCTCTATTAGTCTAACCATAGTTTTATGTTGGTGTGTTGATATTTATGTAGAATGGACTTGGTACTCTGATCTCAACATATACTAGTTTAACATAACTAACTATAATCTTGGTTGATTCTTTGGATATGATTTAAGCTTTGAGCCTAAAAAGAGTATACTTAATGTTTTTCAACTTACAAACTTGTAATAAGTAAAATTCAATGCTAGATGGGTGAATAATTTAAATATATATTGCTCTGTTGTCCCAAAGGTAAATAAATAAATAAGCAGACTAATGGATTGGTATGCTAACATTCCAGTTTTCTCTTTTTGGTCAGAACATTCCAGTTTATTCTGTTCAGTCTACTTGATGAGCAGAGTGGGCTAAAATAACCCAGAAATGACTAAGCGGATTTATCTGCAGATTGCACCCATATATAATCTTGCGTAGGCCTCAAATAAAGGATGAGCAGGAGAAAATGGAAATTTTGAAGCTTGAAGAAAAAGCATAGATCCTTCACTTCTCCACATCTTGTTCGACACGATTGATAATTAGTTTCGTAAAAAAATCCACTGTGGATGATGTTTCATGTGAGAGTGACATATATTGTAATCCAACCAAGAAGTGATTAAAAATAAAACTTTAACAGGGGAATCGTAATCTAGAAAATTCAGGGTGTGGTCAAGTAAATACCCCGCAAGAGATGTTATTATTAATGAATATTACTTGTCAACCATATGCTCAGATTTATGAAATAGTTTGAAAAGGAGCTGTATTATAGGGTGTATTTTATGTCGGATACAACGCAACGCAACACAGTTTATAAATCGATATTATTTTAAGATTACTGATATTTATACACACAGATAGGGAACATCCCTTTTTTATATTTATGAAATTATATATAAAGAAATACATATATTATATGTGTGTGTGAGTGTGAATACAGAGTAAACGGTTAAACAGAGTTATGTAAAAATATTAAACAAAAGGACGTGCTTGCAATTCCACAATGGTAATGATAATACATGCCGGAAACCAACATAAAATAATAACATTAGTTACAGTTCAAAATACATAAATAAATACATAACTTAACATTAGTTAAACATTAGAGCTAGCTAGAGTCCATTAGCTATAGCTACTGAAACGTGAAGCTTCTTAAGCTCTTCCTTTTCTTTCTTTTTTCGGGCGAACGTGGATGCTAGCAAATTCATTATTATTCCATGGCTGCCACTACCTCTTCCAGCTGCAGCGGCTTCTTCAGTCTCCGATCATCATCAAACCCTGTTGAGTCAAGGGTGGTCAGAGACACCTCATCTTCAACTTCAAGCCATGGCTCTTCTGGTTCTGGTTGCGGAAAGCTTGATGGGGTGGCCATGTGGTTCATCAACGGTGTCACAATGGCTTTCTTTGCTTCCTTGAATCGCTGCTCTTGCATCCGCATCGCCACTGATGAAGAAGATATTGGAGAAGATGCAAACGACTTGCCGTTGATGCTCAACGACGGAAACCTTCGCCGTGATGGTGTCACTACTGCTGGCACCACTAGCAGGAGAAGGACGGGTAAAGGGAAGAAGAGTGGATCAGCAGCACTTGTTGATGAAGACTACTAAAGCATTGAAAGTATGGCCTGGAAACAAATATATTATTATTACCTCTTGAGTTGATGAGGCATTGGGCAAAAATATCAACGTCTCTTTTCTTGGTAAGTGATATGTTTTAATATATATCATGTGTTATAAAATGGGGCTTCATCAGAAATTGTGCGTTCAAAGCTTATGTTTTGGGGTGATTTAATTCAGATCATAAATGAAATTTAATTAAGAAGCAATTAATCTTCTTTGCTTTCGAATGTATACAGAACATCTTGAATATGAACGATGTGTAATGACATAAATTATATTAAGCTGGATTTCCTTCCGTAATATTATATATGATTTTTGTGCAATTGTCAATTTCTTCTGCACGAATTTTGTCCAGATTCAGAATGTATAATAGATTTCTGTGGCCTGTAATTTCGTTCATCATGCGCAGTGGTCAAAGGACATAACTGCTGCAGAGTAATAGGTATAAATCAACGTGAGCTCGATTATGATGAAATTATGATCCCATATCTGTCGTTAGTGATGGATCTGGATTATACTGAATGGACAATGGGCTTCAACTTTAGCTCAATTAGCCACTCAAATGCTGAGATCTAATGATAATGCGACTATGAGAGCTCGTGTTGGATCAAAATTGTTGAAAATCACTTCAATTTAGGATGTCGTTTAACAAGGGGCGTGGTAATTTGCTACAATTGGATTCATGATTTATGGAATTTGTGGATTGCTTTGTGTTTGAAAATTGAAATAAACTTTCGTTTCTAATCCATCAAAAGAAGAAAAATGATAACAAAAAGAAAGAGGTGGGGAGGGAGGGGCCGGAGCAGGAATAGCATGACCGCGTTAGGAGTTGGATTAGGATTATTGGGATCACCACCGTTTTCATGTTTGTTTGTTTGCCTTGATTTCGACAACTTTTTCAAACCCAACTTGCAGGTTTTGTTTACCATCAAGCATGTTCTGTGGAATAAAGTCGCTTTAGAAAAAATCATTTCTCTCTCTCTTTCTCTATTGTCATCGCATCGAATGATGTTGTCGTTTGGGTCATGATCATTGCGTGGTTTCATTGGACAAAGTACCTTTTACGAATTAAACTTTGTCACTTTGCGCAAAATCAGCACCCAAGGAATCCAAGAAACAGTGGAAGCGGTTAAAATATTGATCATATCGTCCATTGAGTCGGACCCTTCCCTTGTACTTGGGCGGTGAAACTCATTGCTCGGCCCCATGCCTTAGAGGGGAAAAAAAAAGAAAGAAAGGGAGAGATGGCAGATTAATCAGATTGCAGTGCCAAAATTCTTATTAATTAAGGTTTGCAGGTGTTTTTCAATCCTAAATTTTTACATTAATACTTATAAAATAATACTCTGACATTCAATAAAATTGTAGATCGAATTTGAGAACCTGTTTTTACTTTTTAGTAGAATCGAAGTGTTGCATTGCAAACCACTGGTTTCAAATCTCACTTTGGCATTTCACTAGCCATTTTCACTTCTTTATTTTAATTTTTTGTATGAGAGCTTCATGCGACATCACTTGGATTCATTTTCGTTTAGAATGCTTAGTAGTACTTGCAAACTTTCGATAAGAATATCGGTCAATGTTTTTCCTACTAAAACTTTAGGGTGGTTGGGACCGATGGATGAGGAAAGAATGATAAGGGAAGAAGGGAAAGATTGGCTTAAACTCTGTTTGGGAGAGTTTTATGGGAAGAGAGACAAAGGAACGGATGCGAAACTCCTTCTGATCATCTATAATGAAAATGGTGACCCCCAAATTGAAGTCAGAGATAAGCACTATATGAGTTATTCCTTCCGCTCTCCTCAACACCCAAATAGCAAAGTAGTTTCTCATTATCCATTCCCTTCCTCACCTCTTTTCTCTACTTTATTAGTGACCCCTTGTCTTCCACCCTATTTAATCTCTCAGCCTTAATATAAATCCATATTCACACGCATTTTATGAAAAATATACGTATCCCATAAACATCCAACTTTGCATTCTTCCTCTTCATCTTGTGTCGTACACTGCATTATTTGATGTGACAATTGACAATTATTTGGTGATAAAATTTTATTTGCGACAAATGACTCAATAAATCTTGCTTGCTCCATCTCTGCATCACCCTCCCTTCAACCACTACGCACCACTATTTACACCTAACCCAATAAATCTTGCTTATGATTAGGGGATAAAAGCTTCCGAGGGTTACCAAACTGAAATATATAACAATAAGCAAAATTGGATTGTAAATTGGAAATCGATGGCCAGTAAGATGCTCGGATGATAAAGCCTAATCAGGCCTGTGGCAAGTAACACGACGTAGGACGTGACGAACCCAATAACGATTGATCAGAAAAATAGATTGAGAGGTTTTTCTTCTTCATATTTTACTTCAAATAGATCACGCGTGACAAATGAATTTGTCATTGAGTTTGTTAAGTAGTGCGAAAAGAGAAAATTAGTTGGTTATGACCGATCGAAAAAGAAGGTATGGTATGGTGGTCTTTTAAGTATTCAACTAGCTTTCTACCCGTGTTATAACACGGTAATATAGTATGCTAAAAGTTTGGTTCATTTATTTTAGATAAATATACTCTTTCATCATATATGTTATTTTAATTTGGAAATTTTTCATACTCAAAATAAATACATGAATATAGATTATTTCATTTTATTTTAATTTTTTTCTCATAATCAGATAAAATTGTAATTGTCAAATAAAATTGCTTTATATTCTTAAAAAATGTAATAACTTTTATCATTACTCTTAAATGATGTAACTCATCAATTTATGTTATCTTCTTATATTTTCATTCTTAATGATGAACATACTTTAATATATAATAAAGTTCTTTTATATTGTGTAGAAATTATGTTTACCTTTAAAATAATTTTTTAGTATATGGACATAACTTTATTTAATTTCAAATCAAAATATAAGAGCATCATCATCAAATCATCAATTTAATTTTAATACATTAACAATATAAAAAAGTTTTAAATTGTTATCAATTCAAATCTTACCATATATATATGATTTTTCAAATAATAGGTGTGAGAATCAACCATGATTACTCATGTGATAATATATGATTAAATGACATTATAAAACTCTTTTAATCTATCAGTGTATCAAAATTAAATCCCTAATTATATAAGCATCTTATGCTTTTATACTTTTATTTTAAAAGCTAAAACATATATAACAAATCACGATTAATAATAACTATTTTTAATAGGCTTTATATGCTAGAGATTTTTTTTCTAATATAAAATTTTTGTCTAAATTTTCATATTGTGCACTTCTATTATATTAATTTATGATTATAAAGAGGTCTGTCTCAGAATTTTTTTATTGCATAATTTTTTTATAAATCTCTTTTTCTTTTTTTTTGAAAAATAATAACAAATAAATTCAAAAAACTAAAAGATGAATGCAAATAATTTTTTAAAATAAAGTAATCACATATTGTGGATACATATTTATAATTCAAGTGGCTTATTTTTTATAAAATAAATTAGTATAAATATATTTATGATTTTAAAAGCAAGACCAATCATTTTTAAAATTTGACTTTATTTTGATTTACTTATTTTTAGAAATATATATTTTGATGTTCTTTTTAAACAATTTGAAGAAAAGAAAAATTATATGATTTTTATTCTATAAATTTTTATTCTACAAAATAGATTTAAGTATCAAGTGATACTTATATTATAATAATTATAAATTTTTAAACAAAATTGCAAAAAATAAAATAAAATAAAATATTGTAAAAGATAAATAGTTAAGAGTTCACTATAAAAATGAAAAGTCAAGAGTTATATGAAAGATCTAGTAATGAAAATTTAAAACTAAACAAAATAAAAAATCAGAAAAAGTGTCATGTGGCAATTCTAGTGGAACAACTTTAATATTACAATATAGATAAATGGATAGATTCAAATTATGCCGATAAATCAAATATGCTCTGATTTTATTTTATTTTTTGCTCATGAATATACTCTCATTTAAACTTAAAAGGACTACTGTATATCATGAAGGATTTCTGTACGAATGAAAATGCAAATGATTTGTAACTAATATCCATAATAATCTAAGCCCATCATTCAATCGGCATATGGATTTATTTTTTCAAAAAAAGTAAAACATCTGTATTATAAATTTGTGTGTTTTAAACAATGAAAAAGCTAAACACACGTCTGAAATTTCTACCACTTGATTGATAAATTCACCTATATGACATGGCCAGATGGACGACATATAAGATGCGAACTAAGCCAAATTAAATTAAATTAAATTATCCTTTGGATCACCAAAACAAGATCAATGCTAGTAATAGCATTAGCAAAAACATACATATATTGGGTCCATCCTATTCCTACTACAAACCTTACTTTCTTTTTTATTTGGGAAGGTTGCAAACATTCGGTTTGGGCCCTTCGGTCCCTCCAACTTGGACTATTTCCCCAGCTAAGGAAACATATTAGCTTTCGACATAAAAAAACTACGCCGTTGCCGGGGATCGAACCCGGGTCACCCGCGTGACAGGCGGGAATACTCACCACTATACTACAACGACTCAGTTGCCTAGAGGTCTTCACATAAATTATATCACTACTCTATACGTCACTCTCTCCTTCAACCAAGCAGCGAATAACTGCTCTAAGCTGAAGTCGTGTTCTTCTTCTTCGCGCACGATTCGGTGTAACCAGCAGCTGCATCTGTAGTATCATTGCGCCAGCGAATTTTGGCCATAAACCCCAAGCTTACTTCACATCTTAATTCTTAATCAATAATTTCAAAGATTCTGAAGAAATGCTTGGCGATGGAAGCGAAACCCCCTCAAGGTACATTCCACCATCACGCTTGTGTTCTTCTTCCCTCTCACTCATTTTTTGCTTTGTTTTGTTTTTTTTTTTTCGCTCCATTTCAAATCCAATTTCTAAATTGGAATGTCGAACCGTGCAATGGAACCGCTCGCATGCGCTGTTCTTTTTACCACATTCATTCGTTTGCATGATTTGGCTGCTGAGCTAACAGTTCTGTTCCATTAAGGTATGAATTGTTGAGCATGGTGAAGAAGCACTCCAACTTGATAGGTAAAACGGTGGTGGAGGAGCACGATGCTTCCGATGTCGAAATGGATATGAGATTCTGGCATGATGTGTTTGATCTGTACTTTGTCCGCGGTAAGGAGTCAAGGGGACGCCAAGACGATGATCTCGTTTTCTTCGTTAGGAAATTGGTATGCCTTTCTTACAATCTGTATGTTGATGTTTTTTTTTCTTGCGAAGTTGAATTGTGAGCATTATTGTTGATTCCTTTTAGAAATCTTTTAATTCAGGGTTCCCAAGGTTCTGGTTCCAATTATAGTTCAGAGAGTGGTGATCCTTATTTTGTACGCAGGCGGGCACCCGAGGTAAATTCAACATTAAAATCTGTTAGAGATTTTCTTTTGCCTCTCTTGCTTGTATGCTATAGTTAGGTGGGTGCTGCTTTAGTTCGAACTGCTAACAGTATCTATTGGTTATTGTCATTATTTTTTATTTTTTTTTCACGATCCTTCATACATACTACAGTGTAATGTTGTATCTGTTTGAATCATTTGCATCTCCAAAGTCCAAAGAATGATACCAAAAAACATATTGGAGGAAAGAATGTGTAACAAATTAATCCTTCAACTCTTGTCCATGCAATCAAAGATGAAAGTTGCTGGTATTGATGCTTGAGTGTCAATGGAATTCATGGGTATTCTGTATTCTGATTGTTAAAACTGTTAAAATTGCTTATAACAAACCGGGACTCAGATGTTATGCTTTCTTTGGTCTGACCTCTTTTGGCTTAGACTTTCTTCATAAACAGAATATTGGGCTGCACTGCACTAAGGTAAAAAAATAGAATCTGAAGTTTGAAGTTTGAGCTTATGTAAATTTGCTTGTGAATGTGTTTAGCACAACTTCTGGGATCTCACTTCAGTAGTTGGCCTTGGGATAATATGAGCTGGATAATGATAAGAATTGATAACATTAATGTGTTAACTGATTATGTCAATGACATTATTTGTTTTGTGAAGCAATTCTATTTTTTTATTGCAAAAATTATTTAGGCTTATTGGATAACTGAGTAGCTGATAGATATGTGGTAGTCCATCCATTGTGGTGGCATATAATTTTGTTCACTTTGTCTGCCAGTTGAACAACTTAGTTGACGAAACTTCAATAGATGTGGACTGGAGGCGTTCGTTTTATTTGAATTTAATTGCTCATACATCATTCAGTGTAACTGTTGCAATTTGCAGGTAATGATTTTCTTTCCTTAATTTACTGTCCACCATTGTGTTTTGCCATCCCTAGTCTTTTAGATAGCTTCACAAACATTCAGGTTGCCTTAAATTCCTTTGTGATCATGATCATGTCCATGCATCAATTGATTTGTACACTCTTACTGAGAATGGATGTCTAATTTAACATGTTTCTCAACATGTTATCAACAAAGATAAGTTGTATGATTTCATTATTATGTGGCCATTTCTTATCAGCAAAATTTCCTTTAGGACTTATACTAGATCTCATTACAGTTTTGTCAGTTCTCCATAAGGATTTTTGTTGTATCATTGTACCTGTTGGTCATAATTGGAATAACTTTTTAAATTCTGATTGAAACATTCTGCAACTTTTGTAAAGAGGAGAACTGTCATATGTTTTGAATAGAAAAAGCCATGAAGGGCTTCGCTTTATAAAGCTTCGCAATTTGGCTTAATGTTTACTTTTTGTTCATCATAGTCATTCATCTAAGCAAATTGATTTGAACTATCCATTTCTATAGTCACCAGGTTCTTCAGAACCATCAAACTGGGCAGGGCACACCATTATCCCCCATATATAAGGTAATTTGTGATGTAACGAATTACGAATATTTATCTACCACTTGAGTTATCTATACTTATAATTGTTTATAAAAGGTTAAATTGGGTTTCTTCCTTAGTAATTCTACACTTTCCACCTTTTTGTGTTTGTTAAGGTCTGTTAATATCTATTAGAAAAATAATTCAATCTGCAAATTTTGTGATAGATATCAACTGTAGTTGCACAAAATGGTAGATTTATCAATCCCCAAGCTAAAATTTAGATGGTCAGCATATTCTGCTTGAGAGTTAAATTGATTTTTGCTGTCAGAGACTGTTCGTACTATTGTTTTGGCAGGTCTTGGGTGTTTGATAAATTGCTCCAGCACTTTAGCATTTCTTTGGGCTTTAATATCTTTCTTTTAGTTCTGTCTTTTGAACTGTTAATTTATCTTTATTTTGTTATTTTGAGTAGTGGGTAATTACCCTACACAGGCGCATTAAGTTTGCCGCAAGAACCTATAGACATTCCATGTTTGTTCAATTTTGGTCAGTGGTGAATAATTCAGTTTGAATACATTCAGATTTTTGAAGTGTGTTAATTTCCCTTTCTAGGAGAGGTTCCTAGGTTTCTGTTACTGTGCAGCCAATAGATCTTCCTTCTGCCTCTGTTCTTGAATCTTGATTTTATTGACGTTCAGATCAATGGTTACCTGACACCTAACCCTCAACCTTTTCCTATTTTCGTAAATCTGAACCCTTGTTTAAATTCCTTCATAAATCATGATATCCCCTGCTACGTCCAACACCAACTTGTACTTTACATCATTTTAATTCTTTCCAGAATACTTTTGTCCGTTTGAAATAGTTATGGTTTTGAAGGTGCATGTGCCTGTGCTAATGCTGTTCTTTCCTCTGATCAGCTTGGTGTTGAAGTTGAAAATAAGGCTTTTTTCTAATGAACTTTTACAGTAGGCTCTTTCCTTTTGAAACTTTAAGCTAATACAGGTGTTTTCATTCCCCAGTAATATAGACTGGAGGGGGGATGTCAAGTTCAAAATGCATAAATGTAAATATATTCATAAAATTTGTTTTTTAGATTTTGCTTCATGGCCCATTCCACTTACCCAGGTTGTGAAGACTGTTTATGCATCTCCTAGTCGTGTAAATTTTCAACTGGACTCTAAAAAGGCGAGTATACCTGTCCTTTCTATATATCCTTGAGGAGAAAGAAGGAAGACTATATTTTGCAGTATTCAGACATTCTTATAATTTTATTGACAACAAAACTGTCATTGACATGTATATAGGAAGTGGAGACGACACCTGCTTATCCGGATATTTGTTTTGCAATTGATGATTTTGACTCCACTTTTGATGCTGTGGTAATATACCATTTTAGTAAGTTATTAAATTGTTAATCACGCTGCTACATGTGGAATGTTTTAAGTATTCAGTATCCTTTGTGGTTCATTTTTTCTAATTTAGATGTCCAAGAATAGTCCTTGAAATAAACTCTGCTTTATATAGTTAGTTTCATGTTGAAAAAAATGTTTCCTTGATATGCTCCAATTTTTTACTTACATGTGGGGAAACTTCCATTGAAAATGTTATGTAATAGTCAATTGTTTTGGTACAGATTAATGGCTGGGAATTTCGATTGATATTTGTGCTAAATTCTTAATTCATGTTGTCATGTTTTGTTTATTCTCTCTTAGAATTCTTGTTCCTGTTTTGTTATTCTTGACTTGCCATTTAGGAATAAACTTATAATTAATTGTTTTTTGCATTGTGGTTCTGGTCACCTAATAAAATAAGTTTTGGACATTTTATTTCCCACAGGTTTTGACTGAAAAAGATCATTGCTATTGTGTAGTTCTTAATGCCCATGATGGGGCAGCATTTCCCAGTGAAAAGGTATCAAATGATTGCAGTACTAGTGACAACTCTTCTCAGAATTCGGCTCAGAAAAAGGACACTAAGGTTTGCTAAATTCTTAGTTACTGTAATGAAATTCATTTTCGTGTAAATTTTTGAAACTCTGATTTGTGTTTTCTAGTCTAGAGATTCTTTAATTGATTAATTGTTCACCATACCTCATTTGCCTGTTTTACCTATATGTTAGAGTGTAGACTATTTACTGCTTCTATGTGCTTTAATAAATGAAAAATGCAACTGAAACAATTGTCACTTTTGTACATGGGAGTGCTCAAATAGCACTTGCGCTTAATTCTTGAAATATGAATTGATGTTATCTCTTTGTGAATTGCACGATGGACATTATAATAAGTTGAAACTATTCTTACTACATTTTTATATATCTGCTTTGCGGAACTTCCAATCTTCAATAGATGAAGTTTGGCAGTTTACAAACAATTTGGTTACTGGACTTACAGTGACAGAACAAACAGCTAAGTTCAGGACAGTAACAGTGTGTTCACGAGTTTGATTTAGAAGGGAAAGGGAAAGATTTACGGGGGTTTGAATGTGTTCATGAGTTTTATTTTTAGGAGAAAAAGGTGTTTGAGAATTTTTGTTAACCCTCAAAACCCTCAAAATTCCCTATTTTGTAGTTCCCCCAATTTAGGGGATTTTAAACTAATTATTATTTAATTTATTATATTATCCCTATTAAAATATCAAAATACCATTTGTACCAATTAATATAAAACATATTCACTATATTAAATTAATTTAATGAAGGAAAAATTGCAAAAATACATTATAAGCCCTCCATTTCCTTTCCCTTGTCAATTTTAAACTTATGAACAAAGTTAGTTGAAACTCTTTAAAACCCTTCTTTCCCTTTCCCTTTATTTCCCTTTAATTAACTTTCTTTCTACTCCCTCAAAACTCAGTGAATACACCCTAAAACAATAGCTGCAATCTGTGCAATATCCTAATGAGTTTTTAATATATTTGTGTGACTCTTTCTGAGAAGCTCACTGTGAACTGATCAATAGGGTAAATGTAAATTTATATTTGGCTCCTTCTGCACCTAAAAATATGTTCAACAAGGTTTTTCTGTGATCACGAACAAAGCATTATTTTCTGCAATTCTCTCTCATGCATCTGAGTATATTCCTAAATGAGACGACTGCATCAACAAATGATACTCTACTCAAGATGTTTTTATCAATTTTGGTTAATCTGACTTGCTGGTGTCTCTGATTTGCAGCTAACCCTTTTCTCAGGATTTGTCAGCTATCAAATGGTTCGAGATGCATATGATGGTAATTTTTCCTATGGTACCCTCTATTTGAATGTTGTGTCTGCAAAGTGAATAGGGTACACTCTATCTCAGCACATTTGACATCTCATGGCCAGAGCAGTCTACAAAAATATGTGGATGTGGATGTACCCTGATCTGGACTTGTTCTGTGATGTCTTTGGAATCTACAAAACTCTTGCAACTCACTAACTGTGGTTGGAAAATTTTATTCATCCTTGCTAAAAAGCTATACCGCTCATTCATGATATGATATTTATCTTATTTAGTGACACCTTTCTTTCTGTTTTTGTTAAATGAGACTTTTCTCACTTAAGTGCTACTATACCACTTAATTGCCTTTATATAGTGAAATTTTCTGGGTTTATTATATTTTACATTCCAAATTTGTGCTGTGTACCATAAATTTGTTGTTCAGTAGTAGCCAGTTATATAATCCCCACTGCTGCATTGCAGCTGGCAAGTCTGATTTGGGAGCCTTCTATCAGTAGGCCATTCTCATGGGAAAACAGACAGGATTTACATGAAAGGTCCTGGAGGTCGAGGGAAGTTGAAGTTGCTGTTTCTGGTGTTGCAGGTAGGCAACTTTTTTATGGGTGGAATTTCTGGATTTTATAATGAAATTCTAGTTTTTTTGGGTCTTACAAGAAAATAAGATAGTTATGAAGCAGGCCTTAACCTTCATTAGGGTAAACATTTTTCACATGGACTGTCTTTTTTGTGTTATATGGGTGCATATAAAATTTATTCTATCAAGGTTGCAAGTACTTAGAAAATGTAGAGTTGAATACTTAGTATATCAATCAAAGCCTTAGAGGCAATACTGTTTCTTTGATTATTCTCACCCAAATGTATTATGAAGCTTTTATCGGGGACAGAGAGTTATGTGTGTAGTTAAAAATATAAGGTAATTATTTAAAAAATAGGCAGAAAGATAAATGATTTTTCTTTTTTCTTTTTTTGGTCAAAAGAAAGATAGATGAAATGGAATTTTTCTCTTGCAATGTCAGATCAAAGTCAGGAGGATTCAGGCCCATTTTCTCCAGTTATATCAAACAAAGGATTCGGACTTGGGGTAATTGTACGCAGAGCGGCATCGGTTGCATCAGTAGCAGCAAGGCATGCTTATGCAGCTGCCTCTGCCTCTGCCTCTGCTCTGCCTCTGACTTTGACGAAATGATACCTTTGAAATGCAGCTTAATGTCCATATCATTGCCCTGGGAATATATAGCATATGATCTTCTGTTTAAGGTGAGGTTTTGCGTTGAACAGTTACAGTTACATGAAATGACATATTACTTCTAGGAAAATGTTTCTGTGCATTTTATCTCGACAGTTTGCATGATTTGAGAATGTTACACTTAACATCGCATTCCGAATTAGATAGGCTGACTACCTAGCTAAAATGGCTTACGGGAGGGACATTCTCACTTCTCAATGCTAATCTTTTGAATTTATTTCACTAACATTATTCTCTTAATTGGAGAGTACTGATTATTATCATATGATTGTCGTATTTAGGGAGCTCCTCCAGTGAACATGTGATCGTCCAATGTATCCGTGAGCACAACGAAAATTGAACTGGCGAAGATATCTGCGAAAACACCATTTCCGAGTTATGAAATTCATTTCTCTTCTGACAGTTGTGTTTGGTGCACATGCACAGAAGTGTGCATATTTGGTGTTGAGTATCCGGGGTAATATGTTGAATGTTATAAATATTGATTAATATATTAATTGGTATATATGTTGGGTTATTCTAATTGCCACAACACCAATCACCGTGTCCGAGGTTAGGTTCTCAGCTTTATTATTCTTATTATCTTTTTTTGGAAGGAAAAAAGTGTGTGTTCCTTACCCAATTCCTCACGTGAAGATAAAGTGAAAGAAACTAATCTCGTGGTCAGAAGTTAATCTGCAGGCAGCCAGCGATTGCCACTGGGAAATGGGACTTTTAATAGAGAGGATCAGTAGATGAATTTATATAGTGAAAAGGATTTGATAATTTTTTTTATGTGTCAATCTTTGCAATGGCAACTTAATAAGTCATGGACAAATTGGTGGGCTGAGTGAGTTTCGGGCAGGGTTGTTACATAGGTTGGTGACTAGTTAGGAATGATTTGATGACTCATCTAAAACTCGTTAGCTATTAAAACTTGAATAAGCTTTGCTCATTTTGATTTTGTGAGCAAGCACATAACCCATCCATTATTTCGTGATTGGTCAATTATTTTTAACTTTTCAATCACAAAAGTCCATTATATTACTTAATGCTTAGTATTCTCTTCCTCTAGTATGCTTTGGCTCATCCAATTTTGTTTTACTTGGAGTAATACATTATCACAGTAGGCAGTTGCTGTAGAGAAAATCAATAGGCAATGTACATCTTTTCAATTTGCTTACACCCAATGATGAGAAATAAGAAAACTTTTTGGTATCTTGTAAAATTATTTTTGCATTAACGTTTATTCTTTGGTCCTAGAATATCTTTATATAAATTAATGTAATATCAATTACCGGTTATTGCCGTGACTAAAATATTCTGTCAACAATAGCCTTACACAGATTTGAACATAAATCATTTCATGTTGATGATTCATGACTAATTGTTCTTCCAGCTAAGACATAAAGAAACTAACTTGAAAATGAATATTTATTCTAAGAATAAATTACATCTTATCTTTCTTGAGATTTTGAAATTCTTTCTCTAACTCTCTTCTATTTGTTTAGGTGACACTGACCTCCTTTAGATACATTATTCATTGTGCAGAAAAGTGAGTCAATGTAATGATTTTATAAACTTAAAAGACCTTGCTATAATAATTTTACAAATGCATACGAGATTTGTAATGATTTCACAAATTCATGAAACTCTTTAGCAAATTTTACAAATAGGAAGAGGTGACCTGAATCCCACCAAACCTCATGCGAGCTCAATATAATTTACCTTTTTCTAAAAATCTCAATGGTGGAGATGATTGGCAGCGCAACTTCACAAGTTTAATAACGACGAGTTCATCTGCAGGTGCGGTACCAATTTCCTTATACGCACGGGAAAGAGATTTTTGTTTCTTGGTGCGTTGGACTGGTAAGGCAATTTGTATTATACCTAGCTAGGAATCTAGGATTACGTGATTGGCAAATGAATCCAACCCTAATGAGTAGTGAATACCGTTGCGTAATGTCCATTACGTGACAAACCATACAATATAAATAATATATACTACATGGAGTATATAAATTTTTAACTCTGTATCATATATATTTTAAGTGAATTATCCTCAAGGATTCAAATTTTATTTTCAGTTTTGTTGTCTGTATCACATGCTAGATATTCTTGTCTTAGCACATTGTATTCCTTTTGTCCTACCTACTCACGTTACAGCCACTTACCTTAATTATTAGAGTTGTGGATAATTGTAATTATCTGGACCAAATACTTTTCCATCCCTAAGCAAATATATGTAATTCTTTCCTTGGGTTTAATTTGTCTTGCAGTTTCTTCTAAATTTTAATAATTTGAGAAGAAAGGCCAACAGATGAAAAACGAACTGGGCCATAAATTGTATGATGATACTTTATATATATATGGGGCATAACCCTTCTCATTGCATCCTTCCCTGTGTGTTGGAGATTTGCTCCGTATTGTCTAAAGGAGTCATAAATCACTAACTGACTGCACAAGAAGAGATGTGGTTGTAATGAGATAGTGGCCTCAGTGGTGGGGGAGTTTAAAGCAAAGGAAACACAGCTAAAGTGACAAGCCCCTGAACATATAGTACATAATACATAAAGGAGAAGCACTCAATGGTACTATTCTTCTTTCCATCAAAATTTACTTGCTCCACATGCAACCTACTCTGGCACACTAAAAAGGAGCAATTGCTAAATTATCTTTTTGGTTCCTTAAACTAATCAAGGTTAACTAAAATAGCAATAGAAGGGGACTGCATGTTATCCTCCACTCACAGTCCCTTTAATATATGATAATAGTCCAGGGGAACCAACTGCCAACAAAAATAAAACTGCCCTAAAGCTCAACCAAGAAAACTACCCAAGAATTCCTTTCAATGATTCTGTACTAAATAAATTGAAGGTCTCATGTCGGACTTAGCAATGTCTATACTCTATCATAAGTCATTGCCATCGATGGACCAGTAGTAGGAAAAGTAATTATACATTATATTCTTCACAAACTAAAATGCTTGATAAGAGCAAAATCAAGATAGACAGATGCACTCGTGCATTCATGTCTCGGTTCATATTTGTTAACTTGATATAGCTAGATAGCGAATTTTGCTTACTGTTTATCTACATCATTTTAGTGGTTGACTTTTGTATATTTTTTCATATTCCTATGTCTAGACAATTTGGTCACTTGATATGAGTAGCTTTTGCTAGAGAGTTCCATTGGACGTTTAGGCAGTATATATACGTGCAAGTTAAACTATATCTCAGGACCCCTTGTTTAAAGTATTGATAAGAAAGTGTGTCATATAATTAATTAATAACTAATACTTTTCACTTATAATAAGAAAAAACTTAAATTTTTTTAACAGGTAACGCTATATTCTTTATTGATGATATATATGGATTTATGTACATAGTCGATCAAAAATTAAATATTTTATTATGATAAAAGTTGGAATTTCGCTCCTTATCTGCTTTTGTTCATTTTCTTCTCCATAAACAATTTAGCATCAGCAACTTTTGGATAGCTTGGAACAATAAAATTTTGTAAACTGCATGGTTAAAAGGTCTAGCGGTATGCATCTTATATTCCTCTTTGTCCATCGATCGGTGCTTCCAACCACATAAGTAAAGTTTACTGGGTGTGGATTCTCTGATGTCAATTTTTGACATGAACATGTGGTCATGTTTTGATCATCGTTCATCTTGGATTAAGTTGAAATGAAAATTAATTATATCAAAAAATATCCTCATCAATAATGAAAATTTGACATGACAATATCATATTAAAAATCAATTTGAGAGAATTCAAATTCATCACGCATAACCCAAAAATTGAAAAAAACTCTCGATAAAATGGGTTCATTTTTTATTTCTCTGTGTAAACTTATAAAGTGATTGAAACCTTTAACGAAAGCGTGGGTGCATGGGGGTGGAAGAAAAGAATGAATTTGTGGCCACAAACACAATAGCCATATAAGGCTAGCGATGGGCGATTTTTCACGTACTAAACATTCACCAGTTAGTCTACTAAACATTCATTAGTTAGTCTTCCTTGACCACCTGAATGTGTCTTGTTTTCCTCTTTAATGTTTGTTGCAAGCAACTTTCACCGACTTTTTAATTTCACCTAGAATATGCGTTTCCAAAATGACTTCCGCGAACACTAGTTTGTGGTGTTGGGCAACTTTCTAATCCAATTTGTTGTTTGTAAATTTTTGTTTGATCCTTCGTCATTAAGCTAAGCTAATCTTGCCCAAAAGACCTCATTTCTCTCACCATAACAAAAAGAAAGCTTACCCCATCATCTGGAACCCCACCACCATGCCACCTGACATTAATTAAATTAAAGTTTGCATGGAATGGAATAGTACCTTTTAGTGTGCAGCATTTGTTTTTGTTAAAAAGCAAAGACACCCATACGTACCTCTGAACCCTACTTTTATTATTCTCACTATTAATTATTAATATTATTAATTACTAACTTATAAAGAATAATGTTTTATTGTACAGCAAAATTTCACAACAATATTACATGACTTCACAATGTGTTCTTTGTCTTTTAATATATCAAAAATCCACTCTCACTAAAAGATAAATAATATTGTAAATAGTTAATTACGAGAGTAATGTAATATTGCTGTGCAATTTTATGTGCATATAATATTACTTTTTTGCACCAATCTGCCCTTTGCTTTTCAAAATCTTTTGCTCTCATGGACCCCACGTGGCTCCCCTCCTCCTCCTTCAAATACCCCTCCCCTACACTTCCTTTCCTCCCTTTTCCCTCCCTTCCTCCCTCCGGTTCACTCTTTTCAACTCACCGGCCGGTTTTTTCTTCTTTCCTTCTTTCTTGTTTGCTGCTGCAATAATTAAGCTTAAGCCGAAGCCATGCCCTTCCACAACCCGGTTCAATTCCCATGCCCCATGCTGACCGAAAGCGAAATACAGGACCTATTTTCCCTCATTAACCAACCAGCCAGCCCAAGTTCCGGTTCGCAGGGTTCGAACCGGGCGGTTTATTCGTCCGAGGAAAGAAAGCTGAGGCGCATGCAATCGAACCGGGAATTGGCCCGAAGGTCCCGCAGCAGGAAGAAGAGACACTTAGAGAACCTCACGACCCAAGTGAACCGCTTGAGAATCGAAAACCGAGAACTCAAAAACCGGCTAGTCCTCACCATGCACCAGCATCTACTACTAACCATTCAGAATGACCAGCTACGATCGGAATCCTTTGCCCTTCGCACCACACTTTCGGAACTCTGGGATTTTACGCACCATGCTTTCACAATAGCCTTCAGTGAGTGAATTTAGCACTACACGAGACAGTAACAAAGCAATGAGACTATATAATAAAATTATATTACTAATATCACATAACCGGGTACGTCGTCTTTTAGTTTACTATTAGCTCTAGCTATATAGAATAAAGTTAGTTCTGTGAATGAGAGAAGCATCTTCTTCACGTAATACGTACTCAACCAATATTGGCAGGTTGGTGCGTCAAGATTAATGCTATAGCTAGCTAGCTAGAGGTTGGTTCTTGCTTTTTTTTCCTTTCTTTTGGTTGAGGTTTTTTCCCTTTTTTTGCAAAAATTCTTAATTAGTAGCTAGGAGAGGAGAACGTGCTTACATGCAATGTAGTGGTTTCGAGGAGCCCGGCGTTGTTGGAAGTACAATGTAGGGATTTTGCGGGTCTAGCTACTTTTTATCCTGTGCTGTTGTCGCCTTTATCTTTTCTTTTGGTATCTCTTTTTTTTTCTTATTTGTAAATTTGTAAAAGATTAGTGAATGAGTGGTGAAGCTATGGAGAGCTGGCGAGCAATCTAATAATTGTTAATTTGAGGCTCGATCGGCATCTTCATGGAATATGTCAAGCTAGCTAGTGTCAATTCCATGCAATATTGTAAATATACATATTATATGCTTGCTACGTGCCAAACAAGAATTGCCTCATGTTTCTGCTTTGTGTGTGCCTTCTTTGGATAATCTTTAATTAAGTAGGGTTTATTTGGTTTAGATTTTGATAGAATTATTTTTGAAATAATTGATATTGAATAAATTGATTTTAAAATAATTAATTTGTATTTGAAAAATTCATTATAAAAATAAATTTAGAAAAATTAATGTTTGATGAAAAAATAAAACTAAAATTTTTAGCTTTCATCGAAATTAATTTTTATAAAAGTGGAACATTTTTCCTAGGAGCAAAATACCGAAGCAGACGCCTTCAATTTTTCTTAAATGGCTTTTTTCAACCGCAACGGAAAAACTGTGCGTAACCAAACAAGCAGATAGACTTGACTAAGCCCTCGATTGGTTTACAAATATGCACATTGGCGGACATCCTCCGGCTCCTCTCTATGACTCGCTCTTTAAGTCCCAGTCCGGATCAAATTAAATAAATTGAAGTGATAACAGATGGAAAACAATTAGGTGGGTGTTAAACAGTTAAAAAAATGAGTGGCCAAAATTACCGTGGTGAGGTCACCTAGGACCCACACGTGGATGACTCTTTCTAATCATGGGATGGAAAATTGCTTTTTATTGCAGTAACAGTAAAGTAACATGACGTCTGGTAACAAAATAAATAAATAAAGATCATTGATAGGAGGGGTATATAAGGGTTAGATTGGACAAAATTTGAATTTATTCTGATTTTTAAATTGGGTTAATTTTTAAAATTTAAATCTGACCAAATAATAATTTAACTATGTCCTAGGTAATATTAGATCAACTTGATATTTGAACAAATAAATTTCAGACCAAATCAAGTTGATGGAATGGGATAGGTTATGAACACCTAGTTGATAATAACTCCCTACGAAAATGTTACAACTCCCGTTCACGAAGCCTTCTATCTTTCTCTTTTTCGTCATGAAATAAATTACCCGATGATATTTTATGTACGAGGTTTCTACATTACTAGTATATTTAAGAGTCTTTATAGAAAATTTTATATTAACCCCTTAAATTTTATAAATGAAAATAAATAATTAATCTCTCCATTGAATTATTATCTAAACTATTAATAGAAATATTTACGTATTTTGTTAATTTACTCATGTACTGTAACTTTTATAGTAGGTTCTAATTACCTTACTCCTCTATTCTGTTCAAAATAAATACCAATTTAAAGTCAAAATCTTTTTCTAGTAGAAAGCTATGGTGAGATAGCAGATGAAGAAAAATGTCCAAATGACTTTGTTGAGACGAGTGGGCAAGTTAATCACTATAAAAATTAACAGTACATATAAATAAATTAACAATATATAAGTAAGTAAACATGATACAAATTATATGATAATTTTACAGAGGAACTAAATTAACCCTATTTGTGACATTTAAGAACTAATGTGAAATTTTTCAAATATGAGAGATTATTTTATTTTCCACTACAAATCTAAGAGATTAATTAGGGTTTTAGCCTATATTTGAGGATATTAATATCTCTTATTATTTATAGCTAGAAATGAGTCATATGTTCGATTAACTCAAGTTTTTTAAAATCTATCAAATCCTAACCATTAATTATACAAAGAGTATTGGTACCTAATAACAAAAACCTTTATTTACGTGTTATTTTTCATTCTAGTTCTTGTCATTAATTTATCCATATTAAAATTGAATTGGTTAAGGGATGGGTCATTCAATCATGAATGATAACCAACTATTAAACATGATATAAAATCTAAAATTAAACAACCGCTTTATAGTGTGCCAAAAAATCAAATATTTGAGCTTTACCTATTATATCTATTTTTCAATGTCTGTCCTCTTCATCCAGTATTTTCCACTAATAAAACATATACTTTTATATTAATTTAATTTTAATATAAAACTTAAAGCAAAAAATATATTGCACCATACTATTAATAATGTTTGTTGGCTGAAATTGGTGCTTAATGAACGAACAAAACCTTTGAAAATAGTGTGCCATCAAAAAGCACAGATAATTGTAAAACAGTATATCTAATTAAGTACCGTCCATAAAATCTGCAAATTGGTTTTATCATCATAATTCGGCACTTGCCGTACCCAAGATCGAATATGCAACGAAGATACAGACAACATTGTTTTATGGGAGCATTGCATATTTAAAAATTAATTAATGGTATATATATATATATCGTGTTCCTTAATTCGATCAATCATGGATTAAATAAATAAAGACAAATATGCACATTGGGGTCATGGACAGTCAATGTCTACCTTACAAAGTTACAGTCTCTTTTTAATGAACGAGTTGTTTTTTCATCCATATACAACGAATCTTTGAATTTCAGATATGTAGTCCCCATGAAATCCACATAAAGAATCGTCACCGAAAATTTTTATAAAAAACAATAACACAGACTCATATAAGGCCAAGTCACCATAACGCAATCCATAAAACATTGTCCGTCTGCTGCCTTATTTTGCTGTATGGCCATGGTTGTCTCTGTTCCTTCCTCTTTCTCTACAAGCAATTTCTTTGAGCTAACAAAACATCTTTGGTGTTGGAAAGTTTAATTTAGAGAAAGAGGGGTGCTATCTTTTGACCTAATAACACGGATTAGAAGCACTGACAACGATTTGTATAACTTTAAGTATAGACAACAATATCCGATGTCAATCCATGATTTGTATTATCAATCTGTAGTATAACCAACAAACTTTCCTTTATTTTTTGGTGTTACTTCCTGTATTTGTAATGACAAGATTTTCTTTCTACTGTTGGTCACCGTTCGTTTTAAGGATTTATCTAGTTTTCATTTTTCTGTAAAATTGCTGCGGCATACTTAGGAAAGTCAAATCCTAGTATCGTAGTGGATAAACTATTAAATGCACCTAAAACATTATGTGAGTATGCTCCATATTTACTAAGAAATTATAAATGGTAATTCAACTAAAAGTTTATATTAAAGATGGATTTAGCTTAAATATCATTTTGTTAGTGGGTATGGAAATATTCATGTGACACTCCAAATACATCTAAGTATTTTTCTATTTCTACCATCGCCAAAGTTTCAGAGACAAACTATATATTATACACACTTTTTCTATAAAATTGATAAAAAATCATAAACTTTGTAAGAACTTAATTACTGACTTTTTGATAAATTAGCAGGTATACATTACACTGCTAGTAATACGCATAATTCTAGCTATCTAATAGCAATTACTATTATTTCTGACAATTGTCAAATACCCTGGCAATATTTTTCTAATTGTGTAGTATTAATGGTTCTTTATTTTATCGAGATACACTTATTTTGAGTAAATTTTTAAATATTATTTAATTGTATCTTATTATATTATTCAAGACATTCAACTCTTATAATAAATATTTTAAAATTTATATGTAGAAATAGTTTAAAAAATAATATCCTAAAATTGATCTTTTTATTTTGTGCCAGTTTTATAATACTAAGCTTGTTAAAAGGTATTCTAAAGCTCATATTTGATAACTCTCATTCTATTAAACAAGAACCTTTAGCCAGATTATTTGCATGTATTACTACAAGCTGTGTACCCATGCTACGCCACAGTTAAAATGTTATTTTAATTATAAGTTATGGAGGGTGTGGGTTATTAAGTTTGACACTGTATTTTCAGGTCAAAATCGAGTTATGTTTCAGGTTTATCTAACTTAGCTCAAAGTCATATAATTCTTTTAAAATTATACTTTTTATAATAATTAATGATAAATTATAAGATTTTATATTTCAATTAATATATTTTATGTAACTTGTGTTATTATTTTTTAAGTCATATAGTTTGTTAAGAAATATGTATTGTAAAACATCTTTTAAATTTATTTTTTACTAATAAAAATTTATAATTTTACTATGTATAATGTCAAAATATTTAAGATTATAATTTTAGGATTTCAAAAAATGATCCGATCTAAAAATAGAGTCAATTTGAGTTTGGTTTAACCTTGACCCATTTCTTGTACATCCCTAGTAAACACTTTTAAAGAAATAAACAATGTGATCGTGTACAAATCAAATGCACAATTTTTCAATCAAGTAACAAAGATCTACAATTTTATTGCAATGGAATTTCTCAATAATTAATTCCACATATTCCACATGACAATGTTATGTGTGAATTTAGACAATTGATTAGAATAGTTGGCCTCAACTTAATGGGTCCCAAAAAAACTTTAATCAATAATATAAGTTCACACATGATATTTATAAATGTATAATTTACACTTGAGAGGATCTGCTCACAATTTTATTGTAGCTTACATTCAAGAACAATTTTCTTTGTAAATGTGATTGAGATGATAGTACATTTGTGAACACCATATTTTGTTCAATATTTTATTGTTTGCATAAAATAAAAAAATTCCAAAAGTAGTCCATTTTGTCCACTTTCTTTTTTTATTGAAGTTCACATTTTTATTATAAAAAAAAAGTTCAGTTAGCCTATCCATTTAAGCCCATTTTTGTTTAGTGTTTCAGTTAGTCCATTTCAGTCAAAAAACATAAAAAATAATAAATCTGCATATTTTGAGATGTTCAGTTGATGCATGCAACAAGGAAAAAGCCCTTGCACATAACAGAACAAAAGGAAAAGAAAGGGAGTCAAACAAGGCAACATCATCATCATGTCTTCTGAAAATGATAAATTTAACCACCCAAATGAGCAATAATTTGGTTTTGGGTTCACAACATCATAACATACATCATTAACTGAATAGAACACAAAAATAAAATAAAATTCAAACTTATCAAGTACAAGTTTTGTTCTGATATTATAGTATCATGTTAGATTTTAGGTGCATGTAGTTCATTAGTTCATCCAAATCACCACCATCATTGCAATCAAACTATCTGGAATCCAGTCAATTACCAGGTCAAACCAAAACAAATTACAACAACCCAAATTCACTTCAACAATTCAGATTCCAATTATAGGATGAAATTCCAAAATCCAGAGATCAAAACCAAATACCCAAAAATCCCAATTTCAAATTCAATTTAGAGTCAAATTTAAAAATGTATAAATATAAATAAAAGGGAGAAAATAGAAATTGAGGAAGCCCTTTCAACCACCAATTGATTTCCTTTCTTCCATCTTCATCATCATCAACATCATCACCCGATCTTTCTTCCATGGCCGCAATCATTTAGCGGCCACCACCGCACTCTATTATATTTAAAAACCCTTTCCCTAGATACCAAGCTATAGCTAGCCCCCAGTCACCGCGAGCAAACACCACCACCGTATTCATCTCCCTCCATAATGGCACGACTTCACCTCAAACCACCGCACTCTCGACCTCTTCAAGTCAAATCTCCTCCCGCCTCCACCCACCAAGATGAGGCCATGGGATCACTCCCTCGACTAAAGCTCAGACGCAAATCTCCTTCAGCCGCTCACTGCGCATAGCCGCGCTCCGTGCCACGCATGAAGCACCTTGCGAGCCTCACCTTACTCACCCCACCGCAACGCCACTAGATCCTCTTTCTTTTACCGTCACATCCAGTCAACAAATTCCTCCTCCTCCATGACGTTTCTGCGGATCTTTCGCCTCCACCGCAAAAATACTTCTCCGCGCTGTCAGCCCGCCTTTGTAATTACAACCGCCGCCCGCGGCCTCGCTTACCCCCTTTCGCGAGCTTCCTCCTATAACCCAATCTCTCTCATGCTCTCTATCACAATCTCTCATGTCTTTCTTAAAAACGCATATGAGAAAAAGAGAGTGGAATTCGTGTGTTTGTGTGCATGTGTGTGAGATAAGATTGTGTGTGTGTTTCGTGTGAGCAATGCATGTATTTAAATGGGGAAAGTAGAATTAGGATAATAATATCATATTATATTTATTTATTTATTTATGTTTTTGGGTTAGTGATATTTCATTTATTTCAAGTTTACTTGTTTAAATTAATACTTGATTGTTTGGGTAGTAATGGTTTTATTTTGAGTTCTTTTATGTTTGTTTGTTTTAATCTTAATGAGTCACCTATTAAAAATGATAAAAAAATGTTTATACTTTGAGTTTAAAATAAAAGTATTTTGCTTCACAAAAAAGAGGATAAAAAATAATAATTAGATTTTCAGTTTAATCATTTTTATGTGTTGTGTATTTAAATTAATTGTGTAAAGTCTATGAATTACCTTTTTAGTTTAATTATTGTGTATGCTTATGTGTTTTGTTTAAATTAATTATGTATTTGTATTTATGAATTAATTTTGTTGAAGTTAGAGTTTATCAAAAAGAAAAAGTTTTCCTTTCATTTAAAGATAAAAATACATTTCTAGAAATTTAAAATCAATCAACACATTTTCATTCTCTTTTAATTAAAATCAATCACACATACTCATTTCTAAGAACGATTTATATTATCATTATAAAACTCAGCAAACAACTATCAAGCCAAAATTAATTTTTCATTAAATTGTGTTCTCATTTAATTCTTATTTTTTCTTTAATTTCATTTCATTTTATTTTATGTTTGTACATAATTGTAATCTTAAGGGAAAATTAAATGTTATTAAAATTATAAACAAAGTATAATGAGCTTAGAATTTATATTATTTTCTATTAAGTTTCTTCCCTAATCATAATCAAAATTAGAATTTCTTTTAAAAAGAAGTTTACAAATTAAAAAGGTTTTCCAATTTTTAATTAAATTGGTGGCACATTTTACATTTTATTTCAAAAACGACATTAAATTGCTTTACATTTTCAACTCCACTCGGGACGCTGAAGTCAAGCCTATTATAGTAAATTATGCAAATAATTTATAATTTATAATATTTATTTTTTTCCTTTACATCACATTTATTTTTTTTTATTTGTGTATTTTTATCTTTTTATTTCCTTCTTATCTATCCATTATTTATTTTATCTTTATTTATTTGTATATAATTATTTATATTATTTATTGCACTCAAACTTTAGGGTAGATGACTATTGTATGTATATATGCTATTTTTTTTGTCTTGTGAAGCTATTTTAGGATTGCAAGGTTTGCATGCTCCTTACACACAATGCACTATCACAATTTCACACACTTTTTGGCTCTATAAGCTTGTACAATAGGATTTAGGATAGTCCTAACATTGTCATTGAGGGGCTTCATAACTTGGCATTTGGCAGGACCCCACCCAGATGCTACCAATCATGAATCGGTTATATTGAGAGGGTTCATCTCCTTGTGATCCTTTTATGAGCTTGGGTCTCTATCTCATAGAAAGGGGTAATCTGTTTTCTGGCCTTTTAGAAGTCTAGATCCATTCCAAAAGTACACTAAAATGAACCTAGTGGCTACCCTAATTAAGGTTTTGACCCTAGAAACATCCACCTTTTGAGGATACCTGATTAGGACACAAAAGGAGCATTCTTTTTCTCTTTACTTCAAACTATTCATTACATGCATTTTTTATACATTCACTTCATGCATGAAATTCTTATGATCTGACTTATTCACCTTATGCATAACAATTGTAAATATTGCATCCATGCATTCCATATAAAATATGTATTGCACATCCATGCATTTCTTTTTCTTTTATGAAAAGAATTTTGCCCTCTTTGCATAAAATTAATGTCGTATTCTAGCGTAGTCTAAAAAAAAAAAAAAAACTCATATTTAGGCATATCATCCATTGCATGCATTATACATCCATTATGCATACATGCATTATTTAAGGATTTCTTCTAATTTTACTTTCGTGCAAACAGGTACAAAGGTTGTCATGAGCTTAGGCACGACATGGAAAAAAGCCAAAATAACATTAGCAATGCAAAAAATATTAATGTTACCATGATTTATAGTGATTTGGAACAACTGAAAGAAGTCATGCCGCATGAAGAAAAAGTTGATTTTCAGAAAAGATACGAGCACATACTAGACTTGTTGGATATTTCAGTCAAGAACCCGTGCTTAATGCTCTCACAGATTTTGGAAAGCTCCTCTTCATTGGAACCTCCAAAGGACATAATGCTAACTATAGAAGAGTACCTTGCTATGATAAGGCTACCAATCCAAAAAAGGCAGGTGTATACCTTTATCAAGGGAGTTATGTGTCAGAAGCAAAAGTTGTCAAATTAATTGGGATCCAAGGATGATCGCAATGGAGGAAAGAGGAACAATTTCGAGGATTGAGCAAAGATTTCCTTGAATCTCATCTTGAAACCATGGCCCAATGGAAGGAGTGGCATTTATTCAACGGACTTTGGCCTTGTTGGTTTATTCAATGATCAGGCCTCCATGGACGTAAGATATTGCACTTATGGGGCGAATCCAGTTCCTGCCATTTAGCGTTACTTTCAGAAGTATGTCAGAGGGGAAGTTCTATGCTGTTTACACATGTTGTATGTTGTCATGACACATGTGCATGGTGGAAATCACATGGGGCCTTTACCTAATCCCTTGAAGAATTTTCATCGTATTTAGAAACCTGCACTTGGATGGATGCAAGAATTCTTTGATATTGACCCTAATACTTTTAAGTGGGTGTGTCCTTGGTATCATGGAGAAAGCATTATATATACATTTTCCTCATGTACCTTTAATGGGTCCATATATCATATTCCCTCGCCCTTGTATTAAAGCAGCTTTGTTGGACACAGACCAAACCTCAGGAAGGACAACTAGAAGGCTATAGTTTCTTATATCAAAAAGGTCAAAACACTAAGAAACAAGAGCTCAAAGTCAAGAGGGCATGGGAACACATCAAGGAAGTAGGGTGAATTGGGAAACAACGACCAACTTCGTCTCTTGAGTATGAAGAATGGAGAAAAACAAGAATAGGGCAATTGATGTCCCAAGGAAATCCAGGACCAAAATCAATCCAGGATCAACTCCAGTCAATGGCTCAGATGACTTCTCGTATTGAGATATTGGAAGCACAAATAAGGTTCTTGGAGGACAAGAAACAAGAAGCTGATTTAGGTTATTATTCTTCAAGATCGATGCCAAAAGAAGGATGTGGAAATTGAAAGACTAAAAGAATGTACGCAAACTCTTTAGAATCTACATGGGCAAGAACAGTTTGGGAATGCCTTAATTCAAAGCTTAGAACAATGTGATCTCCGAAGATCTTGAAAAGAAATCTTGATCCAAAACAAGAGTTGACATAGAAACATAACACGAAGGACATGGAGATATCAAAGTCGAAGAGAAAGGGTCTCTGAGAATTTCTATAATTGATCAAGAGCGACAAACAAGAAAAGAGATGGAGGGAAAATAGAAGGCTTGTTACAAATGTTGACTCTGTGTGTGCAAGATCATCATCAAACCAATACCAGTTTTATATCGAGGCACAAGAACACAAACAATTCTAGAAAAATGAAACTTTAAATAATAGGGAAGAGTTGGAAGAGTGGAAAAAGAGGCATGCCAGAATGGTCAATGAGATAGATCACCATGGTTTTGAAATTGTGCGAAGCTTTGAAGAAGCAAAAGAGCATATTGATGAGGCACCATTGCTCAATCTACCACAAGGAGTAACTGAGTTCATGAAAACATGTGAGGGTTATGCGAGGGATTTCAAGAAAATAAGGACTAAGTTTTTGATGTATTAGATCCATGAATTTTTATTTCATTGTAGGCTTTCTATTGAGGAGGAATACTCCCTTAGAATAGCAATTAAACATGTTATTACTTTGAGATTTGGTATTCTAGTATGCATGTGAATCCCAATATCAATGGAAGCTTTCTATTGAGGAGGTCCTCCCTTAGAATAGCAATTAAACATGTTATTACTTTGAGATTTGGTATCCTAGTACGCATGCAAGTGAAATTTGTTTCCCAATATCAATGGAAGCTTTCTATTGAGGAATACTTAGAATAGCAATTAAACATGTTATTACTTTGAGATTTGGTATCCTAGTACACATGTGAAATGAAATTCCCAATAACAATGGAAGCTTTCTATTGAGGAGAAATACTCCTTAGAATAGCAATTAGACATGTTTTTACTTTGATTGAGTGTCCTATAAATGTGAATTTTATGCATTGCTAATGTCTATTGAAAAGACCCATTTCCTCCAACAACCATACTTAGTGATATGGAGAACGTTTCTATTGTCGTAAAAAGCTGATACACCTTTGGACAAGATATATAAAAAAAATATAAAATCAAAAAAATCAAAAATCAAAATAAAAAATTGAGTTTTACTTACTTGCCTTTTCTTGTCTTGAGCAGTTACCATCAAACATTGCTTCGTCAAGGAAAACTTTGTCTAACACTAGTATACCGGCTAGAGAGCCGTACGAACTACGCCTGAGAGTCGAGAAAGAGAGCTTAGAAGAAGAAGGCCGAGACGAATAAAGGCAAGAAAAAGGCTATGGCTGGAAACAACAATGACCAAGGAAGGAATTTAAGAAATTGACGACCTCAAGGACATGATGAAGTCCATGCTTGACCAGAACTCAAACAATTCATCATTGACACCATAAATATGGCAAGGGAATGACGAAAATGATAAGCATGAAGATCCCCCACCAGGATATGATAACAATGACGAGTCTATTCCTCATAAGCAAAACGAATGGTTGTTAATGAGGTTGCAAAGGAGGCGGAACGGCTAAAGCTTAAACAGGAACTATAGGAAAGCATGCAAGAGGTTTCAATGAGGCCTAGCCCTATCTTGTACTGATCTGTGTTTGGCTCCTAGTCATTCCAAGGATTTTAAGATGCCAAGCTCATCAAATTCGACCTATAATCCTTTATGCATCTACGCATGTATTACACAAAGATAGGAATGTGGTCAAAAGATGAGAACTTCCTAATAAGCTTTTTCCCGAGAGCTTAGATGAGGCTTGATGGAACGGTACATGATAAGAAATCAGAATTTTGGAAGACTTAGCTCAGGCCTTCACAAATCAATACAAGTTTAACCTGAATCTCACCCACTAGAGACTAGTTAAGGGATGAGGAAGAAAGAGAATGAATCTTTCAAGGAATATAATCATGGTCCCCCAATGTTAGAGCAAGAAATGTACTCTTACTTTATTCATACGCGGAAGGTCCTTTTCAAGAACATGCTTGGGACCCATGTCAAAGAGTTTGTGGATTTAGTTGAAACGAGAAATAATTGAAACCAATATCCAAGGGAAGCGAGCAAGTAAGAGAAAACAAGTGAGTCCAACACAAGAAGAGCCCTCATTTTAAGAAGAAGTGAACATCATTAACTACATCCACCCTCAACAACCCACTCCTTGACCAAACCAATATCCAACCTACCCACACACACAATACTCATCTTTCCACACCAACAATATCCATCTCCAAGACTATTTCACCCTAAATATCATACACACCTCAACTACACCAAATCAACCATGTCTCACATCCACGGAGACACCTAGACCTCACCAAACACAACCCCAAGCCTACCAAACAAGTCATCTCTTCACAACCCGTCCACCATTCAATGCCAACAACGCTCAGCCTCCGATGGAAAGAGACCTTTGCCATTTCCATATGAGCCATGCCGAATTGTTTAAAGGTTGTGAGGACAACTTGTTAGGCCCGGGTCCTGAAAAACTTTCATGCCACCATATCCTCTGGTACAATCCAAACCAACTTTGCGATTATCATTCCAATCCCGGGCACTCAATCGAAGATTGTTAGAGGTTCCAAAGTGTAGTATGCGATCAGGGTGCCATCAAGCTTCAAAGTCGCACATAAGA
The DNA here is from genome assembly GCA_030441495.1 of Dalbergia oliveri. Taxonomy (NCBI): domain Eukaryota; kingdom Viridiplantae; phylum Streptophyta; class Magnoliopsida; order Fabales; family Fabaceae; genus Dalbergia; species Dalbergia oliveri. The sequence continues at coordinate 4,980,650 of JAMLFY010000003.1, forward strand.
AACAACACATTCCCCAATCATAGTGGAGGACAAGTGAATCTATCTGTTATGAGAAACATGAAAGTCAAGGAGTAAGAATGGCAAGTCAATAAAGGAAATCTTGGAAACACTGAGGAAGGCTATGAGATGGAAGTTGAAGGAGATAAGGGACGGCCGGTGAAAGGAGAGGAAACTTTATCATTCTGAGTGTTGTGAAACACCACATAGAGGAATGCAGAGTGAAGTACATTGAAAAAATGATTAAGCTAGGGGTGCTTGAGACACCAAAGGGGAATAGACAAAGTATCAACATGATTTACCATGCATTTATAAAGTCTACAATTATGAACCAACACTCATTTTCAAGGTGCCTAAGCCGTTTCCTTATGAAAGTAACCATGCGGTTCCATGGAGGTATGAACTTGATAGAATCTAATTCTATAATGACATTTCCCAGTTCTTAAGCAAGTACCTGTTCAAAGTATCTAGTTTGCCTCTTGCTCCCGTAAAAGAATATGGCAATGAAGATTGTTCAGAACCTTGCATTTAGTCATTACAAATATTACAGGAATAGGGGAATTACTTAGAGTGGTAGGTGTTATACCAAGAGAAATTTTTGAAAAGCCCCCAAGAAATACCTGTGAAAAATGCCGAGTGGCGCCTGAAAGGAGAATAAATAAAAAGCCAGGAAATGAAAAAAAAATTCCTAAATTGAAAAGGATATATGTGGAGAACACTTAGAAAACACAAGCAGTTATCTCTAATCTTATCTTAGGCTCATAATGCGATTAAAATTGGATCAAGCTTATGTGAACATAACCCCTTTTTAAATGTTAAAAAATGCCATATGTTACTTAAGGAAGTCAAGGTAGAACATTATAATATTATGTTGCAAATACTAAGAGATCAGCTTTCAATGTTCCTTATTTTATTGCGATTTTATTGACAATTGTGAATTTTGGATCAATGAGGAAATCATGGGTGTCAATTAAATTGGAATATTTTTGTCAAATTTGATATATTCATATACGATGCTGCTAGGAAGAATTCATGAGTTGTTTCAACATTCATAGAGGGTAAAATTTATTAGCGGAAAATGTTAGTTTAATTTTGACTAAGATAATGATTTAGTTTACTCTGGTAATTTGCATAATACCAATGTATAAGTATATAATCAAAGTATTTAGGAAAGGATTAGAGTAATTAAGCAATCTCTTCCTTAATCTAAACTTTTGTATGAAGCTTGATATTTTGAGACATGAAGGCATATTAGGGATACATTTTACCTATGGTGATAAGATAATCAGCATTAAGGAATATTATAGCCTTGAATAATGGAATCTGTGAAATTTATTTTCATTGAGTGTTTGCATGTATTTAAAATGGGTTAATTATAAAAACAATAGAAAGTTAATATTATTATTATTATGTAAAAATTTGGTTATATAGTAGCAATATTATTTTTATAGTAATTATTCAAACTCAAAAATTAATTAAATTGAAGCACTTTTTATATACATACAGATTGAATAACTTGGAGAAGGAAATTTTCCTTATAATAGATATAATGATCACCTTTATGGTACACACTTATATCATATAAAATGAACACCCATCCTGAAAGACAATTTTCTATTTTCATGTGAGTGCATCAAAGCTTAACACCTGATGTTGAATAGTTAAGTTATTTTAAAACTATTCCAATATAATGTTCAGATGTATAGATTAGAATATTTATTTGAATTTTATCAAAGCAACCTTGTATTCCTCCTGGAGCGCGCACACACACACACATATATATATATATATATATATATAACTCACTTAGCCTCGCGTCTTGTTTGGTATTTTTAAGTTTCTTATTTTCATAATTTTCCAAATACTAAAAACAATAAAGCATAGAATTTTATTATTTCTATTGTTTCTTTTGAAAAAATTATACAAAATGAGTTAAATTAAAAACAATAAGTAAACACAATAAGACAAATAAATTCTTAATTTCTCGTTCAACTTGAATTTTCCTTTTAAAGAAAATGGATTTCTCATTTTGGGTCTAAGAAAAAAACCATAGTTCCTTACAACTTAGAGCTTTTTTGTATGGAAATTTTATTTGAAGTGGTGTTATTGTTTTTTAAAAATTTTCCAGTAAGTTTAAAAACAGTTTTTCAGATTATGCTAATAATTTTTTAAAATGATTTTAAAGACAATCTATAATACTAATATAGTATGAGGGAAAGTACATGGAATAATTTTGGCCAATTTTTAAGAAGTTAATTTCTAATTATGAAATAAAACTATAATTATTACATATTATTTATAATTTAATCCAGTATTTAATAGTAAGATTGTAATACAAAAATTTATCTTTAAAACTTATCAATATTTAATTAAATATTTAAATATTTTGCTATCATTTAGATAGCATAATAAAATTTTAAATTATTTTTCTCTTTATTTTTTTAAATTTTTTAAATTTTTATCTATTATTGAAAAAAAATCACAAATAAATATATTAAATAAGGAGATACCGTAAAATCCATTACACTTGCTAAATGATATCATTAATCCTATTATAATATTTGTCATCTATAATATTATCTATAATACTATAGGACTTTATAGGATTCAACATGTTGTAAGTAGAATATATGGGTAATTGATATGAATATTTCTATTGATTTTTTATACTGTAATTATTATATATTATTATAATATCATTGATAATCATCAGTATTTTAGGATTGTTATAATTAAATACCTTTAAAACTTATCACTATTTAATTTATTTAAATATTGATACTATCATTTAAATAATAAACATAATGATTTATTTATTTTAAATCTCATCATCAATCTCTTCTATTATTAAATTTTTTAAATAATTTATCTATTATTGATGTATGGATCATAAATACAATTTGAGAGATACCACAAAACATTACATTGCTAAAACAAATTAGGAGATACCAGAGATTACACTTGCAATGATGTGAAAAATAATCTATATTATAATATTTGAGTCATCCATAATCTATAATCTATAATACATATTCATGGGAACTCGTAGAAGAAAAGTTTTTCATATTCGCAATCTGAATAATTTGATCGACAATTTAAAAAGTAATTTCTAATGGTAATTTTGAAAAATAAAACTACAATTATTAAATATTATTATAATATCTTTGATAATCATCATCATTTTAGTAAGATTTACCAGATATATTAAAATTTATCACTACTATTAAATATAAATATTTTTACTATCATTTAAATGTCATAATAATTTATTTATTTAAAATTTTGTTCGTGCGGGGACACGAACTAGAGATACGTCATACAATTTTAAGAATCCATCCAGTGATGATGAAGGTGGACTATATATTATATATATATATATATATTACGATATATTTGGAATATTAAATGATCATTGCCATGTCAAGCCCAGGAGGTCCCATTTTAAAGCTTAGGTATTTGCTAAGAGTCAAGACATTTAACAACACAGATTCTGAGCGGAATTTAGATCTTCAGTAGCACAATTATTCGACAATCTCAGTGGCACCTAGGCATCAGGACAGCCCTTCGCGTGTACCCTACGCCTGTGACCCTAGCCATGCCATGGTGGCCCAAATCAGGATCAGTATGCCTTGGTCCCTTCAGGATACAATTAATAGTATTTCTATGTCATATAGCATTAATTAATCTACAATAGGACCATATCAGTCACGCCTGTCATACTATTTCATGCCTCTTCCTTTAGGACCAGTTCATGGTTTATACCTCGAGGATGGGAGTGACTTTCAGCCAGGTCAGTAGACGCCGAGGAATTTCATGGCTGCCCTTCACACCATTCAGACCCTTTTGATCACCTTAGTCCCGCCCAGGTTGTTTGGGTTGGCCCATAGCGACATAGCTCGGCACATATCATTCAGCCCATCATTCCCCTCTTTCAAGTGCTAGCTTGGATAGACCCACTAGGCACACCTCGATCTCAGTCATCTCCAGCCACCAAACATGCTTATCGACCCTCAATGGAGCATATGGCTCCCTCAGCAAGTCTCATCAGGAGGTAAATAGGTTAGGAGCAGAGCAGAGGAGGGAGCGAATGATGATGAGAGGAGGAGGAGGAGGAGGAGGAGGGAGAGGAGAAGGAGGATGATGGGAGGAGGAGGACGGAGGAGGATGGGGAGGAGCAAGAGGAGAGGGAGGAGCATGAGGATCAAGACCAAGAGGAGGAGGTACACGTAGGCCTGGAGACAGATTGTATATCGTCGTTGTTACACGGGAGTCACTTCATTGGCCCTAGACGTACCAGGCGGGTGGGTAGTGATCGCGAGTTTATGATTAAGTATAGGACATAAGTTTGGACGTTGTAATTTGGACTTTTTATATTATGTAATGTTTATGTAATTTGAACTTTTTATGTTATCTAGTTGTTATGTACTTTGGACTTTATGTAATTTGGACTTTTTATGTTATATATTGTTTATGTATTTTGGATTTTTGGTTTCTATTAATCATTTTACATATGGCATATCAATTAAAAAAGAGTAAATAACGGATTTTCATTAACAAAGTGGAGGTCACATGAAGCAACTACATTAACCAATAGATAGACCACAAGTACACAACAACATAATTAAAATAACAATATTACACCAACTCCTGGACACATAAGCAGATTCAATAATAAATGACTACATGAAAGAAAAGATAATGCGTAAAGAGCATACAAGATTAATAAATCAGTGACCCTGGCTAGATGATGGAGTATGGGGGCATGATCGCTTTTGCCTGATCAACCTCATCCATTTCATTGTGAATCCTGGTGGAAACTGGACGACCCTCTATGGTTCACTTTAGCATAGGATTTGGTTGTATGGGTTTGCCAGTATATGGTGGCCACATGTCTTCATTAGCGACTCAGAAACTCCATTTTGTACACGTTGAACACCGACTCCATGGTATAAACTTCATGAACAAAGAGGTCCAATCTCGTCGGGCATCACATATGGCGGCAAGCGCATGACGGCATGGATAGTGCAATTTCTGAAATTCACCACAATCACACCATCGCCCGTTAATTCCACCTAAATTCCCGTCGACCATGACTACCGATGTCATCTCGCTCAAACACCAAGTATTCCAAAGTCTCGGGTCACTTGAGTGACACTCATACTGCCAAAGTGGCCTGTGCTCCTCAATTATATTCAACAGAGTCTCTGAAAATCTTCGACCGCTTGCAAGTTGGGTCTTTGCCTCTCCCTTTCTAACGAACAACTCTATAAGCCGATAATATGTTGACTTTACAATGGCAGTAATGGGAAGATGACGAGTGCCTTTCATGACAGCACTCATACACTCTGACAAATTGGTCGTCATATGCCCAAAGCGACGACTTCATCGATAGTGGGCCCACTTTCGCGCGGTATATTGATAGCCCACGCACACATCGTGGGATCCACACGATCCAAGGCCCTAAACCAGAGAAAATTTTGCTCGTCTTTGCATATGCTGCATTCATTAGCAACCGCTTGGCATCTTTGTTCTTGAACTTTACATTGAAATTTGAAGCAATGTGACGAGCACAGTATGCATGATAAGCTGAAGGAGGATGCCAATCGCTCCCCTCGCTTCTAATGTCGCTTTGATAGCATGATGCCTATCAGATATTACAAGAATACCATCTTGTGGTGTCACATGTTGTCGAAGATTTCCTAGGAAAAAAGACCATGCCTCTTTTGTCTCTTCTTCCACTAGAGCAAATGCAACGGGCAAAATATTAGAGTTTCCATCTTGGGCAATAGCCATCAATGTTCCAGCATACTTGTCATACAAGTGAGTGCCATCAATTGAAATAAGGCGTTTGCAATATTTGAAAGCCTCTATGCATGGCGGATACGTCCAGTAAAAGCCGATGAAACATAAAGAACTATTATCTACAATATCACCAACATAGTATGGTCCCTGGACTGGATAATAGTACCTGGCATAAAAGCTTGCAAACCGCCCACCATCTAGGAAGGTCATTGTATGATTCTTCCCAAGTCACCATAAATCATAGCAATTGCTTTCTGTTAGCCATCCATACCTTCCTATATGTTGTCTTGAACCTCAACTCTGCCTCTACCGATGCTTGTAGCGATTTGATGGCTATCGTTGGATCCTTGCACCATAGGGTATATGTGTGACAGATAATATGATAATCCATCTGCACATGCTAATCCATTGACTCAAAAGGAACAAGTGTGCGGTCCATTTAGCTTTTGCACTTCCCACATCTAGGTTTTGACGAAACGTGACGCATATACTTCAATTAGTCAACCCAAACTTAACACATTTGCAATGAAATTTTATGTCGTCAACTCATAAACTTTGTACTCACGCCTCTTAGAATACTGGAATGTTTAATTGCAAACAAAACTTCTTCCTTATTTTGAAACACTTGAACTTCCAATCTCTCTCCCTACCATGCTTGAACCTCAAGGACCCACTTCCATCAGGCTGCATTGCATCCAAATCCACAGTAATAGTGACTAGGATGCGTCGAGATTGAGACTTGTCATGAGCTGATCACCCAACTCTTGTATTTGAAACAATTGCCGCTCTTCTTCATTATCATTCCTCAGCCAAGCTCATCATCATCATCATCATCATTTTCATCTTGGTGCTCTACAATAAAATCAAAATCCCCAGCTTCCCGCCTGCTACAGGTTGTGGATTTAGCAACAATGGCTCTTCACCCGCCTCGCAAGTTGTGCAAAGCTTAGAGAAGTCGTGTCATCATCTCCGCATATGAGCTTTGGGCATGACCACGTGCAACTCCAAGGAGCAGATGCATAGATCCTGACAAATGCCGGACCTGCAAGAACCTCGAGAGCTTAAAGAACCATCTTGGAGTTCAACAAATAGATCTATTGTACGAACTTCAACAAATGCGTGAAAATAAGCAAACATGTGATCGATGTGCTCATCTTTCGAATTCAAAACCTTCTATAACGGATTCCATTTGGCCCAATGTCAACCGACATTCGATAAATATTTTTCCTATTTGCTTGTTGTTGCCCTCGTACTCTTTCTAGTATTCTGCTTGTAGCTCCAACAAACTAATAGGTGGACGAACAACCAACCAAGCTTGATTATCACTATAGAATACCTCACCCTCTTGTGTATTTATAATCTCACCATCATAATGAACAAGAATATTAACATAACTATCTGCCATATTCACCAAAATATGTAAACTGAGCTATGAGCTTCACAAACGCTCCAAATTTGAAAACTAACTCACCTCAACTCTCTGTTGCAAATGACTACGAATTCTTATTTATAAAGGTAAAGTAGTCGAAAACGGGTTAATCGACTTCAAAAGTCGATTAAAATGTTTTACCAAAGCTGCACGTGCGAAGGTGCAGTGAGTCGCTTCGACTTCTGTAAACATATAAGTCTTTTTCACTTCTGTGTTGTACAGAAGTTGATCGCAGCAAACTGCCGCACCTTACGCCAGCTGCTGTGACATGTCTTTAAAGTCGATTCCAATCGACTTGTGTGTTTTCCGTCCAACATGATCCGACCTGATTGGACTTGATTTGACTCGCTTTTACAAAGTTGCCCATTGAAGTCGAATTAGCCGACTTCTGTTGAATTTTTAAATGAAGAATTCCCACTATAGAAAGTCGATTCAAGTCGACTTCCATAAATAAAAAAAAAGACATTTACGTAACCTAACTGAAAAAGGGGATCTACGTAATCTCTCATTTTTGGTTTATTAACGTAAAAACCCGTTTAAAAAAGTATCATTTATATAGTTTTAACTGTTGGGCTGATTTTCTGTTACAGTGTCATATAAAGACTTCTTTTCACATAACAGATGCATGTCTTATACTAGTAAAAATTTAAAATGGCAGAGACAAATGCAATAGCTATAATCTTTTGAATTAACTAGATACTCAAAGCTGAAACTTTAAAGAATGAGTATTGGAGAAAGAAAGTGAAAATAGATGGCAGAAGGGAGAGGACTTGGTATTTATGAGGATTCCACCCACTATTCAAATAGTTCAAATTGTCGAGCACTGGTAGGGATCTTCAAGGTGTGGTGATTGGTGAAAGCTTCTGGAAGTTGGCAGCAAAGAAGGGCCGGACGCAGTTAAAGCCATATAACCTACAGGGGTCTTCACTGGGGTCACATAACTCATAATCTCCCAAGCATCCTTATATCACTGCAATTGCACTGTCCCAAACTGTCTCCATCCCAATTTATTGCTCTGCTACTTATCACGCCCCCATTTAATTGACATCCCACTATCCCAGTATCCCACATCTTTATATTCCATAACCCATCTATTCGAATTTCGAACCCTTCAACTTCAACTGAGACCCCCCCTTCTATGGCTTCATCAGCAGCCAAACCGGAGAAGAGACTAGGAGAATTCCTGAAGGAGCAACAAGAACCTTTCACCCTAGAGGTTTACCTTTTGGAAAGAGGCTACTCCAAAAGATGGAGCTCATCAAAGTCAAATAATGGAGATTATTCATCAGGCAACAAGAAGAGTTTGGAAAGATCAGCGAGTTGTGGCTTTAGCAAAAAGAGAGAGGCTCTCTTTCCTTCTCCAAAGTCCTAACAGCTCTACACAAGAAGCTTGCTTTTCACAACCAAAAATGCACTACCCCAAACGAACATGTTGCTAATGTTACTATTACTAGTACTAGTACTAGCACTACTGATCTCCCTCGTGAAGCAGCTGGTAACAGCCTTGACCACACACTTGTGGAAACGGATCGGTTCTCAACCGCAAGCGGCTCAACGGTGTTCAATTCATGTTCAGTCTCAGATGTTGATGAAGATGGAACTTCGTTATCATCACAGAAAGATAAGCCTTTGTCTTCTCCAGACACTTGCGGCATGAGACTACAGAGGTACGAGCTCAAGTTCTGATTTAATCCAAAATCTTTGGGTTAAAATTTGTTTTGTTTGTCTGAAAAAAAAAATTGATTAGTTTGGTTACCCCTACGAACAAAGCCAACAGGCTACCAACAATGGAAGGCACCGCCACGGATGCGTAGAAGAAGGTTGCCCTCTTCCACAATCTCAAAATTGTAAGCTTCTTTTGCTGTTACAGTTTTATAAAACACACGTGTTTTAACTTCTTATGTTGTAAACTATATTGTAAATTATGTACCACTATAAAACTAAATAATTTCTTTGGCAGATGATGAAACATTGAATCAGCATGGTTCGGGAATGGAACAGAAAACACGAAGTTGCGGTGTCCTTGTACCTAAGAAAATAACTGAGGATTCGCTTCTATCAGCAGCACTCTGGAGTCTACTTAGTCAGTCAGCAAAGACAGAACGGTATGGGTACACAATGGAACTGCGAGACCTCATTGGGCCTAATGTTTCCCAGATATTGAAATCAAAAGGGGTGTGGCACAAGACAAAGCAGCTTCTATTTGATTGCGTTAGAGAAATCGCGATAACCGTTCCAAGAAGAGATGATGGAGAGCAAGGTTACAAGCAGCAGCAGTTCATGATGGGAGCAGAAGAGCTAGGGAGGATCATATGCGAGAGGACCAAAGAATGGGGTCAGCAATGTGCTGGGATGAGACAAACCTAACATACTTGTTGACTTTGGATTACTCGAATTCTATGAGTGAGTGGAGTAAATTCGAGCAGCATGTTAAGGCTATTAGCGTTGAGATTGCCGATGCAATTTTGGAACGCGTGACCTATGAAATTGTGTCAGATATGGTTTGATTGAAATATTGCCACCAGACATATACAACAATCTTAATTTCTCGATTGTATTTTTCTGCTGCCCCCATTTCTGACCCTTGCTTCTTAAATGATGTCGTCCATGCCCTATCTTTTTCGACTCGAAACATCAGAAATTTCCCCATCCGTTGAAATGCAACTCGATTTTGATGATCTCTTTTTTTTTATAATTTCTTTCTCAATTTTGATGGTGGTCTCGCTATTTATGGCTATGAGTGATAACAAAACTTAACTCATTCATCAGACACAGTAAACAGTTTGTTTTTTTTGTTTTTTTTTCCCAAATTATTACTATCACTATTATCTTTAACATTTAACACCGACACGCGAACAATCATTTGCCTTAATTTACTTGGTGCTAATGCCTATGCGTAGCCCCAATTTTGTGTTTTTCATTCTGTAATGCCCATTTTTGTCTTTGGAATTGATTTTCGGTACTATCAGAAGAAAGTAGATGCGGGATTGCTGGGTTGAGCGAGCTACACTTTCAGGTACAACATCAATGTTAAAAGAGTTTATTAACCTCAATAATGATTTGGTATAGGAGTATCTGGAAAGACCAAAAACATATAGTAGATGTCCACTATTTTATATACTACATTTTTTCTATGATTACAATCTTTATTAGTACTCATTAATTAACTTGACAATGTCATATTTTTTTTCTTTTACGAACGAAAGTATATGTTGAAAAAAAAAAGTTCACTAATGAAATAACGTAAGAATTAAACCCATGTATGAGTAAAAAGGAGCCAACTCCACTGATTAATTTCGGCTTTTACATCGATCTTTATTTCTCCAAACATAGTCGAATAACTCTATCCGAAAAAAAGAAAAAAACATAAGCGAATAACATAGGAAGTTAAGAACATACTATGCTCCTAAGCAATAAGGGTTTCTCCGGTGGCCACTATAAAATTCAAGGGTGGTGGTGCTTTTTTGCAAAATTTTTTGTATTCTGTAGGAGTTATTAACTTGGTATGTGAAGATGTACAGTGTAAGTGTTTGTTCTTTGTATAGTTGATTATTAACATGCATTGGAAATTATTAGTTAGTGATGGTTATGCTTAGACTATGATTATGTACTCTTACTTACCTCTTGGTGAGTATAATCTAATTATCAAAAAATTAAGAATGATCCACATGTTTCACTAACATAAGTTTTTTAAAATCTATTACAATCAATTACACAAAGTTATCATACATCAAACAATAACCTTAAGTATAATAACCATAAATACTTTGAAGGCATTTATTAAAGAATTAAAAACTTTAAAATATCACATAAGAAACAAAGTTTCAAGTGAAGTATACTTGAATTTGTTTCTATAATTTAGTCTATTTAATTTAAAGTTTGTGCATTATAGCTTGGTTTATTAGTGAAAGGGGATTTTTTTTCACTTTCTCAAAATATGATTTAAGATTAAAAACTACGCTGAAATTATATTTTAGGTAATTTCATCAAATAAATTAAAAATCAATTTAAGTTCTTTAAATTATAATGTGAGACGAGCAAAATAAAATTCAAACATATATCTGCAGGATGTAGACATTTAAACTACCACAAGACACCCCATCTACAAGAGGCCAACGGTGTTCCGCCATTATCTCCAAGCATTAAAGTGAAAGATACAAGCGCGGCACCCACGGCCCATCGATATCATTATTATTATTATACATAAAAAAAATAACATTGTCGGGACATAATGATGATCACTCCACCCACTAGCGGCTGCCATTCCGCCATTCTCTTCTTCCCATTAAAGTAAAGATGCCGTTTTGCCTCCATGGAATCTCAGCTCTACCTTGGTTGCCCCCATTGAGTATTGGATTACATTAACTTAAACCTTTCTGTCATGGCACTGCTGACTCATCGTACCATGTTTTTTTTGGTAAGGCGAACCCTGTTGTAAATACTCTCCAATGGTTCACCATGCAATATGACTTAATCATAAAAAATTTCTTCTATGAAACAAATTTTGAAATTGCAGATATAAAGCAAACTTGTCGAAGGATAACCATGAGTTTGAAATTATTGATATATATTTGGGAATGATATTGACAAAAGAATTTAAAAGAATCTATGAGGTGAAAAAATAAAAATTAATATTTTAAATTTTTACTAAAATTATTTATTATTAAAGTGAGACATGTCTATCAAAATATGACATTTCAATTGAATTTGTCACCATGGCAAGTTTATAGAAGAAAATAACAAAGAAATACTTAACTTGCCAACGATTGTGACCAATTTGTAAAAAAATAAAATGAAAATACTGAAGTCGCTATCAATTATGGCGACTTTGTAATATATATATATACATGAATGACCCAAGTAAGATTAGGAATTTATTATGAGAATGAGATGAGGAAATTTGAGTCTTATAGTCATATATGATCCTTAGGATTAAATTTTATTAATGGTAATCAATGATCATTTAAAAATATCATATGATTGTATGCTTTAATTATAACCATTCATGAAGTAACGATATAGATTTACTCCTCTTTTACAATAAATCACTATTTTCACTTAAGTCGTTCCCTATATGTGTGTGTGTGTGTGTGGCGTATCACATGAGGGCTTATTATGAGAATTAGAAGATAAAATCTAGGTCGTTTAACCATACATGGATGATCAAGATTGAAAGTTGATTAATAATAATTAATGCTCATATGCTTATTTAAAAAAATCACATAACTTTATATTTTAATCTTGACTATATATTCATGTAAGATCCAACGTCAAGATTCATCATTTTCACTTCATAATAAATCACTCTTTCCATATGTTACGTTATATGTTTGGATTTTTATTTGAGAGCTTCTAAATTGATTTTGGATGATAACAATTAACAAATAAAATTAATATTTATTTTGGTCTTAACTTTATATTCATAAGTCATTTTAGTCCAAAATTTTTAAAGGAGTCAAATTAATCTTCTTACATTACAAAACGTGAATCATATTAATCAGTCATTTTTATTTAACATTTCATTAATTAAATGATAATATGTAACATTAAGAGATATATTGGCATACTTTATATCAATTGAAGTATAATTAAGTTTAAAATAACTCATTTTAGGATTCTAAAATTATACAAAATAAGTCATTCTAAACTATTTTTTAAATTATTAATGACTCATTTTATGTAATTTTAAACACAAAATATAAAAGTGGGATGATAGACTAACTTAACTCACGTTTTATAATATTAATTAAGGACTAATTTAATTCATTTTAAAAGTTAAAAATAAAATAACTTATGAGAAAAAAGTTAAGGATAAAAATGAGCATTAACTTTAATGAATAATTTGGAGGATTTTAATGTAGTTTGGTGTTTATATCTCCCAATCTAGAATTAATTAGGAAAAAGTAAAAAATTCTTATTTTCTGCCAGAATTACTTCTAGAAAAATTATTAAACATAAATAATTTTATTTCAAAAATTAATTATAACATAATCAATTTTACTTACAATCAATTATAGTGAAACGAAAAATTAAGTACCTCCACATAATTAACGATCAATGGAGTTAGCTAACATTCACTCGATCGTGAACAAAAGCATCTGCTTCCCTGGCATTAATTACATTCCTCACACGTTGATAACACTAATGATTTCGTTTATTTGTTGGTCAAGGGTAAGATCAAGACCTACTTGATTCAAGTGGTGTAATATTGTTTCACTTAAACAAAGTCTTCCATTTAAGTCATTGTTAAGAAAAAAAATTGTGGGAGAATTCTACTTTATGTGAGACAACCTTGATCAAATGAAATTAATTGAAATTCAATAAATTAATTTTGAATAAGTATAATTTATGTAGTCTAGGCCCCCTCCTGCTTACCAAAAGGAGAAAAAAAGAAAAGAATGTGGCAGTACTTGACTTGTAAAGAAGCTAGCTAGGTAGATGTCGATCCCCAACACAACATAAATAAGAAGTTAAGCACATCAATCTCTTTCTCTCTACATTGTGTTGCAGATCGCGACCAAGTTATCATCATCGCTTTGCAAGAGAACAACGACATGTGCTATGCAAAATCAGAACCTAGAGACTGAGAAGAGAGATTGGAATGTGCAGCTCCGATCCAACACGCACTACTGATCGAGGGTGCAACTTTTGCGTGGACGACTATCTTGCTAAAGAGATTGGAATGGGCAGCTCCAACATACTCTGAGTATGCTCGGCTACGGTGTCGAACTCGCCTAACCCCACCCTTTCTTCGTCTATGCTTCCTCTTGTTGATGAGCTAGGCGTAGGCGCGTCGCTTTCTTGTGGCATTATCGGGTTTCCCTTGCCCTTTTTCTTTCCCATGCGACGAAGAAAAGACATGATATTCCATAACCCTTTTTCTTTCCTCGCAGCAGGAATTTTCGTACTCCTGGTGCATTTTTTGTGAGCAGCTGAGAAAGGATCATAGTCTCGCTTCCAGATGAGGCCTTTCTTGGGAAAAGTTTTATAGTGAGGAGGTTGAAAAGGGCAAGGAGGAAGAGGAATTTGGATACGGTGATCATGAACACAGTTGTTTGCAGCTTTTGCTTTGCCCGGAGGGGGTCGCAGCTTCGGCACAAACTTGCTCTCTCCTTCGAAATTTTCAGCCACAGTTACCTTGGAGACACCGGGGTTTTCCACCCATGAAAAGGGTATCTCTTCAGCTGCTGAAGGAGTTTTCGGTTGACTCATCGTGTCACAGTTAATGGAATAAGGGCGTGCTCTCGGTATTACCAATATATGATTTAGATGTGAGGTGGTGAAGTTTTAGTCCACTAGGCCTTCATATATATATATATATATATATATTTGCACCGCCACATAATTCTTAACAACAATTTCAGTTTTAATCTATTTTCAGCTAAATGTTTATCTATTCAAATAAGATAATCCTTTATCGGTTTAGATTAGATATGATTTAATCTGAACTGATTTTTATCTGTTTGGATTAGATGATTAAATCAGAAGTTGACACAAAAAATTAAGCTTGAAGTGTTATAAAAAATTGAATTAAAAGTTCAATTTAAATCGAAAATTACAAAGGTTCAATTTAAAAGTTTTAACAAATTAAAACTTTAAAAATATATTTTGAAAACAAGTAAAAAGCTATCATATGTTAATACTTAAGAAATAGATTAAACTGGCTCCATAAATCAACCCGAAAAATAGTTACATCCTTACTTACCCAAATCTCGGAGCAAATATACCTCATTTATCCAAGTCATTTGGTTATTTAGCTAGCTGTGATCGCTTCCTCAATCTCACATGGAGGAGGGCATTAATTGAAGACTTTCGTGCTTCAACTTGAGGGTTTTTAGTAGATCATAAAGTAAACTTCTCCCTTATTTTTAGAATTCTTATAAGGTAGACACTATTTAACAATGATATAGTTTAGATTTTGTGATATCTTTTGTATAAATTCCAGATAAAATAATCAAAATAGAACCCTTTTAATAATTAATTCAAAAGTTATATATATAGTGATGTAAATATTTTATTAATTTAAAGTATACATAACATATTTTACACTAATTATGCATTCAAATTAATCTCTAATTATAACCCCTGACCAATTAGCATATTCCTTTATTTTTCTTTCTTTTTTCATCGCTTCTAATCAATCTCATATATATATATATATATATATATAGTAACTAGTTATAGCACCTTCAAGAACATGAGTTTTACTCTTATTAATTGGTGTGATGATTTCATTTGTGAACAATCACATAAAAATCACGATAAATAATTAAAAAAACTTGGGAGATTGTATCATGATATAAATGGGATGGGATGATTGGTGTTGAATTTATCTAAAATTTTATAAATAAAATAAAAAGCTACAGCAACTCAACTAAAACAAAATTTAAATGAATAAATATGGGAGAATAAAGCGTTTGGTTTATGCTTTCTTTAAGCAAGATTTTGCGTTTAAATTTTATTAATAGGAAAAACTAACGCTGGATAAACTTTTCTGTAGGGTTCTCAACTCAAAGACCATCTTTAATACATACCAAAAAAAAGACCATCTTTAATTAAATAAACTAGTTATTAAGACTATCGGTTGAGACATACAAGAGAAGATGTATTATGAAGACTTTCTTAAATATAGTTTTTATAAAATAATCCTGGTAGTAGAAGTTTTGAACTGCCATTAATTAATTTGATAGATGAGCATAAATAAATAACCGATCACAATTACCCAGTGCAACTGAGAAACAGACTAAAATATGATCCCCCAATCAAGATACACCAACAAGCATAGAAAACGTAAAAGTAAGATCAACTTCAATATCTAGCTAGTTTTAATTTATCAACTACCATTGATAGCTTTGATCATTCAATCCCAGACCATACAATTTTACTATTTCAACAACCAACTTTCTCAAACACTCTACTCACACAAATAATATAGGTCTCACCACTTACTTTTCTTCCTTTCTCTCTTCATCACTCCTCTCACCACACTGGGTCCATGTGTCAAAATAAGAATTATCCTAGGCCATGCTTATAACATCGCCGTCGGAGTGCTTGCAGGAAAGAATATGCATATACTTCATTATGCCAGGCCAAGATCCGTTGTTTCTTTGAACGTCACGAGGCCTTTTAAGCGTTGATGGGCTTTTTGTGCATTTCTGGTAAGCTACCATAAAGGGGTCTTCTTCCTTCGGACACTCCATTCTAAACGAACTAATTCTCAGTGAAGATGGCTGAACTACACATACAAAAGGACTCCATGTGTCCTCATCTCGAACTTTGTTGTTACCTTCAGTCCTCCTATATGGAGGAGGAGGCTGTAGCACCAAATCACTGCGCCTAGTGTCATTGTTGGATAGCTGATGATGATGAGTCACTTTGGAGAGACCAGGCTTGTATTCCCATGAGAAGGGAACATTTAGTTTTTGTTGACAATAAATGTCATCGGAGTCACAGTTGCTCATAATGTGCTTGGTTCGCTCCATATGCTAGTTATCCGTGTGTGATGTATATGCTACTTTAATCTCCTCAGCTGGTTCCTATTTATATGGCGAGTTTCTTGACTGATATCGGATAAAATAATCCGAATCCTGGTGGAGGGAGTTAGCTTGTAGATTAATTCATAGGGAGAAGACAAACAAACATGTATGAAACGTGATAGGTTCATGCCATATGTGATATTTATATGAATCATCATGATCTAGTTTTGCAACCGTAGAAACTGACGCGGAGTATGTAACAAACAATTGGCTGACAATATTCTTTTCCGTCTCCCTGCCGTCATTTTTTGCAAAGAATGCACACCCAACTCCAAAAGTCTCTTGTATTTCATTTTCGATTTTTCCCTAAACGTGAGGGGTTGGCTAAGTGATGTGTAAGTAGGCATACCGTCGAATTCTAACTATGCTAATTAGCAATTATATATTGCAATCTTCGGGTTAAATTGCAATGAATATTCTTATGACTCTCTTATTTCCAACAGGGATATAGCTTAACTTTGGATTAGTCACGCGCAACCTGACCCCAATTAACACCATATAAAGTAATAATAATTAAACACAATAACCCATTCTTATTACGATATGGATACATCTTTTATACGAATAATAGCACACTACTGAAGAGCCCAATGAGAAATAGGCAATAGCATGGGCAAGCGATCGACTTCAAAAGTCAGCCAATTAGAATTGGCAAATGGCGAGTTAATTAGTATAAGTTTGTTAGAACAGTTGCACCAGTACGTTACTGTTATTATACTTCTGTTTCGAGATAATTAGTTGATGATTAGTTGGCTAATTAATTAGTTTAAGCACTTCCGTAATATGTAAGGGAAAAAAAGTCATAGACTAATCGTGGAGTTCTCTGCCCTGACTCGAAATAACGGACTGTTCACCGTGTTTTGTCAATTGGGTCCAACTGTGTCACATTATTAACATAAGTTATGCTACTCTGATGTAAATTCAAGAAGAATGACATGTAGAATGGTACGAGCTTGCAAATTAACAGATAGTCATCACATCAAACGACATACATATCGGCCTTTTTAATGTTTGTTTAGTTCACATTTATTGCACCGATGATAAAATGTGTGCTACTGTCAAAAGTTCACATCAAATGTTTTTTTTTTTTTTGGTTACACATCAAATGTTTAGTTCACATCAATTCTCCCAATACAATTTATATGAAATAAAATTACTGTTGCTATTGTTAAAAGTACGATTGTGATTTCTCAAAAGTTAAACAAACAGGATATTATTACTACGTACTTCGTTAGAAAAAGGCTGGATCTTGATTTTATTGAAGTGCCTGCAAGCAATGTTCGTAAAGAATATTTTTCATAGTGAATAACTGTATTTGTAATATATATATATATATAGGTAGTTTGCTTCAGCAAGAAACGTATGACGATAATATCAAATCTAATATTGGTATTTTCCTTCACGCAAATACGTATGGTAACTGTCAAAGTTCAACTGCTTTGATTCATGTGCCAAGGAAAACTTCTTTGGTTCAAATGATGATCGTATCAAAACTCAAAAGCCATCATTCTCTGGCTCCCTGTCATACATAATAATTTATACATTTGGCTGCGCAGCTTAATACTCGTATAAGGAGATGAAAGAGTTTTTTTGTTTCGTTATGTGTTGAAATTGACGTTTAGATAAATATGCGACTGATATTAATAAAGCCGTTCAGAGAGCAAAGAAACTTCAGTCCACCTCCTGGAAACTTTATATTTGGTTTTATCTTGACATTTGGCTTCTTATTTTATGGGGAGATATTGATGTCTTACCTCTTTCGTTAGGGTCTATTTTTATAATCGATATCATAATTTCCCTTTGAAACGTAGTCAAAACCTCAAGAAGTCTAGCATACGCCGGAATATTATTATCGCCATCCATCAATGTGTATTTAGTTCTCAATTCTCAAAATATATATTGTTTTAATTATTGAGCCTGAAGATACAAGAGGCATTGCTTTGAGCCAATCCAACATACATATACATGAGCTCAAAAACAAAAGTCTAAAGCTAGCAAACCATACTCATATAAACATTTCAAAAAATGGATTTCGATTATAAATTATAAACAGATAGGAATGGTACGAGCTTGCAAATTAACAGATAGTCATCACATCAAACGACATAGTCATCACATCAAACGACATACATATCTGCCTTTTTAATGGTTGTTTAGGTCACATTTATTGCACCGATGATAAAATGTGTGCTATTGTTAAAAGTTCACATCAAATGTTTGGTTCACGCCAATTCTCCCAATACAATTTATATAAAATAAAATTACTGTTGCTATTGTTAAAACTACGTTTGAGATTTCTCAAAAGTTAAACAAACAGGATATTATTATTACGTACTTCGTTAGAAAAAGGCTGGATCTTGATTTTATTGAAGTGCCTGCAAGCAATGTTCGTAAAGAATATTTTTCATCTTGAATAAGCGAAGTTGTAATTTACACACACACACACACACACACACACATATATATATATATATAGGTAGTTTGCTTCATCGAGAAACGTATGGCGCTGATATCAAATCTAATATTGGTATTTTCCTTCACGCAAATATACGTATGGTAACTGTCCAAGTTCAACTGCTTTGGTTCATGTGCCAAGGAAAACTTCTTTGGATCAAATGATGATCCTATCAAAACTCAAACGCCATCATCTCTGGCTCCCTGTCATACATAATAATTTATACATTTGGCTGCCAGTTTGTAGCTTAATTACTCGTATAAGGAGATGAAAGAGGTTTTTTGCTTCGTTTATTATGGGTTGAAATTGACGTTTAGATGAATATGCTACTGATATAGCCGTTCAAAGCAAAGAAACTTTAGTCCACCTGCTGGAAACTAATATATGGACTTTCATTTATACTAGTGTGATAGCCCGTGGATTGCACGAGAATGTTAATTAAATTAGATACAAATTAAATAATATGAGTAGAGTAATAATTATCATGATAATATGTTATATATATAAATCATAATAATATAATTCAGTCAAGTTGTGTTTTAATTTGTCCATGATAGATATTCAATTAAAATTAAACAAAGTAAATGTATATAATTGAATTGTTATATCTATATGACCAACCCGTGTAAGGCATAGAATTGATAACAATTAATAATTATCTTGATAATAATAATTGTTATTGGTACAAATAGAATTTTTTTAAAAATAATAATACTCAGAGATTGTAGTGGAACTATATTTGTTTGAAGAAATAATTTTCTTAATTGTTTACTTCGTCACAATCTATTATAGTAGTTTAAGATGATATTAACATTGGCTACAAAATAGAATATAAATATGTAAATATTATTTATATCATAAATTTTTTTATTAGATTTATGATATTTTTATAAATAAAAAACCAAGAAAAAATTGGGTATATTGATCTACAATATTGTGAAAAAATTAAAAATTTATTGGTAATTTCAAAAGATCTCTATTCAATTAAAAGTCACATCAATAATACATATAATATAATTTAGTGTTATATTTTTACTTTATTTTATAAATCGAAAAAAATTATAATTAAATAGTATATAATAAAACTACAAACCGTCAAAACTAAAATAAACTATATCAATTTGAATTAAAAGATTATAAAATTAAAATTATGTAGAATGAAATAATTTTATCTTGATATTTGGCTTCTTATTTTATGGGGAGATATTGATGTCTCACCTCTTTCGTTAGGCTCTATTTTTATAATCGATATCATATTTTCCTTTGAAACGTAGTCAAAACCTCAAGAAGTCTAGCATAAGCCAGAATATTGTTATCATCATCCATCAATGTGTATTTAGTTCTCAATTCTCAAAATATATATTGTCTTAATTATTGAGCCTGAAGATACAAGAGGCATTGCTTGGAGCCAATCCAGCATACACATACATGAGCTCAAAAACAAAAGTCCAAGGCTAGCAAACCACACTCATTTATAAACATTTCAAAAAATGGATTTCGATTATAAATTACAAACACAAAAAAAATTTACATTAAATCAATAAAATCAAGCGATTTTTTTATTTTCTAAAATTAAACCTTTTAAATTAATTTAATCAAATCAAATTAGAGTTATTTTTATTTTTATTTTTGCTCTAAGTTATTATTATTATTATTTGCCAGAGTGTTTTTATTATTTGGGTCAACGAGTGATTGACGTTGTTAGGATTAGGGTGTTGAATTTGTATGGATCCAAAAGGGACCAAGCCCAAGATGACACTACGCAGCATAGCAAAGCCTATTTTGTGTTGGGATAGGAAGGCCCAAACTGAAGCGGGTTGATTAGGGTTATGAGCCGCCAAGGTGGTCAATCTCAGCTATAAAAACAACCATCACCGCTTCCTTTCAAAGCCATCTTCAAATCGAAGGCGCCGTACCAATCCATCTTCTCTTGCCTTTTGTTCTGAAGCTCGTTTCCTTACTCCAATTTTATCTTATACCTCTTCACTGTGTTTGATCGATGTGTAAGCTTTAGATTTGTTTTCGATGGTAGCATCTTATCTTTTTCATAATGATTTTTAATGCTATATATGATAAGAATAGTAGAGAAAAGGGGGTTGGCTGCTATGATTATAAAGCAATTCCTCGTTCTGAATGCTATTGCCATGGCATGACAGACACGTTTACACCCATAGAATATGAGCGCAGCCCTCTTATATCTAATTTTACGTTATTCACTCATTTCATTGCATTGCATTTTTCGTTTGTCCTTTTTAACATTCACTTGGTCCCACTAGTGGAAAAATTGTGAACTGCAAAGGGAGTTGAGTCCTTTGTTTTGCGAAGCATTTTGACATGGTAATTGCTTTGCGTTTAGCCAACTCCTTAAATTGATTGAGTGGTGTTTAAAGCCCCTTCTCGAATTCGTTGGGGCTGGGGTTACGCACGCCTCCATATCTGATATAACTCACTCTTTAATTTAATCTTTATTTTCGTTTAAAACTATTACTCCTTTTTTCCAAGCTTTCAAATTTGGGCCTCTGACACTGTGTCAAGCTATCGTTTCTTTTTTTTTTTTTTTTTGAAACTTCGATGAATTGAGTGATTTTAGTAATTTTTTTTTGGAAAATGAGATTTGATTTTAACAAATAGGGGATTGGAGTATGAAATGATTTTGATGCCTCATTGTTTTGTATCCATAACTCTCGAATGTTTAAAGGTAGATTGCACTTTTCGGCCGAAACACAATACCTTTTGACCTCGAAGGATTCAGTTATGCTCAAACATAGATTTATGAAGCAATGTGGGCATAGTGGTGATTTATGAAGCAATGAAAGGAAATATTATAGCAACAATGAGATTATTGTATTTTGATTATGATAGTACACTTTCAATATAAACGCCGAAGGTGATCTATATCAACTCCGATTCTCCGAGTACACGAATGTAACTAAGAACCAATGAACAGCAGCTTTTATTCGCCATATAATCCCATTCCTGGTGGTTCAGGAATTGCACCCAAATAGAATTGCGGAATCTGACCAAAAAAAAGAATTCCAGAAAATGTTTTATGGGCAGAATAAAATATTTCAAGCTTTTATTATATTATATTATACATGAACCTGCATTTTAGCTCTTTTTAATAAAATTATATACGGGCCTTTTTAATAAAAAGTCAGTTGTTTGAGTGAAAATAAAATTTATAAAAAATTTAAAATGTGGATTCGCACTTTAGTATGAATTTGACTTTAGTTTTATATGTAGGTTTTTTATGTTTTATTTTTGGTCATAGTTTTACATGTAGCTTCAATAAACAATTTGTAAAAAGAACTGGTGGGGATAGTAGACAATGAGCCGAACCCTAGTTTTACGCATTTGCATTTTTTTTTTGTTTTTGTAAACGAGCATTTGTAGGTGAACCCAAAATCTAAACCTTGTTTTGAAACCGACTTGGTTGATACTTATATCCTAAATTTATAAAGAGCCAACTCTGGGCTTATTTATGCACATCCCAGAAGCCCAATAATCTTACTCGGCTCTACAGCCAAACGAGTCCAAAAATTCAAAGAAACGCAGACTGGTGGTGGTCCAGAAAACAAACATAAAAATACAACTCATATGATGTCAGTTCTTCATATAGTCGTTGACCAAAAATAAAAAACTAAAACAGTTCTTCACATAGTCTGATATATGTAACCCAGAAACAAAATATGTGGTAGGGCCGATCTCAATGTTCATGAATTGGACGAAAATTCAGGTCCGAAGCTAAAGTCATTCGTCGTCCTATTTTACGAGTCTTTCTTCCTTAGGTGAGTTGTTGCGATTATAAATTTTATTTTCAACTGCAAAACTACATGTTTTTCCTTCAGTGTAAATCGGGATGACTTAGTTGGGGTTTAGCTTTTCTCAGAAAAAGAAACGAAAAAAAAAAGTCTACGTAATAATATTTCATGGGTGATATAGATGAATGATTGAATATTACAAATATTGTGAATAAGTTGAGCTTTAGCTAAATTTGCGAGACTGTATTTTCAAAATGAGCATTAGCTTGTATTCCTAACATAGGTTTCATCTTAGCTGTCCTTAAAAGCCTAACTTAACCTAAAAGGTATCTAAAAGTTTATTTGATTATAAAATATTTTTAAAAATTAAAATATTTATTCTTAAATAAGTCAAAATACTACTAAATATATCAAAAAATATATTTTAAAATAAACTAAAACACTGTAATTAAAAAATATATTTTCAAATAGATTAAAATATTTCTATTATCATGAGATATTTAAATGATGATGATAACAATAATAATAATATAAGTAAGTTAGCCATTATCCAATAGGTCATTTTTATAGTTGAAATCTAACCTAATTAGCTAAAAAGGTTTTGAAAAACCTTAACCTAGCTTATCCTAAATGGAAGACCTAAAGGTTTAAACGTTAAACCAAAAGGTAAGAGTGCCACTACCATCCTAATTACAAAAGGTCCTTTTGTAGTAGTGAAAGAATTTGAGAAGGAAACCAGGATGAAGGAACAAAAATAGCAGCTTTTAATAGTTTGCAGCGTTTTTTAAAGGTTCTATAGGTACTTTTAGCAGAATTAATTCTCCAGGAAACAATGAACAAGGAAAAATCAAACCCATAATGCTAGACCAACTCCTCACGATACAAGAACAAGAACCAGAGACGGCGTCATTTAAGCTACACATCATTGATAGTTTGCAGCGTTCTTAATTGTTTTGTACCAATTTTAGTTTAATTTGAGCACTGAATAGATACTTAGAAAGTACATAATTTTATTAAAAACCATGAAATTAATTAAAAAAAAAGGGTAAAACATATTAAGTCCGCGCAGGCATTTATACCTCGGTAAATTATAACTGGGACGGATCCAGAAATAAAATCAAAAGTAGAAGAATCCAAAATTGCCAGTTCATTCCAAAACAAAAACTGAGAATTGGAATAATTACGGAAGAACGGGAATGACTTGTTCAAATCATAAAGGAAGCCACATTTAATGCGTAAAAAAGACGACAAAACTTGTGTTTTTTGCAAGTAATGTTTCTATGTGCGTGTGTGCTGTCCTACGAATTAGTAACACTCATTAATATTTACTGTTACTCTATCAAAAAATTAATATTTACTGTTACGTTACGCAATCAGAGTCCCCACATGACCTAAACCCGGCCATCTCCTTAAAAAACCAGTCCAGTCCACACACCAACCAACATCAGTACCGTTGAATACAAACTTCATCAAAACGCGCAATAAAACAAGGCACAAAACAAGACAAAACAAAGAAAAAAGGAAGTCAAGCAAATGCAAAACCTACACAACCAAATTATGAGGTTAAGGTTAACAACATATTGTTGCAAATTCTAAGACTACCATATTAGGAGGGGCAGAGCTTATAATACTGAACTGATAAATAAAGTCAGCACAGAAAAAGTTGTTTTTCAGCACAGAAAAAGTTGTTTTTCTCCTTCTACAAGGCAGGCAAGGAGGAAGAATTCCCAAGAGTTGAACTTAGGAGGTCATTGCACAAGCTGGCTCCTTCTTGTGTCTTATTCTCTGCCCTTGGACTGCTCCCCGCACTGCTGTTGGATAGGGATCCAAACGCTGTCTTTTGCAAAACCCCAGTGGGAGAGGACCCTAGTGGAGAGCTATTGTCCCAACCATCAGTCATGAGGTTGAGAGCAGAGGAGTTGTTCTTGACACATTGATCACTTGTTGTGGTACTGTTATTGCTAAGATTCAGAACCTCTCCAAGAGGACCACCCATTGAACTCTCCCAAGTGATTGGAATCCAATTAGCCTGCCTAGTGTTCGAGTCATTTAGAGCATTTCCCACACCCAAACCCATCTGAATTGGGTCTAACTCCCTTGATAGCCTTAGAGGTGACAGAGTGACCTTGTCATTGGTGGGAGAGGAAGTGGATGACATGAAGTCTGTGGAAGCAGTCATTGGGATGGAAATTGATAGCTCAGTCCTCTCTGATTGCATGTCAAGTTTGGGCCAGTCATCAATGAAATGCCTAAGGGAATGTTGGGAATCAGTTTCTTGGTTCGTTGAGGAACCGAAGCTTCTGCTGCTGCTGACCATGGTGGAGCTCTTCTGAGAAGGGTTGAGGAGGGAATCAGAAGTGACAAGGCCAAACTCGTTCCTCAAAGATTCTTCATATGGGATTTGCTGTTTATGAATCATAAAGGGGTTGTTCTCCTTGGGTTTCAGCTCAAGAGTGGGAGGCAGCATTGGAAGGGCATCAGTGTTTGGGATTCTCTCACAGCCATTCTCCTTCTTAGTCATAAACAACCTGCATGCAAGCACAAATTTCTGTTTAACAAAAAAGACGGCTTCACTAACACACCACAATTGAGTACATTCCCTAAATTATACCACCCTTTCCACACAGTTAAAGTAACAAAACTTGACACGCCTAGGACCATCTTTTCCTAAAGGAATCTCAACCACTACATATTAACATTGAGTAGTCACTATCAGCCCGTATAGATGATATAATAGATTCTTTGATTCTGTCCTTACAGTAGTCCTAATCCGCATAGGTTATCTTAAAATAAAGGATTAATGGAATAACGGAACAGATGCTAATATTCTTCATTGTGACCTGTTGATGATATTAGGCGCAGCAGAGGTATCAGATGCAAGAGGGTGCATATTCTTGGGTTCCTGTTGTTGTGCAAAGGTGAGGCTGCTGGATGCAGTGCCTCCAGGCACCACTACGGAGGAACCACTGACATTAGGCATAATCAGCTTTGAACCGGCAGTGGAATTTGCGTTAGTAGTGGTGGTGGTGGTGGTGGTGGTCCCGGTAAGGGCATGGCCTGAATGGCCTTCCACAGGCTTTCTTGAACGATGGCGTCCTCTGTTCATGTGCCGCTCGCAATACTTCTGGTCCACAACGGCATCTCTCGAGCACCGCCATTTCTTCCCATCTGTTCTCCTACACCTACCGGGCTCTGGATCGGTGTTGGTCGAGAACCCCAGATGGAAACCTCCCCATCCCACTGCATGCCACAACACACAACAACACTTCCAGTTAACACAATAATAAAACAAATTAAATTAAACAATGTCAGCAATTAGCAAGGTTTCCTAAAAGAGTTAAACAAACAAGAAATACAAACCAACAAGCATGCTGTGAACAGAAAAGTGCAACAACATTAGCCATCATACACTATGAACTAGTTTCCCCAACTAACCCTTTGTCCATTTTTTATTATATTTTGTCTTTTTTCATTTTGCTCATGGACACTGATTGCATATGACTAACTGTGGAAATGAAGAAAGACTAGAGCTTTATTATTGGGTGAGCTTAAGGAACATACTTGGATTGGGTCTTAGAGACCAGTTGAGAAGTTACAGAACCCAGCAGAGTCAAGTGCTTTCTTGATGGGGATGAGGAGATGAGAGGGTACGGGCACATTTGCTGTTATGTACTTGTAGATCAGGGCCTGGTGTTCAAGCTCCATCCACTGAGATGGAGTGAATGGCCCTCTTGTCCCCGCTAATATCCCATGCATGCTTCCCGAACTATAACCTGAACTCAAGACAAGTTAACCCACAAGCATAAAGAGGTCAAACTAAATACAAATACAGAAATAAAAGAAAGAAAGATACTTCTTCTCAGTGCAAAAGAACCTAAAGAAAAGAAAGAGGAAGGGAGAGTGAAGAAGAATTGTGGCAGAAGAAAGAGGTGTGAATCAATAGGCGTGGGGCATTTTAAGAATACTACAACTACAATAATAATAGTAATGAGATCTTCCCTCCTTTGATTGAAGACATAACAGTCAACTTTTGGGCGTGAGGGAGAGATGGAAAGGGAAAGAAAGATTGTAGAGAAAGAGAGTGCAGAACCAATCAAAATTTGGAGCTTTTTCTTGCTGCTATAGCTTCATATATTTTTTCTCCTTTAGAATCCTCTAGTTTACTGTGCAAGATTTTACTAAATCACTCTCCCTAAAACGGGAAGACAGAGATTTTGAGAAGAATTTTTTTTCGGTTCACTTTTCTCTTGACATGACCCGAAAACGGAGACCACCCGTATATTTCCATGAAAAGACCATCCACCGGTTACCGTAGAGACATACCGTAACATCCCATATTTTGGCTCCCACAAAGGGTGCTATTTTGCAAAACCAACAAAAAACAACACACACGCACTCAACAAACTGCAAAACTTGCTACCCCCAGATTTCAATTAAGTCCTCAAATACTCCCTTTCTTTCCCTCTTTTATTTCTTTTCCAAAAAAAGAAAAAGAAAAGTTATCGCTGCATATATATGTATACCTGTACTTCTGTTGCAGCTAGATAAGGGGAGGTAAGGATATGGAAATGTGGCATTTGGGGAGGACTTGTCAACTAAGAAAGTCTCTGATTTTGGAGAAGAGAAGCTCAGCATTTGCTGGTGGCCATCAGAGAAGAGAGTGGCATTATTAGATCTCAGGAAGGAGTTCTTTTGCTGGGAGAACATTGCCTTGTCATCAGTCTTGGCCACTTTGGGGTTCCTCCAGTCATCTTCATTAATGTTGCCAGATCTCTCCTGCTTCAGGAACCCAGATCCGTACCACTTGTGCTTTGTCTCAGGATCTGAAGCAAGAGAAACAAAACTACAAGTTCCTGAACCCACCAACCCATCCAAACCCACCGCCCCAAGATCCATGTAGAGAAAAAGAAAAGATAAAAAGGAAGCCCAGCAAGGAACTAATAGAGTAGCATTAAGCTGGGGAGGAAATCGGGTGTCTCTTCATATGGGACAGCAATAGTACAGAAGCTCCACTTGGGGAAGGGAGGCACATCATAGAGTGAGAGTGAAATGGAAATGGCAGTGATGCTTTGACTCCTTAAAGCTAAGCTCAAACTGGAAACCGGACTGGTTTGTTTTTGAGAGTTAATGTCTTGACAAAGATAAAATAATTGGAGAGAGTGGTGGGGCATGAAACTGACTGCCCAAAGTTTATATCTTGGGCGTACTCACAAAATATCAAGATTTTTTTTTAATAGTATTTGCAAAGTTTTATAACAATTTTGGAATTTAAATTTTATCCATTATAAAAAAAAATTTAAAGTTAAATTAATCATAAACTCTTTTATCTATTATGTAAAAAATATTTAAATAAAAAATATTAAAAAATACTTAGATATATTTAGAATAAAAAATTACTTGATCTAATCTATTTATTAATTTATATATAAATTTTATAGGTCATTATTGTTTCATATTTTATATATTTTTAATGTAATAATTAATGTGACAATTAATAAATAAAGTAAAGTAAATATTTTATCTTATTTTAAAAATATTTATTAAAATATTTATTATAATATATATATATATATATATGTTGTAGCTGCCTTGTTTCGGCTCACGCCTAGTCTATACTCTATAGTGTGTCGGGTTGGAGGGGCATTTATGGAAACCTACACATGAAACATTGGAATGTAGCTGGACTGATAAGGGAGGAGATGTCATTTTATGCAAAAGCCTAATTACCGAAAGGCTCTCCTTGGACAACTTTTTTTATTGTCAAATTGTAATTTTTCATTTTTAACCTGGAAATTTTAACTAACATATATATATATATATATATATATATATATTTATGCATATGATTTCTGTCTTGAATTACCGGGTAGAGTTGATAGAGGAAGCTTGGAACAGTAAAAGAAGAGACAGTAATTAAACAAGTAGCAGTAATAATAACAATGGTAAAAAAATACTAGTGTAATAATATAGTATTAATTTGTCTTGCACAGTCCGCTAGCGGTTTCAGAGGCAGTGTTCTCACTCTTCTTAAAGTGTGAAGGCCAAAAAGTAGTGGTGGGCTGCATGAACAAAGATGCACCGCCACGTGACTAAGTCGCCACCCAAAATAATTCTACCTCATCCGTGTACTATTCTCATCTCAGTTATCATTTCTAGTACAGCTAATCTCTCCCTCGGTCTATGTAGTACAATAATAATAATAATAAAATATTTGAATGGGGTGTACCTTCCCGTTACTTTTTTGTATGTAATACGTATAAAGTAGATCTCTCTGTCCCGTGTAATTTGTATAAAGTAGATGTCTCTCTTCCCGTACTTTGTCGTTCACTGGCCAAAGGGCATAACTTGAGTGCAAAGGTATGCACTGCTGAGCATGAGCTAGTTCCTAAGCTTAGTATATATCAAAAGAACACACATTTTATTCTCTTTTCTAGGAGGAGTCGAAAATACTTTTTTCTCCTTCAAATAAAAATTAACTCTGGCTTTTTATTTATGAACACCTTCATCCAACAACCACTTTTTTTGTTGATCATCATAGGTTCATACTAAATAACCCCCACATAAAGTCAGTTGTTCTGCGTGTTCACACAATTACAGAGGTACAGTGCAGTTTTCTATGCTGTCCCTAGGGGTTTCATATTCTAACATCATTATTAATTAGGGAAGAAGAAGACAACCTGTTTTGAACAAGATAGAATTAGACAAGCTAAAGAGAAATAACTGCCAATTGATTTGGTTATATGGTCATATGAAACGGGTGATGGAATGGGCCACATTTCTTGACCGTATAATATGACACTTTTACCCCTTACATAGTGATATACATAGTAATGCATGTGTTATAAAAGTTGGGAGATTATGGCAATGGAAAGCGAGAGCACATGACCAGTGGCCACCCTCATAGTAATAACAATAATAAAGAGCTTAAACAAGGAGCACATGACCTACTAGGAGTATTAATTATGTTCTTTTCTAATTTTATGTGCAAGCAAGCACATGACCATCCGATATGTGCAATACAAACACTGCTTTTGTCATCTTGTACAAAATTTCTTTCAGTAGCAAAACTTTCAGTCTCCCTCCTGGTCGAATTGACCAACATACTTATCAACGCCGGTGTCTTTTATCTTGCTCCTCATCTCATCTTTTCCCATCACGGATTCAAGGAGCCATTGAATCAAATTGAAAGGGGAATAATTTTCTCCTATTGTTGAATATCACCACTTACCACGAGAAAAAAATGCAAAATAAGAAGATTGAGTCAATTTTTGCTCGTACTTCTACTACAATTAGCAAGACATTAATACTATTAATTGCAAATTAAACAATTATGAATTGAACGAGATTAATTTCAGTATTCCTAAATTTTCACATAGTAAAAAAATAATAATAAAGTGAGAGAGAAAGATAACAGGCGGTAACGGTACAGAATAGAAAGTGGGGAATGTTCGAAGGTGATGTTGCTTTCTTGTATCCTTTATTTCAGAAAAATTCGAATGGAGCAAAATTCATCATTTATCGCTAACTAGAATATGGGCCTTTCTGTTAATTAAATGAACATGGAATGGTGAAAATTGCATGCATCTATAATATTCGGCATCCTTTATCCATATATATGGAACAAATCTCCAAAACATACATACCGATCAAACTCGGAAAGAGTTAAGATTTGGAGAAGAGCTGCAGTCTTTGTTGGGTTGGCAATGCTAGATTCATTTATTTCTGTTTAATTTGTTTTTTATCCTTTTCTCTTCAGTGATCCGAAATCCAAATGAAACGCAAGACAGAAGGAATAGAGGATGTAATTTATAATTGCTGCATGTAGCTGTAGCAGCAGCGAGCATCCCCATTAATATATGCAGGGACGGGAGCTAGCACTCTAACCTCTGTCACAGACCAATCTTCGCATTGGACTGTGAGACCCCACGATGGTTCTATGACCAATCTTGCAGGGAACAGAAATTTATTTCCTTCGATTTTCAGACCCCAAAGCAAGAAACGCATTCATTAAGGTGGAGGACCGCATCAAACTTGAAATTAAAATTGCTAGCTAGTACAGTCACAAAGTCCTTGCCCAAAAATTAATATAGGCATATGTGTTCCCTGTGTGGAGAAAAATATAAACCCGTGTAAGGTATTTTAATTGGGCACAAATATATAGTTGTTAATTAGTGATAGATAAATAGTTGCACGACGCAGGGACAAGGCTGTGGTATTCTAGAATGTTTCGCTGTAAGTATACACAGATACATGTCGCTTTTGGGAGAGCATCCCCATTGTTACAATTCCGTTACGATTTAACTGAGCAAAACTTTTATGGGTGGCTCTTGGAAGAAGCTGCATTGAAGTGCTTTCGTGCGGCCATTAATATGTGTGTACTGTCATTGTCTCCCGGGGTGGGATTCTCGGCAACGTTGTCATCGTAATCAACAACATGCATGTCTAAGACTCTAGTTCGTTGTCAAGGTAGTTAAATCAGCCTCAGATTCTTGCGGTGATGGAGTAACTGAGTATAAAACACATAAACGTAATTAGGCAAATGTTAATTACTACAAAATTACTTATTCCATTCCTTAATAATAGTCATAGTAGGATTATATGGCCACAATAGGCAACAATTTTGAAAACTTATAAAAAATTCAAGATTCATAAAATCGAATGAAATTTACTTAAACTCATCAAATGCTTTAGTAACTAATTAAACAACCGTAATTGATCGCATTTACACATTAGGTGTTTATCACCATTAGTCCGTTACCCAGCCATTACATTTTTCCTAATGGGAAACCCTTACATTTTTTTTTCAGATGCATGCATATGCTTGCATTAATGCATATGATAATTTATTGTTTGTTGACAACATATTCAAAAACTATAATCTTGGACTCTTGGTACACCCAAAAGTGTTTAGTTACCTTTCATTTTTCTTGACAAAAGTATTAAAGCTTGAAAGAATTCCTAGGGCCTGGGGAGGAGAGGTGGGGCTCAAAAGATATGGACCATAACTACAATCATTGAGTGCCTGTTTGGTTTGCATATTTGGGATCTGAAAAGAATTTTTAAAAAAATGAGAATGAGATTCTCCATAACTAATGAGTTTGGTAAATTTTTCATTATACCAAAAGTATAAAATTTTATTATTATTCTCATATTAATAACTAAAAGTAATTTTACTTTATCCTATCCAAACAAAAATCACTCTTAAACTTTCTTTTAATGAAATTCAAATCAAATACAAATTAATTATTTAAAAAGTAATATTTCTTAAAGTAATTCTACTAACAGATGAACTAAACGGACCCTAAATTGTAGGCCCAACCATAAGTGTTTAGTTACCTTAGAGAAAAATAAATTTTACTTACAAATTTACTCTTATAGTAGGTGATTCAACCTGAGCCCCATAAGTTCAAATTAATCTTATTTTATGAACACAATAATTGATTCTCAAGATTTATAATAAATTTAATTGATTTTATTTAAAATAAAAATATGTAAGAAAATAAGATAAATTTAAGTAAAAAATAATTAGGGTAAAACTTGGAACTGGAATATTATTATTTTCGCTTTTGTTTTGAGAAAAAATGAGCGAAAAAGGTCTACTCTTTTGCGAGTTCTTCTATTTAGTGTGCGAAGACATTGGTTAAAAAGTGAAAAAATAGCATGCTCTCGAAAAAGAATTGTGGTATTTATGGTTATAGAATGTTGAACAATATCAACTTACACATTATCTATTATTAAATAGATGTGAACCATTTAAATAGACTACATCTCATTCAATTAAATGAGATGTGAGTTTAATATTCATATTTCAGGAATACAAATAATATTTTTTAAAAAAAAACATGAATGAAATATAGATACATTTGTCCCCGGTTTTAAAGGCTAACAAATGTCAAATACAATCGGAAACTGCATTGGTCCACATTTAATCATTCACATCTCCAGTAAGTCATGCTAATTTATTGATTGTAGCATTGACGAAGGACATAATGTGGTCTGAAAAATGAATAGCTCGAACCAATGTTGTAAACATGTGATAAAATTCTAGATTGAGAAAATCCTCTACTCAAACGCATACCCAGTGCGGGTTTTTTTTAAAATTTTTAATATAGTATTTTAATTTAATAATTCCTCATAAGAAATTTAAAGAAATATAATATTTTACTAATACTATTATTGACGAGATTTGATTTAAAAATAATATTTTATTATATAAATATTGTTATTGATGAAATTTTATTTAAAAAATAAGATTTATTATTAAAATCTTGTAATAATAAGATTTAATTTCAAATATTATATATTA
Organism: Dalbergia oliveri; assembly: GCA_030441495.1. NCBI lineage: Eukaryota > Viridiplantae > Streptophyta > Magnoliopsida > Fabales > Fabaceae > Dalbergia > Dalbergia oliveri. The sequence continues at coordinate 5,013,936 of JAMLFY010000003.1, forward strand.
TTATAAAGTATTACCATCGATAAGATTTGATTTAAAAATTATATGTTATTATTTAAATTTATTTATTAAAATATTATATTTTTATAAATAATTATAAAAATTAATATTATGATAAATTTTGTGTGCAAATTTTATATTAAAAAAAAATAAGGCCCGCATCTCCCTTTGAATAATTGTTTTAAAAAGAAAATTGTGGATAACGAGGGCTGATGCATCCATGTCAAAATTGAATGCATGGATTATGGAAGACAGCCAGAGCGTACGGTTCATCCAGCTAGCGCTGTGTAGGCTAATTATTCTCCCTACCACAAAGACAAAGTCACGCTTCATAGTAGGGGAATGCATATCTAGCGTAATAATTGATGTGACGTTGAAATTGAGAGTAAATGTTTATTTTAATTTTAGTATTTAAAAGTTCATTTTTTTAATTTTTAATTTTAATGTTCCAATATTATATAATTTTTTATTTTATTATTTAATTAAATAATTTTATTTATACATTTTTCAATATTATAAAAAAATAATTTTATCATAAAATGATCATAAAAAATATTTATAAATTTTTATAGATAATTATTATATTTAAAAATACCTAAAAGTAAATTTTGTTATAATATATCAATAGTTTTAAGTTGATAAGGTGAAAATTTCTTTTTCTTTTAATAAGTGAAAAAGACAAGTAAATCGTGCACTAATATGCTATATCTTAGATGAGTTTTAATGGAAATTACTAATAGTTTCCACAAAAGGATTAAATCTATATTAAAACTCAAAATGTTAAAACCAAATTGATTTCAGAAATATTTTCAAGATTAAATATTGATGACAACTTCTAAATTTCAAGACAAAGTGGAATATTTACTCAAAAATAATTTTAATAATTTAAATTATAATAAATTTTATATTTAAATATGTTAGATAAAGAATAATTTAAATTATTTTTATATTAAGTAACTAAAAAAAGAAATAATTTGTTATTGTATGTAATATTTTTAGTCAATTTGTTATAATCTTAAAATAATATATTTTATTTACCATCAAAACGTTTTAAAATGTACCTTTTTCGCAAAAGATTCTAGTGAAAATAAGGGTGTGTTTATTTATGTTTTTTTCAGTTCATAATTTAAAACACTTTTCGAATATTTGCATATATTTTAGAAATAGAAAAAAATTTAAAATATTTTTTAAAATTTTTGTAGAAACATAAAAGAGTAACTTATGGAAAAAAACTAATTTTATATTTTTTAATTAAATATAAAATTTAAATTTTATAATCACTTTTTTTAACATTTAAAACAAATATTCCCTAAAAAAATTAAATATTATAATTAACTTTGTCAATATTTATCAAACATATACCAAACTATATTAAAACAACTTTTATAAAATATTTGTTTTGAAAAAACATGTTCTCCAAACATATACTCTATCATTTTTTTTTTAAATCAACTCCCATAATGTATCATTGCTTGCTTGGGTTAGATAATTTTTCATAAATAAATTTTTTCTTTAACCTTTTAATTGCAAATTGTAATGATAAAAGGTACGTTGATTTAAAAATTATAATTAATTTAATTACTACTGTAAATAGTTTAACGAAAGAACTGAAAATCATATCTGACAGCAACATAATTAATTTTAAAAATACATATTTTAACAACCTAAGGGTAAAAACCTATGAAACAAAAACGCAGTGTAAGTAGATGGCAACGTGTGGGGTCTTGCTTTGTTTACATTTGTACATTTAAGAAAAAAATGAAGATAAAAGGTTTGTTGGAAAAATATATTAATTCTAACAATGAAAAGAGCGTATAAATAATGTGAAAATGTTTCTTTATTTAATATTATTTCAAAAAATGTAGATAATGAAATTGAATGAACATTTTTTAAAGTAGCTTTTTTAAAGTGACAGAGTGAAAATACATTTAATATTAAATTAGTAATAGAATAAAATTTGATATATTAATTTAATTGAAAAAAATTGCACTTGACCCCTGAAAATTATAGATGTTGTACACTCTACTCTAAAACTTTAAAAATGAATAAATTGACCTTCAAATATTTTCTAAATGTTCAAATTGACTTTTCTATTATCTTTTTCATATGTTAATTATAAAAATAGCACACATCCAAATAAATTTAAGGTATTAAATTGTACCTTATTTATTAGTCTAGAGCATTAAATTGCACCTACCTAGTGTTTGAGAGAATATAATATTCCTATTTGTTTTAACAATTAGGAAAAATTTAATAAAAAGGCTAAAGTACACATTTAGGATATTTAGCAGGTAAATTTGTAAATTTTTAAAGTTTTAGTTGTAAAGTATACAAAGTCTATAATTCAAGATAATAAAGTATAATTTTTTCAATTCTATTTAATGAAAAAATAAATTACATGTTTGCTTAAATTTTATTTGCTTTTTAATTGTCGTTAATATGAAAAAAATAAATAAAAAAGGTTGAAAGAGGTTCGCCTCCCCGAGAGTAGACACAAGGCAAGTTTCGTGTTGGAGCTCACTTATCCGGCGTTTGCTTGTTTTACTTTTCATCTTTTTTGGTACTATAAACGAGTAGAGTTATCTATTGTTATAATTTGTGGTACACCTAGTGAAACATTTCCATATATTTTTAGATGAAATATGAGATTTAAATAAAATAAAATCTATAATTCATCTAAAAATACATAAAAATATATGATATGATATTTCACACTTCATCAATACATACATTATTTCTTTATCATAACTGCCCTTTTTGTAGGCGTTGGGTCTCTCCTCTCACTCTGGCTTCAATTTTCCCCTTCACCTCTGCTACGAATTTTTTAATGTGTTATTCTAATAAATATCCTAAAAATATTTATTAAAAAATTAAAATTAATAATTTTTTAATTTTCTGTACATAATGTATTGGAAACGTAAAATCCTAGTCTTCAATTACAAAAAATCTCATCACTCTTGATGATTCAATGGATATTCTTAAAATATTAGGTTAGAAACTTTTTATTTCATTTCATAAAAAATTAATATTTTCTCCTTCTATGTTCTAGTTTTATCTCTTTTCCATATTCAGTTTTCTTCTTCCTTTCAAAATAAATTGAATAAAAGCTTATCATGTGAAGTCATAAAGATATTGTAGTAACGGAATTGATTCTTAGAAGATGTAGAGTTAAGAACAGGAAAGAAGGCTAAGCAAGGGGAAAACATGTGAGTTGTGAGAGAAAGAGATTGCAATTATCCTTCACCAAAGCCATGAAATAAAATATTACAATATAATAGTTCTACTCACAATTAAATGAACTTTTTTAGTATATACGATGGATAGAAGTATGTGAAAATTAATATTTAGAACTGTTTTATTGTGTATGTGTGTGTGTGTATATATATATATATATATATATAGTATATATATATATATACCATGTATAAGTCTTAGTGTAATAATAACATATCACGAGTTGATTTGGGAAGGTAAACGCACGTGAGAAATTCTCTTTCCCACGCAAGTCTGTACCTGTGTTACTCTATATGCATAGTAAATCATAAAATTGTTTAAAATATAGTTTTAATTTTAGAAATTAGTCGTATGCTTTATTAAATCATAATAAATAAATTGAAATTCTCAATTCTATCTTTGAAGGTGGAATTCATAACATTATTAAATATAAGTAGGGTTCATCATATAGTAGAATTCATAACCATGAAAAGTAAGGTTATACAAATATTGTCTAAATAACGTCTAGTACACAAGACTATGCAAAACATAAACATGCTCTACAGTTAGGATTCTGCCAATGCTGAAGCACTCTAAACCAAAGCTTATCTATTAGCTCGCCAACTGAAATCTAAGGTTGGGAAGAATGAGGTTGAAATGAATTCACAACAACCTCTATATGCAAAAATGAAGACAAAGGGGTGAGTTTTGTAACAAAACTCATGAGTAAGTCCTTAACTAGAACCCCTTTCATGGGACACTAAGGAAGATACACAACACCATAAATAATAATAATAATAATAATAATAATAGTAACAAAGTTTTAAAGCATTTCATACTTATAATCACGTAATCAAAATCACAGCTTTCTATAAGACTGACCTAATAGTGCCCTAATAAGAAACAGAAATCTCTATTTGGTTACGCATAATACATGTGACGTAACAAAACTTTGAATATAAATCTCTAGTCACATCTGGGCGTGGCGTATCATCGTCCAAGTGTGATAACAAAATTCTTTATTATCTGGCTCTGGGTTATTTAGTACCAAGGTTAACGGATTAATTGTCATTAACACGTAGCCTATTTCTCTATAGCTACGACCAACTCAACCAAAAATCCAAATCTTTTCTCTAAATTTCATAAAGTCTTCTATCCTAGGGTTCAAAGCTTCTTCATACAACAATGGTCAATGTAACAGTAATCATATAATCGCAGAATACAGGTAAACATTTTAACCATAGCTCATATTTCTAAAATCTATTTCTAATAGCAATGGTCCCATGAGCTTTGCAAAAATCATATTTCATGCCACTTTGAAAAGTATAAGTTCTTAATTCAATATAAATCTCAATAATTCTCAAAATAAACTCTAAATTCGTGTACTAATTCATAGTTTAGTGAAAATAGATATAATGAATAACATAGAGATTGCAGATGTGAACCTACTCACCTGGAGTGGTAGAAGATCCAGGAATAGCACCACAGGACTTTGGAAAGCAGAGATGGCACTAGTATTTGTCATGAAAGCAATAGAATTCTAGATTAACCTTTAATAATTCCTTCTACATAGATACAACATAGTGGAAACATTTCCCTTCCTTCAAAAGCATAGAAACCTTCATGCTAACCCCAAAACAAGGAGAGATTGAAAGAAAAAAAGCAAAAACACTAAGATAACATACCTTAAGACCTTGGAAATTAAAAATTAAGGTTGGTTTTCAGTGAAAACGAACGAAAATGGAGTTTAAAGGGTAGAAATGAGCGAGAGCTGAAATTTCTCATGTGTGGGAGTAGAATAATGGTGTCTTATGGTCTAAACCTCGAATTGGGAGTTTTTATAAAACTTGAGCACTATGGTGCTCACTAGAGTGTTATACTTCCCTCGGTTGTCCGCCTTACTATTTATGACTGTTGTAGCGCTCATTTTTGTAACATCTCATGCTATTTTATGGATTGACGACCCTCTCCACAAATCAACATAGGTCTTCCTGAGCATGCTTTGTCTCCACTCACACGTTGGAAAACTTCTTAAGAGGTCACCCATCTCAAAATTGCTCCAACTCAAGCACGCTTAATCGTGGAGTTTTTTAGTGATTGGCTACCAAAAAGATACATCTTGTTAGTATAGGTAGTATAATCAATTGATATAAGTCATCCTCAACTGTATATTCTCATACCTACAGAGTCTTAGGATCCCTTTCATTCTGGTGTGTAATCGGTTCATTCATGTACCCTCTACTTAAAGTCTCCAGGAGCCGCTCTTTGTCCATGCCTTTTGGGCGATCACTCCCCCCTCGTTAACCCTGAGCATTAAATGTCCATCAGCTTCCACTTGATTTGTCTTCTCTGATACCATTTGTAATATCTCATCCTGCTTTATGGATTGACGACTCTCCCTACAAACCAACATAGGTCTTCTAAGCGTGCTTTGTCCTCATTCACACGCTCCCTGGAAAACTTCCTAGGAGGTTCATCCATCCCAAAATTACTCCAAGTCAAGTACGCTTAACCATGAAGTTCTTTAGTTATGGGTTACCAAAAAGAATATGCATTTTGCTAGTATAGGTAGTACTAATTAATTCATATAAGTCATCATCAATTGTATAGTCCAATACCTACACAGTCTCAAGATCCTCTTATTCTAGTGTGTAATCGATTCATTCATGTATCCTTTCGCTTAGAAGCTTACCAGGAGTCGCTCCTTGTCTGCATTCTTGCACGGCGATCACTTCTCGCTTCGTCAACCCAGAGCGTTACAATTTTAGCATCGTAGCGCTCTCCATAGTTGTTTTTCTCACATCTTTGAACCATAATTCAAGTGGGGCCTACCCTTAACATAAATGAGTCCAAGGAATCCTATGCAGTCCAAATTTACCTAAGAACATGTGTATTGTTCTAAACTCTCTTAGAAATGGTATACCCTAAGGTATTACATAACAACCATTAGGATAAATTTTACCAACCTTCTTTTAGGTTCAATAAAATTTACCCGACTTCCATCTATTAGTTCGGATGATAATAACCCCAAAATGTATTGTGCATTACAAGGAAAGTGGTGTAATGATTTTATAATTTCATGAAATGTCTGTGTAATGACTTCACATACTTAAAGATTGATTAAATTTTATATTATAAGAGAATCAAGATAAATTTCACAAAATCAAATAAATTAATGTAATTTTCCTACCATTAATATATTTTCACTTTCATATTATGCTAATGGAGTCCTTTTTTGTTGTTTTAGAGGGGACACTAACATGGTTAATTAGACAAAAGTCAAAGGGATCTTATGCCTTCGACCATTAGTTTTGATTGGTCCATTGCCCTTTGTTAGCATTGTTTTTACTTATAAATTAGGAGAATTTCAGGGATAAATAAAAAAAATTAGAAACTTCAAATATGTTTTGTTTGCATGGAAACTCAAAATTTGTCCTTTTTATATATAACCCGTACCAAGCCTAGTACATTTTAATTTTGATATATAAGTCGCATTTGGCCTTACACGACTTACGTAATATGAAATTTGCTCGTTGAGTGTGCCCCAGTATGACTTATGTACACGGTTCGTGCAGTCTCGTGTGACTTATGTACTGTGTAGCTCGTGCTAACATAGTGAGACTTATGCACTTGGCACACTCAAGGGCAAATTACTACAGGTTCGTTCTAGTCTAGTGTGACTTATGCAATGGCTAGTGCAACAGTTGCAACCTTACCTTGAAATTGTAGAGTTTTGGCATTTGTCATAGGTAAGATATTATCATTATGATAGAGCATTCATGAGTGCACTTGTTAAGCAATGAAGCCAGAAACACATACTTGATCATGCTTTGCGCTATAGCTATGGGCAATCTATACAACATCTTGGTAATTTGCTTGTTATTTTCTTGGTCTAATTGATGCAATATACTCCTTTGCAATTGTAAAAAAATTGATGGTTGGCCGGCCAACAACGTGATCAAACATACTAAAAGTCACTCCCTCTATTGTGTGGGTAACTTCATTATCATAATGAATGAATATGTAACAACTCTTCGTTTCTCCACGCAATAGAAACTAAATGATAGATGATCATTTGAGTCTGAAACGCTTCTCCATGAATTTATAGACTCATCGTTGCATAATTCGCACCAAGCTGAAGTGACCTAAAATAGTACATAATTCGTGCAACCCTACGGCAATTTATGTGCCGTATAGGTCGCTTCAGTTTGGTGCGACTAGTCTGATAGCATTTCAAATAAATTGCATCGCATTGTGCGACTTATATTTTGTGTCTTTTATGCCTGGTTGGTGCGACTCATGTATTAAAATTAAAACGTACAGGATTGATACGACTTATATATAAAAAAGGACAAATTTTAAGTGTCCACAAAAAGGGACATTTTAAAGTTTATGATTTTTTTTATTTTATTCCTGTAAATTTTCCTATAAATTATAATAGCATAAAAAAAACCTTATTATATATGGTTTGTTTTATTTGTTACTTGAAGGGTGTGTTTGATTAGAGGTAAAAAGAAAAGTTTTATTTACAATATTTATTATTCTTCTATATTAACCAATTATTTATGATTAATTTTACAATTTTATCTTTTACAATTTATTACTAATTGAAATTTAATTTAATATAAATAGATATTAAAAATTACGTAAGGATATTTTAATAAAAATCTATAAATAAACTATTTTTTTTCAATTCTAATGTATCTTGCTAGTATATTAGAGAATACATGTCAAGATGAGCAAAGAAAGTTTTAGACAATTAAAATAGGAGTTTGAATTTCTAATCACGCTACTTTGTTCCTTATCATTTAGCAAGATCCTATGCAAAAATCTAAGTCTTAAAAACTCTACCACAATTTTAAAAGGTTTTTAATCAATATTTTTATTCAAAACTCTTTAAATTTTTATTATAAAATATTTTCAAATAAAAAATAAAATAATTTAATTAGCATTTAATTATAATTATTTTATTTTTTAAATGTAGTAAGTTCTAAGAAATTGTTTTCACATAAGTTATAGTTTCTCTTATTTGTTTAGATTTTATTTTCGCTTCTTCAAATCTTCTTCAAAGTTGGACACAATTTCGCTAATTTTATGTTGTTTTTAACGAGAAAAGGGCAATTACAGACTTCTAGACCTGCTCATATATATATATATATATATATATATATATATATATATATATATATATATATATATATATATATGTGTAACGGGCAACTCTGGTTGAGATCATTATACTCATGTGATGATCGATCTTATTTTGATTAACGATGATCTTATTACTCCTGGAAAGATGCTGGAAAAGCAAATGTTTTTAGTGAAAATTGCGTTTTCATTCATAATAATAATCGCTGCATGCTATTTCTTTTAGATTAAATTGTGAATTTTATCATTTTATTTTATTTAATAACTTTATAATATCGGTGAAAAAGTGTAACATTTTTTCAATCGAATGGTTTTCCTCTAACTTCTCTTTTCCAATATTCTAATTTATAATTTCCCTTTCAGTTTATTTTGAATCATAATTATTTGGGGGTAAGGTTACATTCATAAAATCATAACATATACTATATACCTTAACCGTAGACTTCAGAAAAAATTAAGACGAAAAGTAATGGGACATCACTGATAGATCTCCCCAACAGGAATGCATCCTGTTTTCTTTCAAGAGGTGAGGATCCAAATCTATATATATTAGTATATTCTCTTCATTCTGTATTATTGGATGGGCTGCGTTTACAATGTACACGACAAAATAGCACATTGAGCGTTCCGAAAATTTTTATAGCAAGTTTCCAACTTAATTAATTTAAAAGTTATTTTATTTATACTCATTATATATATATATATATATATATATATATATATATTATGTTAATTTATATTTTATTGATTATTAGATGAGGTGTGACCTTAGTAAGTGAGATGATATTAATCAATAATTAATAAAATGTGAATTGACATAATCCAATATACAGTGAGTGCAAATAATATTTTTTAATTTAAATTTTAAATCTGACATATCATATAAAAAGACAAGTATGACCCTGCCAGAAAATCTGCATATGACATCAAAGAACAAATATAACCTTAAGACAACTTTACATTTACTACGTGTTTAAGGAATCATAGTAATAAATATAAATATAGTAATGATATTCCATAATAATCATAGTAATAATTAAATGAGTGTTATTATCATGCCCTGATGGCGTAAACACAAATCAATTCTAATTTAAATTTTATAAAATTACACAAAGTGAATGAGTTATAAATATCTTATTGGTTGATAATGTTTTACACCGTCAATATATCACAATTAGTTTTGAATTAAATATAATAGTATTTTTATAATTAAATAATAATATTGAATAAAATCATTACTATATTTAGTTAAATATACATTGAGTAAAATACAATTCCCTCTATTAAGAGAATGTTTTAATACATTCTTATTCAATTTATTTTTAAAATATACACTCCTCTCCCCTTAAAAAATTGAGAAAGACTAAATTTTTTTATTTTTTTTTATTAATTCTCCATTTTTCATACTTATTTTTTTTATTTTTGACCAAAATTCCTTTTATTAATAGTTATGTATATTGAATTATTTTATAAATTAAAATATATGTGGATCATAATAATACAAAATAATGATATATATATAATTTAATTTTAAAACTTTACTATATTAAGAAAATAAAATATTGATAGTAACAATAATTTGTAATTATTATTTTTAAAAAGGTGAAATTACATATTTTCATTTTCTTATTTTAGAATGTTAATATATATATATATATATATATATATATATATATATATATAATATTTGAAAAAAAAAATTTACATGTAAAGATAAATCACAGAAAACTAACAGAATATTTTTTTGATGTTATAATAAAAATATACATTAATATTGTAAAATGAATAGCTGGAAAAATAAATCATTTTTGTGTTTAAAAAAGTTATTAAAATTTATTGTAACTATTAGTTATTTTACTTCACATAATTTGTTTTCTTAATATAAACAATAATTTATAATTAATATATATTTGTATAACTCAATACTTTATATTATTATGACTCACATATATTTTATTTTTTAAAAAATAATATGTATAGTTAATAAAGAATATTTTATTCAAAAATAAAATTATAAGTACGAAAAATGAAGAATTGATGAAATTTTTGAAAATAAATTAAAGTATAACTTATCTTAATTTATAGATGATGAGAGTTTATGTTTTATAAGTTGAGGGGATAAGAGTATAATAATAATATATTTCAAGAAAGGTGACGAAATTGTATTTTAGTCATATATATCATTTAATTCAATATAAATTAAGTAACATACTAATATAAATATAATATAACAATTAAAAAGTTTAAATTCTTCACGATGATGACTTATTTTTTCCAGCGATGTGTGTCCTCCTTGGTCTAAGATTTTGCCCACATTGGGAGACTGAAATTCATTTCATTTTTTCAAATATTTAAAGTTACACCAACCAAAATCGATTACCTACTGGATTAGAAAAGCTCCACCATGCGTGTTCTTATATTAGACTTATCTTGTGTTTTTCCACCATTAGATCTATTCCAGCATGTGATCGAAGGGTTATTAAGCATTGGAACATTGAACGTTCCGAGTTTGTTGGGTACTTCTTAAACGCGACCTTTAATTTTGGTTGGGGTGAGAACCGTAATGTTTCGGAACATTGAAAAACGCACGTAGCCCCTTTATTTGAGTACTAGTAGTTTATTGTAAATAATCTTTGAAGGACAGCAATAATAATCCACTGGTACCGATGCAGAGGCATAAAAAACAAGAACCTATGTTTCTTGATCCTCGAAGCTCAATTGTGGGGTGTGCAATCCCAAAGGCATGTCTTGTCATGGCTCACTCTTGGTCAAAGTAAAGAAAGAGCCAATCCTTTTGTAAGTTTTAAGCAGTCACCATGCTCGTTCTTCCCTTGTCCCGGTCATTACGTACATCAATTTGGTGTCATTGCAAAATCCTGGTTTCCAAGGTGTGCTCTAGTCTTACATTTCTTAATCAACTTTGATGTCATCCCCTCTCATCTACTTGGTATCTGTTTTCAAATTCATGTTCTCCGGACACTGCGCCCGTCAACACTCAACATAGTGGAGTACTAATAAACAAGTAAACAACTGATGAGGAGTGAAGGACTTGGCAAATTTATCCATTGAAAACTCTTGATAGATTGGTAGTAGAAATTTATCCGCTTAGTAATTTGTTCACTAATTCCGTATAATGTAGTACTAATTATACGAATACAAAGTTATGAGCAATATTTCACAGTTACAAAAATATTGTAAGAACTTGTAACATAAATTATAATAACGGTTAGATAAAATACAAAATGTGACATTTTTATTAATTAAATAAAATAAAATTTATAGTACCTTCTTTTTATTTTAAATGAAATAAAGTAAAAGAATTCATTAATATGACATATTATTTAATATTTAAATTCAAATGAAATTTTTTATCACTTTCAAAACTTATAGTACCTTTTATTTTAAATTTTAGACATTATTTTTCATATTTAAAAATATATAATGCATTTTAGAACAATTTTTGAAGAATTCATTTTTCTTTTGAAAGTATTTGGCTAATCATAGAGTTATTTTTTTCTAGTAATAAATATTAATTTGTACACTACTAATATTATAAAAATGTTTGACAAAACAAGTACTCAGAAGCATGTTGATACACATGTTATCTTCCACTAATTAGGAAGCATCAATACGACCCAAGTCACGTACACGAAGTGATATGGATATGGATTTATTATAAATTTTAAAAATATATCACACAATAGATATGATTAAGTATATTAAATTAAATTAAATAAATAGGGGTATAAAATATCAATAGTGAATTAAATCAACATATTAATGTTTAATTAAATAATATTAATCATTGTAAACATAACTTATTACATTTCAAATTATAATAACATGTCATCCGTATTATTATCATTTATTTTTTAATTTAAACTGATTTGTAAAAATTTATAGTTTGGAACAAATATAATTAATTGTGTCATGTTTTTCAACTTTGTATTTGTAATAATTTAAATTTATATTTTAATGGGAGTAATATGGTTTAATTATAATTTTTTTACTATTATTGAGATATATTTATTGTAATTTTTTTAATCTATGTATTTTTTTATTTGTTTTTGAACAGATAGAGTAAGAGAGAGTGCATTATATAGCAATTACATAGAAACATTTATTGCTTTCATAATTATATTGTAACCATTTGTTAATCTGTTAGGTGTTTAAACATATAGTTGAATTAAAAATCTGGGCTTTGAATTGCACTCATGGCATCCATTAGCTTTGCCTTTGTTATATTATTTAAATTTAAATGACCCTAAACCCTAGGAATTAGCAAAAGTAATGCTTATTTGGAAATCAAGTAGCCAGAGCTCTGAGTACTATATACGTGTATTGTTTTTCTGACAAGGAAATGAGAAGATAATATATTGAAGTAAATATTGATAAAACCTAGACGAATTGAATTCCTAAACTCCTAAAAGATGCTTCTCATGCCATCGTTTTCTATATTGCAAATGACATTACCCACAAATCACATTAGTACTTTAATTTCAATTCAACTATTCGAGGCTATTGAACCAGCGAAATGTCAAATTTGTCTATTGCAACTTAGAGCAGCCAATTAGTAATAAGGGCTTATTTTGACATTGGACGATTTTTTTTTTTCCAGAGACATTAGACTATTTCGAATACAACAAATTGATAGTAGGGCTATTTCCAAATGATTCTACGCGAATAGTCATGGTATACACGACACGAATTACTTCAGTCAGACGCTTCTCATATCCAGCAGCATGGATTATTCAAACCCTCTGTCACATGCAGAGAGAATTAAATAAAAATAGTTGATCGGAAAAGATTGATTAGATAAATGATTTAATTAATGTTGATTCCTATATGTTAGTAGTGTATGCTTCGAATTTATAATTCTTTTAGGGTGGGGCAGGAATGCAATTATCGAATATTCTCACGCTTCAAACAGAGTATTATTATAACGATAAGGCGCCTCTTGCTTTAATTAACCTTGAGCTGCTCCCCGGCATGTGAGGAAATCTTGGGATTGTATACATGTGCACAATTTTTGTGTTTAGTTTCCATTTATTGTTTCCCCTACCAAATCCCATTGTTTACAACCTCAGAAAACTTCTACTAACACTAATATAAGAAATTATGTAAAGACTATTTGAGTGATTGAAGTAGCCCACTATGGCAGTTGAGGGACAAACTTTTCTGATTGATTGAAAGAAAAATTGTGAAAAGGGAAAAGAAAATTAATCTCCCTCCTTCATCTATCGAAGTTAGAGAATAAAGTACCGGAGAGTCCCGATGTTGGTTGCTTCCATATGGACAAACGTATAATATGCTCTAATTAAGGCACATTTTTAAGCATGAAATATTTGAATTAGATTTGCTATTAACACGCAACTTGTAGGATTCCAAAGAGAAGTTGTCGTGCTGATTTTGACGGACAACATTCTGCGTTCAGATCTCAGGACGATGGGTAACTGTTTATGGGGGTCATAAAATAACAACCTCTTTGGAACTGGGACTGGTTACCATTATGTGGGAACAACAGACCTATGCTTAATCAAATCGGGCCATGTTTCTGACGTTATCGGTTTGATTTGAGTTGATGGCTCAACAAAGTTCATACAAATAATTTTGCTTTTATAAATTATGAGTTTAGTCGTGGCATCGAGTTAATTTTAATTAATATCATGTCAAACAATTTAGTTATTTGATTTTGATTTGTTTACACGGAATTCGAGCTTAAAATCCCCATTTCTCTCTCTCTCTCTCTCTCTCTCTGTGGGAATGTTTTAATATAAACCAATGTTGTTTTAGGTGTCTATTTACAAATAAATTTAAATAAACATTCTTTGGGTGGTTTATTGAAAAGAAAAAAAAAAATATTTCATTACATGCCGTGATCCATTAATAATGCTCCTACAAACTCAAAATTTCCACCTAATAATCACTTAACTCAAACCCACTTTTCTTATATTTCCCTATGCTTATCACCATTATTCATGTAAGTGGTTATTTGAATATCATTATTTTGAATATATATATATTTTTTGTTTTTTGGTATGTCTGAATAAATTTTTGAGGATTTCTGGTACTTTATAAAATTTATGGATACTGGACCTCTAAATAATTTGTGACTAAAAATTTGTAATGATCTCACTAATTAAATTTATTAATATTTTAAATATTTATAATTAAATTACAACCTTTGAATTCTTGGGGTACCATAACAAAAACCTAAATTTTGTAAGTAAAAGTAGAATCAGTAGAAAAAGTAAAAAAAAAATTTAGAAGCTATAATTTCTAATTTCTAGAAGATATTTTTTATAACCAAAAAAATACTTGATAATAAATAGTATTACATCTAAACATAAAATAATTTTATATTTAAATATTAAATATATATTATTTTCGTAAAAAATCTTTTTAAAAGAGATCATTTAAAAAAGATATTTTTTCAAAAGGGATCCAAACAAGCCCTGAGTCTAAAACTTTAATGTAAAGAAAACTCATGGTTTATTTAGATGTTACGTTTAATGTACAATCAAGCTAAGGTGGATCATAACATGACATTTTTTAAAAAATGAATTTTTTTTTGTTGTTTACTTGGATCAAGTTTGGGCAGGGTTTTTTTTGTCGAATTTCGGCCAGTCGGTTGGGACTTTTCGGTTTTGGTCAAGAGTAGGTTGGACCAACATAATTTTATTGACGCAAAGGGTGAAAAAGGCCCAATAGGCTTGTTTGGGCCCAAAAAGGTAATATAATCGATAGGGATGTTGCGAGCGGGGAGTCTAGGGTTTGTGATGTTGGGAGTTTAGGGGATGTTGGGACTTGGGAGCGAGGAAGGAAAGAGGGGTTTTAGTGTTTTAGTTTTTAGGGTTTGTGATTGGGATTGGAATTGGAATTGGAATTGCAAATTGGGGATTTTATTTAGGGATTGGTGGACAGTACAGAGTAGAAGAATGAACTTGAAGATGGATTCTGATAAAGCGAAGCTGTTCGTGGGGGCATCTCTCGTGACACCGACGAACACGTTCTCAGAGACCACTTCGCCAAGTACGGCGCCGTTTTGGACTCCACAATCTCGCTTGACCGCAACACCCGAAGCCCTAGAGGCTTCGGCTTCGTCACCTTCTCCGATCTCTCTGCAGCTCATAAAGCTCTTCACGACACCCATGTCATTCTCGGAAGAACGGTCAGTTCCTTTTTCTCTCCTTGCACTCTCTCTTTCTTCTGTTTCCGCCTCTGTTTCCTTGTCCAATTAGAAATTTAGGGTTTTGATATGAATTCAATGGGTTCTTGATGATTTTACTTCGGATTTTCAATTTTCAATATCAAACCTTTTTAATTTTCCAGAGTGATACCGTGGTAAATTATGCTCTTTTTACGGTATGTTTATTTGTTTTTAATTCGTTTGTTTGACTCGCGGTTAGCTTTGTTTGGTTGTGCGTAGGTAGAAGTAAAGAAAGCAATACCCAGAAGTGAACAACAGCATCAAAACCAAATACAGAGTAGGGGTGCGAGTAACTGTAGTAGTAATAATGACTGTAGCAGTGACAGCGTTAGGACTAAAAAGATTTTCGTAGGTGGTTTGTCAGCTGGTATATCTGAGGAGGAGTTCAGGAAATACTTTGAGAGGTTTGGCCGGATAACTGATGTAGTGGTGATGCAGGACAGCATAACTCACCGGCCCAGGGGGTTTGGCTTCATCACTTTTGACTCCGAGGAATCGGTTCAAAATGTTATGGTGAAAAGTTTTCATGACTTGAATGGTAGACAGGTGGAGGTCAAGAGGGCTGTTCCAAAAGGGGAACCATGGTTATGATGGTTTCAATAATAAATTAAAATATAGGAATGATAGAGGAGCCTCTAAAACTTTTCCTCCTTATAGTCCTAGTTACGCACTCCCTGGCTTTGCGCCTCAGCCTTGGTATAGTAGTGACGGAGTGTATGTCTATGGATCAAGCAACTATGGTTGGTACCCTATGGGTGGGTATGGGGGTAATGGATATGCTGTTCCAGCTGATATCTCTAGGAACTTCTGGTTTGGCCCCATGATCACCGGTCCTCAGGCATGTCAGGTGCCTTATGCCAATGCTTCACCGAGTGTTGCATATATGGGTGGTAGGGTTGGAGTAGTAGGTATTGGAGCTGGAGCCAGGGGATACGATGGAATTCTTGGGTCTGCAACAAATTTGAAATTTGATCCGGCCTTTACTACCAATGGATTTGTTCCAGGCTATGTGACATCACCTCAAGGTGTGAAGCAGGATGTTGACTCTTCAAGTTTTAAAGGAACCAATGGTGGAATTTCTAGTTGACAGATTAAGTGGGTCACTGGGCTCTAATTCCTGTAGGTTCGTAAATACTTGCTGACTGCTGCTTCTGAGCTACAACAGGTTCGTATATTCTTTGCTAGATGTTGTGCGAGCTACCACTTCTTATTCTGGTTAGTTTAGATTTGTGAAGATACCCTCTTATGTGTCATAAATATGTAGTTTAGCAACCTTTCATATTTAGTTATGGATTTTTATGAGTAGAAGATTCGGGATTCTGTAAAATAATTACATGATCCTTTTCTCTCTATTCTTCTCGTTTACAGTTGGTGCCCTTTGGTTTACTTTGCGGTAGTTGTTTTCCCCTTCCACTATGCCACACCATTGCTTCACAAGTTCTTTGCAGCTTTATTTGTAGAAATGCATTTTCTCTGTTTGTTGGTTTTTTAGCAAGTGTGATAATTTTCGTATCAGTGTGTATGCATATGCTTCGATTTAAAAACTCCATTCCTTCCCCCCTTCTTTTACAGCAGATTGTTCTGTCTGTCTGATGTGGGTTGAAATAGAAAAAATGCTGAGAATATAAAGCATGGTTTATGTTATAGGTGCGCCTCTGATGTTCACATGGATAGAGTTATTACGCCATTCCAGGTTGCATTGATATATATGCTTTACAAATCATGAGATAGAAAAATATGAACGACAGTAAAATTTCCCTTTAGACTTTCGAAATGCAACATCCTGCCACTGCTTATTTTGCTGTCTTTGATGAAAAAAGGAAAAATATATGCTGCCAAATCTACTTTGGATTGGATATTGTGTTCCTTTTTTACATGCTAAAATAGGACAATTAGCTTCTTTTCTTCTATCCATGTACTATTATTTAGTTTAAAGTTTATGTTATTGCAAATCAACTGCATGTAATGCAGATTTGCAGTTACTAAACAGAGTTTATACAAACAACGATCTGGATAATGGATCAAGGGAATGGTAATTGAAAAGGGGGCAAAATGTGGTGTTGTTGACATCAGTATTGATAAAATTTTAGGGGATTGTTTTCAAGGTGCATATTGGCACTTTATAATTCAATCATTACTGGCATGAAGCTGGTTTCCTTTCTAGCTTAAAGAAGTATGCTTTTTCGTACGTTGTATTTTCATCAGCTGATATTGATATGGTATTGCTCCGCTTGGACTTCATGCAGTGCTACTTTAATTAGGTTGAAATGACTTGCCCAATTGCAATTCTTTATTTGTTTTGAAGAGATAGGCCTGAATTAGGCATCTTGAAACCCTCATCCCTAAGGGGGAAAATTGCTTAATACCGGACGGGCCTAGAAGGAAACCATGTTTGTTTACGTTCACTCCGCTAAGTGGCGTAGAGTCTGCGGCTGCTTTTCATTTAAGTGTGGTAAAGATCGTGGGATGAAAATTAAATAAATGATCAAAAGATTATGAAATTAAGTTTTTAAGTTGCAGCAAAGGGCTTACATACGTACTAAAACAATTTTTCCATGGGTGTTAACCAACTGGTTTTGGAGCAATCCAATTTAATCCTGATACACTCTGAAACCTGTGTGTGAATTTGGATATCTTGATTAGACCTGTTCCGGTCCAACCAACCAGTGTTGAATCGGTTTGTTCCGAGCCAGATCCTTTTGCCTCCCAGTCCCAGAAATTTCAATTCTCAAGGTATTTCAAATGTTTGACACAAACGCAATCGCACCAATTTTCCAATACCCAAACCTTTAAGCTCCAATTCCCCAAAACTCAGCTTTCACAAAGAAACTTTCTAAATATGAATTAAGCGGTTTTCGGATCAAAGTACTACTCAATCTCCATTTTGGAATCTTACACTTCATCAATGGCCTTTTTTTTCATAACCAAATGTATGGTTTAAGATTTGAATGTTTTTTCCCCAAGGAAGTATCATCAACGAACGTTATTATTATTTTTTTCTTTTGGGACAAAGGAAGTACGGAACTAGTGTTGCCGAGGAAACAATGTGGTTTCTGGGTTGTCCGCTGGACTTACAAAGGGCCAATCCGACTTATAAACCAGGGTTTGACCATCCAAAACTATTTGGGCTTGTCACTGTAGCACTAGAATGTGTGCATATTTGATAGCGCATTTTTCCTTCTTTTTTTGTATTTTTCGACCAAAAGAAAAAACATTTTTTTACTTTAATTTCTATGTATTCACGGTCCATTAGTATATTTTCCGGAAAATGTAAAATTATAATAGATAAATATCAATTGCAAAAATTATTTATCTTAATTTGATGTTTTCAAAATTTCTATTAGTTGATAGTATAAAATTATTTTATATTGTTAGTGTATAAGATATAAACTCATTATTTTAAAGAAAAACAATGCTATAATATGATTCTGTTTATAAATTCAGAAAAATAAATAGATTAATTTTAATATTCTGGTTGTGTTAAATGTTTTATATTTTTAATTAATCCTATCTTATTCTATGCATCACTTTTAAGTAATTATATTAAAAGCCAAATTGTTGAAATAATGTGTCAATCCATGAGTAAATGACTGAATTTTTTATGTACTAGTGGTATATCTAAACTTAAGCCAAAAGTAAAATATGTTAACTTTTGACTTACTGAAGTGAACATAAATAGTCTAAAATTGTGTCTGTCTTAATTTATTTACTTTGGAAATAATTTCTTACTTATTTTAAACGTTTGTTAAGAAGTGAAAACTGGTAGGATGTATAGGATAGGCTGCCGAGTGCCGGCACCCGTTGACCCGCACCCTTTTTCTGCCTTACCGTCGATTGTTTGGGTTCCGCCTGCGGCGTCAAATCAGGCTGCATTATGTTCTGCCTACTCTCCCTAAATTCTCCTACTATACTCATTTTAATTTGATTTTTATGTAGATTTTATCAATAGGCATTTGAAAGATGCTTATTGAAATTTTATAATAAATATTTTGTATAAGTTGACATTTTGAAGTATTTATTGTTTAAGACCTAATTTTATTTTCATCACGCTTTTACTTTTGAAATTTTAAATACTTTTAAGATTTAATAATTCTGAAAGTACTTAATTTTAAGAAGTCCTTATAATTTAAAAATTTATAGTCAAGTTTACTATCTTATAAATCCTAGCTCATATGAACTTCGAGTTAAAATGTATGGTTGGTGAAAATTTAATGATTAATTGATTATATAAAAACTATGAAATATGTATATACTATTTAGGTGTCGTGTCTATATGTTGGATATGTGTTCATCTCAAATTTTACATGACAGATTAATAACACATATTCGTATATATTCAATTTAAAATTTACACTTTTCATACTCTAACATATAAAAAAACAATATAAACAAGGTTTTAAGAAGGAAATAATACATAACTTTTTAGTTTGTAAGAAAATAAAGCATAAGCATAGGTTATCCAATATAATATTTTGAATAATATATCATTTTCTTTAAAATTTTAGTTATATATATATCGTGTTCGTATTCTATAATTTTTCAACTTTGATATATTTCTCATGTTTGTGTCATATCATATCATATATCCATATCAATGGGTGTGATTCATAGTATAAAACTATTGGCAGAAGTTCAAATAGTTCTTTTATTTTGCTTAGATTTTAACTAAAGTATTGGATTTTTCAACGTGATATTATTAGTCTTATTTGATGAAATATTAGTAGTGCGGCAGATGCAATAAAGCAATGCTATTACATCTGTTATACTTTCGGAGGCAGATGAGTTCCCCACATCTAGCATGCATCCCATGTTCTATCATGCTGAGGAAGTTTAATAGAATGGGTTTTGTAGGGGAGAAATACTTAGCTGTATAAAGAATAAGAGAAAATATTTTCTCTAATCCATTTATTAATTACCACATAAGTTTTATGAGTTATTATTATTTTTTATTTTTCTTATATTTTTAATATAATAGTTAATTTGTCAATCAATAAATAGAATAGAATAAATATTTTATTTTATTCTAACACAACCAAAAATTTTCTCTTCGTGGGGTTAGCTTTCTTTTTCATCATATTCCTGGCAGGTCAGTAAATGCTTGCTCTTAAAAAACCTATAATACCATAAATGGATACATCTTTTCATAGTCTTGTTCCTCTAACAAGCAGATGAGCATAACGCAACAGTCAATAGATCATAACCCCAGACACATCATCATGGAAGTATCAAACACTAAAAGGAGCTTGTTGTATCTATTGAGCGATGACAAGGACTGAAGGGGCGCGAATTTAATTATCTCTGAGCAAGGATATATCCTAATCACCCAACTTTCAGAAAGATCTACCCCATGGACTTTGAAATCTTTGCATGTTTGGACTCCCGAACTTCCCAAGAATTAAGTTGATATCTTTTTCATTCTTTAGGAAACGTATAGACTAGAGGTAGGTGCCTTAGGACGAGGTCGGTTTTGTTGATTACCCTAAGTTTTCAATACCGTTTTTAGGATATATTCCTCGAATCAATGAATCAATGTATTTATCTTAGTTTATTGCGACATTTGTGACAAGGACTGGAGGCTAGTGGGCTCTCCAACAAGATCAAACGCAGTCACCAAGCTGTTAGTCGTGTCTCTGAGCGTTCCGTCTCTCTCCTCAGTAAGGGAAAAAAGGGAAAATTAAAAGAAGTAAAAGAAGAACAAAGAAAATAAAAGAGAAAAGCAACACTCTCTTGATAAGCCGCGAGGGGAGAGGGAGAATCTATGGTGATCGTGACAGGACATACGAGCTTAGATTTTGACATTTCAACACAGGCAGAGAAAGAAAGAAAGAGAGATTGGTGGTGAGGAACAGAAGAGGTTAAAAATGGAAGACTTGGATCGAATAAAGTGTTACAAGGGCAAGTTTTTGCATGCAAATAAAAGAGCCTGTAGCGGTTGTAGCTTTCCTTTTTTTTTTATGAATTTAATTTTTATGAACTATGTTATATATTATCAATTATCAATTAATATAATTTTTTCAAGATGATAAATTATGGTGAGACCATTTTAATGATGAATAATTAGTTTTTATAATTTTTCATTTTAATAAAATTATATTCATTAATAATATAAAATTATTTTATGATATCAATATATAGAAATTAAATTTTTTATTATATTTTAATAAAATGATTAAAATTTAAATTACAAATGAAATAGAGCAGGATTTTTTCTTCACGCATGCTATAGGAAACTAGCTTATATACCCTTTTGCATGGCATGAGAGGCATATCAATTGCATGGAATTTTTAGACGTTGAAACACTATGAAAAAGAATAATTTATTTTATATGAAAAATGATATGCCATGTGTGTGTTAGTGTGCATATTCGAGAGCACCGCTCCTAATATATAATTCCTCGTCAATTGCATCAGGGAAATATGCATGGTGTGGTGGCAGGGTGGGAGCACACAGCACAAGTGCAGTGCACTGCAGAGGGCCACAACAGCTTAATACAGCTAGTCGGGTAGCCATCACGGCAGGGGGCAGTGAACAGTGATCTCATAATCCAATCTTTCTTGTCTGTTTGACGTCCTCCTTCCTTCGCTTCTGCCTTGGCGTTTTCTTTGGATTTTCTGATCTCACGTGATTCTCATTACTCACCTTCGATTCCTTCATTTATTGTTTCTCTGTGCACTCTTTTGGGCTGGGCCTTAGCAAATTTCAAATATGAATCTCAGGATGGAGTTAATACCCACAGGGGAATAAATAAATAAATAGTTAGCTTCTAACATCACCAAAAAAAATTTCAAAAAATATTGGTTCCGATAAATTTTGCTAATTTAAATTCAGTTTTTATTTCAGATTATTCTTTACAATTATAATCTATTTTAATTTGAATAGTATCCTCCATCAACTTCAATTATAATACTCACAGTTGGCAAACTTTTTCTCACCTGAAAATGAAAACTTTGGCTTCCTAGTGTATTGTTTTCTCAAAGAAATATCAACTATCCTTTAGGAGCACCTATGTTTGACCATTTCTCAACATAAAAACGGAGCCTTAGTAGGTTCTCCATTCTCATTTTTCAATGGGAGCTCATTCATTCTATATGTGCACCTTTGTCAAGTAAGTCATCCTTTTATTAATGCTTTCATTTTTTCCCCTCATTGTAAAATGTTCGTTAGGAACTAAATTGATGGTGTTATAATGGAAGCTGAGGTTGGATATACTCTTCCAAAATTATCTACGTACCATAAATTCTTTACTTATGCTTCTTAACTTATAACTATAAAATTTATTTTTTTTTAAGTAGAGCCTTAAGTATAACCCTCCGTGTCCTAAAACAATTCCATCCTAATCAAAGACGATGAGTGCTGCTGTCAGTCTGGCCGCTATACATCTCTAGTAGCTAGGGATGAATGAATTGATGTGAGCTGTATATTTTGCATCTAACATCGAATTTGAACATTCAATTCAAAGTTATGTGGCTACTAATTAATCAAGTTCTAGACCAGAGCCATGAGAATATCTGTCCTTCAAGCTGCTTATTAATGACGTACTGCAGGTTTTCCGTATGCATGAGCATGGCTGATTCAACTGTTCTGTGCATCTGACCAATTGCTTGTCACTTTTGTCTTGCTAGACCCTTGTTAGATCTTCTTGTGGTTATGTGATGATATTAATTAGGTGAACAAGACTCCTAATCAAATTTACCTGTTCTATAGTCGCGGGCGTGTTATATCGCAAAATCCAAATTATGGTTCGACGCTTTCGGTGGCTGTTTGAAAGGTTTAAATGGACTTTTAATAAAATTAAAAATCTCACTTCTTATAAAAAGTATACTGTAAATATGGAATTTTCCTTTCAAGAAAAATATTAAACAAAGAGGGCCTTAAAGCTTTTGCTTATGTTTTGGCTTGTTTGTTAGTCTATAAAAGAATGGTTTATATGTTCACCTCGTAGGTATATGGGCCTTATAGACCATTCCAATTTCTCCATTTTTTTTTCGGTCGTGGTGGCTTCTTCATACAGGGAAAATGCACTAATTAATAACACTTTTTTGCTATGAAAGAAAAATCCTTTACATCCTGCTTGTTCAAAATTCTCCTGATTGGTATTACTTTTGTTCTTGGGATGTGAAAATATGAACGGATAATTAAGCAACAAAATGTTGCTTCAGCCAAAAGTGGGTTCGGCTATAAAAGCATGTTGAGAAATGCTTAACATAAAACATCCAAAGACTGCAAATAAAGTGGCGTTTTGCAATGCCAATCAAAACATGCTACAATTGCTAGCTTGAAGTTAGTTGATTATTTTAACTTTGGCCATTGAAAAAGAAGAAAATTCAATTTCCTTAAACATCTTTTATTTAAATAAATGTGACTGCATTTTTTGTTGTTTTAAAAAATATCTAAGAAATATGTTAATCTGGTTTTTGTTTTAATTAATGAATGATGTTGAAATTACCAAAAAGCACCACTGTGGCACCTTGTGCCAAGTCTACTACATTTGCTGCTAACTGAAAAGGTTGATGAAAGTGAAAGAACAGAAGTGAATGGTGATGATGGGCAGGCCAGGCAGCAAGGTAAAAGTGCTTTGCTGAGAGGCGTAAGCATTTGCATTGTAACTTGCAATAATGTTATTATCCTGGCATTTAAACGTGACATTTATCTTATTATTATTGGATGAGATAATAGTCTCTATTTATTTGTATTAATTATTTCATCAAATAATGATATTCAAATGAGATACTTTTTTTAGATGTTTGAATAAAAAAGTTATTGTAAATTGAGGGAAGAGAGGGAGAAATTAAAGAGAATGTGTGGAGGGAGTTAGTGGCCAGTTTAGTGCCGATGGATTTGGTGATGATTTGGTTGTAATAGCCCAAAGAATCATCACTCCCACCTCTGTGCTCACGCACAGAGACCCAAACTTTTTCGATCACCTCACTATTTTCTTTTTATTTTTTCCCTCCCAAATTGGGACTACCTTTCAATAAGGTTCAAACCGAAATCATTCCCATTTGAAAATTTGTCTCCATGGCCATGAAGACTGCCATGCAAAATCTGCGTGAAACATTTTTCCACTCAAGAAAGAACTTCCACTGCCAAGCAAAAATCTCGGTACGTACCATAAGGAAAAATATGCATTTCGTTATGCACACCAATGTAATGTTTGCCCATGCATTCAAAGCAAAAAGTTGTTTTGGAAAAAAAGTCGGAAAGAGATACTTTGACCAGCCAAAATACGAGTAGAGAACAAGGAAAACAAAAAATTACTATTGCTGCATTCGCTTAAGCGACGGGAATTATATGGCAAAATAAATGCCTAAATTAACAATGGGCTTGTAGGACATAATATAATCGAGATTAGTGCACGGAAACTTAAGGCGTATTTAGGAAGAGCAGAAAAATGCAAAGAACCAGAAGATTTGAAGAAAACACATGCTACGGCGAATGACAGACTTAGTTTGTTTAGGTGTACGTGTGCTTCACTGTTCCGCATATTATACGTGATATGAATCCAAATGAATACTTGTTTATCATTTTCATAATATCGTCAATAACGGTAGGGAAAAACTTCTTAATTTACTTCAGAACATGATTCATAATCAAGTGCGAGTGATAAAGTTAATAAAATTGAGAGAATTTGTATAAATTCTAACATAGTTTAGTTTAGTTTAGTTTTTTTTTTTTGAGTTTTTATCGCAACTTATTATTGGTGCTGGTTAGGCAAGCTTTACACTGTAGAGAGATACTGATTAGGGAAAAGACATTCATAATAAAACATTATCCTCTGAATATGTAATGATCGATATGCACATTCCAAATATACGATTTTATGTGAAGAGAGAAATGTTTAACAAAGAGTTGGAGAAGATTAGAATGAGTTAAGTTGAAAATTAAAATACATTTACCACATAAAGTTTATTTTTGGGACCCTTTTGATCATCATTCCTGGAATATTTCAAGCTTAGAGAGACCCACTTCCCACTTTTTGTCTGGAAGTAGGTGTTGACTACTCACTCAGAGACAATAGAAAAAGTAAAGCGTTTTCCTGTTATTTTATCATTTTGTCATACGATTAGGACGCGCTCCCTCTCTTTCTTCCTCTCCTTTTTTAAAACAAAGATCTTTATTTTTGGCAATGGTTTTAACAAGATTGGCGCTCTGTTGACTCAAGAGAACGTAACCAATTGGTTAAGGATTTTATAGTTTAATATTCATGTATTTACATTGGTGTGGTATAATTAAATCACTATATTTATATAATTTTTTAAATAATAAATATGAAATTTAATTATTTTTATTAAATAATAATATATAATTAGATGAGTCAAGGTATAAAAATTAAACTCAACATTTTTAATAAAAATAGGTTCATAAACTTTATAATAAATCTCACCTCAACCATAAAGTCTAGCATAGTTACTAATTAGTTGAGCTACTTAAACATGTATTAAGAGTGTCAATTTTTGATAATGAGTATAAAAAGATCTCGTTGGTGTGTGAATACCCTTTTTTGGTAGATGCCTTAGATTTATTTAAAAAGTAATAAATTTTGCACCTTAAAAGTATAAAAATCATATATTTCTAATGAAAAGTTTTCATTTTAAAATTCTTAAGCAGAGCATTGGTTATAAAAAGCCCGTATATATTTTGAATGTTTTATTAAAAAAGAGTGACACATTACATCTTTATGTCAATTTAGTATATGATCTTTTTTTCTCATTGAATGATCTTAAATAAAAATTTATATTATAAATACATATATAATGGCAAGAAGATGTGTTGTTTCCTTTACAGCGTACATACTGTGTGGTAATTGTCTTGCGTTTTCTTAATTCTTGTTGGAATTTTGAGACTCACAACTCACACCCTCGCTGTCAAGGCACCGAAGGATTTACCAGATTGGCTCCCATAGTCAGCAGAGGTCAGATCAGATGACCCGCGAAATAAACCGCCCTTTGTCCACATCGACAATGGACGATGGGCTGTTACCCATTCATGGTGCCAGTCAAGTACTGTATCACAAACATCATTTTTTGGTTTCAATTTTCCTTTTAATATGATATTTTTGGTGTTAGTAAGAAACTCAAAACTATAAAAATATAAGGGAAAAAAATGGATATTTATATATGGACCAAATTAGTGCAGTAGTATTTAAGTTAGGACATAGGTGTTTGAAATTTAAAGTATCATGCAGAAGCAGCAGTAATGCAGAGTGGCGCAGAATGGGTTGTACTGTGGGAAGTGACTGGATGGACAGATATGTCCTTGGCGTCAAATCTATCTTAAGGGACCCTGCAACGTTGTCACTGTAAAAAAATTTAAGGCTCTATCTTACGCTGAGTTTTTGGTTATCTGGGTTCTGAAACCAAACCGGAACCAAAGCCCTTTCTCAATTCCCATTCCCTCCCCTACCAACGAGCCCACTCTAGTGCTAGTGCCCACCCCATCTCATCTCATGTGTCATACATGCATACAGTAGGAGATATTAGATATATAGATAATAGATAATAGATTCAGCTACCTCACCAGTCACCACACTTGAACGTTCAGGTTTCCCAAGGCGCACACGCACACATACCACAGAAATAGGCCCCAGAGCCTGACCAAAATAGTTAATCCTGCCATTTACATTCTGGGGGTCTTTATTTCCATCATTTTCGAGATTTTCACTTTTGGTATTACGGTGCTTCTTCTGGGTTTAAGGTAGGGTTTAAGAAAAAAGCTAGTAGCTAGGTGGGGTGTTATAAGGAAGGAGGTTTAAAAAGAAAAAAGAAAAAAAAGAGAGTGAGAGAGCAAAAGACGAAAGACGTGGTCTTTCTCTTATACACAGATCCCTATGGAATGAAGTGGGTGCTCCCCAGCATCGCTTGCCGAGAATTCATTCTTTTTGTTTAGTTTAAAGAGACCAGTTTTGTTGTGTTCGGAGGGAGGGAGAGAGAGAAGGATAGAAGAGAGAGAGGTGAGGTTTTGTGATGAGCGCATGGAACGAGATGAGTTTGGTTGGTAGATAAATATGTTGTTGTAGCTAGACAACAAAACCCAAGTCTTCATATGCAGGAGGCAAGAGATTTTTCGTCATGATTAGTATATATTTGCCAAGCAATGATTGACTTGCCGTTGCTGCAAGATATACTGGTAGCAAGTTCAAACCTTTTCGAGTAAGAAAGAAAGAAAAACCCCTAAAAAAAACAAGAAACGAACGACATGAAGTCCATGAATGATAGCAACACCGATGATGGCAACAATCATAACTGGTTGGGGTTTCTCTCTCACCCCACATGAAAATGGAGGTTACTACTTCTGGCCCTCCCCATCATCATCATCATCATCACTTTCATCATCAACAACACCAAGTTCAGGCTTCTGCAGCAGCTTCTCCTGTCTCCAACACCGTTCCG
This sequence comes from Dalbergia oliveri, assembly GCA_030441495.1. Lineage (NCBI taxonomy): Eukaryota > Viridiplantae > Streptophyta > Magnoliopsida > Fabales > Fabaceae > Dalbergia > Dalbergia oliveri. Next base: position 5,041,894 of record JAMLFY010000003.1, read on the forward strand.
ACAACCTTCTACATGTCCCCTTCTCACATGAGCAACTCCGGAATCTGCTATGGTGTTGGCGAAAACGGTGCCTCCTTCCATTCCCCTTTGACTGTGATGCCTCTCAAGTCAGATGGTTCGCTTTGTATCATGGAAGCTCTGAGCAGATCACAACAAACACAAGGTTGGTTTCCTATCTTTTCATCAATTTTTATCTTTTATCCCCCCTCCTTCAGAATATGCTTTAAAGTGTTATTCTCTTTTATTTAATTATTATTTACATGTATATATAAATGGCCCTCTCCAATAATTATTATCTTGTGTCCTTGATTCCATTATATTGAAGTGATGGTGCCTACTTCATCTCCCAAACTGGAAGACTTTCTAGGCGGTGCAACTATGGGAACTCACGACTATGGAACCCACCAAAGAGAGGCAATGGCTTTAAGCCTAGACAGCATCTACTATGCCCAAAATGCAGAGTCCCACGCCAACAGAGACCACTCCTTGGACCTTCTTTCAGAACCTTTCAGGCAACAAGGGCATCCATACTACTCAGCACTTGGTTGCCACAACATGTACCAGGAAACCTTGGAGGAAGAACCCAAGGAAACACACGCTGCAGTTTGCAGCTCGCAAATGCCTCAAATAGCAGAAGGCATTGGTTGCTTGAAGAACTGGGTGGCCCCAAGGGAGTATTCAGCTGCTTTGGAGCAGCAAGTGAACAGCGGCATGGGGGATGAGCGTGGAGCTGGTGGGACTGTTGGGACGGTTGCGTGTGGCGAGTTGCAGTCACTGAGCCTGTCAATGAGTCCTGGTTCTCAGTCAAGCTGTGTCACGGTTCCTAGGCAGATCTCACCTTCTGGTAATGACGCGGTGGCAATGGATGGCAAGAAGAGAGGGTCTGCTAAACTTGGCCAGAAGCAGCCTGTGCATAGGAAGTCCATTGACACATTCGGGCAGAGAACTTCGCAGTATAGAGGCGTCACAAGGTTAGTTCATATGATCAACCATCATTCACTTAATTAATTTTGATACCTTTTTTTCTTTGTTTAAGTCAAAAAAGTGTTGGTGTTGTACTTTGTGAAGCTACCATGTGTTGTTTGCTTTTCTGATAAATTGTTGGTTATTCTCTATTAGGCATAGATGGACTGGTAGATACGAAGCGCATTTGTGGGATAACAGTTGCAAGAAGGAAGGGCAGACCAGGAAAGGGAGACAAGGTTAGTGAACAAGAACATTAGTGATTGATTGACATTTTTTTTGTTTTACAAGTATTCCTTTTCACTTGAGTTTTTCTTTCCTTTTGTACTGGAAATAACATTTTTGCCAACTAACACTGGTTTGTGTCGTGTTTGTGCTTGTGGATGATGGTTCAATCAAACCATCCATGTCGCAGTATATTTGGGTAAGTCTTTGTCTTTCCACCGCAAAAGACCTGCATTTTCAATGTTCTTGATACTGTTACTAATTTTTACGTGCTTAATTTTACTTTTTGAACTTAGGGGGTTATGATATGGAAGAGAAAGCTGCAAGAGCCTATGATCTCGCCGCCCTTAAGTATTGGGGACCCTCAACGCACATAAACTTCCCGGTATGTTTCAGTTCGGTGGCATTTCTTACTCAAATCTTCCCAATCTTGAATTACTCTCTAGAATCCCATTGTTGTCTCCTCCATTTGGCAGTTGGAAAATTACCAAGCGGAGCTTGAGGAAATGAAGAACATGAGTAGACAGGAATACGTAGCCCACTTGAGAAGGTACATCTATAGACTAATATGGGAGATGATGTGAGCAAAAGCTATTAATAATTATGTGATGATAATGATGAAGTTCCTGTTTGCTTTGCAGAAAAAGCAGCGGATTTTCAAGGGGTGCTTCAATGTACAGAGGGGTGACAAGGTTCATTGTGATTCTCCTACGCTTTTTTCATAGGAACTAGAACCTGTTTATCAGAATATATTTGAGCTAAGTTAAAGTTTCAATGTTGTGCAGGCACCACCAACATGGGAGATGGCAAGCAAGGATAGGCAGAGTTGCTGGGAACAAAGACCTTTACCTTGGGACATTCAGTAAGAATCTAAACCCGTCAATTCCATTCGAATTATGAATCAGGAAATAAGGCGCTAGCATGTTTAAATTAATTTCATAGGGCCTTGTTTATGTTATCTCTGCCAGTTTTTCTTTTCCCAAACACTAGTGACTGGTAGAGCTTTTATAAGGCTGACCATATCACTTCTTTGAACTGCAACGTGCCCACTTTTTTTAAGGCTGTTCTCTCAGTTAATATGGTCGAGGTGGTAAATAAAGGGTATCTCGGACAAGAATGGTTTAAGGATAGGAAAGTTCAAATTTTTCTTAATACTTTTTTTTTAAAAAAAAACTTTTTCTACGAAAAGAAATAATATTCCTGTTTTGGCCCCTTAATTAAAATTAGGCACGCAAGAGGAAGCAGCCGAAGCATATGATGTAGCTGCAATCAAATTCCGTGGAGTGAATGCAGTTACTAACTTTGACATATCGAGATACGATGTGGAAAGGATCATGGCCAGCAACACTTTGCTTGCTGGGGAGCTGGCTAGGCGAAACAAAGATAGTGAACCGAGAACCCTGGCCATTGAGTATAATAATAATGGTGTGTCAAGCCAGGGTAATGGGGAAGCAGTTCAAGCTCGGAACAACAATGAAAACGATTCAGACTGGAAGATGGTCTTGTGTCATCAGCAGCAGCCAAATAATGGCTGTGACCAAAAAACCATGAACTGTGGGAATTATAGAAACCCTGCTTTCTCTGTGGCCCTACAAGATCTCATTCGGATTGACTCTGTAGGTTCTGGCCAGCCACCCATGCTGGACGACTCTGGCAAGATTGGAACTCATTTTTCAAACCCTTCCTCGCTGGTTACCAGCCTAAGCAGCTCAAGAGAAGCTAGCCCTGATAAAATGGGCCCCTCACTGCTTTTTCCGAAGCCTCCTGTTGAAACAAAGATTGTTAATCCCTTAAGTAGTGGTGTTACTTCTTGGTTTCCCTCAGTAGCTGCTCAAATGAGGCCAGCTGCAGCTATCTCTTTGTCTCACTTGCCGGTTTTTGCTGCTTGGAACGATACTTAGAGATAGATATTCCCTTCTTTTCTTTTGTCATGACGTTAAGTTCTGCATGTGAAGGAGAGAATAAAAAAAGAGGGGGTTGAAAAAATGTGGTTATTGGGGGAGAAAAAGTGGGTCTTGAAGTAACATTTTGGCATATGAATTTTGCAAAGACGTTAGTGGAGGAATTGGGGGATTATTGAAAGGCTGGTTGGGGCCACCTATAATGTTCATCCTTATGTACCTAGTGTAATATGGCCTTTACAAACAATGGCCTTTTGGCTATATATGTTGGAATGAAGATATGCATATTGGAGGGAAAGAATTAATTAACAAGGGGACTAATGATTAAATTCTGTGAAATGATGTTTGGCAATATGGAAGTGGCCATTACATTATTGAATCTGCTTTTTTTCTGTAGTTGCACCTTTTCTAGATCCAGCTAAGTACAAAAACCAGCTCAATGTTTTTCAATAATGCGAAAAAAGAGCTCCCCTTTGACCACATTATCACTTTTTGTTGCTAATACATGTATCTCGATCTACATAACACCATCAATGCATAAACCTTTCTTATCTTGAGCTTTCTTCAAAGGCAACTAATGCTCCACTCTTCGTTGTTTCAAAAAGAAAAGGGGTTTGGAGATTCTTGCATGAAAGTGTCTGGTTGGCTTAATTGTCATAATTACATGGGACAGCTTTAATTTTAAAAAAAGCCGTTATGGTTAAAAATTTCCATTACTTTTCTCATTCCAATTGCCGTAATGCAAAGAGGGATATTTGGGACGTAAAAGTTATTCCATGTCTTGGCGTGGATGCATTAGAGAGCACTATATCTCAACTTTGAGTCCAAATTGTTATCGAGTGCTTTCCCACGTGTGTGTGAGTTCGTCTCCCTCGTGTCCAAGTATATGTGCTTGATTGCAACATCCTTGATTCTTGACCATAATAATATGGGACGACAACGAGGAATCAGTGCCGGGAAAGCTGGGAATAGTTCTCTAAACTTTCTTTTTGGGTTACAGAACTACTGAAGTTGGGAATAGCTGTTTTCTTTGCATGATCTATAATATAATCCAAATTATTTAATAGCATAGCCTTAATAAGAAATTTACCAAAAAAAAAAGAGTCTTAATAAGAAAAGGACAGGTTCTAGCGATTCATCCATAATGGGGGTGGATGAAGTGATAGACAAGGAATCCAGCTACCTTCTTTTGCTACAGTGTCTCTAAAAAGTTGTTCTCCAAGTTTGCCTTCTCCCCTTGTGTTTGGTGATTTCCAAAAAGGTGTTGCATAGCAAAGAGAAGAGTTAGGTACAAGAACTGTACACACATAACATTCGACACAATACATAACCTAAAAACCAAGGCCTCCTGTTCAAAATTACTCTCTCGATTTTTTATTAATAATCACTATAAAAAAATTATAATTTTAATATATTAAAAAGTTAATATATCTGATATCGTTAACAACAGAATTTAGGGTTTAATATATTTAACTACATTGAACAATTAATGTATCAGGTGTGAATAAATAAATAATAATTAATGCATTAATGGTAGGGCGCGTCGCAACGATGCTTATTAACAATAGAGATTTCCCACGACAAAAGTTCACATTGCGCGCACACAATGAAATGCAAACCTTACAGTTCATTAATTAGTTAATTGCGTAGGGATGCGCCCGCTGTTCAGGAAAATAATTAAAGGCAAAAAGCCCCAAAATGAAAAAGAAACACAAGTTGGCTCTTTCTTTGAATTGGCATTGGCGGTGATATTACGAGTTTACCCAAGGTCTAGAACGACATTTTCTTTCCTCCAAAACGAGGAAGAATATATTTTGCCCTTTTTTGGACGAGATTTAATTTTAGTGTGTCTCATTGTAAAATATTTCACACAAATATTTAATTATATATTATCGTATTAATAAAAATTATTTAACTCTATGGTATCAATAAAAATGTTTAGCTCTTCTACTCACAATTTTCAAAATCTCATATGTAATACTTTTTTATTAAATAATTATGTAAAACTCTTCGAATGTAATAACAGTCTAAAAGAATCAAAATTAATCTCTTCCAATGAATTGAACGTATTCCACCAAGCAAAATGTTGCGGACAAATTCGTTGTATAGGTCAACAGATTTGTTTATTTTTGAGTTATCTATAAGCTTACTCATTCACGAAAACGGTGCAAATGATAATTTCTTCTTTTTTTTCTTTCTTTATTATCCAACAACTTGTGAACAGAAAAGAAACCTTTATTTTGACAAAGGCAAAGAGAGCATGCCTAAAAGTGAAACACAACAAGAAGGAGATTGCATGAAAAAACAAAAAGGTTAAACTAGAATAAGATTGATGGTCAAAAAGCTAGCAAGTCTCGTGGAAAAGATGGGAAAGTAAAAGATGTTCCTCACTCTTAACAGGAAAAACATAAAGCAAGAGCCACTTCAATTTTATTGTTTTTCTTTGTATCCAGAGAAATTAGTCAACAAATATGATTACAAATCTTATTATTGTGGACAGCCTCAGCAAACAAACACAAACAAAAAGTTCAGAGAGGACAGCTTTGGAAAAGCACTTGCGCATGAGCTGGATTATAGTGCTAGCTAGTTTATCAGGAGTTGAAAACTTAATTAAGTGAAGAAAACTTCAGGGGTTGCATACGTACATTGTTGCATTGAAGACTTTGAAAGGACTTGACGATGGGATATGAAATTAAAGAATAATGTGAAATGTGGTGGGTGAATTCAAATTGAATATCATTAAAGTTGAATAATTAATAAGACACCCAGAAAAATAAAGACAAAGCTAGTTATTAGCATGTTTGCCTTTGAGACAAAGGTTTGAAGGCGTAGGTCAAAACCCGCGGCCCATGAGCTCCCCTGTGAGCCAGTGAGAATGTGAGATCCCCATATGGCCTCTTGCAGTGTAACCCACCATTGTCCAAAATTCTTTGCATGATTGAGGGGTAGTAGTTGCTATATTTGACATCTTTTGAATATGATGCTTCTTCACTTTCATTCTTTTAAATTATTTCACACACAGCAGTATCATCTGCTTATTTATGCCTCATGAAATAAGGCCACACAATTGAATGAAAACGAAACATACGCAAAGAACAATCACATTCCCGAGTTTCCAAGTTGAGATAGCCTCTATTTTATTGTTTTCATCATAGTCTTGGCTACTGAACATGTGTAGGGATATAATTTATATAGAGTTTAGTTATTAGTACAATGACAACCACACATACAAAAAAGATAGGGTCTCATAATGTTTACCATTGTCAGCTCATTTTTTTTTAACTATTTTTCAACTCTAAAAATCGATAATCACAAAGGGTGGAGGTGAGTTAGGAAGGGTTCTCTCTTTCCTTAATCAAATGTTGAGATTCGATTATCATCTTGAAAATGAAGTAGTTTTAAAATTCATTACAGTATTTTTTCCTTAAATAAGGTATAGAATGCGAAAGACGTGAACATCCTAAAAAAAATCTAAAAATCGAGGATATCTAGCATAATATATGAAAAGTGGGATTCGAATATTCACTTTTCTCATCTACATATATACGGTTTAAATGAATGTCGACGTGCAGGTCCCCCCAACAAAAATATATGTACATAAATACAGACAGGCTGCATAAATTAATGTAACAGAGATGGTCCCAGCTGAAACATGCTGAAGACTTATCTTGTTTTACAACTTGATTGAAACTTCAAATTAGGTGTCGTATTGTTGAATAATAGGAGCGTAGTAGAGGGACCGAGTAACCTTGTGAATGTCTTGTGGCTTATGCTGTAATTGAAAGGGAGAGAATAATGGATGTCCCCTGTGGACGATTCATGTTTCATCCAGGGAGGCCTCTGATACCATTATTGGCTCTTTCTTCGAAATCCCCTCATGACAACTTGGTCGCGTCCTTCTCATGGTTCTCAGGTGGATCTCTGCAAATGGCAAGCTGAAAATGCATATATGGAGTCCTGCTTCTTCAATATGCAATGTGGACACCCTTCTATTCAGTCAGAAATTTTGTGCTATATATGTGTTTCTTTCAATAGTTTTTTTTTTTTTGTGTTGTTGCAATATTCAATTGTGTGTTTTGTATTCAATATTCATAGTTGGCAGAAGGGGAGTAGTACTGTTCAATGTATAGAGTAACTTTGGGAAAAAGAAAAAGAAATCAGCATAATAAGGAATATATACATAATGTATAATTTGCGTGATTTTAATTCTAGATCTTACTCAAAGAAAATAAATGTCCTACCACTTGAGTTAACCAAACATCATAAATGTGATTACTGATTATACTTAAGCAAACATCGCTGTGGTTTCGGGCACAGACCGCAGGGATATCTTACAATTTGTAGTTTTATGATGCATGAGAAAAATCAATAGATAAAGAGATTGAAGTACTGAACTCAACCTATTTTCCTGGCTCTATTATTATATGCTTAAAATCACATTTAAAAATTTGTAAGAAATTGAAGAATTGGTACCAAGCTGCTTTTAATAGTTCCAATTTCAAAGAGTTGGAATTGGTTATGCATACCCACAATGTGTGGGAAATTTAACAAAAAGTATACTTATTAACAACATTAAAGTCATTAATTATTCACAATTAGTATTTTTAAAGGTATATATAAAAACTAAATTATTGAACGAGAAAATGGTGATATTTGTTTATTTTTTAATAAAAATTTAATTTATACGTATTGTCAGCATAAAAAAAATATATACATACATCTAATTATATTATATACTATCAAATTAGAATAAGTGTTTTGACTTTTGAGTCAACCATAATATTTTAAAAGTTTTATAAATAAAAACATATGATTAAATGGCTGTATATAACAATTCATATATCAAAATCTTTTCTAATAAATACTTATTTTCATTTTAAGGTATTCTCAACTTTTAATAGGTCGCTATATCTTGTAATAATTAATAGTTAATATTAGATTACATATTATATTTTTAAGATAAAAATATATAAAAAATGTATTTCATATAAATGATCTTAGGATTAAGTGTTAACCACGTATATTCAATTTTTTTTAACGCATAAAAAGAATACTCTTATTTTTTTTGAACAACTATTAAGTGTACAAAAGATAATAGCAGCGAAAAAAAAAGTGTTCAAAAGACAATAACATTTATTTTCTAAATTATATTATAATATACCCAGTTGGTCATTTTCTTCATATATGGGAGGAGAGTTGAAGCTGTGGAAGCTGGAAAATGCACGAAGAATTTAGCAGAACTGATTATGACCGAGAATAGTGATTGATTAACAGATAAAAATAGAATATAAATTTTTATAAATAAATTTTATGTATAAAATTATTATTAAATTTTATTTATGATAAATTTTATCACATTTTTACTTTTCAATCAAATATTTTTAGTTTTTATTTATAATATGCAATTATAAATTTAATTTATATGCATAACAAATGAAGGAAAAATTTATATAAATATTCAATTATTTATTATCATATTAATAAAAATATTTAACTTGATTATCTATAATTTTCAAAGTTTTGCTGCCAAAAAACATGATTAAATGACAATTTTAATATATCAAAATTGATCTCAATTATGATATAGTAATAATAATTTTAAAAAGTAATTTAATATGATAAAATATATAAATTTATATTATCATTTAATTATATACTAACATATCAATAAAAATAAATATTAATTTAAATATAATTGACTTCTATATTCTTGAAAGAGTATGTATACAGAAGGATTTCGTTAAATTTATAATTTAATCAGAAAAGAAAAAAAAAAAGAAAAAGAGAGGAAAAGGAAGAAAGAGCGCGGGAAGGGGAGAGAGGTGTCAATGTCACGTATCTAGGTAAGAATCTTGCACACCTGACAGAAATGCCTCGTGATCCGTCTCTTCTTTTAGGATCCAAATCTTCCCTTCTTAAATGGTTATGCGCCAATCATTTATTAATATGTGATACATATATATTATATATCTAATAATTTATAAATTTTTAAATATATTTTAATTTTAATTTTTTATGTATTAATAAATAATTAGAAAGATAAAAAGGAAAATACTATTTGATCACCAAGAATTTCTGTTCTTGGTGTGACCTGCCTTTTATAAACGTCATCTCTCTCTTACTCATTTTGCCCTAACTTATTAAGAAAAATATAAGATTATATGTAAAAGTTTTTAAATAACAATGAGAAAAGAAAAATCAATCATTTTTACTAATATTTTATTAATATAATAATATATAATTAGATAATTTTATGATTTAAAAAATATTTATATTTATAATGACATTAAATCAAATTATTTATTAAACAAAATTGAAAGAAAAATATATTTTGCACATAATTTTTATTCAATTATCTTGTTTCCTTTTTTAAAAAGAATGAAACAATATAAGCACACATATCAGAATGTAAAGTGCATACATTCTCAAACATTTTTTCATCAGCTTTCTTTCTAGAGATATATATTTTTCCTAGCTTAAATGTTTGATATATAGTTTTCCTAGCTCCTGGAGATATATTTACCTCTTCTACATATATAAGAAGGTCCAAACACCATTTCGTTTGCGGATAAGAAGGTCCACAAGCACAGAGCAATCAACCACAACATGGGCTGACACAAAACAAGACAAAGAAAGCCCACGGTTGCAAATTGCATGAAAAGCCGAATAAAACAAAGCCTACAAACCGGAGGGCCCCTTTAGACAAAATCCGAGTTAAAGGATATTTGCAAACTGCTGTGCTCTTTGCAAGGGCCTAGCCCACCTAATAAAGCCTCGAACTCCGCAACTGTAAATATGATCTGTTAATCCAGTTGGGTCAAAAAAATCTCTGTCAATGAAGTGAGATGGGAATACGAGCCTGTAGACTCTCAAAAGGGAAGATCCAAAAATTAAAGGAATTCTTTCACTGAACTGGTGTGCTAAAATATAACCCAGCGACCCAGTTATTAAACAGGGCGAAGACAATCGCCATAAATGCCCACAGGCCGTTGCAAGGTCCAAATGATTGGCATTGATCTTTTTTTTTTCAGTTTTTTGAGCATTTATGATCACAAAAAAAGTATTCTGATGAGAAGGAATGAAAAATAGTTAATTGTGCGTTTCCATCAACTGTGTAGTCATCATCAGTTAATTTCCAGGCTTAAGGTTTTTGTGTCAATAGAATTTACTATATTGTACTCAGATTTTTATCCGATATTTTATACCTAGACTTAAGTATTTATTTATTAATCAATAAATCTCTGTGGAAGGAAAAAACCAGGTCCAATTGTAATTTGTAGAATGGCAGCTGTTAACGCTTTGACAATTCGTTCATCCATAAAAATTTTATTTTCATTTTTACCTTCCATCAAAACACACACGGAGAAAGAAAAAAAAATTGTGATGGTTGAAAAAGGGCCCTAAGGTAGATCTTGATTATTCCTTTTTATCCTAAAATAATTGTATATATTCAGCGTGTATCTAATCTGAGGATGAATCAACGAAGCTAACAATTTCATAATTCGGTCGCCAGCTGGGTCTTGTTGCCAGTTTTGTTTTTAGGTATATCGCCACTGTGGATATTTTATTATGCATATTGTAGTGTTTTTTCTTTGATGAGGACCGCAGATAAAGACTTCTTTAGGGGGAAACATCAATGTTCTCAAATGATTGCTCTTCTGAGCTTTGATGGGAAGCATCAAAGTTCCTAGATTCCTTAATATATATAGCAGCCTTTTCAGTTTAAATCTTAAAGGCAAATATCATGATGATTGCGTCTCTTTCGACCCTTCTGCGCATGCTTCCATTACTTCCCACCCCGACTCCACACAAGAACTCGATAAATAACCGGAAGCCCAACATACTGTAGTGAAGTGGGATGATTAGATTGGAGATAACAGATTAAAATTAAGTCTTGTTCTGATAATACTGCGGTACCAAGTCTGGAATGTATACTGAGTTGTATCATCCTAACTCACCCAATAAAAAATCAGCTTATATTCAATTGATTATCGATAACATTGGATCTTTCAATTGAAACAATGAACAAGAAAAGGGCGTCAATGCCCCAAAACACGTTAGATGGATCATTTCACATCATTCAACATTTTTCACAAGTAAGTTGCTTAAAAAAAAAAAGAAAAAAAAATATCCACATTGTATATAATTAACTTGGGCAGTTCCAATCCGACATTATTTAGCCAACATAGGGCTTGCATAGATGATACATTCACTCAATCCAATGATCAAAGGCTTTGTTGTTTTCAATGCCAAAGTCTAGCGAGCAGAAAATTTCTGATTCACGATCTATTTTGAAAAGCAGAAATAAAATATGCACGCATGAAAAAGCAATAAAACATGCAACATACACTTGCTGTCCTAAAGCTAAAGGTTTGCTTGATTTAGATTTGTGTCAACACAAACCAGTGTTTCACGACTTTCAATACGTGTTCAAATGAGGAATTTTTTTCTTACGAAAAGTATCCGTTGGCCATAGGCAAGGAAAGAATGTTAAACAAGCGATAACAAAATCATATTCTTGATGAACATTTGCTTAAACACACAAATTAACTAAAATCATTTCACGCAGCAGAAAAACCTAAAACGTGATTGAAAAATAGCTAAAGTCGAAAACACTGATTGTAGATGGTTTGATTGGTTGAGATAGTAACTGAACATATCAAATTCTGATACTGATTGACCGAAACATGAAGAAGGGGCACTGCAATTGCATAAACCCTTTTTCACTGAAAGGGGTGTAATATTGGTTTTTAGTGACTATTGGCGACTGATTTATAATTTTATGAAAGAAAAATAAAGACCTAAGGTGAGTATATATTCTTACATATCTTAATTGTAGTTCACCAAATTACTTGAAATTCACTTTAATAATAAATATTTTATGACATAAATTTAGTTTCTGTATTGCATATCATATTTTAATTAATTTAATCAATACGATAGTCTAAACCATTATGACTGAATTGGTAAGGGACTTCAATAATTTGTATGGAGTCATAAATTCAAATTTCATTATTTAAAAAACTTTGGTATAAAAATATAATAAGATATTCTTATTTTATGCATTGGAAACAAAGCAAACATAAGTTGAGAAAGCAGAAACAAATTAATATAAAGGCTCTGGATGGCCTTATAATTTACTCAAATTTTAATTATATCCCAATAATTTAAAAATTTATAATAATAAATCCTTGAATTTAACAAAATTTTTAATTAAGTCCTTAAAATTTAATAATTTGTGATCAAGTTTCTATACTATATACAAATTTTCAATTAAATCCATATAGCTTAAAATTTGTATGATCAAGTCTTTATAGTTTTATATAATATAGGGATTTGATTAAAAAAAATTGTATAATATAAAGATTTGATTAAAAACTTTTTATACAGCATAGGAACTTGATTACAAAATTATAAACTATAGATATTTAATTAAATTTTTTTGTATAGTATAGAGATTTGATTACAAACTTTTAAACTATAAGAAAAATTAAATAAAACTATAAGTATAGAGATTAAATTACAAACTTTTATACAAATATTTAATCATATGTTGCCATATCAATAAAAATGTTTGACATAATTGATCATTATTTTAAAAATCTTATAAATATAAATATATAATTGAATTATCTTTTTTATATTATTAGTGTAGTAAAATTAATATTAGATAAGAACTTCTCTAAGCTTTCTTTTTCGTACAATGAACTTCTACAAACTAAGCAATTGCAAAAGGGATAAAATGTTATCTACAAATGTGAATATTACCGGCAAATATTAACAATTTTAATCATCATATATGATATTACAGATTACTATGGCCTGTATGTAACGAGTCAAATTTCATGAGTTAGATGTATCAAAACCTAGCAATGACACACTATTTCAGAATCTCGTATTTACATGTTGGACATATATCTTTATTGAATTTTATATGACATATAGATGACATATATTTATATCTATTTAATTTAAGATTTATATTTTTCTTAATTTAATATAGAAAAACACAATATAAATAATGTTATAAAAATAAAATAATATATAATCTTTTGAGTGTATAAGAAAATAAAATATAACTTATATAAATAATATTTTAAATAATATATTATTTTATATATATCCCGTGTTTGCATCATATAATTTTTTAATTTTAATGCAATTGTCCATTTTGTCTCATGGCATATTTCATGTCTCGTGTGTGCTTCATAGATGAAAATAAAGGAAAACATGTAAAAGAAAGAGCAAGGGAAAGAGAGAACTCCCATCACGGTCCGAAATGGTTTTTTAACGTGTTAATCATTTATATCATTATATGTGACCCAATCTGGTGTCTTATTATTGATCTGATGCTCACCAAACCGCCAATTTCGGGAAAAAGAATATGGGGTTTCGATTCCAGCAAGATCACAACGAGGCAACCGGTTGACCGGAGAATTTGGGTTTGACCAGTGCGGGGGGCAGGCACTTGAATAGGTAAGCATAGCAGTTTTATAAAAAATAAAAATAAAAAAATAGGTAGCATGGCAGTGTAGCACACGCACACCCTACAGGCTACAGCTGGAAACCGTAACAGGACAATAGGTAAAATTGATGATTAGATTCCATTATTCCTCATGTTTCTCACACACAAAGCTCCGCAAGTTTAACAACGAGTAATCATCTAAATTTATCTTTGATAATTTTTTTATAGATAAATTGAACCCTAATAATTATAAATATTTAAATTAATTATTAATAATTATAAAATAAGATGTTATAGGTTCTTTCAACTTGTAAAGTTTGTTAAGGAAGATGAAAAAAGAGTTGGAGAAGGAGATGGAGTTTGGTTAAGGAGAAAGAGTAGGCTGATAGCTGGTTAGCTAGTGCATATCAACCTGCCACCTGCCCTAAGCTAGCTTAGTCATGGTCAAGCTCTATTTCTCTTAGATGGCTCAATTTCTCCAACCACTATTTTTTCTCTCCTCTGGTGTCTTTTCAATTAGCGTTACAGCAATCAGGATCTATAGTGTTCTATTTTTACAATTATGGGAGACCAATTTGAGTATTTATAATTATTATGGATCAATTTGTCCATCAAAAAAATTATTATAGACCAATTTAGGTGTTTACTCGTAAAAAATTACACAAAAGCTTGCTATTCCTTCTTTTCTCTGCTACAGTAGTATATTTTATGAATCATTATTGCTGAATGCTTAAATAAATATTCTTGGTTATGGAAATTGATCTTTTTATGTAAATTTTTTTTGATGATATGGTCATATCTAAGTTTTTGTTATTGATTAAATTTTCTATGTGCTCATTTTAAGTTTTAAGCCCAGTCATATTAATTATTAATCTAACAATAAAAAATTAAATGTAACTAAAAATTTAATTTATATACATGGAAAGTCATTCGATCAATCATATATCGTTATATTAGTAAAAATAGTTAAATTTCATATCTATTGTTTTAAAAATTATTTACATGAGATAATTTAATTGAATTTCAGTTGAAGAACTATTAGTGCATTGATATTAAATACTATAACTAATGTGATAATTTGGATATATATATATATATATATATATATATATATATATATCAGGGGATATCATTGCCTGCACTGCCACCAGTCCACCATTAACTATTCTCAATGTTATCTTAATCAGGTTCTTGCACTTGTCACTTGTGGACCACAACCTTAATCAGTTTACCACAGGCTTGGCACACTGGTTGCATGGATTTTAAGGCAGATTTAGTGGGGTCAATACTATCCGAACCATAATTAACAGGGAGTGAAGTTGATGAAGGATGATGGAGGTTAAGTGCTTGAAGTTTTCGGTTCTAAAAGTAAATATAGAGGTTAGTTGGCACCGAGTAAATGAGTGTGCAAGCGCAACTGCATAGATGGAAGATTGGTTTCTGTTACCTAGAGCAGTTGGCAAATGTGTCAGTGAAATAAACAAATGAAAGAAAAATGAAAGAAGTATGTTCGTTCAATGAATACAGAGGGAGCACGCTTGCCTTCATGAGAAGAAACTCTCGAAATCAAAGCTACACTGAAAGAAAAACGCTGAATAAGAAATTACTCAATCAAATAAATTTTCAATTATCATTTAATTATAAAATTGTTCAGACGTATAAATTACTAGTCTGTGGATTCATAAAATTTATATTATCTCATTAACTTTTAAAACAAAATTAGGAACAAAAAAAATGCACACACACAGATCAAGAAGAAAGAATAGGAGCAATTAAAGTATTAATAATAGTAGAACAAATGAATAATTTAAACCGAAAGTGAAAATTACAAGCAGTAAAGAGAAAAAGATTAGGTTCTGCTATTGCAATAATTTACCAACAGGAGCAGTTGGCACTTGGCAGTAGTTAGTCCGTCTTTTAAAATGATACATGTCACCAATAAGCTCGTGCAGGTTAGTCAGCACACTCTCTCTCTCTCTCTCTCTGCGCCTTTCTCTTTCTAGCTCAGTAGTTCCTTCTGTTGTCTGTAATCCACAAAAGTTGGAATTTTTATGCTGCCTTTTATGTTAATGCCACTACCCAATTGATGAAATTGTTTGTTTTTCAAGCCAAATTTAATCAAGCATTTGATGCTTCCGGTGATACAGTCAGACAACCAGTAAAGGGGTACTGTGCTCAATCCTTCACAAGTCATTAAGCATTTGAATATAATTTGATGCCATTGGTCATTCCTTGTTCTTGAATTCCCACATCCCAGATTTATTTATAGCAAGAATTTCAGCAACTTCTCTTTTCCTTTTGTTTTTTCCTATTTTAAATCAAAACTAACTAGATTGCTTATTCTTTATTCACTGGGGTTGGAGCTTCAAAGTTTCCAAGCAACTCAATCGGGTCTTGGCCAAAAGGACTTGAGATATACTAATCTCGCTTCCTTTAGTCTCACATTGTTGTTTGATCTAATAGGAGAATGGGAATTTTTGTTGTTTTATAAACAAAGAAGCAAAAGGGAATCTGCTTTATTCGCAGTTTGGTCAGCTATGAGCTAATCACATATGTTTGTCTATGTCCACTTTATGCTCTGAAAGGTTCACTTTCCTGCTGAGGGGGAGCATTTTTCCGTTTTTTCCCTAAGAGCATTTTAGTATTACGCTTGATCCTTGGGTTTTTGATGCAAGAAGTAACTAGCTGGTGACTGGCTAGTACATTATATTCCTTCTGCTTTGTGTCAATGCTACAATGAGGGTCTTCTTTTACTTTATCCTCCTCTCAGCCCTATAAAGCTGCCAAGCTATTTGTTCCTTGTTGAGTCCTGCAAGATATCTCTGAGCCAACTTAGTCAAAATTCACTTTCCCTTTAATCATGAAGTTGTTTATTTCAACAGTAGCATATCTAGACTAGATGTAGCACCGGTCTGCTCCAACTGTTGAGCCAGGATTACCCTAATTAATTTATATATCTATAGTTTACTTTTCTTAGTTCTAGGGGTTTAGGCACTATTATTGATTGTTGAATTCAGCAGATGAGTGATCTTGAAAATACCATGGGGCTTCAACGTGAAAAAGGGGCATTCTGAATTGTCCTTCACTGGGTTTGAGGACAAGTGTTTCAGAAATGGCAAATAATTCCGTGTCCATGTCTGAGCCTTCAAATGCAGCTAATCCCTTTCTTGCGTCTTCTGCTTGGGATCCACTTGTTTCCTTAAGTCAGGTTCAATCTTTTGCAGGCCCTTCAATGGTTTCTCACAGTGAGTTTACCAATTCATTGTACCCTTTTGTTTTGGAAAATCAGGGAATGAGCAGCTATTCTCATCTTGTTCAATATATTTCTGACTCAAATTTTGGGGACATGGTCCCCAAGGTTCAACCCTATGGAAGTGGGAGCTTCTCAGAAATGGTTGACACCTTTGGCCAACCTGGCTCTGGTGATATAGCTAACACGGGGTATCTGCCAAGTTATAATCGGAGCAATGATGCAGGAATCGAAAGGGGTCCAATAAATAATGAGCAATCACAGGTAGAAGGTTCAGCTGTTCAAGAGGAAGACCAAGAATCAGCACCTAGTGAAAATAGAAGAAAGCGAGGGCTTGAATATAATAAGGTAGTCCAGTGTTTTATCGCGATCTCAGTTATGAGTTTTGACATGGAGTATCACATTGACTTGTTTATTTAGTTGAGGAAGCTAATGAATGAAATGTTTTTTTTTTTTTTAACCTTTGATTAGAATGCTGAGGGGGTTTTGATTAAAGATTCTTCTGGAAAGAGCTCCGATGGTATGAAAGAACAAGATGAAAAGAAATCAAAAGTAGAACAAGATAGTAGTCCACCAGTGCATGGTAAGCAATCGGTGAAGCAAAGTAAAGATAACTCTCAAAGTGGAGAGACTACTAAAGAAAATTTTGTTCATGTGAGGGCCCGAAGAGGCCAAGCTACAAACAGTCACAGCCTTGCAGAAAGGGTACCACCTTCTTAATACGAATGCTTGTTACAAGGAACCCATTTCTTATTGTTAAAATTCGAAGCAATGACACTGTTTTGATTGCAGGTAAGGAGAGAAAAGATTAGTGAGCGAATGAGGATGCTTCAAGAACTTGTTCCCGGATGCAACAAGGTTATTTTGAGATGATTGTATTTATTATGATTTCTCAACAAACCATGATGATTTCTTGTATACTAATTTTCCGGGGTCATTGACTTCTTTTAGATAACCGGCAAAGCAGTAATGCTTGATGAGATTATAAACTATGTGCAATCATTGCAACAACAAGTTGAGGTATGCTATTATATATCCAATCTTACAAAGAAAAGCTTTTCTAGACCGTTATGAAATGCACTGAATATTCTATTCATTGTTCAAACTTGAAATTAGATCTGATTTCCCCTCTTCATTACAAGAAAATTGATTTTTTCTTTTTCTTTTACCACTCTGCAAAATATCAGAAAAGGATTTATTCATTTCATTGCATCACGCAGATGATGAATTTTGCTAATAATGTGTGGCGTAACTTCATTCTTTATTTGTGATCTGGCCCAATTTCACTTTTGATAAGCAGTTTTGGTTTAAAAGTCACACCTTACCCATAAGGTTTTGCAAATTAGCATACAATCCTTGTGTATTTTCTGTCCTAGTATAGCATGCTTGAAACTGATAAATGCAGATTACAGAGAGATATCATGAGTATAGGCTTCAGGATAAGAGGGCATAAAATTATATTAGCACAGCATCATTGTTGTTTGATTTCCTCAACTAAGTAAGATACATTTTGCAGTTTTTGTCCATGAAACTTGCCACTGTGAACCCAGAACTGAATATTGAGCTAGAGCGGATCCTCTCCAAAGATGTAAGTGAAGGTCATGACGGTTTTTAGGATCACTTTGACTATTATTTTTAGTTCAAAAGTTAGTATTTAACTTGATCTGTTTCTTTCATTAGATTCTCCAATCACGCATTGGACTTGGAGCTATTGGTGGATGTGTTCCTGGTATCAGCTGCTCTCAACCATTCCCCACAGCGAGTTTCCAAGGAACACTAATGAGCATGCCCAGCACTTCAGCTCAACTCCCTCCTTTGCCCCAGGTAAAGGCTCAACAACGCATCTTTGAGCAAGCTTATTTCTTGTTTTATGAAATTTTGAAGGCAATCATATAATGCAGACCGTTATAGACCACGAGTTCCGAAGCTTATACGGAATGAGCTATGATTCCAGCACAGCTCTTGACAATATAGGACCCAATGGTAATAACCAGAAACTTTGAAATTTTGCTCTGTTGCACGATCAATTCTAACTTCTTTGCTTTCTTCTAATTCATTGTCATGTTGAACAGGACGGTTGAAACCAGAGTTATAGCATAGTGTATGGGATACATTATATGGCCTGGTTTCTTTGGACAGGGACTTTGGAATTGTCTAGTAGTTGACTGCACAATTTATAACTAAGGTTGGAAGAAGGGGAAATAAAGGATTTAGTTTGTGCCAGCCTGCCAGGGGCATAGGACTTAATAACCTAACGATTCGCTCTTCTAAATCTTAGCACAAGAAGACATAGTCAGATTTGTGAATTATGTATATTGAGCTGAGTGAACCAACCCGGTCGGCCTCTGATTAGTGAGGCTGATTATTTGCAACTAGTGTTCCATGTTGGAAAAATGTGGGTTCTGTTGTAAGGTTATTTGGTTTACCTTTTTTCAAAAAAAAATTGTGATGAATCAAAGAAAGGTCCCATGCTATTGCCTTTTTGCCAACAGTATATCATACATTCATTCTATTGCTTTTATTTATTTATTTATTTTAGATCAGTGACAATGAGGTAGTTTGAATCTATAACCTCATATACTATGCCTATTCCTATGAGTTTATACTATTGCCTTTTCGTCAACAGTAAGTACCAACAATCCACTTCATTTTTTAAGTTTTCTGAACCTTTGACCTCAATTTATTTTACCATTGCTACTGGGGAGGATTGAATCCTCGATTTATCCCAAAGCTTAGGCATAGAAGCCAGAAGCAAACCTCTTGGGTTTGTGGCCCTTGTGCAAAGAAATGTCTGGTGTTTGTTAATTTACTACTATTACTGGTCATCTTAGAAGCCAATCATCTAACGAATAGGTTAAAAATCATTCAAAATTAAACCCAAAAATAAATATATAAATATATGGAAAAAGAAATGTTTTAATCCTTTAACAGTTTCACTGATTCTCACTGTCTTGAGTCTACCTACCTGTACCTTTTCGTGATTCCAGTTTATTATCGCTTATTTAATTGGTTCATTGGATTCAATCTTAACGGTCCCGGTTCTGCCCTCTGGTTTTCGCATTCTTTTAAAATGATGATTTCAAATAAGGGTAATAATACTACCCGTATTTTTTATATTTTTGCAACTTTGCAAGTAATCCTGGTGGCTCGTTTAATTTTTGAATATTGTCGTTCTTTTGTTGTCCGAGTGAATGGAACAATACAAACAGGACTCAGCCTTACAAAACATTTCGATAGGTTGGGCCAGCATTTATGTTTGTTCGATTTGTCCATCAACTGGATGGAGTTTTTTAGACAAAAAAACAATAGCATTTTTGATTTTGTCATTGACAAGATAGATACACTAAGTTTCTCAGACCAAATTCAGCCCAACCTGCCTTCTAGACTTACCGGACACCCACTTCGGAACCAAAAAATAAGACACTGTTCGCTGGTCTTCAGACAGTCACTAATTTGTAATTTCAATACCATACCAGTGTACTCTGATTTACCATGCCAGTGTACTGCAATTGCTAAGGCTGGGCCGCGTCGTTGTCTTTCTCTGTAAGCTTTGTTTTCTTTTATTTTTATTCTTTAAGGTATTTCTGCCTCCTGATGCACTTTTAACAATTGCCCTATTTAGAGTTTGAATTTCGGTTTAATCGCTTGGATAGTTATCAAAAGGAAAGAAAAAAAAATTGAACGGCAAATTATTAAACCAGAATGTTTAATCAAGATATAAACTACGTTAAACCTAGACCGAAGCAATTTTCTCCAAAAGAAGATATAATATCAATCAGCCATCATATCCAGCTCTCTACCGTCTACACCTACTACATATGAGCGATATCTAATTTCAGCAAAAATTTAATTTGTAAATGACTCAGGTGGTTGAAGCATTACACGCGTAGAAAATGAAACATTTATATTGTATACCTATTACAAAAACTATATGAACGGTTTACGATGCGTGGAGTAGATTTTTTTTGGTGACGCGTGGAGTAGATTAAGCATTAATATCAAATCACATGGTCTGACTGATCACTACCAGTACCCGTGATCGCTATCATGGCCAAAGGAACTATGAAACATATGAATCGCTGCTACAAAACGTTTATTTGATAGCTAGGTCAAAACCTATCGCAATGCTACCTTCCTTGACAACTGAAAAAGATTCACGAGTCCGCGTTGGGCATATGGTTGGTTAATAGGCACAACTCGACAAATGGGAAAACTTATAAATCCCACTGCCCGCATCACAAATGGCACTTCTTCATATCCCAGAGGGATAATGTGATTTTGTGAAACAATTTTCATATCAAGAAAAGTGCATACGCTCCATCTTGAGTTCATTTATTTGGTTGGTGTCCTACCATTGTATCAATCTGCCGGCCCATTCATTCATTTAATTAGGGTATGAGAAACCCAACCTATCTACCTCATTTTGGTAGAAAATGAAATGTGTATTGTCTGTGATATTAATGGTCTAGGCGAGGCCATTTTGATAGATAAACAGTAGTAGCAAATGGGTTAATTTGCTTAGTAGGAGCAACAATGAGCCAGCTCCTAAAGCAATGAAAGCTCTTATATCAATTTAACTTGGCCTCCCGTAATTTGATTTGCAGAAAGGTCGAAAACTCATTTCAAGGAAAAAGAAAAAATAATTTCTTTTTGTCCATCTTAGTTAACGCAGGGCTTTTGTACCCGAACAATTAAAAAAAAAATTATAGATGAAACTCTCACATTTTGAATTTTATGTACACATATACACTCTTTTTTTGTATTAGAGAAATCAGTTAATTTTGAAGTGATTTCAAACTCAGGAACACAAAGGAAGCAGTCACTATTGACCGATTTCTGTTCATTTCTTTTCCCAAAGTAATCGGTTAGCGTTGGTTGATTCCATATTAGCGCAATTGGATGATTCTCCACGTGTCACGCAAGTCACGGACTTAACATCCTTCAAGTACAACCTCACCCTTAAGTCATGACATTGTCTAGCGTTATTATTAATTAGTAGACCTTTCTTAAATATCTACAACAAGCTTGATTTACATGTGTAATAAATAAGCGTATTAAAATATATAACAAAGAAACACAGCATGTATTGAATACATAGTTGGGTACAAAGAGAAGCTCCTCTATGAGCTCTAGTACATGTCTCTCTCTAATATAGTTACACACATATTCATTCCACTAAATACAACATAATAAAAATATTCACTACTACACTATTGCCATTCCAAGTTCTTTTACGTAAGCATCATAGTTCTCTGGCTTAACCTGGAGGCGACAGGAAACACAAACACACAGGGTGAGAATTACATAATTCTTAGTAGGCGTCCCCAAACATATATGAAAAATCTATGTCATCGTTATTGCCAGCACTTCGGTTTATCAAGAAAATGTGATCATACAATATAAACTAAAGATTCATTTTAAGGTTCTAAAATCATCCCTCCGAAGTGAATAGCTTTTAATAATCAACCACTTAGAGCACATATATCATAATGTTTCAACAATTAATAAATCATTCCAGGGCCAATCTAGAGTAAAATGAGTAGGCATATAGTACGTGCAGTGAACTTATCTCAATGAGACATGGTTCCACTTATGGCCGTAGAAATCAAGTTAGTGCATTTTTCTCGTTTCATTGACATAAGAAAGACTTAGTTATACCCAATGGGTATTTATCATAGAAAATTCCACAATAAATAATTTATACCAATGGTATTGTAGTGGTTCACACTACACAAGGGAAATAGTCTGCTCTCAGGACGAGCTCAGTCCTATACGTGATCATCAAACTTCATTTTTTTCCATTTCCAAATCACACAGATCTATCCTAGCCACGTCTATCGACTATAAATTGGGGCTTCTCTTTTCAATTTCCTTCCCCTTATTCAACCTAAGTCTTATTTCTGTTTTATCCATATATCAGAACATGCACGCTGAAATTTATATATATTCTCTTTTCTCAAATGCAAGCATAATGCATATACAGGCATTCATTCACAATATAATCTCAATCATGCCTCTAGCATACTTTTATATGTCACAAGTCACATGGCCAAATAGGTAACATCGAATATTCATGTCATACAGAACCAAAAATACCATTAGTTCATCAACTCACAACATCAATCCATTTCCAGCACAATGACAGATTTCCTGCCCTAGGCACAACATTTAATTACCACATCAAACAGCCATTCCAAGTACCACAAAAATTCTATATAACACTTTAACATGTCTAGACGACTGTAAAAGTTTCAAGACAAATGGAGCTCTCTAACTCCTTCAGGAAATTATACAAATTAAGTGGTCAGGGACCACCAATTCACAGCTTAGACTAGAGTTTTCATAATTTTTCACCCTAACAAATGATTGAACCAATACACAATAAAATTTACAGTGATACTTCAATATGTACTTAACTTTGTGTAAAAATTTCAAAGGGTCATTCAATCAATTGTTATGATAATAAATTCGGACAAATTTACTGCTTCAGTCTTAACAATCAGGACAACATCTACCTCATTTCAGTTTCTGATTTTCTGAGGCATCAAACCCTAAAACTAACACCCAAGAAAATTCATGTAGTTATTTTAAGGTGTTATATTCAACGTAAAATTTTTTGTAGCTCATAAAAACAACCACAAGTATCCCAGAAAATTCATGAACCACTATTGCCTCCAGGACAACGAAATTCCAGCAACCTAGTCCAAATTTATTTTGATAAAAACCCTTTTTTAACACCATCCAAACACAACACCAAAATTCACGCATCAATATCAACATATTATCCATCAATACAACCAGAAATTTCGGACTTAGGTCATGCCAAAACATATCAGAAAAATTTGACAAGATAAGGCAGCAAAAACCCTACTTGGAGTAACCTATTAGCTCCTTGGCTTAAAGATTAACTAAACTTGTTTGCTTCTCCTCCAATGCTCCTAATCCAACTTCAAACCCCTCTGATATCAGTGAGGTATGAGGTACAAGACAAGGTTTTGATAAGGAATGAAAATTTTATTCGGTTAGATTGGTAGAGAATTAGGTGTAGAACAAGTTTTGTGAAGGAACTTTGGTTTCCACAATTCTAGGCTAGGGTTTTTGGGCTTAGAACTCAAGATCAAGCTCTTGAAGATGAGAATGGTGGCTGGTTCTTTTCTCCTTGAAGGCTGCATGAAATTTTGAAGCTTAATGAAGGAGGATTTGGCTTCTTGAAGAAGATTAGAACATGTGTTGATCTTATAATAGATGTATAAAGATATTTTGTGATAAAGCAAAATGGATGGCTAAGATTTAATCTTGGATTCCAAGATTAAATCTTGACCTTCCACATGTCCTAACTAGATGGATATTATCCATTGGTGGTGATAGAAATATCTTGGATTAAAAAATCACACACTGAAATTTAAAGGGAAATTTCATATTACTTGAAAATTAAATTCAGGTATAAAATCCTTATTTCTAACTATTTCTAACCTTAACCCTCTCTTTTCACAATCTTGGGCATCTTGTCACAGGTTTTAGATTAGTGGAACCAAGGTTACTATTCACCCGTCCATTTTTTTGTTTTTATATGTCTATTGGGCCACCCTCATCGTTGCTAAACTATTATATTTTTAAAATTATGACTAACAAAGCTCAAATTAATTTTTAAGTAATTTTCAGGGTGTTACACGACCGTGCTAATGAAGCTCCAAGGTAGGATCCACCTACCCATCTTCCAGGTGCCGTGATATTTCCCTATATATGTATGCATGCTGGAGGCAAGCAGTAAACTGATTTTAGCACAAAACTTTTGAGCACTGAGGGTGGAAAAAAAAGAAAGATCAGAGAGTGAAAAAAATAGAGTAGAGTAGTAGTGTAAGTGAAAAGTGGTATAAAATAATAAGAGTAAAAAAGATGGCAGAAAATTATTTAAGACGGTATGATAATTTTGGACATATTGCAGCAAATCTTCATGTAGAGGTAAGTTTTTATTAATTTCATTATGTTTTTTATTTTTTAATATCATTTAATAATTGTTTAAATTAATTTAATGCATTGTAGATCTAGTTTAGTTGTATAAGTTAGTTTAGTGCCTTGTAAATCTAGTTTAGTTGTACAAGTTAGTTTTGTGCATTTAAAACTTATTTTAATGATGTTTTGAATTTAGTTTAATGATGTTTTAAATTTAGTTTAGTGCATTTGAAACTTATTTTAGTTGTATAATTTAATTAAACTAATAGCTATTGTAGTTAGATTACACTACAAACATGTTTAGTAAATATTATATTGTAATTAGATTTATGAATAGTGTAGGAAACAATATGTTTTAATTAGTTTAGTTAAATATGTTAGCTAAGTTAATAAATTGGAAAGTAAAATCTATTTATTGGAAGTTATAAAACATGTGTATTTTTAATTAGCTTAGTTAGTTGTATAATGTAAAACATGTTGTAGTTGTATAATGTAATTAGATTAGTAAATATTATAGTTAGATTATACGAAAAACATGTTTAATAAATAATATATTTTAATTAGGTTGATGATAATATTTAGAAAATAATATATTTTAATTATTTTAGTGAAATATTTTATTTAAGTAAATATACTGAAAAGTAAAACCTATTTATTGAAATTAATATTTTCTAGATTAGAAATTTTTTATTTTTAAGTAGATTAAGTAATTGTTTTAGGGAGATTAGTGCAACTTGAAGATATTTTAGTTCTAAAATTGTGTTAGATTAGTAAATATTATAGTTAGATTACACAATAAATATATATAGTAAATAATGTCATTTAATTAGAGTGATGAATAGGTTTAGGAAATAATATATTTTAATTAGTTTAGTATTTTAGTTAAGTAAATATACTGAAAAATCAAACCTACTTATTGAAAGTAAATTTTTTTAGATTAGAAATTTTATATATTTAATTAGATTAGTATATTATTTTGTATTTAGATTACACAATAAAATTTAAAAATAAATTTAGTAACATTTATATTTTATTTAGAATAGCAAGTTTTTTTTTAATTAGATTTGTTAGTTAGTTCTTTTGGTTAGATTAGTTCTCATATAATTAAATTGGTACAATTATAATGTAATATCCCGATTTTAAATAAAGAGGTTAGAAATTTTCAAATTAGGAAAGGTTACCACCAGTCGTTTTGGGTCTTAAATTTCGTAAGTCTATACATGCCCTTGGAGGGCTATGTATTAGAGCTATTTTCTTGGAACCAAAAGTCCCGTAATTATTCCCTATAGAAAAATGAGTTGAAGAGATTTTTAACGAAATTTATGAAACCCTCAAGTGCTTATTTTTAGCCTAAGTTTATAAAATCGTAAGATTTTGAATTGATCTAAAACCCAAAAATGAGATTTTGATTGGTTAGGATTTTGATTTTTCTAATATTTTATTTAAATCCAAATGGGGGGTATTTCCTATTTACATTTATGTTTTAAAGTTAATGGAGAGAAAACAAATGATAATAAGTGAGTGGTGGAATAGTAATTCCAATACATACCAGCATTGGAGCATCTGAAGCTTCTGGAGTCGCAGGCAATCATGTGGCCGGCGGTAACAGAGTGAATTCGATGTTTGGAGCCTGCCCAGGCGGAAAGAGAGGAGTAAGTAAAGTCGCCAAGTGGGACCGCCCAGGCGGTGAACGAACATAAAAACCCCATTTCGGGTCCAGTCATTCCAGACATACTAAACCCCCCTCCTAGAAATGCGAAATCTTCTCCTCCGCTCCATTTCTTCATCATTTTCACTCATAAAACTCCATTTTCTTCCAACTCTTTCAAGTTTAACTTAGAATCTTCAATCCTCCAACCTTAAAGGTATGTTATTTTGCTAGTTTTGCTTCATTTTCTTCAAGTTCTTTGGAGTTAGGGTGGTTCCCATGCTTCTCAAGGGAGAAAGCTTTCCACCTTGCTAAAAAGGGGTTCTTGTGGTTTAGAGGTTAACCTAGAGTTCTCCTTCCATGAGATATGGTCATTTCTTCTCCAGGAGTTCTATTGGTGTGATTCCTTCTCTTTAACCCTCAGGTGAGTGGGTTCGCATTTATAGCCTCTATGTTGTTCATTATACTTATTTTCATGAAAACTATGATCTACTACTTGGCTTTAGAGATTACTATACAAGGATTTGAGATTTATATTGGATTATGTAGTTTGAATGGCCAGTTTTAGAGCATGAAACATGTTTTACACAAAACTTATGGGACCTTGCTTGTTGGATTGATTCTATGTAGAATTGATGATATATGTGATTGTTAGAGGTTTTTAAGATTGTTTTATTGGATTCTAAAAGGTTTATGTTTATGCTATGGTTTTATACCTATTGTAACCAAGTTTAGAGAAAGAATTGGAAATATGGTTTAGACTTTGTAAGTTCATAATATGATATTGAGTTTCTAGTTTATGAAGAGCGTGACTGATTGAAATGTGTTTGGATATTGAATCAAAATGTTTTAGAGCATGAGTTTCCACGAGATTAAACGATACATACTCTGTGGAAGTTTGGAATCCCAATGTCCACAAAGGGTGATTCCTTGGGCATGGTTCCATAACAATTATGCTAAGGTTATTGTTAGAATGAATGGACTAAAGTTTAGAATATAATAAGTTTATTTTTAATAAGAAATGATATAGATATTCAACATAAAAGGATTTTAGAGCACAAATCTTTAGATGACTGTTGCCACATATTCTGGACTTGAAATCACGAGTATGGTTTTATAGTCCAGTTATGCTAAGGTAAAACTTTAGAGTTATAGAATTTCATAGCTCTAAGAGAATAAAATGGTTTTAAGAAGTTTCAGGTTAATTTCCAGTAGCTATAGAGAACGGCTGTGTGTTAATGGAGGAAAACCGTTAATCTTGGTACCAAGTATGGGGCCAAGTATTGAGAAGGGACCTATTTAGGTGCCCGTTATGGTCACACGGGGACGGCGATACGTAACACCCAGATGTGACTAAGATTTCAGAGATTAGTTGACACATGACGTAATATGTGTCCAGAAATTATCTTTCTCTAGAAGCTATATTAGAATGAGTTGATCTAATACAGGTACGAAAGTTAGTTAATGAAATGACTTTTGAATTGATAAAGTAGTCACTAGAAAGTATGAAAGAGTTCATGGTTTTAAGCTTATATGATTCAGAATGAAAATAAATTAAAGGAAGTGCTTTTATTGATTTCATGAAAGGATGGTTGAGAATCTATTTATATAGACATGTATTTGCATAAGATTTACAAGTACTTTTAATATTATTATGATTTGTTTTATTTATTGTCCATTTCTTTATTTTTAGGATAGAACCATTATTGCAAATTCTACTCAACCCCAACAAAGAGTTAGATGGTAAGCTTACAGGGATAAACATATATTCCAAGTTGTTTAGAGTGCTTATATGCAATCCAGACCGTGCATGATTTAAGTTTTGCATATATATGTTGTGTTAAATTGTATTATAAGATTTTGTTACTTATAGAGATTTGTATATAAATTCAAACTCCTAAAATAGGGTATGACTGAAATTTGGAAAATGATGACTATATGTTTTAAAGACAGATGATTTGTACGTAGAAAAGATTTTATGACTTAACCGGTTTAAATATTACGGTGCATATAGAAGAATCCAGGTCATGAGGCTTACGTGGGAACAAGATTCTCACGTACAAGGTCGGTCATGACATATAATATATTTAATATGAGTATTTTTTTATTGTGTACTTCAGCCTGCTCTTGTATTGCGTGGCAGACGAGACCCAGAAATTATGCTGGGGTCGCGACTCAACGCTAGCCTATGTGGTGCAGCATACTAAAACCCGAGAGCGTGGTCGCAGCCTGACTTGGGTCACGACCCACACCCAAAAAAAAAAAACAAATTTCAAAATTCAAAAATATATGTATATTTATGAGTTTCAAAATTCAAAATATAGAGATTTTAAACTCGGCCAAAAAAAAGAACTTAAAAAAAAAAAAAAACAAACTTCAAAAACAAAAGAAAAAGGCTTCAAGGTCTAAAACCCTTCCTCATTCTCCACACAACAGCCATGCCACCTCCCCTTCTCTCTTCTCCCTTTCAATTCGCCAGCCGCCGCCCCGCCTCACCGCGCACTTCGCGCGTGCCATCCCTTTCCACTTTGCGCTCCTCCTGGTGTTCGTCTGAGGCCGTTGCGCACCTTTCGCGTCGCGGCGTACCGCGAAACCCATCACCCGCCGGCGGCACCCTCCATCAATCCTCCGCTCGATGCGTCACCAGCGAGAAGTTTCCTCAATGATTTCGTGCACCCTTCCACTCAGCTGGCGTATCCGTTCCACTAGAGCCATGGCCAAGACCGAGCTTAACCACCTGGTTCACTTTATTTTTATTTTTATTTTTGTTTCATCTTTATTCTGTGTTCTGTTGTTATAAAAAAATTTCTTATTTTGAATGAGTTATTGTCCTGGTTGATGAGCATTGTGATGATACATTGGACATGAGAATATTTTTCTTTTGCGTCTTATTGATACTTGCTGGAGCAATTTCGTTGGAATCCTGTCGTTTGCTAAGTTCATACCATGGGTTTAGAGCTTACAATTGTTGGATTCTCCTCTCCTGATGCTCTATGCTATTGAAAATGCTGATTATGAAATCTTTAAGTCATGCTAGTTTGGTTCTTGCTTGTATTTCTTGATGCTTGTTGAATTTGGTGCAACTTAATTTCTATTAAATTTGTGAGAACCATTGTATTACTGAGTGTTGTGAGTGTGCTTAGGATCCTGCTTTTGGTTTGAAGTTTTGTGCCTATCTAATGGTAATTACTTCTTCGACATTTGATTTCAGGTTCTCCACTCCTTAAATCATGGTAAACAAGAAGCAGAAGGCTGACGTACATCTGGACTTAAAAGGAAACAACGGACCAGAAACGAAAGTCTCATGCTCTGCCCACTTTGACACCACTCACTTCCAACAGTGAAGCCGAGCTCGATCACGCCTCACTCGTCGTCCATTGTTCCTGAGAGGATTTCCTTTGGTTCGCGCAACCCATGGACATGGTTCAAACCATTGAGCACTATCATGTCTACCTTTTGTAACCAACCAGGATCAGGAGTTCTTAGCTTGGTGAGGGAATTTTATGCCAATCCGCCTTTCCTTGGAAGATGCCAAAGTCTTTGTCAGGCAGAAGTGGATCTCTTTTTGAGCCTATCAACTCCGTTCTATCTTAGGGCTTAGTGCACCTCCACCACATTGTGAATACAACCAATTGTTGCAAGGGGAAGTTAACATGGAGGCTGTCATAGCTCGTATTGTGGTCGAGAACCCATTCCATGGCGGAATCCAAAGGGTGAGTTCAAGAAATTCTCTCCTCGATATTTACTACCTCTGGCTCGAGGGTGGTTCCATTTCATCATCGCTCGTCTCTTGCCGACCTCCAATTCATCATTTGTCCACAAGGATAAGGCCATCCTCATCTATGCCATCATGGAGCGCAAGGCCATTGATGTTGCTGCAATGATTCACGCAGGAATGCTTCGCACTATTAAGTTCTGGCTCCCTTTTCTTTCCATCAATGATCCAAGACCTTTGCGCACGAGCTAATGTCAAGTGGCAAAACACAGAAGAGCTTATCCATCCGAAGGAGCCATGGCATGATTTTTATGACCGTGTTCACTTCCCGATCATCGCCTCGTTGCATCGCCGTCCTAGGACCACCGAGCGTCTAGCCACTATTGAGCGTAACTGAATGGCTTGCACCGTTTGATTCGGTTCCAGGATGATTATTATCATCAGAGTTTTAAATGGTTGGCAACACAGGCTGGGTTTGATGTCTCCACACTAGCATCTGCTATCCAGCTCCGAGGAGGACTAGTGATGCTTCCGATCTTTCACCGCACGACTCACCATAGCTACTTGCCCAGGGCGTCTTTCTTCTTGCCTTTTCTACCTTATTTTCTGTTTATTTTATGCTTTTTGGTCATTGTGCGGTGAGACACTGTTTTGTTCAAGTTTGGGGGTATTTAGTAGACTTATTAATACTTTTGTTAATGTTTTAGACTTTTAGTATTGGTTTTGTTAATGTTTTAGACTTCTAGTATTGGTTGATGTTATTCTCATGTTTATCGTTGCTGTTAGTAGTTATCCTTTCGTTTCTTTTGCTTTTTGGTTTTTCCCCATTTGGTTTTAGTAAAATAAAAAATAAAAAATTGTGTGGAATGAATACTTATTGGCAACTTAAGTTTTGGCATGCTAGTTGTTAAGATTGAATATCCAATGATTGCATGGATTATGGATTGACCTCACTTTTTGGGAATACACATGAGTTCTCTTTATGGTGTTTAACTTTGTGCTTCAATTGTGTATGAATGTAGTTCCCATTTGTATGTGTGTGAGACCTTGGAATTTGAGTAGATTGACATCTTTGAAGAAAGTGTATGAGTGGCATGTGTATTGATTTGTATTGTTGTAAGTGTTGTTGTAATCTCTTGAGGCGAAATCCTAAGCAATGCATGATTGAGAAAATGATTAGGGCATTCCTTGGACCGTTTGAGCCTTTGAAGCAAACCTTGATATGTGATTATCCATAGGTCCCCTTTGAAGCCTTGAATATGTTGGGCCTTTATTTTCTTCTTTTAACCACATTTTTCTTACCATTAACCCCTCTAAAAAAAAAGAAAAACCTTTTTCATTTACCCTTGTTGAGTGTATGACATGTAAAATTCTTTTGATTGGAGCCAATTGTTAGTTTTCTTGTGCATTTTGTGAGTTGAATCAATAGTGGAGAATTGTCAATCGAAAGCGAAAAAAAAAAGAGTTTTAAAAAAAAAGAGTTTTAAAAAAAAAGAATTGAAAAAAATAAAATAAAAATAAAAATAAAGTTATAAAAAAAAGAAGAAAAAAAAAGTGTGAATAATCAGTTGCATGGGTCCTTTGCATTGAATCTCACAAATTGCAACTTTTAATTTTGTCTTGGATTGGCTCAAATCTTAGGATTTTCAGGTTTATGCATTTCAACTTTTGATTTATATCTTTACCTTTCCTTCTTAACCATTCACCCTTGGCCTCACATTACAAGCTTTGAAAGACCCTTTTGATTCTTGATTGTGCATTTGTCTACATTAGTGGAGAGAGAGGTGAAAACAATCCTTTTGATGTAATAAAATATGCATGTGCTTTCTCAGACCTATCCAAGCTTGTCTTTCGAAATTAGGAAGAGATCTTGCATGCATGCTTGTTGGAAATTCATTTGTGCATGAAAGTTGCATATGAGTGTCAACATGGTCTTGGAAGTGCATGTGTGGTACTTTTCTGTGAGGTTGTGAAATAGTTCTTGAGGATATGTATGACGTTTTGACCCTGGCAACGCTTGAATTTGAGTTGCTTTCATTTTTGGATTGCTTGCTTCTGGTTGAAAGTCCCTAAGTGTTTTGCTTTGTTTTGGATTATTTTGCTCGAGGACTAGCAAAAACTTAAGTTTGGGGGTGTGATAACTCTAGTTTATGGAGTTATTTAGCTTCTAATTGGGATTGAAATCGCATGACTTGTCCTTCATTTTCCAAGTGAAACACTTAAAAATAGGAAGAATTGGCTCATATTTGTTTTAGAACTTTTGTTGAAAAATTCGATGTCATAAATCAAGATTATTGGATGAATTGCATAATTCAAATTAAATTTTCATTGAATGATTTTTTGCAGAGAAAATTGTAGAAGTTTAGAGCTTGAAGAGAATTCAAGTTGAAGCCAAGAGGAGGGAAGCAAAGCATGAAGAAAAAGCCATTAAATTGAAGTTTTTGCTATTGGGTCGCAACCTGGTTTTGCCTGGGTTGCAACCTCCTGGGCGCCTAAACATTAGATCAGTTTTGTGGTCAGGTCGCAACCTGACAATTTCGTCGGTCGCAACCCAACGCGGCCAACCCATTTTTAGTAAATAATTACCCAATAGACGGCATTAGGGGAGTTCTTTGCTGCCTTTTCAGGAGTTTTGAGAGAGGAACCCTAGGTTTTGGAAGGAGCCAACACTAGAGAAGGATTCATCTTGAAGATTGAAGACCAAGAGCTAGGAGAGGATTGAAGCCCCATTTGTTCATCTCTTCCTCTCTCTTACATCTTTAATATTCATTATGTCTCTTGAACTAGTTTGTGTTTTGTTCATTGTTATGGATAGCTAAATTTGTAACTAGGGGATCCTTTGAATCCCTCTATGGATCTTGGATGTTTGTAATGTTGTTTATTTGAATGTTGATGATTTTGGTTTTGGTTACCCATTTCTATTCTTAATGCTCTTATATGTTTGGCCACCATCTAAGTTGATTTGGGGGATTTTCTTGAACTAGACATAGGAATAGAGATATTGGACCTTGGTGTGGGTAATGCTTGTTCTTTTACACTTAATTGGCTTAGGTGTGAGGATTAGTCAATGGGATGGAAACATACCTATTGACCTTGCATAGTAGATGTTTGATGTTAGTTCTTAATGGGTTGATTTCACATTAACTCACAAGGACACTTAGTGTTTTAGGTGAAAGAGACACGGTTAATCGACCTAGACATAGGCTTTTAACTATAATTGACATGCTAACAAAACCAATTCCTCAATGTTCAATTAAGTAATTTACATATCCAAGTGAAGTAGAGGGTGAAAAAGGTCCCCTAGGCCTTTTAACCTTGGTTGTTTCTCAACTTTAATTTGTGTTAGTGTTTTTAGTTACTTGCTCTTTAGAATTTCTTCGTAACTTCATTAACTCATTTTGCTTAGGCTGAACACGGTAGTTTAATACTCGATAGCATATTTATACCCAATCCTGTGGAAACGATACTCTTAACTCACATTATACTACTTGAACGACCCGTGCACTTGCGGTATTTTACCCGCTCTTGTAGGCGGCCATCACCTGCTCTTGTATTGCGTGAGACGAGACCACATGAAAAGGGTAGATCTCCGTATGAGGCCATACTTAGGCCGGTTTTTGACATGCTACACAAATTAAATTCTTTGAGTATGATAATGCTCTGCTATCTATATTTGTGGAGCGATGGCGTTCCGAAACTCACACCTTCCACTTGCCCTATGGAGAGTGCACCATAACACTCCAGGATGTTGCATATCAATTGGGGCTACGAGTGGATAGGCTTCCTAAAGCGGATGCACAGGAGCATGGGACAGGTTCTCTGGGTAGAATCTTTGGGAAATGTATCACGAATTGCTTGGGTTGTACCACCTTAGAATGAGCGCAAAGAAATGGAGTACTGACATTGGCGTGGCTGAAGACATCTTTTATCGCAATTACGGATTTTTATTTGGAAACTGTTGGCCTTCATGCAACTGTTCACTCCATGTAATCCCATTGGATCACTATCATCCAACTGGTTCACTTGCATTGCTTCAAAATTTAAACTTGAATAGTGACCAACTCATTGACTTTCAGAGCGTGTTTGAGTTTGGGTTGTTGACGATTGGCCTTAGTAGGAGGCACTACTTCTCGTATCTCTCATCTTCGAACAACTCTGAAAATTTAAAGTATATTTGATAATTCATACAAAGTTTTGAGATATTAATTTTTTAAGGTGTATGAGATATTAATATATTTAAATAAAATGACAAAACAACATTAGATAATTTATTTTTTAACTCAATTTTATTTTTGTTCATATTTATAGAATATTAAAATAAAAAGGACAAAAATATTATTATGGTTGAAAAATTTATCTGAAGTAAAAGTTAAAAACTTAATCCAATTTAAAGACTATTATTAAGATTAAGAGAATTAACTTATTATATAATTTAATTTTTATATTTATGTCATAAGAAAATTAAATAAACAATATTTTCATAAAATAAATTATTACATAAGTAAAATATTTCAAGAAAGTATTATTAATAAAAAAATATGTGTAGATTAAAAATAATATAATTGATCAAGTAGTTTATAAAGGAGGAACATAAGTATTTTTGGACAATTAAACAAAACATCATTAGCCAAAATTAAATAGTCACTCCCACAATTAAATAATATAAAAAATAAGATATGATAGCATATTTAAATTTATTGGACCAAACCTACAATTCAAATTATATACTAAATATAAAATATTACACATATTAAAGTGTAATAAAAGAAGTTTGAGTTATTACCTTCATTTGGTTCCTTCCAAATTTCCTCATTAGAAATATCATCATAACTCAATTTGTCCAATTTGGGCCAAATCACTCAACATTCATTTCAAAGCTTTGGCCAACTGCAAGTCATTCTCATTTAAGGCATAAAATTTTCATTCTCTGGATTTGACATTGCTAATGTTGGAGAACATGGGCTAATGATCCTTCAACAAATACAGGTAGAAGATCCCCAGAGCTTAAGTTAGTCTCCAAGCTACGAATACCTCCATGACACTAAGATTGGAAATTGAGCATGACAATCGAATATCATCAGATGTCATCATCAATTTGAATTAAGTAACTTGTGAAGCGTCACGCCTTGCCTACCAACAATGGAAGCCGATACAACATCTGTATTATTTGCTTGTTTCGCATGTAACTTGTGAAGGATTTTCTCATGAAGCTCAGAAATAGTCATGGGCGAACAAATACGCAAGGTATTGGATTTGGACAATAGAACTTTACCCCATCTTGTGTATTTTATACTATTTCACAATTATAGTGCACAAGAATATAATCTCTTGCCATTTTCCCTTAAAAAACCTCACAAAACTTGAGTTAATCTCACACAATTTCGTTTTCTGGCAAAGAGAAACTAAAATGTGGAGTTTATATAGACACGGAGAAGGGAGTCGGAAATTGGTGAGGAATACAAGAAATCAGTCAGCTATAGAGTAATTTCTTACATTTTATATCTCAGAAATCGATTAATAGTTGACCGATTTGAGACATAAAAATGCACAAAAATCAACCAACAGCTAACTGATTTCTTGGGAAAAAAAACAGAAATTAATGAATAGGTGACCGCTCCTTTGTGCTCTGGGAGTTTAAAATCACTTTAATTAACCATTTATCTAATATAAAAAAAAAAATATACATCCATGCATAAAGTTTAAAATGTGCGAGTTTCATGTATAGTGTTTTTTTTTTTTTATTGGGTAACAAAGCCCCCTCAGCTGAGCTCACTTATGCTTACTGGACTATAGGTGACGAGAACCGCACGTGTTGCTCAACTGACAATGGTAAAATGAGAAATTGAATTAGCTTTTTTTTTTTTTTTTTTTTGGGGTCTTCAGAAACTGAATAGCAGAATAATCATCAAGCATAAACTAATAAATCAATTGAGGAATGGCGGGCCCGTCAAATTTTCAATCTTTCTTCCTTTTGTCTTTTTAATAAAAGAAAACAGAAGCAAAAGAATAACCGAATTTCTTAGTCATGTTTACTATTTCAATGCAAGTATGTCATAAATTGATCTTTTATAAAAGGTTAAATAATATTAGGGGAAAGGTTGGTATGTTGAGCTGGCTAGATGCTGGCAACTATATATATATATATATATATATATATATATATATATATAGAGGAGGGCCTGCAAACTGTACACAACCTACCAACTTGGTATATAGCCCCACAGGGCCACAAAACATATGCCACTGGCACATGCCTTTCCATTCACTACCCTGCTGCCTCTTTAGTCTACATCCTAATCCCTCAACAAATCAGTCAATTTGCTTGAGGGATCAAAGTGCTTTCAAATTTCGTTCCACCATTACGCGTAGGCGTAATAGTAGAAGCCATGTGATATATAAATAGCTTCCTACAAGCAAGGAATGATAACACGGTAAGGAGCGGTGGTGGGGTTCAGTCAAAAATTGTTACGACTCGTAGCTTCTGGCTATAAACTATTATTGCCACCGCACCGAAAAAATATTTGTCGCAATCGTTCAGGATAAAGTAGAATTGTAGAAGTGACAGACATCTAGTAACTGTGGTGATTCATGATCGTCCTAAAGAGTTGGTTCAATAGGGGATGGTTTGGTTTGGTTCCGGGGTTCACACTAGACAACAAATGTTTGTCCAGCTAGCAACAAAAAAGAAAAATAATAATAATAATAATAAACATACAGCCCCCTCAATGAAGCCGTATCACATCCTATGAAACCAACCTTGCAAATGCAAATTTACCAACGTTGGTGTCCCTATTATTTTTATTTTCAAATTATAATGTATTTCAGTTGTTCAGGGGAAAAGGGCTTGTCACATTGTCACAAAGCAGTTCAAATAAAAGTACTACATACTTGGATTTCAATCTTCTTTCTGATAGAGTAAATGGACTAACACTCAACAAACTTTAAAGCCAACTATTTATCATGCTTCACTTTATGTACTAGTTATTTCCAGCTCATGGTCGAAAAGTGCTAAGCATAGCCAACTACAAACCGCTATGGCAAAAATTAAAAGCAAGAGCAGAGGACCACCTTGAATAACTATCATCACGAAGCATTCATGACACTTGGGGCGTCTCAACCCCAGGAAATCAAATCCTACTTTTTTACCATTATGAAAATTGACAAGGAAAAAAAAATTTTATTCACTTTGTATTCCCACATAATACCAAGCGGTGGTGGAGGATTTCGAAACAGGACAAGGGGAATAATGCTGATCCTGACTTTCGCTCTAAATTTATAAAAAAATAAATAAATAAAATTCCACATTGGGGGTTTTGAAGTTTGAATCACAAATTTTGTTACAAAAGAATTGATCCGGCTAGAAAAAGAATCCACATAAAATTACAAAATGAATAAAAGAAATAAGGGTGAACTTACACATTGAATGGAAAAGCCTAACCGGGCATCTATAACGTAGTACCCGTTTTTTTCCAAATCAAAATCTTCTTCTGTCCACAACAGGCACATTATTGGGTGGAATTCCTGGAGGGAGGAGCATGAGCAAAGAGCAAGAAAAGGAAGCACTCTGGGTCCTCTCACACTGCCCCCATCTCCATAAGTGTCTTCATTGATTCATAGGAGCCTCGTTGTCCACCCCTGTTTTCCCGTGTATAATATTCATGCATGTATCTCTCCTCTACATAGTAACGAATCATGTCACGTTTTGTCTCTCAGTCCACCTGTTCACCAATCAAGTCTAGACCAACCAAAAGGAATGATATGCCCTGGAATAACAAGAAGTAGAAGTGGATTCCCTGTGCAGATAGGAGACTCCTTGTTGCTGCTGTTAGAAGGAGAAATGCCAAAGCCAGCTCCTTCATATATATTCTATTATGCTTCTTCTTCTTCTTAGCAGCCTTTTGCTCCTGCCTTTGGATTTCCTCTTTCATTTCCTCGAGGTCAGGTGCTGAGGATCCTCTTTGATGCTTTGGTCCTTTCTCAACCAATGAAACCAGATCACCCTCGGAGGAACGGCCCGATTTCTTAGTGACCACCCACTCATATGCACTACCAAGCTGGAATAGGCCAGAGATCATGGCATTGAATTTTGTAACTGACATGGTGTTCTCAAATAGGAGATAGGGAACAATAAAGGGGAAGGCTTTTGGAGCTGGAAGAATGTTGAGAAATGACATGGTAGCAGGGATGTAGCAAACAACCCAAGCAGGAAGCTCGGCTTCTGGTACGAACATTGTCATGGGCAGAATTATACAGAACAATGTAAATGAATAGAAGGGTAATATAAGCTTCCTAAGAAGAAAGAAGAGGAATATCATATTGAATTTCTTCCATACGCTTATCTGCCAAAAACAAGATTGACAACAATACACCATAAGCACCACCATAAAACAAATAATGAAGTCACTGCATTGCAATAAAAGAAAAATCAGGTTCTTAAGATAGAAATATGTACCTTGGCCCGTATGATGTCAGGCAAACAAAGGCGGAACAATTGCATTGGCCCAGAATGCCATCTGTGCTGCTGTTTCCTATAAGCTTCATAAGATTCTGGTAGCTCACACTGGCACTGGAGTTATTAACAACTTGTAATTAGTCCCAAGAATGGATAAGCAAAGACAAAAGGTAACAATTCATTTAAGAATGAGTGACAAACAAACCTCAACGTCATTGAGGAAATGAATTTCCAGCCATGGAGATGAGCTCGAACAGCAATATCCATATCCTCAACAGTTGTCCTCTCCAACCAACCACCAGCATCCTCCAAGGCCTTTATTCTCCACACTCCAGCCGTTCCATTGAACCCAAAGAAATCGATGAAAACCCCATTGACTTGCTGTTCAACCTCAAAATGGAACGACAAGTTGATGTTCTGCAACCTCGTTAGCAAGTTCTCGTCCTTATTCACAAATGACCATCTTGCTTGAACAAGCCCTAATTCGTCATTATCCTGCAGCATCAACAGAGTGGGTCAAATTTACTTTTTAAAACAAACGCATCTGCCATGATTCTTCAAGCAACAGGACAACATAATATTCATCATCATTCATTAATGATAAAAGATAAGAAAAGTAGCCCTAGTTTTCTAGCGAGCTAGATAGTGGGCATTGAATGATGGAATTAAAGTACCTTAAAATGAGGAACAGTTTTCTTAAGGAAATCTGGGGTTGGCTGAAAGTCGGCATCAAAAATTGCAACGAACTCGTAGTCTTTCACGTAGCTACAATTCATGGCAGATTTCAGATTCCCAGCCTTATACCCGTCCCTAATCACACGATGCCGGTACAAAATGTTGGCACCCTCTCGCTGCCATTTTTGTACCTCCTCCTTAATCAACAACTGCGTTGTTGGGTCATCCGAATCATCAAGCACCTGAATTAACAACTTGGACTTTGGCCAATCCAAACTACACACGGCAGCAATCGACTGCTGATAAACCTGCAACAAAAAGTTACCAAAAAAAAAATACATAAATTCAGATTAACATTTAACAGTAACAAAAAAAGGGACACACAGACAAGTGTTCAAACACAACACACACACACACAAGGGACGAGGATTAATTATAGTAATTGGCGCTACCTCTTTCTCATTGCACATTGGGATCTGCACCAGCACCATGGGGAAGTAACCCTTCTCCCCAGATTCAAGATCTACAGCCTCATCTTTGGGGACAGGCTTGATCCTCTTAAACCGGATCCAAAAACAACCTAAACAAAGGACAAGCCTATCCAAACTCTGGATGAGGAAGAGCACGATGCACGCATTGGCAAGGAACTGAAGAGGGGGAGCAAGGTACTCCACCCGAATCAAAACCCACCGCGAGTAAATCCAATCGAAGAAATCCTTCACCCCAAAAGAAGGTGCCCAAATCAAATACTCCAACTGAAGATGCGGTGCACCGAAATGCCACCCTTTGAAGTACGCAGCGACCTCAAAACACAATAGAAGAACAGAGAGCCAAAGAAAAACTTTTATGCAGGAATAGAACCTGGTCTTCACTGTTTGGTTCTCCTTCTCCCTTCCGCCGCCGGCGATGTCGTTGTCGGCGTCGGCGTCGGTTCTGCCGGAGGCCACGCGGCGCCTCACGGCGGACGCAAGGCCGTACAATGCGGGGGCGAGGGAGGCCAAGCAACCTGCGGCTCTGTGAGCTTTGAGGAGGAGAACCCACGTGAGTTGCTTTGCGTTCTTGCCTCTTGCTTTTTCTCTTGCGCGACCAGAAGGGTCTCCAATGAGCAAGTCTTCCTCTGAGGGAGACTCCAGCTCCACCATGGACCAATTTGGGTTCTCCATCTTCACCACCACCGGGGTTCCACGGTGGCTCTCTTTTGAACCCCAGCTGAACAAAGGTGCCATTCTTTTTGGGGTCTGATCTCACAAACCCACACCTCACGAAACAAAACAAAAAAATAAATAAATAACAAGGAAGCTGGTATGTCTCACGACCCTGTTGATGGAGAAATAAAAAAGAATAAAGGGAGGAAGAGGAGAAAAGAGAAGGACTAGAAGTTCGATCTCATTGTCAGAAAGGAAAAGGGATAGGTGAAATGATAACGGTGAGAGACGCGTGGAGGGTGAAAGCGGAGCAAAGCGTCGCTAGTCCATTGTGACATTGGGAGAGAGCTTATACGTGAACTGTTTTTGGGAGAGAGAAGAGAAGACATGAGAGCTATACAGAGAGAAGAAGAACAACAGCACTATGAATGAGAGAGAAAGAGAGAGCCTATTGGATGAGTCCAGAACAGCCACCCATCCAACCCTACAGCTTCCAACAAACGGGGTTTCAAAACCTAATAAGGAGGTAGTGACTGAGAGGGAACAAAGAAATATAAGAATTGAGAGAGAGAGAGAGAGATTAATATATTATTATTGATTGAATGGAAAGTGGAAATAGAAAAGGGATACAGCTCAACACGTCTTTGATTTTATTTTCGATCCTGGGATTTGTTTTTTCCCTTTCTAAAAAAAAAAGAAGGTCCAACGGGAATTCCACAGAATATTACCCAGAAAGCACCTTCTTCCTGGTGTTCTCTATTACCATAACAAAAAAAACTGTGATTATCACAATCACATCCTACCAATTCAAATATGGAACAAGAGCAATCATTAAGGCGACGAGTGATGAAATTGGACAAAATCACGACGTACCACGCAAGTTTTCCGACAAAATACCTTATTTTCCCCAACTCCTTTCAACTTTCAATAGACATATTCACCCTCATAGCAACCACACTAATTGAAACTTTTCTTTTCCATTTATCCCAAAACCAGAATCCCTTTTCTTTTTTTTTTTTTTTACCGTGGTGGGCCGAAATTGAAAGGTTCGATGATACTTCGATCCCTCGTGCTTTTGAGTGGGTCTCCACCTTCGCGCGTGAAACAAAACAAAAAACAATTTTCTGACACGGCGGGATCAATCATTAATTTTACTCCGGGTAAAACCCGAAAACTGTAAAAAGGTGGGTTAATCAAAGCCGGAAAGCACAGGTGGAGAAACTTCAGAGCAAGTTCGACGCGCTCTCTATTTATTAAGTGATAATTTTATATTATAAGCAGCCAAGCGCAAACCGATGCGTCAAAACGCCAAAAATCGTCTTTGGTCTTAATTTTTAATTAGCACAATTTAATGAATTTTTTTTTGTTCCATTAATTTAATGGATTTAATTTGATATTCCTTTTCAAAATATTTTTATTTCATTATTTATATATTTTTCTTGGTGGTGGTGGAGGATGTGAAAAATGAATACACAGCCAGCCGTCCCAATTTGTGGAGCTGACCAGGTCCTTAGTCTTCCCTCAGTAAAGGTTGTAACGCTAATTCCAAGCACTGAATCAGCTTATTTTCGTTATGTTAATAAAAAAAAAAAAGCTTTTTTTCGTTATATGGAAGTTCACACGCGCAGACACGCTATATCAGAGAGCGTGACGAAAACACTTCTCATTTGCCATGTTAGACATATATCAACTATACGCTAAATCGACTGCGTGCCTACGAAGAAGTTGGATTATATAAATTTTAGAGCTTTATTAACAAGTGTTGTAAGATATTAAAAGTAATTATCACAAAAATCCTAAATTTTAACCTTTCAAAAATAACCAAGTCCCGGTGAACGGTCTCCAATTTGCAAAAATCTAATTCGGATTTCTTTCTTGGTCTTTTGGTAAAAATGGGATCAAGCTATCAATTCTTTCTCATATATATCCAACACCTGTAGTATTAGCCTTAATTTGGCTAGTTTATCCACGCACGCTGAATAGGGTATAAATATTCATCGTTAAGATCCTCACCAGACGGCCTATTACCACCATGGTACCATGTGAATTAGATTTTGCAGCACGTGAATTAACATAATTCTCTTAAATTTAATTATTTTAAAAACAATCCTTCTATTGAGCCTACTGTCCAATAATTATAATTGTTTTCTATATCCTTTGAATGGAAGGTCCATATCTGAATCTCACCATTCTTCCTCAATCCCCTAAGAAGAATTCCAAGCTTAATGCCTTTATTAAAAAAAAAAATCCTACTAAGGAGACCTATCAATCAACGTAAGGTTTCAAAGTTCTCACAATATTGCATCACGTATTTTTTTAAGATCGATCGATATGAGTGTAGCCATCGTTTTTTATGTGTTCCCTGCATTTGAAACGAATTTTTCATTTTTTTTTTTTCACTTTCATTAATTC
Source organism: Dalbergia oliveri (assembly GCA_030441495.1). Lineage (NCBI taxonomy): Eukaryota > Viridiplantae > Streptophyta > Magnoliopsida > Fabales > Fabaceae > Dalbergia > Dalbergia oliveri. Next base: position 5,084,698 of record JAMLFY010000003.1, read on the forward strand.
ATGTTTCTCTATTTTCTTTTCCTTATGCTTCTTCGGATATATATAACTTTAATCGGTGATTCCTTTGAAGCTTTATACGATGTGTAGTATTTGTGATTGTATATATCATGTCTCAATTCTCACAGATGCAAAGAATAGTTAGTTCTTTCGCTAGGTGCCAGCTGTGAAGCGGATGATACAGGCTACAGCTCGCATTTTATGTATGCTACACTCCACATATATGACTAAATCATTTGAAAATGATAAGGTTTCATTTGTTTATAAGTATTAGAGAAACACCACGTATTAGCAAATTGTAATTGCTCCTTTACCAGTTTGTGTCAAATGTGGTCTTGGGGAGAAAGATCTTTTGCATTCCTTCGTGATTGTTGTCACTTCCAGCTTCTTTGGTTTGAATTGGGTTTTGGCAGAGTCGCAATTCTTCACCGTTCCTTTGATTGATTGGGTAAATACGCATTTGTGATTTTCCTTTAATCTATCCTTTGCAGAGTGTTATAGTGGGTTTGGTGTTGGCTTAATAAATAAATTTTTGAGTCATCGTTATGGAGGATAGATAAGGTGTTAGTCTTGTTACTTGCCAACATCCATTCCATCCGCATACACTTGTCTTCTAATAACGTCGTCCTATAGTTTTGCGTGTGGTACTCTGGGCTTGACCGTAGAAGGGGAAAGTTAAATTGAACACTGATGGTACGTTTCGGGTTGCTAATACGGAGCGTGCGGGATTGACGGGGTCATGAGAGACTCAAATAGGACGTGATTGAGGGATTTTTTGGGTTTTTTGGGATCATTCTGTTTTATTTGCTAAGCTTATGGCGATCAGAGTTGGCATTGTCAAAGTGTGGGAAAAAGGTTATCGTTTAGTGTGGTATGAAAGTGACTCACTTCATGCCATCATTTTACTTACATCAACTCTTGGAAACACAGATACCTTGTGTTGCTATTCTTACTGAAGTATCTCACCTTTTGAAAAGGGTTGGGTACGACTGCTCATGGGTATACGAAATAAATTTTTGTTCTGATGGAATGGCTAAATTGGTAGTACTATTGATAATATTATTAGGATTGGCAAGCTCTCCCTTCCACCTTATTGCCTCACTTTTGTGAGTATATATTAGGGAGTGGGTATGTGCATGGTAGCGTCCGCTTTTTGTTTTCATTTGTAACAAAAAAAAAAAATTTGTAACGTTCATGATTCAATCATATCTTAAAAGAGTTTAATTTTTATGCATGTAAAAAAATTTTACACGTCATCTAATTATATATTACCATATTAGTAAAGTGATTAAATATTACACTCACTACTTGAAAAATCATGCAAATAATGGGATTTGATTGAATAATAGTGTGAAAACTATCAATACATAAAAATTAAACTCTATCTTGAAATGTGTTTATAAGTAATAGAGAAACACCATATATTAACAAATTTAACACCATATTCAATTCTTAAAATGTGTTGAAATTCATTAGTTTAAAGTTGTATATGATTCAAGTTCATAACTTTAAAATAGTTATTTTTTTTTACGACGAATAGCAATATATTATTAGTGTTGAATTAGCTATATTCTTAATAAAGTAGATATTATTATGATTATGATTTTGGTATAACTACTTTCAAAAGTTAATTTATTTTAATGATTCGATAATTATTTTTTGATAAACTTCATGATTCGATAATACATACTTAAAGAGTAATAGAGTTTAATTTTGATGCATTGTATTGATAGTGTAAAAAACCTCTATCATTTAATTAAATATCTCCTTACATATATTTTTCAAATAGTGGAATGGAAAGTAATTATATTTTTCTGAGTCATTACATAATTAGATGGGTGTGTAAATTTTTACACTGTTAGTACATTGCTATTAAATCCATAGTAATATATCAAAATTAAATCTATTTTTTTCTAACGATGATAAATTAAAGAATTGAATTGTCATACTAATAGTGTAAAAATATTTTACATAATTATCTAATTATGTATTGTTATATAAGTTGTGATAGTTAATTTTTATACTTATTATTTAAAAATTTATATAAATAAAATATTTTAATTGAATGATAATACAAAATAGTTTTATGCTTTGCCCAAATTAAACTCTAAATTAAATAGAAAAATAAAAAAGTGGATAAAACGCGAGTTGAATAAATACACGCGACGCAAACGCGTCTAGCGGGGATTAAGCCTAGAGAATAACTAGCGGAGTTAAGGGATATTTTACGGAAGTTCTAAATTCGCCTCGATCCATATAGCGGCACCGACAAATTTGGTGAAAAGAAGAGGAAATTGGAGTGAGGCTAATTTTGGGAATTCAGTGGGCAAAGAATGAGGAGTGTGAATGAGATGGTATTGACAACGAGGGTGTGAAATGTGAATGTCTGCTGTGCGCTGATTCGATAATGGAAAGCACGGAAGTGCATGCGGATCACACCTATTCGTTTTTAAGGATTATTTGGGAGGGTTTCACACTTCTACTCCCGTGAGAAGGTTAATAAAGTGTATAGTTGAGAGAATAATTATCTTTAAATTATTTAATGAGATTTATATATAATAAATATATATATATGATAGAAATTATTAATTTAAAAGTAAGTAATCCCTCATTTATATATTTTATTAATTTTTTTATTTTAAAAGAGCTAAATCCTATTTAAAAGTTCTAAATCAGTGCTAGTGCTATTTAAGCCCAATTTATTGAAACTCTAGGTGTATGCCATCATTTTAGTTTCTAAAATCAAATATTATCAACTTGGATTTTGAAAATGCAACAAGTGATTCAAGCTAATCATTAGGGTAATGTACGTGACGACTCACTTGAATCATTAGAAGTACTAGTTTCAATCACATTTTGTGATTTTATAAACCAAACTAATAATAATTTCATAATTTTAGGGATTAAATAAATTATGCATACAATTTTAAGAATGAAATTGAACTTCTACTCATTTTAAAGATGCTTGATAAATAAATGCCCTTTTGTTTATTGATAATTGTTTTTAAATTTGTTAAGAGATTAATTTTGATACAATGATAATATAAAATAATTTTAAATTGTCATCCGATTACATGTTTATAAGATTTTTAGTAAATAAGGATAAGTCAAATATTTTTACTAATGTGTTCAGTATATAATTAGATGTATGTGTAAAAAATTTTAACATTGAAAGTGTATATAAATTAAACTCATTCTTTAATTAGAATTATAAAAAAAAGAGTGTTATTATATAGGTTTAATTCTAAGGAAAAGATATGTTTGCATAAATCATGCAAAGTAATTCACATTTTAGATCATTAAAAAACAATTATAGCAAGACTAAGGTGTTATTCAATAAATTGCAAGTGAATTTACTTGAAGAGTTTAAGTATAAATATGTGCAACTATTGCTGCTTTTTGTAACCATATTAACATATAGTCATGAAAACTAATTGCTAATAATGTATTCCTATAAGGAATTTCCTAATATCAGAAAACTAGTAGTGTTCCCGTGAAAGTGACTGAGGCCCACGATGCCATTTTTTAAAAAAATAAATTTCCAATTCCACCCGTCCTTTCTACAGCCCATTTTCTTTTGGGTCATATTTGTAGTCTATCTTATTAAAACCTACGGCGACAACATCTAATCAGCAACGGTAATAATTAATATCCAATAAGCTTAAGAACTAAAAACTGATTTACTTAATAGAGTCGAATGCAACCGGTAGTGACGTTGAGCCAATTGGCTAAATCGGGTGTCATTTTCCTAAGGGAAAAAGCGTTTACCCTTTTAACTTTTGGTCGTATAATTAGATCCAGTTTTCAAATATTGCAAAAACCTAACTTACAAGATAGTGCAAAGAATACCTTCTTTTAGCTGACGTTAAAAGCATTGTTAAGTGGACATGTGCTTTCATGTGCGTCAGCTGGACAAAATTACCCCTTCTCTAACTCTAATTGCCATTGTCCAAAACTCTCAAATGGCTCCTCTGTGAAACAAACAAACGCACACAGACAAACACACACATTTCCATCTTCAAACCTTCAATCCCCAACGAACCCTAGATCTGAAACCAACAAACGCACACACATTGAACTCCTTCTCTAACACACACACATTAATTTGAAACCAATGAACCCTAGATCCCCATCTTCAAAGCCCAAATATATCTTTCCTTAATCTGAACCAATGCACCCTAGATCCCCGTCTTCAAAGGTCGAGTTTCACAACCCAAAAGTCTCACTCGCGATTGAAGAAGGGTTGCTCGACTGAAGAAGTGACTACAACTGAAAAAGAAGGCCGCACGCTGAAGAATTGAAGGCGATTGAAGAAGGGCCGTGTGGCTGAAGAACTAACCGCAACTAAAGAAGGGTTGATCGAAGCATACCAAGTATGAAACTAAAGCATCCCTTTTTGTGCGAAACTAAACCTTTCAAAAGTGAGGTTTCTTTTGTTAACCAAGTTTTCAAAATGTCCCTTTTATACGAAAATGAAGGAGGATGTAGGCTCTTGAAATTATGTCTTTTTGTTGCTAATTTTTATTGGTATAGCATGTAGAGTCAAGTGGTGGGGTTGGCTTTTATAGTGGTCACATGTGAATGCATTGTTTAATAAGATACCATTTTTAGTGGGTTGTGTGTGCACAATTTTGGTTTCTGTGTTTGTCTGACATATGAGGACATCATTTTAGAAATTGCACAATGGTCCTTGCACTTTGTTTAAATTATACGATATCCCCTAATTTTGGTTAATTATGGTGTCTTATTTGCAATTTCTAATTCTTTGTAGATATGTCAATTGTCACATGCATTCTATACTATGGAGGTGTGTTTGCACTGCACCTCAAATGAATTATGATGGTGATGTTCGTCAGGAGTTGAGAAAATTTGATATTGACTATTCATCAACTAACCATCTATGCTCTCATATGAAGAGTTTTGGGTTTAGTGAACCATTGAAGTTTCAATATAAGTTTAGGGAGGAAACATTTGAGTGCTTAAAGTACTTAGTAGATGATAAAGATGTGTTGAGCATTATTAAATCATTGGAGCATAAGAAGGATCATGAACTAGAAATAGATGCCTTACATCCACCAATTGAGGATGCTAAAGTGGGGCTGAATAGGTCTACGGTATTGGTGGCTGAAGCTGAAGTAAGGACTGATGATTTAAGGGCTATTGTAGTCATGGATGATGCAGACGACTATTGCATTGGCTAAAGTAGTGCCTGATAAAGAAGCTAAATGGGGGCTACTATAGGGGCTAAAGGAGGAGGAAAAATAGGAAGAAGTACTAGGAAAGGAAAAGGAAAAGAAAAAAAGGGAAAAGGAAAAGAAAAAGAAGGGAAATAGTAAAGGAAAATGAAAGATGGCTGAAGATGTTGAGGAAAGATTAGAAGGGTGTGACTTTGTTGGGATTAACGATAAGGAGCTCGACTTGCTTTTTGAAGATAATGGAATGCTAGATGTTACCATTGAAGTTGGGTCCAATCGACAAAGTGGTGAAGGGCACTTATGCTGGACAATATAGTAATAACAATAACGGTGTTGTTGATTTTGGAGCAACTGGGATGGTGATTGTGTGTTTGACTATGAGGATAGTGACGATCTACTCACACCTAATGCTTCTAATGAGAAGGGTATGTATTCAAAAATACATTGTTTGTCAAAAGTTTAATTTAGTTATCTTAAATTTGTCTTCTCTATTAATACTTTCATATTTGTTTGGTCCTAATTTGTTTTAGTAGGGGAGGAAAAACAAGACAAATATCCAGAGTTTCATGAATCTTCTGACATGAAGAAAAAGATTGAGTTGAAGGTTGGAATGAAGTTTGCTGACTTCAAAGTATTTAGAGAGGTTTTGAAGCAATATTGTATTGAAAATGGGATTGACTTCGCATACATTAGGAATGAACGTCCAAAAATCACAATCCATTACAAGAACAATTGTGGTTGGAGGATGCATGCTAGCCATTGCTCACAAGAAAATTGCTTCCAAATCAAGAGTTAGAAAAATGAATAACACAAAGATTGTGGGTGGCCTAATCATAACACTAAGGCAAGTGCAAGGTGGCGTCTACCAAATACCAAGACCAATTAGGGACAACAACGGCAAGTGGATAACTGAAGCCTTTATGAACAAAGTTGCAAAAGAGCACAAAATATTTGTGTCAAAATTTAAGGTATGTAGAGCTAACAAGATGGCTATAGAAGAGCTTCAAGGAAGTAATGAGCTCAATATGGAATGCTATGGGACTATTGTGCTACAATAGGACTATATAATCTCAGGTCAACCATGAAGCTGAAAGTTAACGACCACAAATTTCTAAGGTTGTATGCATGCTTGGATGCTAACAAGAAAGGGTTGAAGTTTTGTAGACCTATGATATACTTGGATGGTTACTTTTTGAAGGCAGGCTTTGGGGGTCAACTACTAGTGGCCATAGCAAGAGATGGCAATGACAATATATCTCCTGTTGCTTATGTTGCAATTGAGGCAGAGATAGAGATAGTTGGCAATAGTTTATTGAATTGTTGCTTGAAGACATTGGTTCCATTGCAAGCATGGATGGGTCTTCATGTCTGATAAGCAAAAGGTATATGATTCCTTATTCCCTTGTATGTATTGTACAATTTAGGGGCTTGTTGCGAATTATTGCTTGTTTAATGCAGGGTTTGATGGAAGTACTTGAGGGATAGGAGCCAAACATAGGTTCTGTGTTCGACACTTATATGCAAACTTCAAGCTTACGTTTAAAAGGAAATCTTTGAAGGACTTACTTTGGAATTGTGCCAGGGCAATAACAAGGGTTGAATTAGATTCCATCTAGGAGAGATAAGGAGAATAGATGAAGGAGCAGCAAATTGGTTAGAAGAGATAGATCTTTCTACATGGTCAAGACATAAGTTCTCACCTCATGCTAAATGTGGGGCCTTGCAAAATAATATTCAGAGTCATTTAACTCTGAAATATTGCATGATAGAGATAAACCAATCATCGCTATGATAGAGACCATTAGGAGAATGCTTATGAAGAGATTTGCAGCGAAAAAAAGGGAATGCTCAAGTATAATGAGGTTATTTGTCCAAGAATTCAAGCCAAGCTAGAAAAGTCAAAAGGAGATGTTGTACGTTTGTTTGTTTCAGAGGAGCCATTTGAGAGTTTTGGAGAATGGTAATTAGAGTTGGAGAATGGGTAATTTTGTAAAGCTGAAACGCACGTGAGAAGCACATGTCCACTTAATAGTGCCTTTTAATGTCAGCTCACTGAAGGCCTTCTTTGCACCATCTTGTAAGTTCAGAGGTCGTTTTGCAATATTTGAAAACTTAGAGTCTAAATTGCACGGGACTAAAAGTTCAGAGGGTAAATCGTTTTCCTTTTCCTAAAGTTAAAAGTGGAAGTGCTAGCTACATGTTCATCTCATGCTTATATTCCTTTGTTTATGTTTTAGAGAGAATTCGCACCTTTGACTTTGTCACAATCAAACGGCAAATGCCTTAACCTGCAAATCTTATCTCTTTCTAAGCAACATTGCATCAGTACTAATTTCAATCCAAACTACAAAGCATTGGTTGCATCGCAAATATAAGGCAATGTTATTCAAAACACACGTAGGAGATCAAGAATCTTTATGGTTAACAAGTAATGCGTTATTTTGATCAAGAGAAAATGAGTACATATAAAATAGAGGAAAATTGAGAACAAAAAAAATGGTATTTTGTGTTATTTGGATGATAGAATAAAGGGGAGAGAGAGAAAATAACACATAAAAACCACATAAGTATTTTCTAATCTCAAATCAAGAAAATGAGACAGAAGCTTAAAGTGTAAATTTACAATTTTATCTCTATGTTTTCTCTTCTCTCACTAAATGTATATATAATAAAAGTCATTTTTCACGATTCCATTTTTTGTCTCACTTTTTTTATTGAACCAACAAGAACCAAGACAAATTTTTTTTTTCATTCTTTTTCCTTTCATTTTGCTTTTTCTCGTATTTTCTCTTGTCAAAACAAAACATGAGAGCGCATAAAGAAAGATACACTAAAAAAATGTCTTGATCTCATACAAAAATTTATAAGAAAATTGCTCTTAACTCTACAAGAGCTTATGAACCCAACAACTTCCTCTCATGTTATAAGGGCAATAGCTGCCAACCCAAGCCAATAAACTTAAATGAATAAGTCCTTTCATAATTGCCTTTTGTGCTTACCTTTTTTGATAAAATAAGTGTGATGGTAGTTCAACTCATTACTAGGTATATTGATTAAATTCAGGCCAACCAAACTAGCTTGTCTAATAAATAAGTATTTAGTTACATAATTCGAACTGTTGATTTGATTAACAAAGGTATTAAGTTTGGTTACACAAAGGTATTAAGTTTGAGTTTTAAGAAAAAAATTAGTGATAGGAGAGTTTTCTTTTCCATAATTAACCAATAACCAACCTAGCCCAAATAAAATTGCATGAAGTATAACAATTTTTGAATAGTAGTAATTTTGACAAAAACCGATAAAAGAAGTTTAGATAAAAATAAAATCTCTTTTCTTTATTGTTTTTACTATATCAGTAATCTATATATCATGCTTTATGTTAAACTTGAGACTTATGAAAATTATTAGGCTTTAGTGATAAGTCATTATTGGTCAATCAGTCTTGAAGATTGGGTTGTTGATTTTTATTTATTTTTTATATATGAACCATTTAGTAATAAGCAAAAAATGATATATAAAACTTTTTTTCCCCTAACACCTAGACACCAAACAAAAGGTTGGAGGGAAAAAAGTGATGTCACATATGTTTTTTTTATTGGGTGTTTTGGGGATTAATATATGAACTCTTGTTTTTTTTTTTCAAAATTATTATCGACCTCCCTTAAAATTTATTAAAATTATACTAATCTCTACTATAAATACTAATTTGTTAATTTTAGTGATAAAAAAGATAATGTATAACATATAAATAATTATTATTGATAAAATTATAATATTTTGACAATATTTATTATATTGGTTGAATAAAATACAATTTTTTTATTACATTAAAATGAAACTTATAATTAAAATTATGATAAAATTGGGGCACTTTATTTAATATATATGTCAAATATTGTCAAAATATTATAATTTTATTACTATTTGTCATGTGCATATCATATGTTATCTTTTTTATCATTTAAATTAATGAATTAATATATATAAGAAAATTTAGTGTAATTTTATAAAATAAAAAAGTAACAAATATAATTATACTAAATATATGGCGAAATGAGTGTAATTTATCCAATTTTTATAAATATAAAATCATTTCACATTGATATAAAATCATAACAACAGGCAATTCAAATCTTCAAATTGATATTTTTTAACATAGGTGTTGTTTTAATATTACTCGTATAACTTCACATGTATACACCTGTTAATTTGTGTTAGTTAGAAAGTTAGAGATTAGTTACTAGTTAATTATACTCATTGTGTATATAAAATAGTACATTTCTTATATTACTTTATTTTTCATCATTAGTAAAATATTCCCATTCAACTTTCTCTCAATTATTCCCTCAATTATATCTATCATTTTCTCTCATACTATGAATTTTAACAATAATAAATCACACGTGTGTAAAAAAAAAACTCTACGCATATTAAAAATACACACCTGAAACTCTCCGCATAGGAGTTATATGAAAGTAACTGTTCACTATGTATCAATAAAATTTTGGTGAAGATGAATATGCATATTTTGCTCGAAAGTTTCAAATTTTATTTTTTCTCTGGTCATAAATTTTTAAACCGACATAATTATAGCTAAATTACAATTTAGATGTATCATGTATGACATGGATTGTACAAATTGTCTCTTGTCGATCCGTCGAAGTCATGGTTAAAGTTTTGGACTTTTTGTTCTTAGGGAAATCCGGTCCCAACCACCCGAAAAAAAAACCCATGATATGCATCTTATACAGCTCAATATGAATGGTAAAGCACGATGTATCCCACCAAGAGAAATTCCCAGAGTTTCAAATTCCATGGCCACGAGCCAGCGTTTCTCTCGTATCGTATGGCTCACAGACAACAGTACAAGATGTTTGGACAGAAATAACGAATATGTACTCGTAGAATATTGAATTTCACTTTCATGGTTCAGTTCAGTTGTTTACATGGTTGACAACTGACACTAGGGAGCGTCACCAGGCAGTCAGCCAAGAATGCAGCCAATTAATATTTTATTATTATTATTGTTTCCTTTTGTCATTATATATCTAATCTAATTTATTATTGGATAAGGTGTAGATTTTACTTAAATAAAGTTACACCACATTCAATGATGGATGAGATATGAATTGACATGATATCACACATTTGAGTACAAATAATATTTTTCTTTGTCATTATATATTACATTGAGACATTGAGATTAATCTTGATGGACCAACAATGTAATTTTTTTTTAAATACAATTATTTGATCACATATTAGATAATAGGTTTTCAAGTTAAATCAGACTTTTAAAAATTCAACCCTTTAAAAAAATGGATTGGCCTCCTCTTAAGTGTAGAGGTTGAGAAAATGATGACTTGATTACCTTTAGATTAATAACTTCTATTATATATGGGTCCTACCAAATAATCTAAAAATAATTAACTCATCACTTTCTCATCTTACCAATCAACTCACTTTAGATGAGTAAAAGTAAAAAAAAGGTTGCCAATTAATAGACCCAAATATATTTTGTGCATCCATATTCTGTTTGGTATGACTATTTAAGTGGGTACTCCTCTGAAAAACATAGCCTATTTTTTTATTTGGTAAATAAAGAATTAAGTTGTTTTTGCTCTTAGCTCTTAAGAATTGGGTTACTTATAAGAACACCTCATGGAGCATTTTTTTACCCATCTAGTTTATGAGTTTGATTTGTATTATATATTATTACACTATTAATCAATAAATTTTCAATAAAGTGTCAAATTATGCTAGATAACAATTCACCATAATTTGACATTTTATATGAAATTTTATTAGTTAACAAAGTAAACTAATTTTATATTATCAATCCATAAAAATTAAATTCCATAATTATTTCGTTTTGTATACGAGGATTTTTGTTTAAGATTTTAAATAAAATTAAAAGTTATAAAATATATATTCTCAATGTGAAAGTAGTTTCTCAATATTAATTCTCCCTGTAAAAATGTCTAACTCTGGCTAGCTATCTGACCAGCAGACATCTTTTATGTTCACGTCGCCATTTCGATGTGATGGATATGGGAAAGGAAGGCTTGATTAAATCATGTGTAAAAATGTCTTACACTAGTTATCCATTGAAATTAAATCAAATAAAATACATTTTTTTAGTTTAATATTGATATATTAACAATATAAAATTTATTTATACAATTATCAAATTATACATTGACATCTCAGTAAAATAAATTTGACTTTCGTTCTATATTTCTATTACTTCAAAAGTTAAATATATGAGAAAATTTAATTAAATGACAATATAAAAATATTTTATATTGTTAGTTCATTTAAACTCAATAAATATATTAAATTAAAATTAATTTTAATATGTTGATAATGTAAAAGAATTTTACACTATGTAAAAAATTAATTTGAGATTAAGTTGGATGATAGTGTAAACACTATATCTTTTACACGTCATTTAATCATTGTTTTTATTTATAAAACTTTTGAGGTAATGAATGGTTCAAATCAAACATCTTTACCAATGTGATAATACATGGTTGGATATATGTTTAAAACATTTGAGTTTGGTTTTTATATAGCAATAATATAAAACAATGTGATGTACATTGTCAACTAATAAAAATTCAAGAAAGTGACAAATCATGTAGATAATTAACATCCCACTATATATAATAGAGTAAAATATGACACCATCCCTTAGGAGATAGTATTATTACACTTCACTATTTTTATTTCTAAAACATACACCCCCTCCCCTATAAAATTAAGATAAGTTATTTTTTTATTGACTTTTAATTTTTTTTTATTAATTCTTCATTTTCTCATGCTTATTATTTTGTTTTTAACCAAAATACCTTTTATTAATTATACATATTAAATTTTATAAAATTAAATATATGTGGCTTTTAATAATATAAAATATTGATTTATATATAATTTTAAATTATTATTCTATTAAAAAACAATTTTTAGAAGTAAAAATAATTAATAATGTCAATAATTTGTAATAATTATTTTTAAATATATATTTTTTAACTATTAATTTTCTAATATTAATGTATATTTTTGTTGTAACATCACAAAATTCTCCTATTATATTTTCTGTGTTTTATCTTTATATAAACAATTGATAAATATTTTTTATATTTTATATATTATTATTCCAAATAAAAAAGGGAAAAAATAAGTAATTTTTTATTTTAAAAAATAATTATTATAAATTACTGTAAATATCAATAATTTATTTTCTTAATACAGTCAAATTTTAAAAACTAAAATAAATACATATATATATGTCAATATTTTATATTATTACAATCCACATATATTTTTTTGATATATAAATATCAATGAAAGGTATTTTGATAAAAAATAAAATAATAAGTATGAAACATATAAAAATTAATAATAAATTTGAAAATAAATTAAAGTGTAGACTTTCTCAATTTTTGATTGAAGGAGAGTGTAAGTTTTAGAAATAGAGATGATGAGAGTGTAAAAATTCTTCTTTCAGGGAAAGGGTTGTATTTCACTCCATGAGCTTAATTTCTATGTAGTAACAATGTAAAATTTTTTCACTATCATGAGGTATGAAAGTGTAATACAATTTTATTTGAAGGGATGAGAGCGTAATAAAATCTTATTTTAAACAATGAGAGTGATACTTAATTACTTTTTTATGTGTCCAAATTTGATATTTTTCAAAATACCCATAATCCAAAGAGAAAGTTGAAAGAGGTTACAAAAAAACCCATCAAAAACAAGAAAAAGGTTACAAAAAAATGAAGAAAGTTAAACAAATTCTAATATAAAAAAAAGAAAAGAGTGAATCGATAGTATATACTAAAACCCAAGAAAAAAAAATACTCTATCAATTTATTAGTTTATACTATATATAAAGGAAATAGTTCATTTAATATTTAAAATTTCTATTTTTTAAAATATCCTTAATACATAAGAAGTTGAAGGAAGTTAAAAAAATTATTAAAAAAAATATGGGTTGATAGACATGCAAGTATCTATCAATTTATTATTGTTAATAAAGAATTTTGTCAAATTAAGCTCTAAATTAAATTATATTAAATTTAATTTTGATAGCTAAAAAGTGGCCGAAATCTAATAGCAAACGACATGAGTGAACGACACGGGTCCATTTTTGTCAAATAGTGAGGCGGCGCAAGTTAGTGAATTACTAAGCGCGAATGGCTTTTTTTTCGAATTTTCCATTTCAGATAGAGCTAAATGAGCCGTGCCACGGCCGTGCGTTAACCCTTTAACCAGCCAGCCCCGCCATTGCTTCATATTAAATGCACGCCCTCCGGAATTTTCTCGAATGTTGTTACTCCCACGCACCCATTTCAAATAATAAATAAATACTCACATTCTCCGCCAGCGAAGCAGAGAGAGAGAGAGAGAGAGAGTAGAGCGAGAAAACAAGGACACAAAGTTCGGGAGAGAGAGAGAGAGAGCGCCCTCGGTGCGAACGCCGTAGAGCATCGTCGTCTCCGTCGCCGAAGAAGAAGATGCTCCTCGAAATGGTGGATCCCTACGTCTTCGGATGGATCATGTTCTCCGTTCTGAGCCTCTTTGCGCTCTACACTATGGTTTTCGCAGGGAACAAGGACGCAACCACCGCGATGACTCCCCGCGCCGAGAATGTAACCACCGCTACCGCAGAATGCAGATCCTCGAACCGAAATGGCGACGCTGACGTCATCATTGTCGGTGCTGGCGTTGCTGGCGCCGCTCTCGCTCACACTCTCGGCAAGGTATTTTTTTCAATTTCAGTTATTCGGCTGTTCCTGTATCTTCGTTGATGCTTTTTAATCCACTGCGTCTTATCCGAAACCAGATGCGAAACGCGTTGTCGTTTTGTTTTTTCTTTTGTCTGTGATTGATAGTAATGGATGTGCGTTCTGATTTATGTTTTGTTTGTGAGGAAAATTAAGGTTCGCTTGCTTGTAGCGTTATAGAAACGAAGATTATTATTGAAAGGCATAATGTTAGCGTTTATAGGAAGTTGCTTTGGCAGTGCTTATTTATGTTCTACTTTTGTTGAATTTGAGAGAAAATTATTACGAATAGAGTTGCGTCAGTAATGAAAGATTATCTGTTGTTGAAGCATGTGTGTTTGATAAAAAGTTCTGTACATTACAATACTCCGTTGGCAGGAAAGGATCCTGCAATTTTTTTGTGTGGATGTATAATATGAAGTTGTGTAACTGAAAACTTTGACCGTTGACACTTCGGAGTTTGAGATCTTCTTATAAGTTGCTAAGCAGATAATATGTCTGATTTCAACAAAAAAATGTATTCAAGGTCTATGTTAGGCAAATATGGTGTAGCATGACATCTTTGGTTCTAATTTTAATTGGCTTGCTCTTTCAGTCAAAGTGATTACAGTTACTTACAGAAAGGGAGAAATGAACGGTTCTAATTTTGTCCGATTTAAAGTGACGCCGGCAATTTTCAGTTTGTGATGGAGAATTGGAGATTCTCTATGCGCACTTGACGATTCTGTTAATTCTTAACCTTCGTCTTATAAAATGGCCTGATTGTTAGTTGTTACTGTCTGCTCTACATGATGCATTCATTTTGAATTATGTTAACTAATTTGTGGGGGAAGGGGGAAAATGTGGCTCTTTCATCTTGCATGTCTCGTTTGAGTTGTGTTGTTTACTTGTTCATTAATGTAACGTAATTCGGGACGTATGGTTTTGGTGTTCTAAATCAAGTGTGGTTTGTAATACGGATGTCAATGTTAAGTATTGAGTGCATGACTGCTATGAAATGCAGGATGGACGTAGAGTACTTGTCATTGAAAGAGATCTGACTGAACCTGACCGAATTGTTGGGGAGTTGCTGCAACCTGGAGGCTATCTCAAATTGATTGAGCTGGGACTCGAAGGTATTGTAAACTCCACTCTGTGCGTACCATTTATTATATTTTGGCTGATCATGTATTGCTGGATGTATACATAGAAATTTGTCCTTTAAACTCTGGTCAGAGCAAAATGGAGAATGATCATTCCTTGTGTTTAACTGCAGATTGTGTGGACAATATTGATGCTCAGCACGTGTATGGTTATGCTCTTTTCAAGGATGGGAAACATGCACGGCTCTCTTATCCCCTGGAGAAGTATCACTCAGATATTGCTGGCAGAAGTTTTCACAATGGGCGTTTTATTCAGAGGATGAGAGAGAAGGCCGCCTCCCTTCCCAAGTATATATATCTTCCTTTACTGAAGGCGTTGTTTGTCTTGTACAAAGATAAAGAATTAAAGGTTGACTTGCTAGGTGTTGCACCTGCATATGATTTTTGGACACATGATTTCATTTTTGAGAAACGTATAATTTTAGTTCAGTTTCAATTTTTCTCATAGGTGTCCACCTGCTGATTCGGGTAGATATTTTAGTCACATTACTCGAAAACAAACTAATTTGGTTAAAAGTTATTCGTATTAGGTTCTGTCTCCCTGTTTCTGATCACACCGACAGCCATGTCATATAATTTTTCACGAGTCAATACAATTTAAAAGTGACATCTGACAATTGTAAATATACTTTCCATTCTTCTCTTGAACTTAAGATATTCTCTTGTTCACTTCGTATTTATTTGATTTTTTCCCGATATTCTATAGTGTAAGACTAGAGCAAGGAACAGTTACTTCGCTACTTGAAGAGAAGGCGACAATTAAAGGTGTGCAGTACAAAAATAAAGATGGTCAGGAATTGTCAGCATATGCGCCTCTTACTATTGTTTGTGATGGCTGTTTCTCAAACTTGCGCCGTACTCTTTGTAATCCTCAGGTAAGAAAGAAGGATTTTCACCCTGAATCTGTAACAGATTTTCCAGAGCCAAAATGTTCAGCTTATTTCTACGAATTACAGGCCTACATACTATGAATTAACACTTGCTATTATTCGTTTGGACTTTTTCCCTGCTAAATTTTCTCCTAGTTATGCATGTAAGGATGCATAGTCTGTAGAATTATAGATCACTGATAATTTTATGCATTTTTTCACAGGTGGATGTTCCCTCTTGTTTTGTTGGCCTTGTCCTGGAGAATTGCGAACTTCCATGTGCAAATCATGGCCATGTCATACTAGGAGATCCTTCCCCAGTTCTGTTCTATCCTATAAGTAGCACAGAAGTTCGCTGTTTGGTTGATGTTCCTGGTCAGAAGGTTCCATCTATTTCCAATGGTGAAATGGCAAAGTACTTGAAGACAGTGATAGCTCCACAGGTACCCACATATGCTTGAGGCTAAACAAATTATTTTTTTTAACCTTGGCATATGATTGTTCTTTCATTGAGAGTGGGGATTTTATTTCACATTTTCACTCATGATGTGTTTAGTTGGAGAGTAAAAATGGGGAGAAAATTTGTGGATGAGCTTCATGTGTAACACATAAGCTTATCCATGAAAAATTTTCCCTCATTTTTTTAGCCATCAACCAAACACATTCTTAGTAGTATGTTAAATGATGATCAAGTGGAAAATTATAGCAGATTCCCCCTGAGATTCATGATGCTTTCATGGCTGCCGTAAATGAAGGCAACATAAGGACAATGCCAAACAGAAGCATGCCAGCAGATCCTCATCCGACTCCTGGTGCCCTTCTAATGGGAGATGCATTCAACATGCGCCATCCCCTAACAGGGGGTGGAATGACTGTGGCATTGTCAGATATAGTGGTGCTGCGAAATCTTCTCAGGCCTTTGCATGACCTGAATGATGCACCCAACCTTTGCAGATACCTTGAATCCTTTTATACATTGCGTAAGGTAATGTACTTATTGAACCTGGATGCCTCTTCTGACTCTGGAGGAACCACACCCTCCCCCTTTCTGTACGAACTGAAAAAATGAACAGGCATTCATGAAGCTTCATAACTCTTACCTGTTCTTTTAGCTAACTTAATCTTTTAACTTGCAGCCTGTGGCATCCACCATAAACACTTTGGCAGGAGCCCTATACAAGGTTTTCTGTGCATCACCTGATCCGGCAAGGAAGGATATGCGCCAAGCTTGCTTCGATTATCTGAGTCTTGGAGGTCTATTTTCGGAAGGACCGGTGTCTTTACTTTCGGGATTAAACCCTCGTCCGTTGATCTTGGTTCTCCATTTCTTTGCTGTTGCTATATATGGTGTTGGCCGTTTACTTTTACCATTTCCTTCACCGAAACGCATATGGGCAGGAGTCCGATTAATGACAGTAAGTTGGAACATTTTTAATTGATTTTCATGAACTGGATAAAACTAGAGTAGAAACTTTTTCACACTCTAATTGCTAACCACAATTTTGTTTTAGTAGAGTGCATCAGGAATCATTTTGCCAATAATTAAGGCAGAAGGAGTTCGTCAGATGTTTTTCCCAGTCACTGTTCCAGCTTATTACAGAACTCCCCGACTGCGTAGAAATGAAAATCAGTGAATACTTCTAGAAAGCCTAGGGGTTCGCAAGATGAGCTAACATTGCTTTCCATTCTAATGAAATTGGAAGGATTCAATGAAGACATCTGTAAACATTCTGGCTTCTTTTGTATTATTTGTAGAGTCGATATTAAGGTTCACGATTAATTTATTCTTTTTGCTTCATTCGTTATGCGTCCTAGGTTTTAAAGTTCTGCATTCAAGCGCTTGAGTTCATTTTTCGAATTCCTCACGCTGTAATTGATTCAGGGCCGGATGCTATTAATTTCAACGTAGAGTCATAAAATAGTGATGAGTTCTGGGAAATATACAGGAGATAAATATTTGCCGGGTTTATAACATAGATCCATACAGACTGCAATAACATAAACCTATGTTAGCACCCGAAAAAAAATGGAAAAAAGAGACCTAAATCTATATTTCTTTACTGATTGAAATGCCTAAACGAAAAAGGAATGTGGGTACAGTATTTTCGGTCTTCCGATGTGCCCCTCAATTTTCTGAATCTCACTAATCTCTCAATTTCCAAAATTTACCTATATTTAATCTTGTAATCAAAACACTCCACAATACAATACAAAACTGAAGCAAATTTTCAGGCATTTACATAGCCATATTTGTGATAGTAACTTCTTTTTCCATTAAAAAACAAGAAATTATTACTGTCAAAATGAAATTAATTACGATGATGATATTTGTACCCAAAAAAAATTATTATAACATGTTAAGTTAAACCAATGAAGGAACGTTTTCCAATAATAAACAGTTAAATTGTTTAAATATGACATGCACAGAAATGCTTTTTTTACAAAATTATAACTAAAGATATAAAAATTCAATTCTTCAAAAAATGGTTAGACGGAAAAATATTTTTATTAACAACAAACATTTCAAAATTTTATAATAAAATTGTATTATAAAAGCATTTCAGAAATATAATTCACTTATTTATTGTCATAATCTCTCTACTGTTTTCGATAATTGGAAAAACTTCCCATCTACTGAAAAAAATAGAAAATTTTATTTTGTTTCTACTTAAGAGCATAAGCATTGAAAAAACTTAAAGCACCTTTTTCTTTTAAAATATATTTCTTTCCAGAATCACACTACAATTTATCACTTCATAAAAGTCAAATTTACTGTTCCTTAATTTTAAAATATCAAATTTTCAAAAAAAAAAAATCTATACAGCATTGTAAGATCCATTCATCAGATAAAAACACTTTCCAAGAAGCAACTAAATAAAAATAACACTACTTGATATCGGAAGAGTTGCTTAGATGATTTTGATCAAAGGACTAAATTAAAAACCAACAACATATCAATAAAAGAGCAGAGCAAGATTTAGTAACCGTAAAGAAAGCACTAAAAGAAGTTTTGAAAAAATACTTTTGAGATATAGACACTACATATATTGGAAGAATAACTAGGAACTAGACAATTTCTGCAGGGTACCACAATAAAGCTCTGGGCTGATATGATATGCCAACCATTGGAAAGCATTTGGGTCTGATCGCCTGCCCCTTCTAAGGCTTCTATGTTCAATCTCGTGAGTTGTCTGGCATTCGACGCATGGCAATGACATTGCCAGCAATGAAATCGTGCTGCCTACAGTTGAAATATTTAGTTACCAGATTTTCTTCGTACAACTCAAACGCGTTCCGCGAGTTTATTTGTGAAGCACTGTCAGATTCTACTTACCGAAGGGGATAAAACAGAATTGCACTGCTATATCATAAGTATAATCATATGCATCAAACTAAAAATCCTACTCTTTTAAGCCACATATATTTCAGATTGGTTTAGAGAAAAGGTGCACCAAAGAAAATTTTAACCAGAAGAAACTTGTGCCCATGTTCCTTTAATAATCCTAACACGATCTATATTCAGGAATCCAATCAAGGTCGTTGAATAGGATAAAACTTTAAAGATAGTTCGAGATAGTTTGTCTCATTTATATTAACAACAAACGAAACCTAGAGCTGGCACTGCATGTCCAAACTCAAAAAGTGAAAAATGCCTTACAATCAACATAGAGCTTATAGCAAAAGCCAAAAGCCTGACCTAGTAAAAGTAAGTATTGACTGAATCAAACCGGGTGTGAGAGGTGTGCTTCATCTAGTGGCGCAAAAAGTGAGCAAAGTGCCTCTAAAACCTGACCTAGTAAAACAGTAATGCACTGATTGTGTGATAATAGTATGCCTACTTACACAGTAAGTGAATTATTGTACGAACACAACCTCCTGGAATCTGCTGAAAGAGATTACATGGGGCATTGAATGTATGATTGGAATTCTAACTAATTAAATACATGCCTCTTCTATGAATTTTCAAAAAAAAAAAAAGATCTAATTTCCAAATCATTGCATACTCGTAGCAAACAATATTTTAGCTGGATGATAATTCAATGAAGAAATGAGGAAGTTTATTTAATTATTTAGAATACCTCACATCCTTTCAGGTCCCAGGAAAACTTACAGATTCCCGTTCCTTCGTTCCTGTTTTATGGCCTCGTATGAAGTCATCACTTCTTTGAACTTAGCCTCAGCAGCCACTGCAAAATTTTCACATCCATGTATTTGTAATTAATAGTGCCACAGTTTGAGATTACTTCTTAAACACTGATTAAAAAAAGTCATCACCTACCAATATTGTCCTGGTTCTGATCAGGATGATACTCCTTTGCCTTTGTCCTAAATGCTGTCTGCAAGATTAGAGGAAATTTAGAAATGAAATAAGACATAACAATGAGGTAATCTAGATAAAAGAGAGCAGTGAGCAATAGTATCAGCAATATCAATATATAACAAAAATCTCAAGCGAAATTGCACAGAAGAAAAACCAAATCAGGACTGATGTCATGCATACAACATACGTGAAAGAAATTTTTGGCAGCCATCTAATTTGTCTACGAAAATCATAGGCAAGACCTGACCTTATTTTCTACATGATTCAACAGAATAATTATGGAACTACTTGTTCAAGAATCAAGATTGGCGCTCAAACCCAATAAAGAAGCTTCAATTCTAGTCATATGATACTTATCATAGAAGCTGGAAACAAAATATGATAAAAACTATTTTTTTTATCAAGACGAGTGTGATACATATAGTAATTGGCAGATAAAATCAACCAAAACACTAACATTGATATGAAAGTAATAAAGAGCTAATGACAAAAGGAAAAGTTACCTTAATCTCAGCATCTGAATAAGGTGTTCTTCTAAACCTGAGATCCATCAAAAGAAAGTAAAATTTTAATGGCAAATCATCATCGCAAAACAAGCATAGTTCACATTTTTTTCATGGTTACAATCACAATTCAAGCAAGATAACAAAAGAATAATGAAGATTTATTCACTTATACTGATCGTGCAAGTTGCAACTATCATCAGATATCAAAATCAAATACTAGCTTAAGTCTACAAACACATACCAATTAAAATGAGATTGGTCAGTACGGAATGTTCCAGGTGTACCATATAAGGATGTAATAACCCATATAATAATCTTGTTATCACCATCAGACATTTTCTTCCTCTCAACGCAACTCTCATAAGTTCTCTTTTATACGATATTAACTAATCTTATATTTCTTTAAGTAATATAAGTGAAATTTACAAGAGAAAATAGTGTTTCCTTTGAAGCCGAATATTAGATGGATGGGCCAGTATCTAGGATTTCTGAGAGTACCTGTCAAGACCCAAAACTGAGTAGTGATGTGATAATGCATAGTTTCCACTCTCTCTAGGAGTTTCTCGATAATTTGTCCTACGGTCTCTGAAGGATGTATCAGCCTTCCAATACCAATCTTCTCTCTGGAAATGCTGATGATATGCACCAGGTCCATTTTCCCTCCAGCTTTCATAGCTTCTTTTGTACTTATTCCTTTCTCTGTTAAACACACTTTGCATTCGCCTTATTCGTTCCTACAAAAAAGAGCAATTCAAAATAACCTTGGCTAAAACTGCCAATTGAACATTTACACAAGCTAAAATTTGCATTTCTTTCTGGCTCACTATGAAGCAGTAAAACTTGTTTTCTTCACAAAACATCATGATTCAGCCTTCAAATAATTACAAAAAAAAAGAACAGCAGAACAAAATTCATAGATAATAATAAAATAAGTGGTGAAGCAAGAGAAAAAACTCACCACTCTCTCCATCTCCTCCTCGTACTCCTCTTGCATTCGCTTGTTGTGCCTCCTCCATGCTTCTTCCTGAAAAGATGTTCGGAAAGAACCGCCACTCCCTCCTTTCCATGATGACTGTGACCTCGACAACTACAACAAAGTGTTCAAAAAGCACGCAAGATCAGTTTCACACTGCAATTCACCTCGATCTCTTTCTTCTAGTTCAAAGATAATTGAAAAACTAAAAAAAAAGAAAAACCTAGACTCCTGGTGCAACCAAATCATCTGAAAACACAGAGATGAAAACCCTAATTTAATAGAACACGAGATGAACACACTTTTCTGCAGTAGAACACACAAATTCATTCACCGATTACTCAATCAATCAATCGCTACAGTCAAATTTCAATGCATCTAGATTTTCACTCCAGCGAATAGAGGCAGCAACAAAGTCATCTCTACACAGTAACGAAACGCAAAGAGGTGAATACCTGAACATAGAACCAATCAACAGTCCTCCGAAGCTGACCGACCTGCGAATTCGCTCTTCAACAATCACTCAATGATTTATACCAAATATCTAAACGCTTCGCATAACAGAACAATCCACATCCATCACCAGCAACAAGCAAAAGAAAATTGAGGAATACACTAAACCTAAACCTAAGATCGATTGAGAAAAAAAGAGAGAGAGGTGAAACCTAGGGACATATAGAAGCATAACAAATTGGAAGGAAGGAATGCGAAGAGCTCACGGCAAAGGTAGTGGCGGTGGCGCCAATCAGACCGAAGAGGAAAACTCCCCAAAGCTTCGTATCTTGGCCTTTGTCCTTGTCTGCCTCCTCCTTCATCTCTCTCTCTCTCTCTCTCTCCGTTCCGATCACCGATTCTTCCACATATCCTTCTCCTATCTAACTAACTTCGCTCGTTTTCTAATTCTCCTTCTTCCTTTCACCGACTTGCACAAATTGCAATTCGAACTTACAGAACCTCCTTCACCCCCTCTCTATTTTGCTTTTATCATTTATTTTTTTTCACTGATGAAGCTGCTTTATTCTCCGTATGTGATCCGAGTCGCCATGTCAATGGTTGGTTGGCGGTTACTCACGATCTTTTTGCTTTCGGTCTTTTTTTTTTTGGGCCCATGCGGCCGCAACAGACTATTCAACCCATATTGGGCCGTGGTTGGTTGGGCCGACGTGAACAACTTATGTATCGAAGAGGGCCCATAGGACGCCCATTTATGAATCCATTGGTTCGGGGCACCGTTGGATATTCGCACCAAGTGACCAACCAACCGACAATTGAAGAAAGAAAGTGCTTTCCAACCAAAATACTATCATGTGCGCTCCGATTTTTAGTTGGTAAAGCATAGCAACAGGAACATTAGTTACATTCCCACGAACCCAGTCTCTGTTTCTCTTGTCTTTTTATGTGTGCTTTGGATTGTCGAGGACAGACAAAATGCGCTAAATTCAGATCTAAGCCTCTGATAGCGTCTGAATAATGCAGGTTCCGTAACACTATTATTAACTGGTAAGCAGACAAAATCGTACGGATCCGTGTCTGGAACGGGTGCAGTTATGTGAAATGGTTGCCTTCCTATGGGGCTGTGTTGCGACCTTCAATGAATTTTTCTGTTTTTCATTCTTCTGACATAGCTGCCACGCTTTCAATGTGTTAATTCTATAGGGCATAGGCACCTTGTGGGTCTGATCTGCGTGTTACTACTTAGTTTCTTGTTGATCCATTTATTGATGTTTATGGTGCTAATGATATATATGCAGATTACTACATAACGTCTTTGTGGTCGTGTCATAAAATAAGCGATTGAATCGAGAAGAGAGATGTCGCGGAGACCAGGGAATCCTTCTCGGGGAGGTGGATTGTTTTCATCTTCGAAATCAAAGTCGTCGCCAGTGTTGTCGGTTGGGCTCATAATCTTGGTAATGGATACATTTATTTATTATTATGTTAACGTGGAGCTTGCTTTAGCTGCCTATATTATGGTCTATGAAATGAATATTGCGGTTCTTCTGCGGGGAAGATTCTAAATTTCTAATTGCTTTTGTTTTGCTACTTGTACAGGGAGGCTTGTTTCTCGTTGCCTATTTACACAAGGGCTCATCAGGTTTGTGTCCTATTGTTTCGTTGCTGAGATGAGTTTATGCTTACTCAGCTCATGTTAATCTAATAATCTATTTGTGTGGCACTTTTTTCTTTTTTTTTTTAGCTGTTTTACGTGCATAGGACAGTATCTAAGCTACATTTCTTTTTCCTTTTATAGGCGGATCTGGCAGCCGTTTAGAGTCTGTTAGCAAGGTCGAAGGTGATTTAAATTTTCTTTCCTTCCATATGTCATTTTCTCCACCTTTTCTATTTTTTTCATCCATTAAAATTATGATGATGGCGGTCCCTTGTTTGGTATTGCATTAATCATGCCGCATATGAGTTTTCTCTTTTATAATTTATTATGACCTTTGCGGAGCATTTCAATTTTCCTAATCAAGGACCACTTAAGGTAACCTCTGCTCGTGAAGAATCTTTGTAGAAGAACCCTTGATGAATTTCTGTTAACTTAAAACATCAAAGCAAGTTGTCAACTTATTAAAATTACTTATTCCATTCTCAAAATTGCATTTTCTGCTATCATTTTCATAACATTTTCTTTGTGACAAATGTGTTGTTTAAAGTGCATCAATGAAATGAAAAGCAAGAGCACAATCCTGGGTTTTTCTTCCGGCTATTAATGTTTTCTGACTCTAGCTAGTCGTTTTATCTTTCTTGTTTCAGGATAGCAATATCCTTTTAGTTGCAAATGAGACAATTCTATCTGGTTTTAGACTGGCTGTGCATAAGAACATATAATGGCCATTTTCATACTTAATATAAATAGGATAAAGATATTCCCTCAGTTGATGACATTATCCCATGTCAAATGATTGCGGTATATGTTGCTCCCACGGTGCAGTACACTGGGTTGCTTCAGTGATCTGCATCTTGTCCTTGTAGTAGCCCAGTTTTATGGTAATGGCATTGTTCTGTAAGGATGAACCAGGTGATAAACTGAATAATTTTCAAGATAGTGCTCCTATTACTTCAGTAATCTTTGCTACTCTAATTTATTGTGCATGTTTGCAATATCCATTGATCATGATAAATGTTGTTGGAAATAGGGTTCAGTATTTGGCTTTCTAAAAGCCTGATTTTGTAGATCATTCTCTGATAATTTTTTTTTGTCCATTTGAAATGACCCATATTTAGCTTGGCATTTATCTACCTTTCAGATATTTTGTAATAATATACAGAACTTCCACATGCAGGCGATTATTTATGTACTGGAGAGGTCCAACGAGCAATTCCCATTTTGCAGAAAACATATGGAGACAGCCTACATAAAGTTTTGCATGTTGGTCCTGATACTTGCTATGTGGTCTCTAAATTGCTAAAGGAGGAAGAAACTGAAGCCTGGGGTGTAGAACCATATGATATAGAGGATGCTGATACTAATTGCAAAGCACTAATCCGCAAAGGCATTGTGCGCATGGCTGACATCAAGTTTCCTCTTCCATATAGGCCTAAATCTTTTTCTCTTGTAATAGTTTCAGACGCCCTTGATTTCTTATCTCCTAGATACCTCAACAAAACTCTTCCAGATTTAGCAAGAGTATCAGCAGATGGTATAGTGATATTTAATGGTAAGTGCACTTGATGAAATCTTTAAATTGTTGCCTATTCCCGCTTACCAATAGAAACTCTTTTTCTGTCAAAGGAGATTCATGTGATCTATAACTAGCCTTAGTTCACGTAGCTTTGTTATAGTTACAATCCCAAAATGGGGAAATGTAGGTAGATTATACATCTGCAGAATTACTTTGATTCCCAAGCTATATAGGAATTCAAATTGTTCAGATGTTGAATTGAAGCTGGCGTCCTGTATGATATTTGTTTATAGAGCTGAAAAGGGATGTTTTAGCTTATGTGAACTATACACTTTAGTTCTCTCTTACTGGACTCTCTAACATCAAATGCTTTCTTTGGTGGAAATTTTGATGTGTTACTCAGATTTTGAGCTTTTTCATGCACAGTTTGAGCTTCTATATCTTAAAAGATCAATAATCTGTTGGACCTTTCGCTGGCATATTGGCATCTAATAATACCTATAAATGCAGGTCTTCCAGGTAATCAAAAGGCTAATAAGGTTGCAGATGTTTCCAAATTTGGAAGAGCAGTGAGTACATTTTACATTATGTAATAATATTGCTTTTTGTGGTTTTGTCGCCGTCTCACTGTCAACCATGATCTTGGACGAATAGTTCAAGGCCCATGATACAGCAGAGGATATCAATCACATAGTTATATGTTTATATTTTTTTCTCATAAAAACTAGGGATAAAAAATAGTAACTGATTTGCTTCGCTTCAGGCTAAGATGAGGAGTTCATCCTGGTGGCTCAAGTATTTCCAACAGATTAATTTAGAGGAGAATGAAACTGCTTCCAACAAGTTTGGACAGGCTTCCACACAGAGTTCGTACGTTCCAAGATGTCAGATATTCCACCTGAAGTCTCTCCATTAACTTGGATTATGTTTGTAGCATTGAAGCTCCTAATGGCTGCTTCTCCCCTAAGAGTCTTTCTTCTATATATTAAGGTAATTTAATTCTTTGACATTTACTGGTCATAGATGGTGTTTCTTTTGTTGTTGACTGAGTGTAGTAGATTTATATTCTTTGAAATACTGCACCTGGCGTCAAAGGATAGATCAGTTAATTTATCGTTTGAATTAGGTGATCTTACGTGCAGTGACAGTAATTGTTGTACTTAAAGTGATTCTCCTTTCCCTTGAGATGTAAATTTAATCTCATTACATATGCTGGAATAATATGGCAAAATGATGAATAGCCGACGTTCATTTTCCTCTAGGTTACATTTATCTCAAAATCATTGCTTGTGAGGAAAAAACAAATGAGGAATAGTCTTCGTGCTCACTTCTATTTTAGACCGGATTGAATCAAAATAAAGTTCTTTAATTTCTCTTGCTAATTGACTCTATTCTAATGGTTAAAACATGCGATCTCCTATCCAATAATATTATTTTAACACCCAACTTCTCGACAAGCAAACACCCTATCTACAAAACAAATTGGTACCATAACTTATTTTTTTTTCCACTTATTCTCTCTCATCACTCTTCTCATACTATCATGGGTATCTACATCCATATGGGTGTTGAAATAACATTTTCCAAATTTATAAATTGTCTGCCTTTAAGATTTTGGCCTTTTAATTGAAATTTGAGGCCAGTTTAATTATTGTTATTATTACGTCATAGTGAACAATAGACTTGAAAAAGAAATTGTAATAACAATAAAACAGCCCATTAACAACAGACTATGTTCAACTCCAGGGGAAACTGAAGTAACTTGTATGTGTGATGCCCGTGTACAATTAGTCTAAATGTCCATTTGGTGGGCACGTGTGGAATTGGAATTGGAATGTCCAATTTCAAATTTTATATAATATCATAATTAGTCTTTTTAAAATTAGAATTATAATTTCATATAATAATTTTATGGAATTGAAATAATTAGCACATGTATTTTCTAATTTTTAACTAATACCTTAAAAATTATCAATTCCATATCTCATAATTTTTATAGTTCTCCAATTGTGTGACCACCTTTTATTGACCAGACGGAGGCTACTTGCCCTCTACCAATTGCTAATTGCCCGTTGTCAGTTGCTTACAGCCCGCCGCTGGTGGCCAAGCACTCACCGTCGGTCCCTACAGCCTACCTATTGCCGTCGTCAATCATCGGCCACTCGCCACGATCATTGACCATCCGTGAATGGCCCATCACCATTGCCGATTGTCTAGCTACAGTAAACTTAATATAGTGAAAATATTTTAAAGTTATAACTCACACGTCCAAGCAATAGAAATGGAATTTAATTTTGAATCCTAATTCTAAATCCTAATTTTTTGTAATATCCAAACATAAAATTTAAAATTCTAATCCTATTCTTCTAAATTTCAATTCCAATTGCACGTGACAAATGAATCCTAAAAAAATGCTAGAAATTCAAAAATAAATGCATGAACCTTTAACCATAAGGCCAAACATAATTGGTAGATAGTTGGGTTCTTTAAACATCTAGTCAAGGGTTAAATTTCTACATGTGATGGATATCCTAGAACAAAAAAAAAATGATAATCTTTAAATAAATAGATGAGTTCTATTACTATATTTAATTCAATCACTACAATATATTTTATAAAAATTTTTGGATATTTTATTCTGGTTGTGCAACATTACTCATATAAGCTTGTAATAATTAGATTATAAGATATCAAAATTACGAATTGTGGTGAAGTTGATAATTTTAGTTTTATCCTGTCATGATGGAAACGAATTTCATACTTGAGGTATATATATTACAACATCATATAATATTAAGGTATATTTGGTTGCAAAGAAGAATAGGATGAACGAAAATAAAAAAAAGATAAAGAGAAAATAAATAAAAAAATGACTTTTCTCTCTTGATACAGAGTAAAAACAAGAATAAAGAAAATTTAATTTCAGTTAATGATTTTTATGTTCTTATTATAATTTAATAAAATAGAGATATTTATTAATTTTTATTTAATATTTTCAATTCATTTATTGTAAATAATGAAATATACATAAATTAATAATATTTATAACAAATATGCTAAAACATATTCATTGTTATTCATTAATTTATAGCCACTATTCTTTACATTTAAAAAAATAGTTTAGTTTTGACATTTTGTGTGATTTTTCAAGTAGTATGGTGAAAATAATCATATTATTGATTTGATATTATATTATTGGATAACTATATAAATTTTTTTCACTATTAATATATTAAAATTAAATCCATTGAAAAAACAGATATAGCTTCTAAACAAGTTAGAAATAGGGATATAATTTATAACTGTATGTTTGAATGATAGTTAATGGGAAAGAGGAATGAGAATGACGGGGAAGAAAACTTCTTGTTTAGAAGTTTAGTATTAGGTTGGAAGGAAAGATAACTCAAAGGAAATTATTTACTCTCTGTCCCCCTCAATAATCAATTTTTCCCCCAAAATTATATTGGAATGAGAAGACTTAAAAATTTGGAATGTTAATAATATAATTTAAAAATACGATTAATGAACTTCTATTTGTGTCCATATTAATCTTTCAAAAAATAGAAAAGTAACATTGTTTCCTTCATTTGTTCCCATTTTCAATTTTTTGTGTTAATTTCGATTCGTGAAAAATATCCGAACAGAATGTAAAAATAATATAATAGTGTGTCTCGCCTTTCTTTCTCTCTATTTTAGTATATGCATGGAAGAGAAGAAAAATTTATAGTGAAACTCATTATTATCGATTATCATTAGTTTTACTTCCATACGTTGACAACTTAAAATTTTTTAACATTATCATTTAATCATGTATTGTGATATTATAAATAAAAGTGATTGAGTGTTATACCAACAATTTAAAAAATCATACAAATAACAGTATTTTATTTTTTTTAGGGAGTTAACAACAGTATTTTATGTAATGGCACTGATCATATATATATATATATATATATATTGCCCTCCCTCTAATTTCTTCTCAGGTCTAAAGCGGAGAAGATTTCAAAACCCCTCTCATGTTTTACCAATTAATTTTCTTTCTGACGTAACCAAGCGATGCGTGATGGCAAAAAGAGAGACTACTTAAGCGACGATATAGCAGCCATAGCACCATCCATGTGGGTTGATGACAGGTGACCATTTGAGTTTATCCTAGTTGCATATAACTCTGGAACGACAAATTTTTCAGTTTTTAAAGACGAGTTTATTTTTGTTTTTAGGAAGATGCCCCCACCTCCTTTTGGTTTTTTTGTTTTGTGGTTTTTTGGGCTTTTAGATGATGCATGTAATAATAAGAATCAGTATTTTCCTTGAAGGAAAATTCATCCTACAAAATATGAATAATTTCTCCATCAGTATCACCAACCCATCGATCAGCAACCATTTCTTATTTCTTATGGGATTTAACACAAAGTCTCACATTGATAAAATATAAAAGCTTTGTTAGTGTGTTAGCTTATAAATATGGGTTTTGATTTTTTGAATTAGATATCCTCTAAGAGTGGAAGTGATCCATTATATGGGTAACTCATAAGAGTTATCTATGTAATTAAATATTTATAAAGATGATTTGTAACTTTAATCGTTCAAAAGGTGTAAATAGTTGAAGATTTATGAAGTTATGGATGTAGATAATGAAAATGTTAGGCTTAACTATTGTGAAAACCTTCTTAGTAATGTAGAGGTTAAGTGGTGTGTTCTGTGACAGTGATGGTCCAAATGAGAATAACTTGTGTTGAAAATTTCTTCCAATGCGGAGATCAATCAGCGTGTTTCTTATGCAGTGCCAGTTGTCTTCTTTATGAGAAGAATGTTTAAATAGATGATTGCAGCCAGCTAGCTTTTGGCTTATTAACTAATTAAGTATTGCTTCTTGGCTCTTGAATTCGGATAGTCCATATGTCTTAGGTGCCAAATAACACAAATCTGAAGGAGTAGATTATGGGTGCCTTTGGATGTGATTTCGAGCTTTCAGAATCACTTTTTTCACAAAAAAAAAATATTTTTTATATATTTAGATAATTTTTTAAAAATAATCAAAATCTCAAAAAAAATTAGTTTTTAATTTTTTTAATTATATATAACATTTAAATTTTATAATTATTTTTTTTTAAATTTGAAACAAATGCACTTTATATAAATATTTTATAGAGTTGGATCTTTATCAACTATGTGTCAATGAGTTTTTCTTTTTTGGGTGAAGACGAATATGTTTTCATATATGCATATATATGTAGTAAGTTGCCACTTGCCACTGTCACTACCATTTAGCCACTTGACTTAGACATGAGGCTAGGGGCCAATTGCACGACATTTCACTGTCATGAAACTTTATGAATATGGAGTCTTCCCATATGCCCAACAAGCCTTCTACTGCAAATGAAGTGATGGGTTAGACGAAGGTTCTCCGTCCCCCACTCATTGCAATGGTGGAGACATTCTTAAGCAAACACATATATACTTCATCTGAATCGTGTTAACATATGTTTGTCCCTTTTCTTAATGCAATTAATGTTTCAAGTGTGTTCTTGATAATACTATCTCTTTCCATTTTTAACTATCTTCAATTGGTAAAAATTTAGTACATTAAAACTCAATGTATTTTGATAGAAAGACAGTTAAAAGTGGACAGAAGAAATATTAAAAGCAATTAAAACTGTAAATATTTTAGTATAACTTTTAAAGATGAGATTTTAGTATTTAAAATTAAGAAATTATTAATTTATTAGCACCCTTTGAAACTGCCAAAAAAAAAATCCAACTAATTTCAAAATATCTTTACCTTCAAATCCTTTTCAAGACATTCGACCAACTAACTGTTCAAACTCTTCCTGGTTGATCACTTTTATTAAATGAAATGCATTAACACTTTAGGGGATATGCTATAATTTTCAATGTTTTTTTAATATTTAACATGGTTAATCATATTTGCAGTTGGAATACAAATGGCATATGAACTAGGGATGCAGAAGAGGGCCAGAGGAGCATAAATTCAACGTCGAATAATAAAGTTTGAAAGTCCATTAAGGATTTATACAACAGCAATCATTACAGAATTTTTCCTGAAAGATATAAAGCTGTGTTACCCAGTTGCCTACAAAGGCTACGACCACCGCATTGGCTTCTTATCTTTTCATGTCGGAAATCTTTGTTCCTCCATGTCACTCGCTGGTGCCTGTAAACCCCAAAAGTTAAGGGCTATAAAGTTCCATTATTCTGTATTCTACAAAGTTCCATTTATTCCACTGTACGTCCTTGTGCCTGCCCAATTCATGCCTGAGAGGGAGAACCATTTACAAGTTCCCCCAGATAGAAAGCCTCTTATTGAAAACAAATAAACATTCCAGAAAAGTTGGGAATGGCGAATAAATTAAATTGAGAACTATTTCTACCAACATAATAATTACAATAGTGAAATAGTTAAATATCCATAATGTAAAGTGTGACCATGATCAACTGGATAAGGGAATGCGTGGCGTGGGATGGCAATGGCATATCCCTACCGCAAATTAGGACTCTCTCTGTCCCCGCTATCCTATTTCCTTCCTATCTTTGCCTTCCTTCTCCATCATGGGGATGTTGTTGTTAGACATAAAAGGGAACCCAAACACGTATATAAAAATAAAAATATTGCAATAATAAAAGAAAAATATTAAACAGTTAGAAACTTATTCAAAATCTTTATTTTATCTTGAATAATATAATATAATTATTAACTTTGAGATAAATTGATAAATCATATAACTTTATTTTATCAAATAATTACTATGAGATTTTATATATATTTTTGTGAATATGTAACATTACTGATAATAAAATTAAAAGAGAATCCTAGGTTTGTCACAAAATAAGTTATAAATATTAGCAAATAATGATTTAAAATTAGTAAAATTTATATTCTTTAAAGATTACTATAATCGAATAATGTAGAAAAATAAATTGCATAATTTTTATGCATATAATTATATTTATAACTACTTTAATATATTTAATAATGATTTGATAAATAATTGTTTATTATAAGATGATATAAAGACGTACGATGAAAAGACATGGGTACGATTCCAAAGGCTCTTTCAATGGTATAAAGGCATGTTATTAAAACTTATGATAACAATGTGAAAAAAAAACTTTTATATGATAAGAATATAAAAGTATTTTATATGATCATTTAATTATTTTTTATCACATTAATTATGATAATTATTATTTTATTTATTATTTAAAAAATAATATAAATAAAAAAATTTAATTGAACAATATTTGAGGTTATCAATGTATTAAAATTAAATTTAAAAAAATAAACAAACGAAAAAATTGGTTATAACATACCCCCGCATATTATTCTATATTTGAAAAGAATACCATCCTAAAAGAAAAAATAGTAAAAAATATATATGTACGTAATAATATATTAGGTATTTGAGAAAAGTATAATATTAAATATTTGCACAAAATGAGCTTAAATTATTATTTAACGATTTCAAAAACATAAAAAATGCAAACAAAAAAAATGTGTAAGGGTGTACATTATTATATTTTTAAAATAATAATTCTATTTTAAAATTTAGGAATTTTAGATACTATTAAAAATATAATAGCAGCTAATTTATAACAGGGATTTATTTAAAATTATCAAAATTATAAAAATTCAGTTGCAAATTTCGCTTGCACGTACTCGAAATGCTGTCTATCATTAGGGTATTGATTAAACCTCTTAACAATCGTTCTGATTCTAAATTCCACCAACAATCATAATGACACAAATTGTAATTTACACAATGTCCAAGTACTATTTAATAGATGAGGTAGTGATATTGGAATTATGATGAAGATATTATTAAGTACACCACTTTTAAATAATTTCTGTTTTATTGTCATTAACTATAGTAAGGTTGTTATTAATCTTTTAAAATTTGAAAAGGATAAATCAACTAAAAAATGCTCATAAAATATTACGAAAAAGTACCCTAACTTCTAAAATTTAAGAGCAAAAGTATCTCTTTTTTTTTAAAAAAAAAAACCCCTTATACTTTCATAAGGGATGTCATTTTAACATCCAAAATCCCAAACACCTCCCTCACATAGACACATGAGACCCATATTCTTTTCTATTATTAATTCTTTTTCCATATCTTTCACTCTATTTATTTGGGGTGTTGAATGTCTATATAATATGGGGTGTTGGAATATCTTTTTCCTTTCATAACAAAGAAAACTCCCTAGGAAAAAATTACCAAACCAACTAACCAAGCTTGCTAAATTGATCGAACCACAACTATACTGAACCAGTTGAAACTAAAAGACTCGAAAAAATGTTTGTGATTAGATGGCTAGGTCGTGTCACAAAATTAGTCGCATAAACTAAATTTTTTGAAGCTTTTTCTTTAATTTTTGAGCTGAATCGATAAAATTTCAATCCCATATTTTAACCTGTAACTAAAATCTAGAAATACTAGTTGTGAAAAAAAATATTTAAAGTCAATTGGTCATACAGTAAAAAAGTATTATATTTTTGCATGACGCTTATTCGATTGACCTATACAATTTTTTAATCGCTCATTTGACAAAATCAGTGTGAGAGAAAAATTCCAACGTGCATAACATGATTCAAGTCAACCGCTATTTATCAATTGAAGAATTCAACCTGTCTATCAACCCTTGGTATATATTATTCTTTTTTCTTTCCGCTACTAGTATATATTATTCTTTTGACCAAATATCAACAAAATATCCTAACGAAGATATACATAAATGTGTGTATACATAGAGATATATTTTTAAATATATATTATAATAGGATGGAAATCTCTTACCCTAAATAGTATCTCCTTATCTATTTCATCAATCATTTATTGACACGTGAAAAGTATATATTATATATTTGATAACTTATAAATTTTCAATCTATTTTGATTCTTATATTCTTACATGATAATAAATGATTAGGAACAGAAAAGAAAATACCATTTGGGGATAGAAATTCCATCATAATATAATAATGCTAATATATTCAAGTAAGCTTTTGATATAATCTGTTATACAACATTTCTAACCTCTTTCTTTTGACTTAATTTTAAAATAGATTAATTTTATGTTATTACTGTAAAATATTTTACACTATTGACTACTTATATATCATCATATGTGTAGCATTTGAGGCATTTATTACAGCAATTAAATATTTAATAACATGTTACAATATATATAAGCGTGTAAGAATCTTTGATATTGATGATTGATCTAAATTAAATCAATTTGAAGAAGAAAATTTTTTAATTGCAATATTTACTCTACTTCATTTATTGATTAACACATTAATTATTATATTAAAAATATAGAAAAGATTGAAGATAATCCTAACCAGAACTGTTGTATCAATTAATACATAAAACAAAACAAGTATTTTATTTTACTCTCAGAATATCTATGTATTTTTCTTTGAAAAGAAACGATAAATAGCAAATTAGAATGGAATCTTGTATGGTCAAATGTTTTTAAAGAAGGGAAGTATTAATATGTACATGCATTTTAGACAATTTTTGTTGAATTTGAGGATCAATGTGTAAATAATTAAATTTTTTTGTTATATTTATGTTATATTAAATATATTCAATTTAGTAAGATAATTGATAATGTATAAGATTTTTTTTTCCACCACTTTCACACTTTCATAACTGAATAATCTATCCCCTAATCGGAAATTGCAAATGCACATGGAACGTGGGAGTTAATGCGGATGAGGACATGGAAAATCCAAAGTGATGTGGATACTTTAGTATTTTGAAGGACCGGCTATGCGTGCCTTATTTGGTGTGACCTTAGTTTTAAGTTTATTATGTTTAGGTTTATTTTTTAACTTGTTGGTTTTTGTCTATGCTTTCGTGTTTGTCTCTACACTTTGGTCCCTTCCTCGATCTCCTTTCATGGGAAGTAGTTTTGAAGTTTGAACCTTGATTAATTATTAGAAAAAAAATTGAAATCTATAATTATTAGTACATAGTTAATTTTTCATTTGCATATACAACACAAACTTTTATTTATTCACACATAATGTTAATATATATTAACAAGAAAATGACCAACATCATTATGTACAAATAATAATAAACCTACTCAATAATAATAATAATACCAACAAGATAGATGTTGGTAGGAAGACTAAAAGAGACTTAGATTTCATATGTCTAAAAAAAATATTATTGGGAGTGTCTAAAAGATTTGCCTCTCACCTATTTAAAGAACATATACATTAATTATCTAATAGAACTAGATCGAGTCTTTCTATGATATGGAAACAGCCTGTTTGGTTAAGCCCTTTGCGGCTTCCTAATAGATTTTGCAGGTTCCCAATGCATGGTTTGTGAGAAGGAAGAAATATTAGGGTTCTGTTTGTTTTCAGTTTCATTTTTAATTTTTCAATTTTTAGGAATTTGAAGAAAAACTGAAAATTGAAAATGAAAGTGAAATTTAGTTTTTAAAATTTTCAATATTTCATTCACAAAAATTGAAAAACTAGAAAATGAAAACTAGAACTGAAATAACAGCCCTTAGTATTGGGAAGAATTGATTCGAAAGTTATTTAAACAGGTTGAAAGTAGTTTTATGAAAATTCTAGAGATGTCTCACATTCCTCTTACATTGGATGCTATTATAGTAAGTATTTGAAAAGGTGATTTTCTTCTAAGATACTCTCTCTATTTCACATAATTGTCAAAAACCAAACAATACAATATAAAGGAAAATAAAAATATTTTGGTAAATATAAAAAATTATATGAATTGATAAAATTATCCTTATCTAGTCATTATTATTCATCTTAGTAAATGTATTGAATACCTAATTAACACATTTATACTAAAAGTATAAATGAAAAAACAATTAATGATATTTAGATATTGTAAATAGAAAGCTATTCTAAAATATTATAAAAGTTAAAAACTAATAATTATTATGAAAAGGAGGGATTACCTATGAATTATTGGGCACTGCATCATTATTCTAACGTAGTGGGGGCAGAAGAAGGCAAGCCCCAAATAAGCAAGTTCGTTGCACTCACAATTGGTGTGTATGTTGTGCTACAACAAGAGACAGAATGGCCGACATGGATTTGAGGCATATATATGAGTTGAGTGGGGTCCTATCAAGTCAAGTCTAATGTGCATATACATGTGAATTTCAATAAGCCTATGGGTTCCAACTTGCACCTTCCAGGGGATTAAGCTCGACCAGGTGGTCCTCTATAGAATGATGAGGCCATTTGGCAATTAGCCGACTATTGCACGTTTGCAACTCTGGTGGCAGTATCTGTGCACCATTTTTAAAATAAGAATGTGAAACAATAAATTTAAAACAATACCAAAGAATAATTTCTCCTATATTGATTAAGTTATGGTATAAGTGGTTTCCCTAGTTTGTTGAAGAAAATTTAGATAAATAATGGAGCAACCTTCGGGAATGTATTCAAACTTGGAAACCTGAGGGGGGACTATTGTCAAAATGGTCTTTGCACTCATAATAAGGGCAAAAAGGAAAAAACTTTGAAAATAAATGAAAAACTGCCAGGAAAAAAATGTTTGGATTGACAGATTTAAATATGCTTTTGTTCTATATATTGACACTTACTTTTGGTGTTGATTCCTACAAAATTTATTGTTTAGTTTTGATTTAAGCTTTTTGAAATATTCAATTTTGATCTTTGTTATTTTAAAGTGTTTTTTTTAAGTCTTTAAGAATCAGGGTTTAATATTTATAAATAAAAATGTTTTATATTCATAAATATTTCAATATTTTTTCAATTCTTATAAACATTATCAGTTAATAATTAGACTAATTAAGGCAATATAGAGCAAAACTAAAATTTATCATATATTTATACAAATTAACAATATATTTAAATGAATACGAAAGACTTTCCACAAAAAAAAAAAAGAAACATGACAAAAGTGGAAGAGGAAGCAGCATACGGATCCCTTCATGTTAGTTTAATTATGTTCTAGTCGAGCAACTTGTAATATTGGATTAAACTATTTTTAAGTCAGGATGTTTATAAAATGAGAGTGATAGGTTAATTATAGTCCATAAAATTTGCATCATATATATATAGGGCTTAATTTTGTTCATTTTAATAACCAATATGTTCCTAGTAGATATAATTCAATTGCATATCAATGGAACACTTAGCTAAATTTGAAGGGTCAAAATTATGGCCAGGGAGAAGTGCCAAATTATATTACGGGTAGTTTGGATGTTAGAAATTTTAACTTTCATGTTTGAGTTTATTAAAGAATTGTAATACAATTGTTATAAAATAAATGAAAAAAAGAAAGAATTATATAAACTTTAATGAGAATAGAAATATTTAATAAGCTTTGAAATTAATAATTCATGTGGTATGAGTTAGAAATTAAGAAGTGTCTATTTCAATTGTTTTTCAGTATTATGGAATTGGATTGTAAAATTATAATTTCAATTCTATATATTACTCTAAATATAAAAGTGGTAATTAGGCAGTTTAATTTCAATTTCATACTTAATTCTAAACGTCAAATGAGTAATAGGAATATTGTATTTTAGGATATTGAATTCAAAAAAATTTGAACCTTTATAAAAAATATTTAAATTGATACTTTTTTTAAATAAAATTAAGTCGTTTATATAAATAAGAATTCAAATCAATCATTTTGCTTTATTAATTTTGGTTGAAAATATTTCGGATAAGGATAGCTGTATATATGTGATATTCAAGCAGAAAGCACTGAGCCTTTTGAATAATGGTACTTTGGGTAGTTTCCATCCACACAGTCCACTAGTTCAGCTGGGTATTGGGTGCGATGTTCAGCGCATAGCGTGAAAAGTGATGAAAATGACATCTTACATGCATTGAAGTCTTCAAACGCACATTAGAATCATTAGAGCCAACTGCTCTAAAAATTTTAATCTGTTTTTGATAGGTCAATGCTGTCGTGTATACCGGGAGGTGATCCATTAGACAGTTAAAATGCAATGGTTTATGATATACCAATCACTTTTACACCATAATAGTTTCTCTAGTTTAAAAGTTATCAAAATTTATATGCATAACCTTGAAATTAAATGATTTTTTCTTATGAATTTAAATAAACTTTCACTGAGCCCACTATCTATTATAGAATTTTTTTTTTTTTTTGTTTTGGTTGAGAAGTTGAAGTTATGTCTGAGTTTATTGTGTGATTTATTTTTAAAAACATATATATTTTATGATACTCTGATATTATTGAAAGTATCTGCAAAAGTTTTTGCTTTTTGTTTTTCAGTTTTTTTGGTAACATGCAGAAGTTTATCTTTAATGTTACACTACACTATATTATAATCACTGCGCCGTGCGTTTAAGGAATTTATTTCTCTCAGTCATTGATATGTATGCACGCGGGCAACAGATAAAAAACTAGATATATAATAATAAGTTTAAATTATTTAGTTATAAACATTTTTCCAAGAATATTTACAATTTGGGCAGCATTATTTCACACGCTGGAAGTTTTACAAAAATTCCATCACCTGTTCAGTCCAACAGACTTGCATCAGCTAAATATATATATATGACTAAGGTACCATCTCCCTCTCTAGTAAAAAGCCTTTAAAAAACCTATCTTAAAGCTGAATATTTCTCTTCCATTGCCGATTAAAGGCACTTTGAACTTGACCACCATCGAATTCTTCTTCGTGATCAAGGACTAGCTTGAAGAATAAACCCTCGCCATCAAATGAAAGCAAATCGATTTTTCAATCTAATGTAAACAATCATATTTCAAATACAAACACCATAGTTGAAATAGGGAAATAAAATGGTAATATGCAGGGACAGCTTGGTTAATTGGAAAGCTATGGAAAGAATTCTGACCAAGTATTGCTTTGGATAAGTGAGAAAATCACATGAGCAAATCAAACACCACATTTTAACCAAACACCTTATGACAATGAGTTTATGGCTCCAAACATATTATATTATTTCCACTTAGTTCATTCTCATCCAATATTAGATTTCACCTCTCATGCTTTATTTCAACATTCTCTCCCTCAAATGTGAGGTTCAACACAATATGGCCCACCTCTGCAAAAGTCCTAACTTCCTCGAACTGATACCACTTAGTGGGTAGGGGAGTCCAACAAAAGGAGATTCAAACAATTGGTTAAATGAGAAAACTACACAAGTGTACCGAACACAATGTAGGTATTCAAATGACCTCATCTCATTCTCATTTTCTTTTGAAGCGCCGCTACAATAACTAAAGGTTTTGGGTTGCTCAAGTATGTTATTTGTTGGGTACTCATTTGTGCTTCGATGTGGATGAAATTTCAGAAATTTGTTCCATTCAATGTGGACATTTATCTTGTATACTCATTAGAACTTTGTTTTCACTCGATCCGTTTTGATGTAAATTTTTTTACTTCTTGTGAGTATTTGGATATATAGGCGTTCTTCTAATTTCTACTATTTTAATAGCAAAAAGGGCCTCTCTATTGTTGATTTCCTTTTATTGAAACTTACTCTTTAATATTGTCATAGTGAATTTTTTGTTTGGACAAGGTCTTATAATTTTTTTGCCGCAAGGTTTTTCACATTAAAATTATTATGTGTTCTCTTGTTGTTTCCTATTTATTTTATGTATTCTGGAGATATTATTTGTTTGTGATATGCTTAGATTGATGTATATTATGCTTCTTATAGCAAGTTCTCTTCGGGCATGTTTACAAGTTGAAATTTTGGAGGAGAAGGGAATAAAGGATTTGTAATGTAAAGTTATACTCCAAATCATTTCTTATTTTCTACCCTTCAAAATCTCAAATCACAAACAAACCTTGGGCAAAAGAAAGTTTTATTCTGCTATATATTTTTTATATTTCCCCAACACAACATAAGGCCTATTTGACTTGATTAGCTTAAGCATATGGTCTGACTACCTTAAGCAATATCGTTATTGAGTTTATTAGCTTTTTGTCATAAGGCCTAATTATCACCAATTCAGATAACACTTTCGTAAAACATCAGGAGACCAGAAAATTATTATATCATTAAGTTATTGGCCTAATTTTATTTAAGTTTAATTAAAATTAATGATAAACATCTTTCTCTTGATATGCATTAAATATGTTCTAAGAATCCACAATAATCTCATTAAAAATCCATAATATTTTATCATATATTTTTCTTTTCAAGATCATATATAAGGCATTCTTACACGTTCAATTCATTTGAATACTTAGAAGACTAAACCTTATGTCTATACGAGTGCATGATACTGTGCGGTCTCCTTACAAAGATGACCACTTCAAGATTTTAACTAGTATTCTCCTTTTAAGATATGCTTGCAAGTTTTGATGAGCACGAATTAGAGTGACTTATAAATGGATCGAGTAAGGTTCTCTCTAAATTCCTCTCAACTTTATTCTGTATGCACTCTTGGTATACCTTGCAGAAATGTTATAAAAATCACTCAATTTGCTTGAGCAAAGGGTAATCCTCTCCATGTAAGCCAATGCAATTATTAATGAAGTGGAGTACCATATAAATTTAATTTCAATTATATCTTTATCTTTTAAGTTTTATTAATATTTTTATTTTATTTTATCTTCAAGTTATTATTGACCAATTTACATTACACATCTAAAAATATATTACTTCTTATTTAAATATTTTTTTAAAAAATAATGTCATTCGTCATAAAGAAATAATATCATGTTTCAAGGAAAAAAAAAACTCGTCCTATAAAAAAAATTAAGAACTAAAGCTTTCCTATGCATGTCTTGTTTATTTTAGAAGTGTTACGTAACATTGTAAATGAAGCATAATTAATTTTATTTTTCTGTACAGAAAGTCATACACATTAAATCAAAATAATCAAAAGAACCAAAATATATGAGAAAACACGCATATATTATAAAAATTAGTCTTTTTCGCATTCATTGTCAGAACGAAAATATAAGAACCTTAAAATATTTAAAGAAGCTGCTTCTTTCACAATCTTAATTAAACAAAAACACAAATAGCGGGTCTATTTCAAACAAATTAATGTTACTGCTGAGATATTAACAAACAAATAGTAATGCATTAGAAAAGATAATATTTTTTAAAAAAAGAGTTCTTAAGAAGGTTAATTGTAAACAATATTCTATCTTATTTAAAAATAATCAATCAATCAATATTCTTTTATAAACCCAAACTAGGATATAAAAAAGCCGAGTCCATTCCGCCTCCTTCTTTGCTTTGTTCCAATAGAGTCCAAGGCTTGAAGGGCACGGAAAGGATTGAAGTTCACCTCCTCCTCATAATTCTTCTCCCAAGCAATAAGTTTGACTTCCGCCACTATATTCTAGCCTTCTAGGGGTATTCAATTATTCAGAAGAACGGACGAAGTCTGACAATCCGACCCAATTTGAAGTTTGTTGGGTTGCATATGGGTTGCAATTTGTGCGGTGTATTATTTTGGTCGAATTCGGGTTGTAGTTTAGGTTGCTTCTACCTATTTTGAAGTCAATGTATTTTTTTAACAATTTTTTTAAAAAAATTATTAATAAATTATAATATTATATTTTTATACTTCAATAAATACATCTTATGTAACATAATATTATCCTTTTGTTAATATAATTTGTTTTGATATATATACTGTAAAATATCTTTTAAATTTTTCTTATTTTTTCTAAAATTGCATGATTTTACCAAATATATTGTCTTAAGTTTTTATAAATTACCTTAGTATCAGATCAATCCAATTTCATCCAATCATTGATTGGTTCAATATTGAATCGGTTAAGGTTCATAAAAAAAAAATGAATAAGTGAAAAATCCGGTTAAATTTGGATTTCAATCCAACCTTTGTATATCCTTGTTACATTCTATCACCGCACTCTGTTCATCCATATATACTAAAGCTCTTGTATTATAACTAATTAGTTGAGTGATTAGATCAACTATTGATGATGTGAAGATTCCTATAATTAAAACTTGAATATGGAATGTCAAATAATCTTATTGCCGCTAGTAACAGTAGAAAAATCAGCCGTCCTTAACTAAATATTGATAGAATTTATTTAAGAAAACTATAGAACAAATTTAAATGTACGTCATAGTTATAAAGAATAGAGCCTAACTTTATCTCAAATGTAAACAAGATTAAGTAGTTGAATAACTTACATCTTTACAAAAGAAAATAAAAGGAAGTGAATCATATTAACTATATGGAATTTTTAACTATATTTCGTTACATTCTTCATACCAAAAGCATAGGGAACATGAAGAGCCAAAAATTAACGCAACTAAACTGTCCTGTATCAAAAAGAAGAAAAAAATAATCAAGCCATACTGGAAGGCAACAAACTGCGGCCCTGATAATGCGAAAAGGTATTGTCATTCACATTGTCGGACTCGTGTCTCTTACATCTCTGGTATAAATATGCAAACCTAGCTGCCTATTATTTTCACTACCTCACCTCTCCGAAGCATTTTCACTTGTTCCAAAACCCTTGAACCACTCTCACTCTTTCACATTCTCAAGTTTGATTAGGCAAATTTATACTAGGCACTAGCTAGTATCCGTTAAGAAGGCATAGTGAATTAAAATGCTTTCTAAAAAGGCCAGTGAGGGCTCTCATGGCCAAGACTCTTCTTACTTTGAAGGATGGCAAAAGTACGAGAAGAACCCCTATCATCCTGTTCAAAATCCAACGGGAATCATTCAGATGGGACTTGCAGAGAATCAGGTTAGCCGCTATAGTTTATTAACGGGAAATTTTTTTAGTTAATATATATGATATGTGATTTTATTTATAATTATAAAATTTCTATTTACTTTTTATTTAGTTTCTTATTTTCAAATTTCTTTTGAAAAAAATGTTAAAAACTAGTATAGTAGAAGTTGTTTCGATTGTTTCTTTCAGAAAATCTCTAAAACAAACAACAAACTGAAAATAAGATATATAATAATTCTGTCATTGTTAATGGCGACCTACGTATAGAATAAAAAAGAGTAAAAGCAAAACTGAACACTCTATCAACATTCCTTGGTAACAAGGATTAACAGTATTTTTAGTCATTTTGACCATAATAACAATCGGTCAAAAAAAAAAAAGATCTATAAAAAGAAAATATGAAAGTAAACAAGAAGTCCCAAATGGGGGCCACACCGGAAAATGCTTTACATTCTTATTCAGTAGCAGATATACCGCTAGGTGCTAGAAATGAGCAGAGAAATGATATTTTGTAGGTGTAATCCTAGGTTAGATATAATGTGAGAGGAGTGATGGAGAGAGAATAAGTTAGGAAAAAAAGTAAATGGTGGGATAATGTATATTGTGAGTGGGGTGTTTGATGAAGTTGGGTATCAGTAAATGAGCAACGGGTAGATGTCAAACTCAATGCAGAGATTACTGTTTGGGTGTCGAGCTATATATGTATGTCCCACTAAATTGAGTGACATCTTTTGCAGCTTTCATTTGACCTTCTTGAATCATGGCTTCGAAGAAATCCTAATGCAATGGCGATGAAGAATGATGGGGGATCTGCATTTAGGGAACTTGCTTTGTTCCAGGATTACCATGGCTTACCAGCTTTCAAAAATGTAAGATATTTCTCAGGCTAAACTTTAGAAGGAATGAGTTTCTTGGTTCATTTTAATATATAGTAGTATTTCATTTGCAAGTTTCATACCATAAACACTCAGTCCAATGTATCCTATGACCATGGAACCGCCCAATCTGTCTCGAAAAAGAAACTCTTATAACTCCTCTCACTCAATCCAAAAACCGAATAACAGTATAACACAAAAGAGAGCGTTGAAAGGAAGGTACACCCAGTTCAGTTCATCTGTTCATCTCTTCCTGGTGAACATAAAAATAACATCTCAATTCAAAAACCAATTATTCCTATATGAATTCTCTGGGCTTTGATTCGCAGGCCCCAAAAGCAAAACAAACATTGTTGGGTATAATATAATTTACTATGAATTCATGTTATATTTATAATTAGTGGGCCGAGCCATTTTCCAATTCCAATTGAGTTTGGTGTTGAAGTTGAGAGCGACGGGGACATTGGAGTGGAACGGCAGCATTTTGGGGAGTAAGCATAAGATGAATATTTTGCAGGGCCATCCAATTGTGGTGTTTCACGGATTTGCCCAGATAAAACCATGTCCATGTGAAGGTGTTGGCGCGGAGGGATCCAGCGGCGCAGGGTGGAGAAAACTTGCTGATAGCCTCATTCCCTTAAGAAATGTTGATGAATTTAGACTTTGCAGGAAATGAAGAACTAATAATATAAGATTTTAAAATTTTATATTATATATATTTTATTTTTTAAAATTTTTCTCTAAAATTCAAACACATAAACACATCTTTATTGATAAATTAGCATTCTTATTTGAATCCCATGAAATATAAGATACCCAACCCCGATAAACAAAAATAAATGGGACTCATCACTTTATATATTGGTTTTTTCTTTCAACTCCCCTCCTCTTTGGATATCTAAAAAGTGTAGGT
This sequence comes from Dalbergia oliveri, assembly GCA_030441495.1. NCBI lineage: Eukaryota > Viridiplantae > Streptophyta > Magnoliopsida > Fabales > Fabaceae > Dalbergia > Dalbergia oliveri. The sequence continues at coordinate 5,129,634 of JAMLFY010000003.1, forward strand.
AAATTGATCTAATTTGGCCGGTTAGAGAAAAATGCTGATTGAGCCTCACTTGTTATTGGTATTTTGATCTATTTATGGCCTCAACAAAGCATAAGTCAGAATTAATTAATAGTACATACATACACCGAAGACATTTTTCCTCATCGTATATTTGCGCGTTGCTATCGTTGCACGTACTTGAAGTCAACCAAGAACAATTGTCCATTTCAAAATAAATAAATAGATTTAACCAAGAATAAATAAATAAATCCTTTATCTGTTATTGAATAATTGTGTCCATTTAAAAAATTTACTTTGTCTATAAATAATTATCTATTTAAAAAATTTAAGTAGTATTAATTATTTCTTTTCAATAATATCCTTATTAAATATTAATGGAGAAGGAGAGAAATATAATGGAGTAAGAAAGAGAAAGTTGAATTATTTAAAAGAAATAAAAATAATTCAGTAAATTATTTTAAATTTTTTCTAACTTTGATGTTTGCTTAATTATTTTCTTAATTTTACTGTATATTTCTAGTTGAACAATTATTTGAGTACCGAGGAAGTAGAAAACTAGAAAGAAAAAACAACACATTAGTTGTACTGTGTGACATGAATTCGCATGCGTGCAAGTGCAAAATTTTTTTTAAAAAAGTAGAAATTTTAAGTAAGTCTATCTATTATATATAATTTTATGCAAGGGAATTACGAGTTTAATTTTGATATAATATTTTTTTTTATTTAAATGATATTTTAATTAGTTGAGGCGAGAACTAATCATATTTATTGAGATGATCACATGATTAGAGGCCTTTACAAAAGTTAGATGCTCATGTGTAATAGTATAGATAGCTATGCTCTGCCAATAAACAAAAAACATACATGCTCACTTTCTGCCAACTTCTGATTTTTCTTCTAGGAGCTGGTGAACTTTATGGCAAAAATAAGAGGAAAGAGAGTCAAATTTGCTTCGGAAAAGCTTGTCCTCACAGCTGGGGCCACTCCAGCAAATGAAATTCTCATGTTTTGCCTCGCCGACCACGGGGAAGCTTTCATTCTTCCCACGCCATATTATCCTGGGTACAGCTCAATTCTTCTCCACTTTAAATGCTTGTAACCATATACAATAATAAAATTGACATCATTCCATCTAACAATATACATGTAACATGTTGGCAGGTTTGATAGGGATCTCAAATGGCGAACTGGGGTTGAGATTGTCCCAATGCACTGCTCCAGCTCAAATGGTTTCAGAATCACCCCTTGCGCGTTGGAACAAGCCTATGAAAAGGCGCAAAAACTGAACCTCAACGTCAAAGGTGTACTAGTAACAAACCCCTCGAATCCGTTAGGCATAACCATGACCAGGACGGAGCTTAACCACCTGGTCGATTTCTCCATCAAAAAGGGCATTCACATAATAAGCGATGAAATCTACTCAGGCACAGTCTTCAATTCACCCAGGTTTGTAAGCATCATGGAAGTCGTAAATGACAGAAAAAGCCCCGATGGCGACGCCATTCGGAGCCGCATCCATGTCGTTTATAGCCTCTCAAAGGACCTAGGCGTCCCGGGGTTTCGGGTAGGAATGGTTTACTCCAACGACGAAACGGTTGTGGCTGCAGCCACCAAGATGTCAAGCTTTGGACTCGTTTCCTCGCAGACTCAGCATTTGCTTGCCAATATGCTCTCTGACAAGAAATTCACCGAAAAGTACATGGAGGAGAACCGGAGGAGGCTGAAGAGGCGCAAGGACACGCTTGTTTGTGGCTTGAGAAATGCAGGGATACGATGTTTAAGGAGCAATGCTGGGTTATTCTGTTGGGTGGACATGAGGCACTTGTTAAGTGCTTACACCTTTGAGGCAGAGAAGGAGCTTTGGAAGAGGATTCTGTGTGAGGTTGGCTTGAACATATCTCCGGGGTCTTCTTGCCACTGCTCCGAACCGGGGTGGTTCAGGATTTGCTTTGCCAACATGTCCGAGGACGCTTTAAAGGTTGCAATGCGACGGATGAAGGCCTTTGCAGACTCGATCTTCTCTGATGTATGTCAATGGCGAAGGCAATAGAAGTTATAACATGAGAAGGAAGTGGGCTTTGCAGTTGTCGTCGCATGAGGACTCTGAATCACACCGTTAGCTCTTTCTTGGCTCTGTTCGGGTAGGAAATGTGTGCAATCCATGATATTAACAAGAAATTTGTGCCTTTTAGTATTAGTGATGGTGCCTATGGGTTAAATAGAATGGTGACTGAATAAACAAGTGTTAGATGCTTGGATTAGATTTTGGAGGTTTGTTTAGGTATTTAATTGTATTTCTTCTCTAGAAAGAAAACGAATCTGTTGTTTGTGTGATTGTACATTCTTGGAATTTTGGGTTCTTTGGTTTGAACGCCCATATGAACTTGCTTCTAAATTATGCTTGCCTATTCGGTTGTTCCCTTTTCTTTGTGCATTTATACTGCAAGGTCCCGTTCTGAATATTAGTCATTGGATTTGCATTTTATCCTACTCCAGACATCAGAGTGAGGTATTTTTGCTTTTTTTTTCTTAGCTATAAGGATGTATTTAGTTTCCGAGAAATGTTTATTTTTAATAGTGTATAGACACTTAAGTTGATGTATAATAATTGTAGTTTAAATTAATGTAGATTTTAACTGTTTAAGTGTTGCGTTGATATTAACTAAAGAATAGCTTTTTGTTGTTGTTGACCGGAAACTTGGCCCAATTATTGGAAAGCGAAGTATGGCCCAAGTTAGAGCTTGTAGCACATTACCTGGACTTCATGCTCCTTACAAATATACGGCCCCGTATACGAAGCAATAAAGGTTGACGAGAATTGTGTTCTTCATAAAAGAGTATGTAATTCTTATCTCAGTTTCACACTTCCAAACAACTGATTGTTAATAGGTGTGGTACGTTGATTTGACAATTATTTCATATTAATTTAAACTAAGATCACTATATATCAATATTTATATAAGTAGTATACATGAAGTCTTAGGTTTAAATCTAATTGTAATTAATGTAGTTTTAGAAGTATAAAAATATATATATTCAAACTAATGGAGATGTTTCAATTTCTCAAATAAACTCTGTAATAGGGTTTTAATTTACTTTACAGCACCAAGGTTCCTTGGGTAAATAGCTTATTTAAGCTCTTATACATAAATAAATTTTGAAAAGTAACTTATAAATAAGTTGTTTTATATTCAAATATATAATAATAAAAGCGTTTACTTTTAATATTTTAGAGTGCTTCTTAAGAAATTAGATGTTTTGACCTCTCAAAAAACACTAAAAATAATTTTTAGAGAAGTAATAAGATGTTTAATCAAACAAAATAAAAAATAAAAATATGACTTTTGACTTTCAAAAAAGTTATAATATCAAACGAACTCTAAAGGCAATCATAAGTTATACATTGACCTCAATGTAGAGAGCCAAGAATCGACACAGAAACTGATGGGCCAAGCCTAGCCGATATAGCAAAGCCTATACAGAACCTACATATCATATCATGTATATGTATCAGTAATACAAAATGTCATAAAGTCTGATAACAACATTGGTAATAAAATTTGGCTAACCAACATCAACATTTTGACATCTTAATCAGTCTCGATTTAAAATCAAGATTAAAATTGAAATTGCAATTCTAATTGATGGCAGTTGACAAGTAATAATCAATCAATAATTTGATTCCTCAAAATGAAACTGTGAGTTTTATTTAAAAATAAGAGTTTTTGCGAAAAAGGCTCGCCGCAAAATGGTCATATAACTACTGTCTTTATGTAATTAAATGAAAAATAATTTAATAACTAATTTACATAAAACTTTATATTATGAAGATTCACGTAATCTTATAAAAATACTTAATAAAAATAAAATAAAATACTATAAATAGAAAAAGGGTAATTGAGTTCTCCTTGGCTTTTTAGGTGGATTGCTAGTTCTAAACTGGAACGGAAACTTATGGCCCAGTTCAGAATTTTCTCGAGGGGATAATTGAGGCCCAAAAGTACTGACAAAAACAAAACGTGGAGTGCGTGTTTGGAATGGGTCTATGTCAGGACGGAAGGAAAAAGAAGTGGGTATAAGACAATTGGGTTACTGTCAAATCTATAATCCTAATATTAGATTTTTATGAGGGAAAGTTTTAATATTAATAAGAATAATTTTACAACAATTTTAAGAAGTTAATTTCTATTTATATATTTGAAAAATAAAACTGCAATTATTGCATATTATTAGAATATCATTGATAATCATCGCATTTAATAGAAATATTGTAATACAAAAATTAAATATCTTTAAAACTTATCGCTATTTAATTAAATATTTGAATATTTTTACTATTATTTAAATAATAAACATAATAATTTATTTATTTTAAATCTCATTATCAATCTCTTCTATCTTTTTAAATTTTTTAAATATTTTATCTTTTATTGAGGAAAAAAATATGGGTCATAAATAAACATATAAAAACAAATAAAGAGATACCAGCTAAAAACCTTTACACTTGCTACATGATGAGAAAAATAATCTACTATTATAATATTTGAGAATAATCTATAATCCTAATATTCAAACTCTTATGAGGAAAAGTTTTATATGTCAACAAGAATAATTTTCGGCCTATGATTTTTAAAAAGTTAATTTCTAATTATATTTTTGAAAAATAAACCTATAATTATTACATATTATTAGAATATCATTGATAATCATTAGTATTTAATAGTAAAATGTAATATAAAAATTAAATATTTTTAAAACTTATCACTATTTAATTAAATATTTAAATATTTGTACTATCATTTAAATAATAAACATAATAATTTATTTATTTTAAATCTCATCATCAATCTCTTCTATTTTTTTAAAGTTTTTAAATATTTTATCTATTATTGATTAAAAAAATGGGTCATAAATAAATATATAAAAATAAATAAGGAGATACCAGTTAAAAACCATTACACTTGCTACATGATATGAAAATTAATCTACTATTATAATATTTTTAAGTCATCTATAATTTATATCTATAATATTAATATTTTAGACTCTTGTGAGATAAAGTTTTTCACGTGTCTCAACAAGAATAATTTAGTCCACAATTTTTATGAAGTTAATTTCTAATTATATTTTTGAAAAATAAAACTAAAATTATTACATATTATTAGAATATTTCTAATCATCGCATTTAATAGTAAGATTGTAATACAAAAATTAAATATCTTTAAAACTTATCACTATTTAATTAAATATTTAAAATGTTTATACTATCATTTAAATAATAAACATAATAATTTATTTATTTTAAATCTCATCATCAATCTCTTCTATTTTTAAATATTTTAAATATTTTATCTATTATTGATAAAAAATGGGTTATAAATAAATATATAAAAACAAATAAGGAGATACCAGCTAAAAACCATTACACTTGCTACATGATGTGAAAATTAATCTAGCTACTATTATAATATTTGAGAGTCATCTATAATCTATATCTATAATATTAATATTAGACTCTATAAGAGAAAGTTTTCACGTGTCTCAACAAGAATAATTTAGTGCTCACAATTTTTATGAAGTTAATTTCTAATTATATTTTTAAAAAATAAAACTACAATTATTACATATTATTAGAATGTCCTGATAATCATCACATTTAATAGTAAGATTGTAATACAAAAATTAAATATCTTTAAAACTTATCACTATCTAATTAAATATTTAAATATTTGTACTATGTAATGCAGGAGGGAGTAATCGTTGGTGCGGAGAAGGCACGGACGGAGCGGCTCTTGCCGCTAAGCGGAGGGGTACATGAATGAACGATTACACAGGAATGAGAGGATCATGAGTTTGTATAGGTATAAGACTATACAGTTAATGATGACTTATATGAATTGATTGGTACTACCTATGCCACAAAAATGCATCTTTCTTCGGTAGCCTGTCACGAAAGAACTAAGAGTTAACGTGTTTGACTTGGGATAATTTTGGAATGGGTGACCTCCTGGGAAGTTTTCCTAGAAGCGTGTGAGTGAGGACAAAGCACGCTAAAAAGATCCGTGTTAGTTTGTGGGAAGGTCGGAATTATAAAGCACAGAGATATTACATACTATCATTTAAATAATAAACATAATAATTTATTTATTTCAAAATTTTAATTCATTGTAATTAAAATTTAAATATTTGTCCAAATGATGCATCATATAATTTCATAAGCAAATCTTCATCTAAAATATGTTTTAAAAAAATGTTAAACCTCGCTATATATATATATATATATAATATTTAGGAATATTAAATAATAATTGTAATATCAGGTATTATTTTTTGGTAATTTTAAATTTTTTAACGACACATATTCTGATATAAAATTTAAATCTTTTTTAAATTAATGCATATAATTTTACAATCTATCTATAATTGTAATAATAACAATATCATAATAATTTATATTTCCTACAATTCTCATCACTCTATCAATACCTATCTTTGTATGGCTCATTAATAATACAAACTCAAATAATAATTCTTTTTTTTTTTGTATTTGCAACTAATAGAATAGCCCTTTATTTATTATATACAATAATATAATTAGTATTAATCTAGAGTAATATAATATTAATTAATCTATTAATATGATTTTTCATATCAGTTCTAACAATGAGTCATACTAATTTCATATTAGAATTCTGCACTTATAGAATATCCTAAGTTATAAAAATAAAAAGTTCTATATCTATCGAGAGAAATGGAAAAAAGATAATTTTCAATGTTATCAAAATTGATAAATACCTTATTTTAATTTACAATAATTTTTTACCACCATCAGTTCTACATATTTTTTCTCTTTATTATTACGTTTATATTTTTCATCTTTTGTTATATATTTAATATTTTTCTTTAGTTTAGGTGTTTATTTTTTTTTACAGTTCATTTTTACATTTGAATTATCTTCAACTATTGTTTTAGAAACTTTGAAAATAGTTCAAGATTAGAGGGACAAGTTATGTGATCAATAAACATCCTTCAATAAACACATTGAATTGTACAAGTTATTCCAAGAAGAATATTATATTTAAGAAGGATATTAATTTGACTATAAGTGACATGACTAATTCCATATGGTAATGAAGTTTAGAAGCATAGGATTATAATCTTTTTGGATTCATGCTAAAACAATATGAATGACGTAGCTACTAGATATGTTGATGGTTAGTATAGGTAGTTTTAACGATATAGATTTCTAAAATATTGGAAATTATATATGTATATATATTGGTTATCAATACTAATAATTTTATTGGAATGTAATGGTCTTGGTATGAACTTATTGATATATTTCAATAAAAAAAAATCCAATGTACAAAATATTTATAATTATATTTTCAATTATGGGTTGCTAATTTAAAAATTGAATCAAGATTGTAAAGCTCAATTCAATTTTTTGCCTTTATATAATATTATTGTATTAATTTTTTTTAATTTTGGATTTAATTAATTTGAATTTAGTTACACAATTTTATTGTCTCAATTTTGAATATGATTTTATAGATAAATTTTGTGCTCTAATTGAATACAATTGTCCAAATGACATTAAATTTTATGATACTCTTTTATACTTTATTCATTATTTAATTATTTAACTAACTTATTTTTAAAATTAATTTATATATTCAATTTACAATAATGTATGTTTAATTAAATTGTTATTTATTTTTAATAACGACTAACAAATTATTTTTCAATATCACCCTGCATCGTAACAGGTTAAACGAGTAGGGCAATATATTACTTATATGGTGTATGCTTTAGAGTATTAAATTGTTATTATTAATGAACATTTAATAGGGATGGGTAGCTAAAATTTTACGCCCTTTTCTTTTGGATTAAGACCCTTTAAATATAATAGAATGGTTATAAAGTGTGCAAATAAAGAGTTAACTATGTACCAAAAAGAATAAAGAGTAATTATTCTAGATTGATAATTGTTCTTGTGTGCTTATAAAAAAAAATAATTATTGTGTGTGGATTCGATTATATAATATAAAAACAATATCAAATAATACAAAGATAATATATATATTTTAAGATTGAGTAGGTCTAAGTCAACTCAAAAGCTAACACATAAGAGAAGGGTTGCTCAAGCTTTTATATAATCTTGTCACATCCTTAAATAATGTGGGATTTTAACACACCATCTCAAATCTAGGATTGGACTCTAACACACCTTGTCACACCCTAATAAGAGTCACATGATAAACTCTGATATCATCTTAAGATTGAATGGATTTAACTCAATCCCAAAGCTAGCTCATAAATTCTAACTCTTATGATGACTATTTTAATCATATCGATTAAGCAATGTAAGACTCTTACCTTATTAACACCTTACTTTATCACTTCATAATCATCCTTCTAGATTCCTTTTATTTTTAAGGTAAATTACACTGCCTAACACTAAGTGATATTACAAACAACCCTTAAGATTTACAATAATATACATACACTAGTCACCTTTAAAATTTAGGTGATATTACACTTAATACCTTTATATATATTTTGTGAGATATGACACTAAATATCCTTGTAAAACATGGTATCGGGCATTTCATATAGTGTAAAGCATGACAAATCGATGTTGTCATATGTAATATCACCAGAGAGAAGTCTGTATAGTTTATTTTTATTTTTATTTTTTATATAATGTTGGCCTTAATATTCTTCGTAAAATTAGGGGATGAAACTTATACTCACGTGACGAGGGGGCGTTCCATAACGAATTGATTTGTCATTTGATGCATGGCGTTGGCAATGCAGGATGCAGGTGCAGCGTATCTGAAAGGCGTGCGTCGTGGCATTGGGCGTTGGCTACGTGGAGAATCAGTTACTCTCCCCATATGCGTCTTGGCTGGCTGCAAACAGGAACGAGGAGGCAATAATACGACGACACTAGACCCCGATTTCATGCGATGATTTTAATTTCACACGCCATTCCTCATTAATTTAATTAATTCCCTTTCCAACTTTACAGACCCCAAAAACAGAAACGAAAAACTGCTAGGGTTTCAATTTCTTTTTCTTCCTTGCATTGGAAAGCACTGATCGATCGTGAAAACGTTCCTGTGGGACTTGAACCCCACCCACGTTCTCTTTTGGTTCCAGATTGACATTTGGCTTTTTCTACCACTGTTTGTAGTTTTGTCTAATTGCTCTCCCTCCACAAATTGTTCATCCGTACGCAGGTACAATTCTCTTCTCTTCGGAATATTAATTTTTGTGCCTTATGTGTGAAATTAAAGAATGCCTATAGGCTATATTTTTGTGATGTCCTTCACAAACTCGTATGTATGCATGTGCTGCTAACAAGCTAAGTTATAAGGGGCTAAGCCAATTAATATTGAACAATTATATAAAAAATCATTATGTCGCGTAAGTAATTTTATATTTTAAAATTGAAATGATATTTATTAGTTGATGATTGGCTTAATTACTGTGTCCAAGTGCGTGCATAACAATCTCTTAATTTCTTTTTACTCAATTGTTTCTGCCCCCATGTATGTGGTTGTTCTCACTCTCTCATGACTCAGCGGTTCCATTTCATCCATTGCGTTTGGTTTTTAAGTGGTGACGTGATAATGGTAGGGATTGATTGGTTTCAAAAGCCGAGTTAGGCAGGAGACAGTTTTGGTCATATATATGAGTTTTTTCGCAAATGGAGTTTTTTTTTTTTCCCTGAGAAGTCTATACACTAAGGTTTTCCTCTTTGGAGTAGAAAAAGAGCTCTACTGATTCGACACACTCTAAACATATAAGCCGAGTCACGTAGAAGAGAGGAATAAATTATCTCATACTGAATTTTTATATAACTTTGTTATGTGTGTGTGATTTTTCATTGTTAATTTGAAAAATGAGACCATACAAAGCATGTGATATAAAATAATTAGTAGTGAGATATTACATATAAGAACATGTGAAAACTTAAAAGGAGATGATTCATTTCCGATAAAATGGTGATCCATATCATTTTGTTATCATATTGCTATACATTTTTTAGTATTGATTATCTTTTTCGTAATTGTAAATATCTCGAAATTTAATATCAAAATATCATTTCTTGTAAAAAAAAAATAGTATAAAAATTGCTTTGTTTAATTAGTGTAGTCTCACCTGGTGTCCCAAAGTATTCAAATCTAGGCAAATGCACTCATCTTCTTATTTTCGTTTAGACAACTCGGGTGGCCTAAAGTTTATTTTACAGGTCTATTATACATAGATTTAGACACTCAAGTCAAGTTGAGATAATTGCAGTTCAAATAAGCATAAAATTTAATTATATAAATGTGAATAAACATGTTGCCTTCTCTAACATGATAGATTTAGGGATCATGTCTATACACACTGTACAAAAGATGAAAAAAGAGAAACATTTCTCTTTATTTTATTTTACGCTAGTTACTGATTTGCATTAACTCCACAGGTTTTGCCCATGTTGTCTTTTCAGGCTTCCCAGTCCTGCCTTTTCATTCACTTATTATGAATGCAGCAGTGATTGCTACATTCCTGAACTTATGATAATAATGCATGAGTCAATGCCACATAGGTTACAGGTGGAACTTAAGGAAAGAAAGCAAAAGATCTTTGGAAACTACGTGCCTGAATTTGAGACACATTTACCGAAATATTTGTTCTTTCAGGTGATGGGTACGATTTTGATGTCTCGTGTCTTTCTTCCTGGGCAATGAGATGTGTCAAGTTTGCCAATACAGAGGGAAGAGATGGACATTGCTGGTCTTCTAACTTCAGCTGGAATTAATATCGGTTTATGCGTGGGGCTTTTTTCACTCTATTCAGTATTAAGGAAACAACCCAGCAATGTAAGTGTGTACTTTGGAAGAAGGCTAGCCTCTCGGCGTGCAAGACACATTGATCTCTTGGAGAGATTTGTGCCCTCCCCGACATGGGTAATGAAAGCATGGGAAACAACTCAAGATGAAATACTCACTATTGGTGGCTTGGATGCTGTGGTTTTCAGCAGGATGCTTGTGTTCAGGTTGTTCAATAATCCTTTTAAAGTTGTCACCTATTTTAGTTGTGCGTCTTACATTGTCTCGGCAAACAAACATTGCACTGGACTGAATTGCTTTCTGATACAAATAAGCTTTTAATCTGATTTGATCTGTGTCCATCAGATGAACCTACTGAGTGAAAATGGTACTCTGCATGCTTAATCTTGCGATATTTCGTTGTTATCAAAGTCCACTATCTAGACGCACTTGGAGTACAAACTGCAAAGAGTACATATACCGGGAATATATGTTTGATAGCATGTCACATGCATTATGCGCCAGCACCCCTAAACCTCTTTTATCAGTATCTATTAACATGCTATATGTTGTACTTGCACAACGGTTTTATTATTTTGTAAATGATTTTACCTCGTTTGCAGTCATCAATATTGGCTAGCTAGGAAGTGGGATAATGATGCAAAACTCACACTTCAATGTGTATCTGCCTAATCCATCATGGTGGTTAATGCATGGATTATAAGTTATTTGCTTAATCATTTATATATTAATGACTAGAACTGAGATTTATGCTCAAATAACTAGGAGTGACGTTGGTGTTGACTGCATATGTTGCTAAATTGATATATAATTATAGAGGGGTGTTATTTTAACATCACAAAATCCTAAACACTTCTCTTATAAAAAAATATAGGACCCACATCCTTTTTATTTTTCACTAATTCTTTCTCCACATCTCCCTTTCTATTTCTTTTGAGTGTTGGGGTCTATACAAAATGAGGTGTTAGACTATCTTTTTCCATTCAGTTAAACAATAGTTACTAAAATAAAATAGCTTTTTAGTAATGCTAAACCCTAGTTTGTGGTGTTCTCTTTGGAGTTTTGGAACATTTTTCATTTGAGTTGGTAAAAATGCCCAAATTTTTGTAATTTGTTATTGAGAAAAGATATTTTAACACTCCATTTTGTGTAGACACCCAAAAGCAATAGATAGAAAGATATGAAGAGAGAATTAGTGAAAAATAAAAAAGGATGTGGATCTCATATTTTTTTTTATTAAAGGGGTGTTTGGATATCTAAGATTTTGAAATGTTAAAGTAACACCCCTCTTTATTGTGTGAACTAAGCTTTTTAATTAGGAAAATTATTTTTGTACACTTCAATGGGTGTAGATCGACACCCATCATATTGTAAAAGAGTTATGGAGAAGAGAAAAAGTAAGTAAATGGTTTAATGTATTTTGTAAGTGGAGTATTTGAGATGTGGGAGTATTCGAATAACACTATTATTTTAATTATGTGTTTGCTTTTAGCACTATTTTTGGTTATTCAAATCAAAACCAGTTGTCAATCAACCATTTAAAAGAACACAAACTAAAATCAAGTTTAAACGAAATTTTATTGTCCATTTTGTGGCTTTACTAACTTTTGCTATTACTATTTTCTCCTTCAGTATTCGAATATTTTCTGTTGCTGCCGTCATCTGCTTTGTTCTAGTGCTTCCAGTGAATTACTATGGTCGCGACAGATTGTATAAGAATATACCTCTTGAGTCACTGCAAGCATTTACCATTGATAATGTCAAGGAAGGATCCAGGTGGTATGTGCTATTTCTTATCTTCAAATTGAACTGTTCACTATATATGTTACTTTCAAATAGCCAGTAGTGTGTAGAAGCTGAGAAATAACGCTTTCAAAGAAAAAATTGGATCTGTAAACTGTTCCAAACCTGAGCCTTTCTCCTTTTTCTTTTAATATTTTTGTCCCTTTCATTTATATAGATGCATGACTTTATTCAGGAATACACCTACAAACTGAGAACTTATAGCTCGTTTTATTCTTTTGCTTCATGTCAGGCTTTGGGCTCATTGTCTCGCACTGTACATCATAACATTAACAGCTTGTTGTCTTCTATACTTCGTAAGGGCTGATTCACCAGCAAGATTTACTTCTCTACTTGTTTTCATAGAGCGACCAAACTGCTTGTATTTCCAATATTTAAACGTGACTGATCAAGTGGTACTTGTGCCCAGGAATATAAGGGCATTATTAATATGCGGTTGATACATATTATTGGGTCACCTCCAAATCCAAGTCAATTTGCAATTCTTGTCCGAGGAATACCCTGGTCTTCAGAGGAATCATATTGTGACAGGGTGAAAAAGTTTTTCTCATATTACCATGAATCAACATACTTGTCACACAAAATAGTGTACAAGTCTGGTGTAGTTCAAAAACTGAAGGTCTGCCTCTTAACTTCTCTAAATACTTTTTATTGTGATGTCAGTATCATACATTTTTTTTTTCCAAATTGATATTTGGGTAGTTTTTGTTTATGCTTTTGTTTAAGTCTCACCAATGTTGTCATAACTGTGTCAATGTGTGTGTATAAAATAGCAAAATTTCTTGCATGGTGATGGAGTATCGAGATATATTGTGCTCTGTCCAATGATAAAGTATTTTAACTTATTGGTACGACCCACATTTTTATCTAAAATATCATTTTATTATTGAGTAGAGTATAGTTCACCTAGTGCGTTATGACCATGCAAAAATTTCTCATTTAACTGAGAGTTCAAGATATTGTTTGGTTCAAGGTTCATTTTCTGTTCAGGCTTTGAATTTTTTTAGTTCCTTGTGGTGATATTTATGATTCAAACTTTAGAGTTTCATTTGTATGGAGTGATGGTGTAAAACAACTATCATCTAATAGAATGCACGAGTGTCATAGTTATTGCTTTTAACAGGTATGATGCCTGGGGAATTTCTCAGTATCTATTGTGGAAATCCAAATCTAATTGGGGCTTGGCATAATTTGATGATTTCAGAGGTCCAACTCTGTAAAATATCCTGATTTCTTTTATGATCTCCAGTTTTGTCACTTGTGATCTTAGACTTTAAACTCTCTCTCTCTCTCTTTGTTTTTTTCTTTTTTTCCTTTTATACATTTATATTAACTTTTAGCATTCTTCTCTTTGTTAACATAACTACTGTTTAAACTTTTGCTTCTTTTAATCTTCCTCCTCCAGGATGATGCAGACAATGTGCGCAAGATGCTTAGTGATAAATTGGACCATGCCTTTGGTTTTACGCAATGTTGCTTCTGCGGACGACCCAAAACTTCTTTTGATTTTATTCCTACTGAGATAGATGTACACGGGAGACCAGGCTATAATGGCATGCATATAGATTCAAGAAAAAGGTCAATTTTCCGGCTGCACTGATTTGTATAATTATAATTAATATGTGAACTTATTACATTTTTATGCGCTGTCATCGTACTACCATGTTAAGAAGTTTAAAATGTGATCTGACATTGAGATGTGAACCTCTTTCGGTTCTGTTTTTTTTTTTTTTTGGTTGAATCGCTTAATTATTTTCTCTTCCGCTGCATTGAACCTGTACCCGGTTTAAACCATTTTTCATAGAAGTTTGACAAGGCCCCCAACATGTATGATTGCCTCTAATGAGAATGTAGAAATGCAACTTATGTAGCTTGCAGGAACAAAGCATTATTGATGGAGCTGCATTGTCTGATTCTGATATAGTAAAAACCAATCTTGGATCAGCACCTAATATAGCTTAAGCTTTTGGACTGAATTCGTTCTTGACATAGTGTTTAAGCCTCTTTGACTAAGTATTCAAGAGTTTGATCGGATGTTCATGTTCCTAACTTCCATGTCTAAAATTAATTTCAGCACAAGGTAAAAAAGGGATTGCAGCTCTGTGTATCATCCAGACCTTTTCATGTCCAAAGGGTTCTAGCTTGAGAGGGTGTGAGAGATAAAATGTCATTTATGTGCCTTCTTTATAGTTCTATATTTTCTCCCATGTCAGAGGAACAAAACATTGGCATTAACACGACCTTCACCTAACTGCTTGAGCAATTAGGAGAGTTGACCTTGGATAAAATTACTGTATATGCTGGTTATTTGGGGGTTGAATTGCTACAAATATTTCCCGTTTGGGGCATTCTTAGAAGATCAATGCGTATTAGGTTGATAGATGTGTCTCCAAGACTAGGAGATACAAGGAACTAGTAAGGGGTGAAGAGTATTCCATATATTTCAAGCTTCAGCATATATTTTGCACTGGTTTGTGGCTTTTTTCAAGCTTATTCCTCCGGCTTTATCTGAACTTTAATTTCTGTGCTGGGACATGCAAATACTTGTAATGCTTTCTACTTGTGATTAGCCACAAACGAAGGAGGTGCTACTGGAAAATTTGTTGTACATTGACCATAATATTATTCTTGAAAGATACTTCTCTTTATGTTTATGGTTGTCATTATTTATTACTTTAGGTAATGAAATCCAGTTTATTACAGTTTTGTTTGCCATTGCAGATATACAAGCTACATATTATTATTATTATTATGAGATGTTAATAGTTTATACACACGTTTGGGTCTTTAATACAGGAATGTGCAGCTGCTTTTGTATTCTTTAAAAGTCGGTATGGGGCACTTGTTGCTGCCCAAAGTCTTCAAACATCAAATCCTATGATATGGGTCACAGACAAAGCCCCTGAGCCACATGATGTTTACTGGTCCAACCTTTGCATACCATATAAGCAGCTTTGGATCCGTAAGATAGCTGTAATTGTGGCTTCTATCACCTTCATGCTTGTATTCCTTGTACCTGTCACGTTCGCACAAGGCTTGACTCAACTAGACAAGCTTGAGAAAATGTTCCCTTTTCTGACGGGAATACTTAAAAAGTAAGAGATTGCACATATATTGGAGTCTGGAGCCAATAATATGGAATTCTATAATCTTGGCGTGGATCTTTTTCTTTTCTCTTTTTTTTTGGCAATTCTGCATGATAAATTTAGTGTTAAGCTTCATTTTAATATACCATCTCTGATCAACAGTGGAACATTATATAGGTTAATTCAGAGTTTTCTGGCTTATTGCTTTGCTCAGATGATAGGCCTTACACAATTCTTCTTGTGCAACTTTCAAGGTCTAGGATCATACTAATATACTTGAGCACTTACTGTGTTAATCCTGTAATTGCAATTTGGCAGTAACATCTACAAAGCTATTAGGAAGCAATGCAAGAAAGAGTGGTTAATGAATAACCACTTATTGATTTCTGAACTTTTTGTTGATGGTTCCTAAACCAAAATATTTTCACCAAGAATTCATTCTTTGTAGTTTTCCTTAGCTTTTATTTCTGTCATTCTGTTAAGCTTATAAGTTACTCCTGTGCGCTGCTTTTTTGCCGAAATGGTGTCAGTATATATGCATTCTTGTTGAAGTTGCTCATTGTTTGCCCTTCTGCTTTCACCTATTTCCAGTTTATAATTCCACACATAACCTTTTCTTTTTCTTGGATAAAAGAAAAAATTAATTAAGATAAAGAGCTAAAAATTCCAAAGAGATGTACACAAAAGAACAAAAAAATCAGCATAGCAAAGCTCCCCAATCTCTCTTCGGATCTACTGGAAAACTCCATTAAAATGACAATGTGCTTTACACCAAAAGAAAGCCAAGCTTCTACTACATTGAAATTATCATTAATGACTTATTCACGCATGGAATGTGGCATGTTAATTATTTAGTTTTCAATTTGAAATGCTATGCAGTTCATTGTAAAGTTTAAACTGATCCATTGAACTTGTTTTTCTAGGAAATTTATGACTCAGCTGGTGACTGGTTACCTACCAAGTGTGGTTTTGGTTTTATTTTTATTGGCTGTTCCTCCAGTGATGATGCTATTTTCATCAGTGGAGGGGCCTATTTCCCGTAGTAGAAGGAAGAAGAGTGCATGCTGCAAAGTTCTGCTCTTCACAATTTGGAATGTGTTTTTTGTTAATGTTTTTGCTGGGTCTGTTATCAGCCAACTCTCAGTCTTTTCCAGTATAACAGAACTACCTGCCCAACTTGCCAAGGCAGTCCCAGTGCAGGTGATATACCCGGATTCCTAGATGACAAATACCTATTGTAAATTGTACATCACTTGTGTGGACTTACACCAATATCACTTGTTCCCTTTTCTATTAGAAAATTTGTGATTCTTCTATTATGTGATTAGCTATTTACTTTACTGTGGCTTTTTTTTTCATGGCATACAGGCTACTTACTTCACAACATATGTTTTGTCATCTGGCTGGGCAAGTCTGGCATGTGAAATTATGCAAGTATTTCCTCTTTTGTGCAACCTGTTCCAGAGATACATTCTCAGGTTTAAGGATGATGATTCACTCGAAGGCACCCTAACTTTTCCATATCATACGGAAGTTCCAAGGGTCTTACTGTTTGGATTTCTTGGGTTTACCTGTTGTATTCTAGCGCCCCTGATATTGCCCTTCTTACTGTTCTTCTTTTGTCTTGCATACCTCGTTTACCGAAACCAGGTTAGTACTTCTATCAAGGCCTTTTTTTTTTTATGCACGGGAATTAATCTTATCTGGGTTTATAGACTTGGAAATCCATATTTAGTACTTTGTGGGTTATCTATTAGAATACTTCAAATCACTTCGTTTTCATAACTGAGATTAACAAGATTGTAAACAAGTTAAATTTAGTATCACCCTGTGGTCTGGCCCAATATCACTGCGGCTGTGTCACTCTGTAGTTTGAGGCTTTTGAGTTGTCATTCTGCCATCCCGTGGTGTGTCTTGCTAGGTATATAACTCATAATTTTTAAAACAGCTGATTCGACTTAGTTCATTGGTTAAACACTATTGGTTGAATGAGATTCAATTAAAATAATATACAAAATAACAATTTAATACAATTTGATATGTAATATATATATATATATATTGTGAGACATATATAAACAAAGAAGCATGTGGCCTAGTGGCAGCCCATGTTGTCCAGCGCTATCATCCTGCAATGCACAGGTTCGAATCCTGTGGGTGGTGTTTTTTAAATTCCATTTAACACATTGCTAACCAACACTTGGTCCGATTTGCACAGTTGGCTGAGGTTCGATGTTGGCCCAGTTGTAAGTTGAAATGCTGTGGTGTGTTTTGTGAAAGGATTTTTATAATATACTACTCTTTCCCCGTCCATTTTATCGAAAAAACATGTGACAGCCAACCGACTCATGCACTAAGCTAACCATATCATTCGCATTTTCTGTTAAAAATGGTGTAGACTAGGCTTCATTTTTCAAAAGCCTATAAAAAGTCCAAATGCTTTTGGCTAGCCACGTGTACCATTTTGGTGAGATGCATTTAATGCAAGGTGAAGTAGCTATCAAGATTAGTCAAAAAGGTGGATAATGGAATTGAAGCATTAAATGCAAAAGAAGAAAATGCAGGTGGAAGTGTGAAAGCATTAAATGCTTTCATTTAATAGCTTTGTAGGGAGATTGCTATAAAAGGAGTGTATAGAGTTCATTAAAAAAAAAATCCAATCCACTCTTTTCTTATTTTTATAATAGAGTAGAATTATTCATTCATTATAAATTCTTCTATTTTGTGAGTTGAGAGTATACAGATGAGAAAGATCCTGTGAGGTATTTGGTATATTTAGGGGTTGAGTTGAGTGGAATGTGTCCATCTTTTATATCTCTATTATATTTCTATAGTGAAATATTTAGTTATCGCTTTACCGTAGACGTAGGCTTTAGCTAACCACGTAAATTTCTAGTGTCATTTATTTTATGCTTCACATATTTATTTCGTGCCACTCGTTTATGCCTTTGGGCCATTCTCAACAAACTGGATCAGAACTCTTATAGAGTTCTGGGCTAATTTGTTTCAAATATTCCTGCAAAATTTGATATTCAAGTTTGAAGGGTGCATTAATTTTGGAATGTGGAAGATCAGTATGATGGCTATTCTTATGCAGCAAGGTGTAAAAATAGCACTTTTGAAAAAAAAGAAGTCTGAGACAATGAAGGATTCAGAATGGGAAGATGCCGATCAAAAGGCTCTTTCTATTATTCATTATGAATTACAGATGATATGTTAGGAGGTCTTTTGGAGAAACAGGAAATTCGCTATGGACCAAGTTGAAGTTATTATATATGACTAAGACGGTGGCAAACCATCTCGTTGTGCGTCTGTACATGCTTCGTATGGGAAAAGACATCAATCCAATCTCACATAGCTGAGTTCACGTCACTCGTCATAGATTTTAAAAATATGGACGAGACATTTTCAAGTGAGCAACAAGCAATGACATTGCTTTGTTCCTTACCTTCTTCTTACAAGCATTTTCGTGAAACGCTCATATATGGTCGTGAAAGCCTCAAAATTAATAAGGTTAAATCCGCACTTTTAAGTCATGATAGAATAGAGCATGATAGTGGCGGTCGTGATGATATTGCATCTGGCCTAAGTGCTAGAGGGAGGTCAAAGGAGATTGGATCGAGTAGTAGCAGGAAAGTCTAGATCTAAGTCTAGATATTGTAAAAGCGTAGGTGTTGATATTGCAAGAAGGAAGGCATTAGAGCAGAATATTGAGGCTCAAAGACAAAAAGGTCAAAGATTCAAATAATAGCAAGTGTCGCTAAAAGTCCTGATAATGTTTTCACATTATCAACCAATTCAATTGGTGATACTTGGATACTTGATTATGGTTGTTCCTACCACTTTGTTGAAATAGGATTGCTTTACAACTTACTGGTCAATAGGTGGTGGTGTTGTCCTTATGGGAAATGATATGCCTTGTAAGGTTATTGGCATTGGAACAGTTTAGATCAAGATACATGATGAAGTTGTGAGAACAATGACTGATGTTCGGTACATACCAGACTTAAAGAAAAATTTTATATCCTTGGGCGTCTTCGATTCTCAAGGTTATAAGTATTCTGCTAAAGGTGAAGTTATAAAAATCTCCAAAGGTGCTCTTATATTAAAGGCAAGTTGGTCAACGACTTTTATTTACTTCAAGAAAGTATAGTTGTTTGTGCTGCCTCAGTATCATCTTTAACTTATTCTGATTCAGAAACTACTCGTTTGTGGCATATGCGTCTTGAGCATATGAGTAAAACATGAATGTCAATTTTGAGCAAGCGCGGCTTGATAGGTGATCACAAAATTGGGAAACTTGCACTACAAGATTTTCGCGGAACACAAATGGAATTACAGATGGATTTTATAAGCTTTACAGATGGGTTTTTCAATTACAAATGAATTACAAACAGAAACATGTTGTCTGTTATTTTCGCATCTATAAATATTACAGACGGATTTATAGACGGATTCACTGTTTGTACAATGGATTTTTCTATTTGTAATTGGCTGAAAAAAGCTTGTGTAAAATTAGCCCATTACAGAAAAATTTTCCCATCTGTAATGTTACAAATAGGAGAATCCGTTTGCAATAAAAAAAAAAAACTTAGCTCCACCGCCATCACCACTATTGCCACCACGAACCATCCATTTTTTCCAAGAATCCCTTTTCCCAATGCCACCCCAAACAAACCCAAATCCTTCCAAATTGACAGCCACATCCACCATGTGCTTCGCCTGGCCACTGTGTCCACCACCGCGCTACCCTTAAAAGAAACAAAGCATCAATTTTCCTACACATTAAAATTTGACAACTTAATGAAACTTATAACAAAAATGGAAGAAAATGAAAAAACTAAACCGATTAAAAGTTAGAGAACATTACCACGAACACAATGACGCAAACCATTTGTAAAATGGAGGCTCTGTGACCGGTGGCTCAAAGAAGGTGGCACCATGCAACTGACATTAAAAGATGCGTTTCATTAAAAGAACTATAGACGGATTTTTCCGTTTGTAATATGCGCATTAAATATGTGCCTTTTTAATCTCTAATGTTACAGACGGATTTTTTCGTCTAATCTTGAATTTCAAATTACAGATAGGAAATAGTCTGTAATGCAGTGCCTTAAATTTCAAATTACAGATGGATTTTTCCGTATGTAATGCGCGCATTAAATACCACCTTTTTAATCTTTGATGTTACAGATGGATTTACGAACAGGATAATGCGTCTAATGCGCGCATTAAATACACGCCTTAAATTTCAAATTACAGACGGATTTTTCCGCTTGTAATATATTGGATTTATTTTAAATCAATAATTTAAATAAAAATCCATCTAAATCCGTCTGTATATTTTGTGAAAAAACAAAAAGAATTATTTCATGATCCGTCTTAAGATTTATAGATTTTGCCAAAAAAAAATCCACGTTTTCATTTACCCGTCTATAAATCTGCGTATTAGAGGAAAAAAATCCATCTATAAAATCCGTCTATATTCCGCGAGTTCCTAGTAGTATTGACTTTTGTTAACACTGTGTCTACGAAACGAGAGTCAAGTTTAGCATAGGGATGTCAAATAGCCAAAAGCCCGTAAAAATGAAGCGGGTGAGTTGGCCTCCAAAATAAAATGGGCTGAAAAGTTAGCCCAGCCCATTTAGGGCGGGTTGGTGGGCCCATCAAAAATTAAAAACTATTTTTCAATGTTTTGATGAATTTTTTTTTAAATTTTTTTTTATTTATGTATACCCAATTTTTCAAGGTTCATAACAATTATACACTAACTTTGACTAAAAAATGTTATTGTTAATAGTATTATTTGTGAGTTATGACATTGTTTTATTTCTAAGTTTTAACTTTGAGTAATAATATTAACTATAGGAATACTATATTGGTAAGTGTATATATTTCTTACTTTTTTCTTTTTTGGTCATATATTTCTTACTTTTTTATCAATAAATTATGAATTTTTTTTTTAAAAAAATACAAAAGTCTTCCCCGCGGCCAAACCGTCCAACCAGCCTAAGCCGCGATTAAGCGGGTGTTAAGTGGGTTGAAATTTTGCTCAAAACTTCAACACTAAAATGTTGGCGACTCCTGGCTCGACCCATTTTAACACCTCTATTTAACACGTTATCCACAGGATTAAGGGCATAGTGGATTGTATGCATTCTGACTTATAGGGCCTTGCACCGTCTGCTAAAAGGTGGTGCTAGATACCAATTAACATTCATTAATGATTTCTCAAGGAAGGTATGAGTTTATTTTCTATAACACAAGAATGATGTGTTCATACTTTCAAGAAATGGAAAGCACTTGTTGAGAACAAACCCAAGAAGATCAAGCGCTTCCAGATAGATAATGGTTTGGAGTTTTATGGAGGTCAGTTCAATGAGTTCTACGAAAAGAAGGCATAGTAAGACATTATACAATGCGAAGACTCGCACAAAATGGAGTAGCAGAACGTATGAACATAACTCTTTTGGAAAAGGCTCACTGTATGCTCTCTAATGCTAGTTTGTCTAAAGAATTTGGGCTGAAGCTGTCAATGTGGCTTGCTATTTGGTGAATCGATCTCCATCAACTGCGATCGATTTGAAGCCTCCTATTGAGGTATGGTCCGTGTGCTCTGATTACTCGAATCTAGAATTTTCATTGTCCTGATATGCTCATATTGATAATGGAAAGCTTGAGCGAATAACACTAAAATGCATATTTCTCGGATAGCAAATTAGGATAAAAGGTTATAGATTATGGTGTACAGAACCTAAGACACCCAAATTCATAATCAGTAGAGATGTCAAGTTCAATGAATCATCCATGCTTCATCCGAAAAGGAGATTGACGATGTAGAAAAAGACCAAGATGCTAGCAAGCAGGTGGAGTTTGAAGCTAAACCACCAAAGAATATGCAAGAAGATACTTTTGATCGGTCCATTCAAGAAGAAGAACAAGATATTGTTGATGTCGTAGATGCAAGACAACAATTGCAGCATTATAACCTTACTAAAGAGAGAGAAATAAGGCAAGTAAATCCACCACAAAGGTATGGTCATGCAGATATAGTCTCTTTTGCATTATCAATGGCAGAAGATATGGAGTCGGAAGATCCTACCACATACCATGAAACTATGTCGAGTGAAGAATCTACATAATGGATTGCTGAATGAGTGAAAAGATGAAGTCTCTTCATAAGAACCAAACTTGGGAGTTGGTGAAACCGCCTAAAGGGTGTAAAGTCGTTGGATGTTCAAGAAAAGAAAGGATCCCTTGGAGTTGAACTTGCTCTTGGATAAAGCACGTTTGGTTGCAAAAGAGTTTAGCCAATAAGAAGGAATAGACTTCAATGAAGTATTTCTCCTATTGTTAGACATAGCTCTATTCGTGTGTTGCTCGTTATGGTTGCACTGTTTAACTTAGAGCTTGAACAGCTCAATTTCAAAACAGTTTTCTTCATGGTGAGCTTGAAGAATAGATCTACATGCAGCAACCTAAAGGTTTCATTATTCAAGGCAAGGAGAACCATGTATGCCTCCTAAAGAAGTCATTATATGGCGTAAAGCAATCTCCTCGCCAATGGTATAAGAGATTTGATACTTTTCATGTTAGGTCGTGGTTATTCAATGAGTGACTATGACTGTTGTGTTTACTATAGAAAGCTCTCAGATGGTTTGTGTGTTTATTTGTTGCTTTATTTTGATGACATGCTCATTGCTAAGAGTACGTATGTCTGAGATCAAAAAGTTAAAGGAACAACTCTGTGGTGAATTTGAAATGCAAGACTTGGATGCAAATAAGAAGATCTTGGGCATGGAAATTCATAGGAATTGGTGTGCTGGCAAATTATATTTGTCTCAGAAGAAGTATATTGAGAAAGTACTTGAGCACTTTGGAATGCAAAATGGAAAGCCTGTGAGTCTCCGTTGGCCCATTTCAAATTATCAACCGCACATTCACCACAATCCGCTGAAAAGGAAGAACAGATGTCACATGTTCCCTATGCTAATGCAGTTGGAAGCATTAAGTATGTCATGATATGCACTCGACTAGATATTTCATATGCCGTTAATATTGTTACCAGATATATAGGGCATCCTAGCAAGATGCATTGGCAGGTGAAATGGATACTTCGATATCTTCGAGGTACGACAGATGTTGGCTTAGTATATGACAGGAGTTCTAACACTGGTGGTAGTGTTATTGGTTATGTTGACTTTGATTATGCTGGAGAAGTTGACTAAAGGAGATCTCTTACGAGATATGTCTTCACGCTCTCAGGTGGTGCAACTAGTTGGAAAGTGACCTTACTCTACTATTGCACTATCCACCGCAGAAGCGAATACATGGGAGGAGAAACGGTGAAGGAAGCTATTAGGCAATTTGGGCTTGGAACAAGGTGTTACAACTATCTATTGTGAAGCTAAATTGCCATACATTTGACCAAAAATCAAATGTATCATAAAAGAACCAAACATATTGATGTCAGATATCATTTTATTCGAGAGATTATTCTCAAGATGCCATTGCAATGAAGAAGATTGGTACCTCAAATGATCCAGCTGATATGTTGACAAAGTCAATCACTATTGCTAAGTTCAAGTATTGCTTGAACTTAGTTGGTATTTAGAATATGTGAGTTTGCCTGTATGGGCATACTGGAGAAGATGACTTCAGAAACTTGAAGATGGATAAAAAATCAAGCCAATGTGAAGATTTTTAAACTAGGCTTCATTTTTCAAAAGCCTATAAAAAGTCCAAATGCTTTTGGCTAGTCATGGGTAGCATTTTGGTGAGATTCATTTAGTGCAACGTGGAGTAGCTATCAAGATTAGTCAAAAAGGTGGATAGTGGCATTGAAGCATTAAATGCAAAAGAAAAAAATGCAGGCGAAAGTGTGAAAGCATTAAATGCTTTCATTTAATAGCTTTGCAGGAAGACTATTATAAAAGGAGCGCATAGAGTTCCCAAAAAAAAAATCAATCCACCATCTCATCATTTTTATAATAGAGTAGAATTATTTATTCTTATAAATTCTTTTCTTTTGTGAGTTGAGGGTATAAATGAGAAAAATATTGTGAGGTATTCTAGGTATATTTGGGGTTTGAGTTGAGTGGAGTGTGTCATCTTTTGTATCTCCATTATATTTCTATAGTGAAATATTTGATTGTCGCCTTTCCATGAACGTAGGCTTTAAACTAAATCACGTAAATTCCTGTGTCATTTATTTTATGCTTCATATATTTATTTTGCTCCACTCTGTTTGTGTCTTTGCTCCCGCCATTTCTCAGCAAATGGACAGAAAAAAAAAAAGCTCTATATTTTAAGGTTTTGCGGAAAACATCAGAATTCGGATACTCTGCACGACTTGAATCCAAGGTTGTATGTAGAATTTGATTATTGTATTTGGTATTTGCTATTCATTTAAATCCACTTGTGAAGATAATTTAACCTGCAAGGGTCAAGGGAGTAATGCAGATTGCAACAAGATAGGGTGATGCACACCGATATCCATATCTCATATATGCAATGATATATATGCAGCCAAACCAAACTGCCTGATGTGTTTCTAGGAAAATTCCCTAGGCATAATATATTTTATACGTTTAACTATTTTCAACCTTAGAAAAACAAAAGGCTCCCGTTCATGATCTAACACCGGGTCTTTTCAGATTCTGAATGTGTATGTTAGAAAATATGATGGAGGAGGAAACTTGTGGCCCATGGCTCACTACTCAACAGTGTTTTCATTGATCGTGGCTCAAATTATTGCGCTGGGGGTATTTGGACTAAAACGCTCATCAGTTGCATCTGGATTTACCATTCCACTTCTGATTGGTACCCTTCTATTTCACCAGTATTGTAGGCAGCGGTTTCTCCCAGTGTTTAGGAACATTGCAGCACAGGTAGGTCCTCTCCTCTCTCTCCTCTCTCTCATTGTCCCCTGTAACTGTAAAAGCTGATAGAGACAGTTACGTTTGTTTTCAGGTTCTTGTTGACATGGATCGTAGAGATGAGCTTTGTGGAAGGATGGAAGAGATTTATGAACAGTTGCAGTCATCCTACTGCCAGGTCAATAGTCCTGCTCAATCCGAATGCTACAGCAGTAATCATAATGAGGACAGTGAGCGCGCTCAGGTTCCGGAAGTTTTGGATTCAGGTTTTGCTTGATTGATTTCACTTGTATTGTATATCTTAAATGAGGGACACAATTTAATTGCTTGGCTGTGTTTGCTTTTTTTATTATTTATTATTATTATTATTTTTTAGGGAATGACATTATCCAAAGAGATATACCATGGCCGGTTCATCTAGCTAGTTTGAGTTTAGACAAACCAGTAAGGTAACCGGCACTTGGCGGGAAGTGACTGAGGTTCTTAGGCTTGTACATGTTACGAGAATAGAATCCTCCCCCAAAGCTGGGGGCAGTGCACGAAACAACTGTGTATGAAGATTATCCAGATGAGACAAATGCCTGCGATCGAAGGACATAGGAGGAATTGGAAAGTTTTGTTGAACCCCCGAGTGGATCTCTTTATGCCACCATCGTATCCTATTTTCCATGTAATTTGTAAATATGCATAACAAGATAACAATACAAGGCTCTGATCTCCCTAGGTTCTTTCGGACTACAATTTTGGTCTTCATATGCTCTCCTCAGTCTTATGCAACTAAAGAATATGCACGATAAGACAAGATCATTTAAAGAAGGCTGCTTTGTTTGGTTATGAGATAAACTAACGTGTCCCCGAATCAAGCAACAAAACTGTGCATGATAAAAACGGCGGCGGGAAGATCATATAACAGGATCCTACCACGCATTCGGTGGCGAGTAACAATGCAAACCTGTGTCCGTAGTGAGGGGAAGATTAGCTAACCATTTGGTAACGTATTTCCTCTCCTCCCATGGTTTAGCAGACCGGACAATAATGGGCCTAATCTAATTAAATACATGGATAGGTCTATCTACCAAGCCCAACATTCTGGTCCCATTGAGAAAGAAGTTTTTCTAAAGTGGGGGTTCTGTCATATTGACCCATAAACATGAATATACGGAATGGGATGTCCCTTTCTAGAATCGTTTCACACAGCTTAAAAGCATACATTTCATGTCTCCAGATTTAAATTCAAATCTCTTATCTCCATAGAGAATTAAGAAGGTTGAGTTTGAAATCAACAGATCCAATAAAAATAATGTTAAAAATGATAACGAACGAGGATAATGATTAAAAGTAGTTCTTTCGTGTATGAATATTGGTTAATATTTGTTCAGTTTATCTTTACAGCAATACCATTCACCTTTTTCTTTTTAGCTCTGAAAACACTTTAGGAACAACCTTGTTAATTGCTATTTAGTTCTAAAGTGTTTTTCTTTTTTGAAGGTTGTTCCTATAGTTACACAGTTATGTGTATTTGTGTGCATTCATTTTTTGGTCAAAAAAGTACAAAAAAAGAAGAAGGACAATATGTAGTCATGTCATGCTATATGATACATATATGATAAAATACACAAGCGTATACATATTACATACATGAACCAAGGTGGAGAAAAATGCCAAGATTCTATTATTCTAAGATATGATATATTATCCTTGCACCCTTGACACCCAAATAGAGTGGGCCAAGGTCGGCTACCTCTTCTTGGAAATAGTACATTGTCCAACATTAAAAATTGTCTGCAGTCATTCTGAAGCAATATAAGAAATGCAATTAACGAATAAAACATGTCTGTCAGGTCTAAAGGCGGGACTCAAGTTTGAGAATTTTCCATGTTTGTGAGTGTCATTATCATTGCATAAACAAAGAAGGCCATTCCAAATTCCAATTAATTATATCATACGGATTAAATTCGCTTAGGATCAGAATCCATACAGAAGGGGACTTATTATTATAAAAAGAATTGCAGATGAATAACGCGGTAAGAGAAGTCGTCGTTTGGCTATTGTCAGGGTTAGGGCTTGCCCTGCCGATAGGGCCTCAATCACGGATCGGTGCCAATTTGTTTTGTTTTGATGCTTAATTATTAACTATTATATTTCTGTAAAGTATGTGCTGCTAACTCACAAGTCAGGTTTTTAAATCCTTGTTTTATGTTGTAGGATTGTTCTCTCGTGTTTTTTCTGGCTTGGGGATATTCCATTTTACTTTACAGGGCGAAATTATTCATATACATGGACTTTATTTTCTTAAATAACTAGTCGATTATATTATATTAGGCATGTGTTTTAGAAATGTTTTTAATTAGATGTGTGGCGTGCTTCAATTTGTGTAGCGATAACGAGTTTAACTAATTATAGTTAAGTTACTGATGACTAAAGACAATGAGTGTGCGGATTATTAAATATTAATGAATTAGAATAAAGTCCTGTCCTATAATTAGAGCTTTTCAAGAATTACTGCAAAAGGTTTTCGTGCTACACAAGACACAAACCCATTCTCAGGATCTAGGTTTCTCTTCTTTGTTAATAACTTAACATCGTAATTGACGTTACTGAATTTTGTCATAGATCCACAAAATGAGAAGAAAGGAGGCGGGAGGAGAGTATTGAGTGCAATTATATGATTATCGAAAGAGTTGAACAGTTAATGGGGCCGAAGTTTGAAACTATTGACAACATAATTAGCTACCCAGTTTCAAGTTTTGTCAACCAATTCTAACAAATCATGACCATTGCTTACCGGACAATATCCATAGTCAACAAAAATCATCTTAAACAAATTACAACTGTAATCAACTATACATATATACACAAAAGTCAGCCAAGATATATGTGCGCATATATAAGATAATCGCTTCTTTGACCTTTTGAGCAAACAAGTGAAAACGGTAGGTCTAGCTAGGGAATATCTTGTGTTATATGTATGTGATGACCGATGATGTAAAGCTACATTATCTCTTCATTTCATATTTTCTTCGTTTTTCACACTGCTAGAGGTTAAGAGCTAGAATAAGTGAAAGTCATCAGAAATGGAAGGTCTACATCGATTCCTTGGTGCGTGTTGTGAAGATTGAAGTCATAAATCAGGATGTAATAAACCAACCTTTGTTTTTTTAGGTTTTAAATCTAAATTAAACCAAGCTTGCGTTCTCCAATATTGTTTTGCCTAAGCTGAAATTTGAACACTAGAAAGTCTAGAACAAAGAGAAACTAATCTCATTCATGGTCACTCTCATAGATATATGACAAAAATAATATTGTTAATTATGAGAGCAAGGGATTACTAATAACCTGAGCAACATTTGTCCGCGAGTAACGCATTGGATTCCAATCCCATGCATTCAGCATGCCAACCAACCTAGCAATGTTACATTTTTTACTGAGATTTAATCAATTTTGTAGTTGATTAAATAAGAAGCATGACTACTGTATTTGACCAAAATTGACAAACACGTCACTTAGAAATTCAATAATGGAAATATTATCCAATTGATGAACATTGTTCATTGTTGAAAGATATATGGCTGCTAGTTTAATCCACAATCAAGTTTATAGGTCAAAGTTGTGGTAATAAACAAAACATTTTAGTTAATGCCAACTTTGATTTTCGTTAGTCATATCGGTGAAACCAACCGTTTGAATTTCCGTGTGTCTGAGTTACTTCATGACATGCAAACGGAGTATTAGAGAAAATTTTAGGTGCCTTTATAGCAGTAAAAAGGTTTCGCTCTCTTTTATTTATGATTTGACATTTCAATTTTATGGGTTATTGACTTATTGTTATCTTTTACCGTCACTGAATTTTTCAAAAAATAAGTAAAGCGTTAACGTATAAATAATTAAATTAAACAGACCAAACGGTATGTTTCTCGAAATTGCATCTGATGCAAATCTAGCTCTGACTGACTGCGCAAACATACGAAAATCCCGTATTTTTGGCAGCTTTATTACAATATGCATTGCAAAGTTACCATTTGACGAAGCTCCTCTCCAACCTTCAGCACATCTATACAATGTATTTTTGGTAAAAATATAAAATATGGAAACTTATAAAAAAAAATTCTCATTTTTTGTGCTTAAAAGTTTAGTCAAAAAGACAACTAGCTAGTTTCTTACAGTCTCGACATACCTGCAATCATACAGGTTTAGATATTAAAAGCATGAGTGGATACTTTATAATATTAGAACTCTGGATCATCTATGGCTTTTCATTGTTTAATATACCAGTTTCAAATGTTTCAACTAATTAATATATGAAAATAATTCTTAAGGTCCAGCTAAGTAATAATAACTCGCACTCTCATTAAAATAAATTCTTATATTTTAAGACCTAGTCATATTTTGCACACTTTAGTTGTAAGAATTAGGATTTTACTCCAGCGCAAGCTTTCATTTTACTTAATAAAGTGCACACATAAAATATTTGCCTATAAGAAAATCGAGGGTTTAATATCTTATCTTATAAGATATAAACATTTATATGACAATCATATATACATGTAATATAATATATTTATTTAAACTTTTTTATTATTGGTTAAAATTATACACTTTAATTTACTCCTTAGAGTGAAAGAGTTAAATTCGTAAGAATAATTCTTCAGAATCAGCCTAATTTTGTCTGGTTGAGAGACACAAACGTATTTTACGATATTTATATTGTGTATTAATCTCGCAAGACATCAGCGTTATAAAGTAATTCATCTATTTTTTTTAGCTTTTATCAGGATTTCTCGGCAAGTATTATTAGAGGTGTACAAGGAATTGGTCTAGACCGGTTAAATCAAATCTCAATTAGCCTGATTTTTTATCATTTTTTAAAACTCAAACCCAACTTGATAATAATCCAATATATGATTGGGTTAAATATTATTAACTTTTAAACAATTTATAAAGATTTTGATATTATACATAATAGAGTTATAAAATTTTATAAATAAGAAATAAAATTTGAGATATTTTGAGATACATATTTTAAATCAAACCATCTAACTATCAAAATAATATCAAATTATCCAAAATGTATTAATTTAAATATAAACTCTCATAATTTATTACTAACTATTATAAAAAAAATATAATTATAAAATAAATTTTGACTTCAAGCCTCTAATCAAACTAAAGCATAACCTAAAACTCTGAAAATGCAAGGTCAAATCTAAATACCTAAATCCATCTAATAATAAGCTTCGCATCAAAATGGGTTAACAATTGAACAAGTCTTGAACACCCTTTAGTATTATAAGCACCATCAAAACTAAGAGCACACCTCATTTAATTTATAACCAATAGCACTTATGAAAGGTGATAACTAGTTCACTTTTAAGCTCTGTATAGGCAAAGCCCTTTAACCCTGAATAATGGTCTACCAACGAAGCAGATCACTTACCCGTATGGACACCCCGAACTTGAAGTTACAAGAAGAACACGGAAATTAAAGAAGATGTGGAACACCTGAATCCTAATCCTGAAGTTAATCATATGTCAAAGAGTAGGTTTCTCCTATTTCCAACATATGGCAGAGTCCCTTAATTCAAACATCTAGTCAATATGATCGATTACTCTATATAAAAGGCTCTAAAATTGCTTTGCCAGGGAGTACTTACCAAAATTCTCCCCGGTGCACTGGTAATAATCATCATGCCAATATATGCAATGTGATCCGTTTCTCACCCACAAGATTACTCGTCCATCATAGATATTTAGAGACATGTATGTGTATACTAGTTACTTAGATATGTAGAAATTGCGTATTGACGGCCACATGATGTTGAAGAGATGAATGCCCATTGCGGCATGTGCTTTATGACCAAGAGGAATTGAATCACATGTTCTTCACAATCACAAATACTTTTGCATTTAAGGGAGACGCACATAGACACACCTACCACATTATCCACTTCTGACTGTAGAATACGTGGCACCGTCCCTAGTGCCCCTTCCTACGAATACCTAAAGTTTGTCTTCTACATGCATTGCTTAAATCATAAATGTGTGAAAGTAACAAATATCGGTAATAGATATTTACTTTTTCTGACAAATGCTTATCTCCTGCGATCCATGCAGTAGCGGGGAAATAAAATCATGCGTGTCTGATGAGGCATTTTGTAGTAGATTTAGGTCCCATTTAGTTTGCTGCAAAATTTATAGTTAGAACATAAAGGAAATTTAAATGACTCTAAATTAAATTACAGCCAATTAGCAATACACAAACAAGTCAGATAAAATCACTGGCACTAGCATATCAGCACATGAATGTCTAAAGAGAGATCACGCTAGAAGTATATATAAATCTTAGCTGATTTCATTATCTATATGGGAATCAAATACAATCCTTCAATTCATTCCCTTTAATTTTGCTACAAATGGCTATCGTACCAGCAATTCAAAATAATGTACATGAAGATGCTATTGCGGCCCGGGATAGTACTCTTGGAAAACACATTCTTGTGGGGTCTCTTCCCGGTAATTCGATGCAACAAGAGAAGGATAAATCACTGTGCTGGTCTCACCCCAGTTGGTACCTTGGCTACAAGAAGGAGTGGTGCCTATTATCTTATTATCGGTGATCATGTCCTCCCCATAGAAAAACTCCATCCCATCTAGTCTTTGCGGATAATTAGCAGCAGCTACCATTTCCCCAATTGCTGCGGTGAAATTGCCAGCTTGTCCTTGCACCAATTCAAGTCCTGCTTGCCCCTCAGAACAGTATTGATTATTAGTCTGTGAGAATTGTACCACGTTGTTGTTGCTAATAGAGTTTGGGCAACTAGATGAGCCAATATGGAGTTGTTCTTCATAAACATGTTGAGTGGATGAAGGATCATTTGGGAATTGATGATCAAGATTCACTACCCCATCAAGGGTAGGTTGATAATCATCGGAGAATCTCCCTCCAAGCTTGATGAGCAGTTTCCTAATGGAGTCTTGGTCGTTGAAACTCGGTCCTAATAATTGATTTGTGTATTGAACCGGTGGTAGCACAGGCATGTGTACCGGCCAATACGGCTGTTGAGTAATATTTTGGGGAACCAGCAAGGATGAGGAATCCCGTTACTCGAGCCTCCATTATTATTGCTTCCTTGCTTAGCAACACCGTTGCCTCTATTATTACGTGCTTGTTGTTGTTCTTTGCGGTGCTTCCCAAGAAGCTTCTTCTTCAGCCTAGTGTTCCAGTAGTTCTTTATGTCGTTATCAGTTCTTCCAGGCAATTGAGCTGCAATCACGGACCACCTACACAAATTAATAGGGCTCATGATGGTTCAAGCAAAGTCAAACTAGGTTGCGCCAAACCAATCCTAGATGTCGTTGAGGCAAATAGGGGAATATATATGTACCTGCTTCCAATACTAACGTAAAGGCTGCAAATGATGTTGTCTTCTTCTTCGGAGAAGCCACCGTGCTTGATATTAGGGCGAAGATAGTTTAGCCACCTCAGACGGCAACTCTTGCCACATCGCTTAAGACCTTGATTCAGAAAATCGAAAACATTAATTTGAGACATATACCAAAAAGAAAACAAGACAAGTTCTCATAAACTTTTGCATTCTTGAATGATCAGTCACAACTCACAAATATAATGAATAGGGGTTGGTTAACTAATTGCTAAATTGAGTAATATATAAATATATAATACCAATCTTTTGTGGCAAAGCAATCCAGTTACCACCGGTGCCGTGCTGTTCGATGTATGATTTGAGTTTGGCATCTTCTTCTGGCGACCAAGGCCCTTTCTTCACGTTTGCTTTGTCACAGCAAGGTGCCCTACCCATCTTCTTCTACTTCGATCTTGTTTAATTTGGCGTCGGTGTTGCTTGCTCGGAGCTAGCTTGACTGGTTGGGGACAACCTTTCTCTCTTTGAAGTCAGAATAAGAGATCAGAGAGAGAGAGAGAGAGTGAGTGTGTGTGTGTGTGTGTGTTTGTTACTAGTTAGTATAAAACTAGGGGCGGATAAACATGATTCCAAGAACATCCCATCTTACTATTTTTATATGAGGGCTGTGGCAGAAAAGAAAGGTATTTTTATAGAGAATTCCAGAAATCTAGTATGCAAGGATAGGAGAATAAGGTTTGTTCCCCTTGTCTTTCTTACACAGGAATCAATTTTTGTACCTTTTTTTTTATTA
This sequence comes from Dalbergia oliveri, assembly GCA_030441495.1. Classification (NCBI taxonomy): domain Eukaryota; kingdom Viridiplantae; phylum Streptophyta; class Magnoliopsida; order Fabales; family Fabaceae; genus Dalbergia; species Dalbergia oliveri. The sequence continues at coordinate 5,163,420 of JAMLFY010000003.1, forward strand.
TTTTTTCAGTCTAGTCCACTCTCTGACCCTCGCTGCTCGGCGATACCCGAGCAACATGCCTTAACATTTTTTTTTTTTCATGCTATAAAGTATAAATAAAAGAGTAATTTTATTTGCATATAAATTATGGACCAATCCAAAAGAAATGTGGCATAAAGTCTATCTCTCCCTGTATATTATCACAAGAAATTTTGTTTCAATCTCTCTTTTTGAACTCTTATGGATGGTTTTAGTTTTAGTTTTTTAGATTTTGTAAAAGAAATTGAAAATTTTGAAAACTTAAATTTCAATTTTCATTTTAAGTTTTTCCTTCACAAATTCTTGAAAACTGAAAATTAGAAACCAAACCAAACATGCCCTTAATATTTATAAATTATAATCTATGTATAAATAATATTTTAAACTTCATGCAAACATATTTTTTCTACCTCAGGAGAGAAAATATGAGCTCCATATATAATTGAACACATAAAACTTATTCATAAATTTTTTTTCCCTCATTTTCATTCTCATACACAACACACTCTAATTTTCCCCCTCATCTTTGGTGGAGAATGGTTGTGTTTCTGTTAATCTTCTTATTATTTGACTGAGGCTCAGCGTACTTGGGATTTGGACAAGGAACTAGAATTATCCTCAAATGATGAAGGTAGTGTTATTATGGCTCTTGCAAAGGCTCCGATTTCAACTTAATGATTTGTAATGTGTTTACTGCTTTGTGTTTGTTGGCTTTCTGTCGATCGGTTGGTTTGGTTTGTCGCTTTGGCCTAGTTTTTGTGTTTGGATTTGTATTTCAGCCCTCTATTGTATTTGGTTGTCTTTGACAGTCTGCTTTTTCGCTTCTATACCTTATGCTACTCTCTTTGAAGAGTTTAGCACTTTCTAATTATCTAAAAAAATACACTCTAAAATATATATTTTATGCACTAACAAGACATATTGGTTCGAGTGAAATGGATTCTAATTAAAATTTCTAAACTTATCCTAAAAGATGCATGCATGACACACTTAACAAGTGAGAAAATATTCTAGAGAAAAAAGTATAATCTGTGTTGTTAGCTTTACAATATCAATTAATAACGATCTAATTATTTATTTGATGAGGTGCATAAATTAATTAGTGGACCTCGTGTTTTGAATAACGATTAATTTAAAATGTAAAAATAATATAGACAGTGCCGAGACATGAATAAATTCTTAATAAATATGAATATTAATTAATTGAGAAATTTAAGTAATATATGAAATATAGTGTGTAAATAGGGTGATTCTTTTCATAATTTATGGAAGAATTCCACCATGGATTATCTTGGCTCATGATTTTTAATGTGGAAGAGAGAGGGGGAGAGACATAGAGAGAGAGAGGGGGGGAGAGAAGATTTGATGATAAATGTGTTGTTGAGGGAAAAAAAATCATTTACTCTATGAAGTGTATAATAAGAATTTTCCGTGTAAAGAACATGGTTATCAAAGAGTGTATTTTAATTCCAAATCAACTTTAATCATATACTCTAGCTGTCACTCGTTTAGGTTTTAGGAGTTTACAATTCTTAGTTAAAAAGCGACTACCATAAGAACAGTGGTTAACATTAACTATGTGTTAGTGATAGAATATATATATTAAGAATGTACCGATCTTTGAGTAATGTTGCTATGCATATCAACCATTGCATAGAGTGTGCATAAAAAATTATTATAATAGATATATAATGCCAAACCAATAATTTTTTTAAATATGCATGACATAATTTTATCAAATTCTTTTATCACGTTTATCAAATTCTTTTTATCACTAACTTTTACCCGTAAATAAAATAAAGGTTAAATATATTTATGAGTTTTATAAATGTAAATAATTTTGTTTTTAATCCCTCTAAACAATCATCACATCATGTCTCATCATAAGTCCTATTAAGTTTATCCTATATTTCATTATACAAAAACGAAAAAATAGATGATAATAATCTCTATTAACATAGATGATCATGCTTTATAATCCTAACAAATCGGGCCTAAATGAGCTGTTAACATAGATGATGATGTAATAACACTTTATATGATAAATGTTAAAATATAAAATATTAAAAATCATAATTTCAGAGAATAATTTTAATGTACTATTAATATAAAAAAGTTTTATAGTATCATTCAATCATATATTTCTATTGTTAAGACTTTTAAGACAATGAGTGGTTGAATTAAATACTTTTACTCATATAACAATGTATAATTGGATGTCTATATAATTTGTTTTTACTTTGATAGTTTATAAAAATTAAATTCTAATTTATATACACAAATTTCTTATAGTAATAAACTCTGTATTTAACTGTTTTTCGTGAATTTCATTTTGTTTATCAATCAACAATCTAGCAGAATATTCTTAATTATTTGACTATAGTTTTATACGGAAATTTTCATGGTCGATATTCTGAATTTTTTGTCACGTATTGTATTGATGTAATATATTTCAAGTTGAGTGCCGTATCACTTAGGAATTACTGAATTAGGATAAAGACTAACTGTAATCCTTGTGAAGGGGACACTCTCTTGTTATTACATTTTGCCTTCACCAGCAGACTGTTACAGAAAAACATAAAGGTGTTTGGTGTCAGTTTTTAACTTTTATTTTCAATTTTTCAATTTTTAAAAATTTATAAAAAAATCAAAAATTAAAATTAAAAATAAAAATTAAAAACTAAAATCAAATAGGTGCTAAAGCCTTCTCTTTTTTTAAAGCAGCTATTTGAAAAGCAGAAATTTTTTATACTTCCAAAGACTCATTTGCGGGGACTATTGGCATAACAATATAATAAAAGAGTATAAGAAATGTACAATTACACATGCGAAAGAGAATATATGGAAAATGACCATACATGGTCTTAGTTAATTAGTATCGCAGAGAGTGACCGAAATATAACTTGAATGGTTTTTCGCTGGGTCAGTAATTCCCAAACCAAACTTCACCCATGTGAGGAAATTAAAAACAATGACGTTGAATTTTATCATCAACTGTCAAATCCATCGCACTGTGTTGCAACCCCTCACTCACTGTGATCTAAATTTAAAAGATTATAAAGTTTCTAGAAGCAAGAGAGACAGGGCACTAGCCGCATTGAAACAATGTGGAAAAAATTTGTGTAGGTTATTTTTCTTCCTTTTTGGTTGGTGAACAAATGACCAACAAAAGCAACAAGAGAACACGCCGTGAGGACCGAGGCAGCAGGCTGACCAGTGAGCAAGAGAACGTTAGCGTTTCCCAGTATATATACCTTGCTCGGTTCAAAGTTTCAAACCATATATAAACATAAAAAACAAAAAATGCGAAAAGAGAGAAGAAGCCAAGCCAATGGGAATTCCGAAGAGATTAAGAAAAATCAATCAAGGTTCCACCTTCACCTTATAAAAATCTGCCCCTCTAGCTAGCCTAGCCCCACGAAAGCAGAGGGAAAAACCATACACAAGTCAAAACTCAAGAAAGTCACACGTATAGATATAGGTTTGCCAGAGAAGGGAGAAAATCGTAATTTAACGCATCCAGTGGGTAGGAGGTTAGTGTCACATCGGGGGCGTCACTTGGTTGACCTTAAGCCCCTCTATATCCTCCTTGTTGTTTTAATTTGGTTGGCCACGTACATATCCATATTAGTAGTGCTTTACACTACGGCAGTACACACTTGAATGAGCTGTGAGCACCAGCGCAGCCATCTCTGATAGTAGCGGCTGCAACCTAGCTAGCGAAGCAAGAGCAACACATCTTGTTATCACAACTGCATTTCACATCAATAGTTTGGTGAGGAAGAAAAGAAAAATCCAGCACCGTACGTATTTATGTCCAGTTTACCAAAGAGGCGAATTTGTGCTTGCTTGCTCTGTCGGCAGCACAAAAAAAGGGTTGCCCTGGCTGTTCTTTAAAAGGGGTAAAGTCATATAATTCATGCGTTTGATAAGATGTCTGTATTTTATTTTTTGTAACAAAAAAAATATGTCTGCATTTTAATAAGTAACGTTTATTTTGATCTCTAAATTGTATGCGTAATTCACTTTAGTTTAAAATTAAGAAATATCACTTTTAGTCTTAAAATTTCAAAAAGTGATTCAACGTAACCTTTTAGTGGTTTAAATTAGTTCTCAAAAACAGTTGTATAAGAACTAATTTGAATTACTTTATGAAATTTTAGTGACTAAATTGATACTTTCTTAATTTTAGAAATTAAAATGAACTTTTACTTTTATTTTAATTTAACCCGAAGTAATTAGCAGTTCGATCAAGATCAGAAGTTACAACTTGCAAACCATGTGTGAAACTTAATTTCTCTTATCCTTATCTCCAATAATTAATCTTTTAATTACATACACACTACAAAATTACAGAGTAAACAAGGCGAGAATCACGAGGTGTGGCATGATGATAGCCATATTGTCCCTTAATTATATAGTCGGGGTTTATCCTTACCCATGAGAATGTAGCACATTTCGTAGCTAGCTATTTGCCTCTTCAGGAGAGCTCTCATGGTGATGGATTAGTCATTGCTACCAATCTCTTATACCTGATTTCGATCAACAAAAGAGTAAACAAAGCGAGTTCCTCTGTCGTTTCAAAATAATTGTAGAGAATTTGAACCTTTAATAATATTTTGAGAAATATGCTTGCAAAGTAAGAGAAAATATTTGAATCTTATCAATTTATTAATTGACACATAAGTTTTGTGGGTCATTATTGTTTCCCACTTCTCCTATATTTGTAATACAAAAATTAATTTATCAATCAATAAATTGAGTAAAGCAAATGATTTGTCTTGCTGTAAAAACACCTAAGAATTTCTCTAATATTTTATGATAATATAATAATTAAACATGTAATTTAATTAATGTCAATGAATAATTAAATCAAAGAGTTGCATTTTAGTATAATTACTTTTAGAGCTCTATAGAAATGCAAGAAGCGGTTATGGTGCGAATTAGTAAGTCAATAATTCAGACCAGGACCTAGCAAAAGGAGGGAGGAAACTAGCTCTAGCTATATGTATATTGTATATTAGTCTTGCTTGTTTTTATATATTGACCATTAATCATCTTTTGAAAACTAAAACAAAGATGAAGTCAAGAAATTAAAGATGTTACTGAAAAGAGGAATGCAAATGAGAAATAAAAAAATTAAAGGCTTGAAAAGGCTTGCCTAACAATCCCAAAAATATGGTTTAGCGGAGATTAGAAGCAAGCTCTTGCTGTATATAATCGAGATTAAATAATTGGAGAGTAAGGACAAAGGTCCCTGCTGCAAAGTAGGGCAGCCAGATCGAGTATGTAATATGTTGTAATTTCCGAGCTTGATTTGACCTACATGTTTGAAATTAAACATCAATCATTTATTGACAATCTAATTCCTCGGTAGTCAGTAGTACAGCTGAAGCCAACTCCTCTCCAGGCTTTATTATCTTTTATCACCAACTTATCAAGTAGTATTCTACAACATTAAATAAGAAAAAATTGCACAGGAAATTAAAGAGACATGAGGAAATATTCCAAATCAGTGCATATCCACATAATTAAGGCTTGCATGCACGCATACGTGTGGAGAATTTAATATGGAAATCATGTTAAAAGCTGGTTCTATATTTAACACTATGTTTTTGAACTGGAATTCATTCAACATATCACGTGGGTTGCATTCCATACGAAAAATAATTAGGTTGATCATCATGATGAAAGTTACCTAATTTCAAATGTAATTAAGCATATAGAATTCTACTTTGAATTTAGAAGAAAGGCTTGACTGAGTCATAGTCGTCCACATAGAAATAGAGAAACAGTATTGTGGTAAAAGTGGATTAATTGTCATAAAGTGACTGTGGACTTGGAAGATTAATGCAGGATAACTTCCTTTGCGAATTTGAGATGGAAAAAAATACTCGCTCACTTTTAAAATATTTACCAACTTTGACCAAAGATAGATATTAAAAAAATAATAAATAATATTAATAATAAAATAAAATATAATGAATGGACTAACATATTTATATGTATTATTTAATATAGCACAATATTCAAAGCTAATATTAGATTTAATGCTTTGAAAATATGAAATTAATTAGGAGTAATATTGGAAGAATAAAATTAATACTTTATTAAAATATAAAACTAATAGATATTTGGAAATACTCTCTCCATCTTTGAACAATTGTCTATTTAAAAAATTTACTTTCTCTAGAAATGATTGTTCATTTTAAAAGTTTAGAAAGTATTAATTATTTTTTACCAATGATATCCCCATTAAATATTATTGGCTCATTAGTGAAGGAAGAGAAAGGAAGATGAATTATTGAATATAACAATGATAATTTAGTAAACTATTCATAATTTTTACTATCATTGATATTTTACCAATTATTTTCTTAATTCCAGTAAATATTTATAATTGAACAATTATTCAAAGACAGAGGAAGTATAAGGTTGTCCAAAAGTGAGATCTCGTTTGAATAAATATCTTATGTAAACTCTTATATAAAAATAACTTTTGAAAAGTAACTTATAAATATGTTATTTTATATTCATATATATATATATATATAGTAATAAAAGCGAATAATTTTAGTATTTTAAAAAGTGTTTCTTAAAAAGTTAAATATTTTAACTTCTCAAAAGTACTAAAAATAAATTTTAAATTGATAATAAGCTGTTTAACTAAATAAGATAAAAAATAAAAATATAATTTTTAATTTCTAAAAAATTAAAAAAAATAAAAATTATAGTATCTAAATCGATCCTAAATAGATAACAGGAAGTACTACTTTTCTTGCCGTGAAAATGAACGGTTCAAGAGTTGGATATGGAAAGCTGGACTTTTGATGGGATGAGCGCATTGAACATTGGGCAGTCCTCTGTATATGTATTTGACGTGGCGCTTAGAGAGCCAATATTTTTCAAGTGGCAGGTCCCTTAATTGCTTAGTTTAGCTTATGCATGCTCATTGACGTAGCGAAGGTCCGTTATTAATTATGACCACGATATGTGTGGCTTTTATTTGCTGTGAATTCAAAACTTGGTTTGAATGGTTCTTGCAAGTTGGCTTCGTGGCCCTACACACACCCGAGATATATAGTGTAGAAGTAGTACTAGCTAGAGTGTTGATGGTTACTGCTTAATTACTCTGGCACTCGGCAATCCAAGGTTCTTTGCTATCTTTCTATTTTTCACCAATTGTGGAGGATAATTTGATCCCCATCAGTTTTAAATTTTCATATGTTCCATCATCTATTATCGATAGATTATACTTGAATGGTTTAGATTTAAAGCTATAATACTTTTATAAAAATTATAATAATTAATTACGTAAAATTAAAAATAAAATACTAACTAATAAAATAATATTGCAACATTACCATCGTATCATTCACTTAACCATATAATGATATTGCAATTTGGGTCTCCTTTATTTCTATTTTTTTTTATAGTCCCTAACATCTCCATCATGAACAAACACTCTCTTTCTCGAGCACATATATTTTCTGTTTATTGAACTTGAACACCCTCCCCCTAAAATGTTCTTCATTGAGGTTTCATTGTCACCATTGTTTTCATCAGTTATTTTCATCAATGCACATAGATATCAACTTACAAGGGCAATGTCTATCCAATATATTCAAAACAATATATTCCACAGGTGACACTTCGCGGAAAGTGATTCAAAGATATGCTTGCTGGGTTTGGTTGCATCTTTGTTCCCCTTTTATTTTGGTATATATCTCTGTACCCATTTATAATCAGATTCAAATTATTAGGAAAAAAAATTAATTCAAATAAAATGAGAATAAGAGAAATGAGGAAAGAGGGTTGGGATTGTTCCTTGAGTATTGAAATGAGGAAAGGGGTATTGAAATTTGTGTGTTGGATTGGCAAGAATGTTAGGGATGAGAACAGTTGCAGTAGATTGGCAAAGGTGAAAAAACTTGTCCAATCAAGGGGGAATATGGAGACAAAGCCCAAAATCCATTCACTACATACATCAAACTCTTCTTGATTTAGACCGTCAAGTTTTCCCCTTCGTCCACCACAGGTTTCCACGCCATGGCAGCGGCCACCTCCACGCGACTGTGTTAGGATTTTGATTGAAATAGGTTAGGGAGAAGCCCACATCGCTTAGAATTGAGATGGAGGGGGTTGTCAAACCTATATATATGAGCCTAAGTTCTCCATTTCAATTTGAAGTCTGAAACACTTTAAGCTTGTATTGACTTTACTTTCTCTGGACTCTTGTTTTAGAGTGTTGTGAGATATAGTTTAAATATTTGCTTTGGAGAGTGTGGGTGTACTGGGCCGATGGGTTGTTTGAGAGTGAAGTCTATGCGTTGTAAAAATTTTCACATAGTGTTATTCTCTGTTGTCTTTTGAGATGACCATGGTTTCTCCAGTTTTGGAGTTTTCACGTTAAATTCTTGTGTTGTGATTGTGTTCCTATTTTTATTTATCCGGGGTGGCTCTTAAGGGAAAGTGGTTTATTTTCTTAACAATTGATATTAGAGCTTTGGTTTTGATTTATTCTAGGACGCTGTGATTGAAGGGTCGTTATTCTGGTGAAGGACCATGTGAAAAGCACGCTAACAGGCTAATAGGTTCAGGTTTCATAACTAACTACGTAGAATTCGCCATTATGATGGATTTATGGTTGATGTGGTATAAGACAAAGAGGGTTTCTATTCTAAAGCTCAGAATACATAGCGTATTCATTTGCTATAAATGAAAGAATTTGACTACGCTTCGTTTGTGAAAATATCTTTTGTCTTCGTTTTATCTCTTCTGTCATCTGTTTTCTTTTTTCTTTTTTCAAAGAATTTATATTTCATATTTTTAAAATTTAGACGAATTTATATCTTCATATTTTTAAAATTTAGATAATGTGTTTGATTTATAAAAGTAAATTCAACTTTTAGAAAGTGAAAAACAATAAAAATATGTTTGTTTTGTCTGTTTTTTAAATATCATTCTTAAAATAATATTTAACACAGTAAAATTATATTCAATATTAAATAATTATAAATATAATTCTACTAAAAAATTTATAAAATTCTAATAAACTATATAAAATATTAAGAATAATATCAAAATAAATTACTAACTTTTGAAAATAATGTAATTTTTTCCTTTCACAAAACTTTTGTCATAGGTAAAATGTCTTTTAAAGTGGTAAATAATCCAACTTCTCACTAACATCAACTACTAACTACCGAGGGTCTATTTGGTTTCAATTTCTAGTTTTCAACTTTCATTTTTAGTTTTCTAGTTTTTAGAAATTTGTGGAAGAAAAATTAAAAATGAAACTTGAAACTGGAATTTGTAATTTTCATAATTTTTAGTATTTTCTTCACAAAATCTAAAAAATTGAAAAACTGAAAATAAAAATTGGAAATTGGAAACTAAAACCAAACAGACTCTAAATGAATAAAAAAAAATGTTAATTTTAGTGTATAAAAACATTATTATTCAATCAATTCATTTAATTTGTATGAAAAAAGTTACATTTTATTTTCTTTTAGCTTTGAAAAAAATATAACATAATTAGATATCATTATAAAACTTAGTATATCAACTTCAACTCATTCATGTAGTTTATTATGGCTATGACTTATATATGCTTTCTTAAAAACTACTAGGATTTATGCATTTTTTTAAAGAATTTATGCATTTTTTATGAGGCTTATACTCAATCGTAATTGACATTTTTTATAGATAATTTTCTTTTTAAGTATATAATGGACTCATGAATTTCATCCAACTCACTCATAAATGAATTGAGTCTAGTTAAGTTAAAAGAAAAAATTGACTCAACCCAAACCATTTCAATCCATTGCTTGCTAATAGGCAGTTTTTTATATTTAAGTTCGAGAATAGGCTGGTTACTTTGAAAACATCCTAAACCCACTCAACTTAACTCAACTCAACTCAAGAACACCCCTATCCATGACCATCTCAACGACCCCTTGGGAGTCGCTTTCTCTGCAAATGTTGAGAGCACCCAACTCTTTTGCAAAATAGAACTCTATGCCGATTGGCCATTATTTCTCCCTTGTCATAGTTGAAAGCTCCATAACCTTGGATATCTCTTTTTTGTCAATATTTATATCAATTTATTTATTTATTTATTTTTCATGCAATAATTGGGGGAGTTGAGCGTTTTTTTTTTCCTGTCAGAGGTGCGGTGAGTTCTGTTTTTTTTTTTAAGTCAAGATCGTGAGTGCTTTCAAGCGTTGAATCAGCCAATTAGAGCTGGGCCAAATGAACTGGCTAATAAGCTTTCAAGAGTTGAGTTAATTGTTGCCATATGACCAAAAAGAGTTAACTGTTACAAGGACAAGCGTGTTTTTGATTGACCAAAAACAAAGCTCTTTCTTGTCAGGGCTCAACTCGGGAGGAGGGACATTGGAAGGATATGCTAAAACGGGGTTTTCGAATGGTTAAATTTTGAACCTATTTGGGCTTGATCGGACGATCGAGGCTGTCCATATTTTTGTACTGTGGAGGGCACTGAGGCCCATAAAAGAAAACTAACATTGGATTACACGGGCAATTGGGGCCCCAGAAACATCAGCAAGCAGAAAAGGAACTAAGCTAGCGTGAGGTTGAACCCAGATATCTGTGGTCAAGTCTGCATTCAAAGCCCAATTGGTTAGCTTATCAGCAACAACATTGGCTTCCCTGAAGGTGTGTTTGAAACTTATACCATTAATTTGGCTTGGTATATCTGATTATTCTATACACTACCCTTGAGTATATCGAATTAGGAATCAGGGGCTTCGTGATTAATTCAATGGCTAAAGATGAATCAGTTTCCACCACAAAATTGGAATATCCTCTTTCTGTAGCAATCTCTAGACCTCTAAGGATGGCCATAAGCTTAGCCATGAGTGCTGTCTCATCACCAATTCTTTGATAGTAACCAAGCTCCTATTTACATTTGAACGGTTTATTAGTAATCCCGGCGTTTAGTTGGATCCCCTTAACTCCTTATCTCAATCCAACCAAAGATTTAGGCCTGTTTACCACCCATGACAGAATAAGAGTTGATTGCCTAATAATATAAAACCTAATATAAGGCCTAACAAACTTTTTATGTTATATAATATTTGGTATAACATCGTATAAGATATTATATTTTATATTATGTAATATCATCATTTTTTACAAATAATTCTAATATCTTAAGGCCCTTTGGTGTATCGTATAGGATAACCTTGATAGTATTAGACATAATAGTATAAAATCCAATAGTATAATATAAGAAATCCATTGTATAGGTTTTTATACTATCCATTGTTTGGTGTCCGCATAACCTGCAATGGACTAGCGAGCAGGTGGCAATCGGGGGGGCGACTCGCGACCAGAAGGTGGCGACTAGTAACCGCAAGTGAGGGGCGATGACAGGCGGTAACGACGGCGATGGGTGACAACTAGCGGGAGGCCGTGCAGCGAGCGAGGCGACTGGTCGGTGCTTGGCTATTAGTAGTACTAGGTGAGGTGGGACGATGGTATAGAACAATAAGTCAAGATTAATTTGAGATTAACTAGTAAAATTAATACTATTGGGTGTTATCAATCCTTTTGGAACCTGATAACTTAATCATATAGTTATAGAATAAAAATGACTTGACCATATAACATTATACTATCATATGTGACACCAATTAAACATGTGATAAAAATTGACTTTATAGTATTAATTAATACTATCAGACTTTATACTATATATCAAAACAAACCATATATAACACCTCAATAATTTATGTAAATAAAAAAATACTATTTTATATATTTTAATATTTTATATTGTTAGTCATAATTTTTTATATTTAAATTATTAATCTTTACTTTTATACGTTACATAATTATTTATTTATTTATATATTTTATATATTATTTTCATTTATTTAAAATAATTTTTTGTTATCAAATATTTATTATTTATCAATTATATTTATATTTATTTTTATTATATATAACTAAACTAATATCATATATTATTTGTATATATTTATTATAAAATAATTTTTATTACAATTGTTTTTATTTTTATAATTTTCTTCTATTATTGTTTATTTAAGAATTATTTTATTTTAATACAATATTAAATATAAAAATGGCTTATACATTAAAAACTAATCAGGTTAATCCAATTCTCCTCATGTATTAAGTTATATAGCATTTTGATGTATAAACGAATTATGATGTACAAGTTATACAATACATTATCTCGCCACACAATAAATAATGACATAACATATTATATTAGTTTCTACTATCATGTTTCATACAACATACCAAACACACCCTTAAATCATAAAGCAAATAGTGTATTTTAAAAGTTTAAGTACTATTCAGACTAAAAAAAAATAAGTACAATTCGACCCCAAAAAAAAAAGTTAAGTACAAATAAAAGTTAACGATAAAATCAAGTTAAAGTTGATGACAGTATAATTAATTAATTAATTAATCATAGTAGAATGTAAAAACTGATGATCGTTCAATTCTTCAAAATAACTGAATTTAATAAATAATATTGAAAATTATATTATTGAGAAAAAATCCAAACATTACAGCATGTTTAATGTTTAGTAATATTTGTCATCAAGAGGTGTTGTTAAAAATATAAAAATATTACTAAAACTCTTTAGTAATATTTTTATAAATAGAGTATATATAATTTATGTTGCTAAAGAATTTTACTAACACTTTTATATCTCAATCATGTTGTAGTGAAACTTTAGGCACAAACTTTTCTTTACAATCTCCAAATTGTTTCGCATATACGCTCTGTGCATAACAATGTTCATAATACACACCTGTTGATTATGAACACGATGACTAGAATGTTTTGATTACAATTTCGCGTATGAATGCACAAAGAATTCAGTCAATTTCAATGATCCATCCCTTCTTATCTTCAATGATACCCGTTTGAATTCCTAAAAGGGTATTGTTTAGCTCTTGACAAATGGTTCCAGAACCCGTTTTGTATTCCATCCTACATACATACATATATAACACAACATTTTAGGGAAATTTGGAGACGTGTTCCAAAAAATTACGACAATAAAATATGGTGACTGTCTGAAAGATGGATAATAATAATATGTAATATCAGAGAAAAATATTAACTTTTGTCCAGCTAAATGCAAATATACATGTGTGTGTGTGTGAACTGTGAAGTGTGGACTTCTACATAATATATTCGTAGTTACATAGCAATTGATCAATTAATATCATTACCTTCTATCCTGGTATGTGATGCTCCCCACGGGAGCAACACCGACAGCAGTTCCTGTGCAGAACACTTCATCAGCCTCCATTAATTCATCCACGGCAACAACACGCTCTTCTACCTGAACCAATTTGGAAAACTAATAAGCACTTTTGAAACAGAAAAAACAATATAGAAGATTAGATATAATCTATGATACGAATTTCATAAAGTGTTTCGATCAGGTCAAAAGAAGTGATCTGTGTTCGGTGATTAGTTTCTTATTGGTCTACTTGCAGAAGACCACTCCTTATACCAAGTTCTATATATCATAAAGAGAAAATATAGATAGTCTAAGCCTCTAAGATGCGAAAAATTATAAAATCAAATCATACAAGTCACTAAGATTTATTTTTATCAGCTACAAAAGCTGAAAACTCAGGCCTCAAGCCTCAAGTTCCACAAATTGACCGAATACTCACCATTGGTGAAAACAAGTGAGGTAGTTCTCGGTGAGATCCAACTTTACAATGTGCATTCCGTTTGAAGTTTGTAGCGGTACTTTGTTTTAAATTATTTTTTTGCTTTCTTTTTTCTGAAAAAAAAAATTGCTCTAGTCCCATTTTTTACTATTTTAACGAGAATAGAAGACAACAACAATGTATTCGTGCTGAAAACTTCAACACTACTATTTGTCATATACTCATTAAAATTTACACTAACAACGGTTGAAAATGTTTTTTTGGAATAAATGTATAGTGATTGGTATAATTTAAACGAACTTATGAATGATTACCCAAGTGAGATAGGTTGACTGTGAATTCAGAAAGCATTAGGCTTAAGCAACAAAATGCAGAGTGACTATTAAGTCCCATTATCATGTTCCTCAAATATATAGCATTACCTGATAGCCGAGATCACGAGCAAGTTCAATGACACTTTTTCTGGTAATCCCAGCAAGAATGGTTCCATTGGTAGCAGGTGTTGAGATGTATTTGCCCTAGGAAAACAAAAGTTAGATTGGCCAGTTGCCAGCATATATAGGCGATAATTTGTTGTAAGGAGTAAAATCCACCTGATCGTATAGACCATGCGCAAGTGGAAAAGTAACAATTCAACCCAACTGTGATTATCCAAGACTTTTCTTGTTACAATCTTATGTTTTCTATCTTAAGTTACATGTTTACTGATCCCATAATCAGAATGATCATAAATTCATAATATCTATCAAACATGGAGAATAGTTCTCCTCCTTCATTCCAATCCCTGTTTAGCTTCACAGTACATGATGGCAGAAACTTCTTATGACAATTTTTTGTTGGTGGGAAATTTTGATTAGAATTTACATACTTTTATTATCTGTTTTAACTAATTGTGCATTATTTTCTTTTGTTATTTCTCCTCACACATCATGAGGTATGAACACACCGAGCTTTGTACATCAGAGAAAAAGAAAAATAATTCAAAGAATAGAATACCTTGGCAATAAAAATGTTACAAGAAGAGACCTCCTCCAGATTTTTCTTTGAGACTGAATCAAGGTACAACACATCTGAAAACCCTCCTTCTTGGCTCTAATTTGTGCCATCAATACCTACATTTCAAGACAATTAATTAGTAAAATTGAATACTCAAGATCATGACTGTTCTTTCAGTCTACGATATATATACGTCATGCTAGTTGCTCGTTGTTTAATGCATACTTCTAATATCATGTACACTATGCATGTATGCTAAATTATATGGTAATACCTAATTAGATTAATCTTGGGACCAAAACGCTAATTCCTAATTAGATTAATCTTGATTACACCATTAAAAGGAAAAAAAGAGGAGGGGGGGGGGCACTGGAAGACTTGAAATACATACTGGGGCATAATTAGAAATGGTTTTAACGCTTCCAGTACCACGGCGAGAAGCACGATCAAAATTCTCCTCAACATACAAGTTGAGTGGCGCAGAACCCTCCTGCAGTAGGAATAAACCATTCGGATGTTGATGTGGAATTGAAGTAATCGTAAGCTAGCCAGCTACAATGAACAACAGAAAGGAGAAGAAAAAATGAAAAAATAGTAAAGGTTGACTCACTTTGAAATAGTTGCGAACAGGGGAAGCATATATCAAGAATGTGTATTCAGGTGCCGGAGCCAAACCCAAAACAGGGCCACTTCCTAATAGCAGAGGCCGAAGGTACAACGATCCTTTGCCCGGAGGAGGAACCTGCTCAGTGCTCACAATAATCATTCCAAGTATACTACACTATACATGTCAAATGAGAAATTTCAAATATATGCATAGCACATGCAATTTATGCAAAGCATCCAATCCTTTGCTGTATATAGAATAGAAAATTATGAGAGGAATACTAATAAGTCATACCCAGCGCTTATTTGCCAATGCAGTTTGCTTCAAAGCATCGACAAATTGATCAATGGAAGGGGATGCCATGCACATTCTCTCGGCGCCAATCTTCATGCGCATGGCATTTTGCTCCGGACGGAAGAGCAACAGGTGCCCGTTTTCTTTTCTGTATGCTTTGGTGCCTTCGAATAGTCCCTGTGTTTCAGATTTTCCAGAATGACTGTCACACATGCTCTTTTACTTTCAACAGCAAATAATTAGATAATGTAGAAATTAATGGGTGTTTCTTAGTGCCTCCAGTGTTCAATGGCTATCGGGAGTATGAAGTCGTAGTCATTAATTAGTGATACTGGAATAAAAAAATAAAGATCTAAAAATACAAACTTATTTGTGGTAGAGATAAATAGGGAATAGAAAAATTTTCTATCCTTGGGATATGAAAACACACAATTTTTATACCTCCAAAAGTGAGAACAAGAGATAGAGATAAAAATTAAGTATTATTTTTTCAATAATACCCTTATACATATTTGTTATTTCTCAATATGTCCTCATCCAAGGTTGTGGTGGTGTGGTGACCGACTAGCAACGTCAACGATTAGTCAATGGCCCCGATGGTCAATGGCGCCGTGCTGGTGATCGTGGTGCTATAGGCATCATAGCCATTAACCACTATAGGCACCATAGTGTTACCCAATATTTACCGTTCATGGCACAATTATACTAACCCCAACCATCTCCATAAGTATCAAATTATTGTTTGATACTCTCTCTCTCTTTGAATAATTGTGCTCCATCTAAAAATAATTGTCTATTTGAATAATCTAAATAGTATTAATTATTTCTTTCTAATAATACTCCTATTAAATACTATTGACACATTAGTGAATGAAAGGGAGAAAGTTAAGATATTGAAGAAGAAAAAATGACAATTTTTTTTGGGTGCGTAAACGAGGATAATTTAATAAATTATTCTTAATTTTACTAATATTAATATTTTACTAATTATTTTTTTAATTTTAGTGAGTATTTAAAAGTGAACAATTATGCAAGGATGGGTGGAGTATATTTTTTAACATTACTATCACAATGTAAAGTTTTCTTTCCTCCAGTGCATTTTAGGAAGCTACAATTCCAATGGTACATTTGTTATGGATTTGTTCTGACAAAAAAAAAAGTTGATATTTTTCAACTAAAAAAGTCACATTTGAGCTATTCATATGATCGATCTCTGTTTAAAAGTTAAAAAAATGTTATTTTAAACAAATTTTAACATTTGAGTAGAAATTGATATGAATAATTTCCTTAAAAAATCACTTTTCTATTAAAAAATCAGAAATAAATACACTCAAAAATTATTTCAATAATAATTTATTTAGATAATCATTTTTATAGGGATAAACGCATTTTACCCCTCTGAATTTTAGGTTATTACAATTTATTCCTTAACTTTTTAAAATGTATATTGTAACATACATAACTTTTCAAAACTTACAACACCCCTCACTCTAATTTTGGCATCTAATAAAAGTAAAATTATGTGCACTTAACCCCCTAAAATTTCTAATTTGTGCAACCCGGACTTTGTCTTGAATATTATATGCAATTAACCCCGCTAATTTTTTTATTGTGTGTAATCCAACACCCTGCTATGACTTAAATTTTGGGTTTTTTGCAGAAAGTTTTGTGTTGGAATGCGCGTTGAAAATTAAGGGGTTTTTTGCACAGATTGAAAAGTTTAGGGTGTAAATAATGCACGTTTTGAAAAATCAAGTTTAAATTGCATATGATTTAAAATTCAATTGGATAAAATGTATTTAACCCTTTTTTATATGATGTATAATGTGAGAATCAAATTGTGTTTAAATGTTTCAAAAAATGATTTAAAAATAATCTATTTTGTTTGGATTGCATGAAAAAAATTATTTTTGAAGAATAAATAAAAAATATATATGAAATGATTTGTTTACAATACTTAAGGTTGTTACCCACCAAAACATAGATAAGATCAAGTTGGTAAAAACATTATAATCGAGTCAATTAAAAAAAATTATAATCGTACTTATAAAAAATTACATTATAATCGCAAAATAATCGTTTCTATTTATATTCAAAAGCTTCAAAATATTTATCATTATAAACCTGTATTTTCGGTTTAAACACAGTCCTTTTTAGGAGGGAAAAAAAAAACTGTTTCCCAAGTTCCCAAACACAGGCACGTGCGGCTGTTTTTAATTTTGTTTTCGTAATGATTTATCCCAAAAATTAAGGTTGTACTAATAGTAGTAGTGCTTTTGTTTTGTTCTTTTGGATTATGGAAACTGGTAGCTTATTAGCTTATTGGAGTCTTCAATTGGAAATGGCACGTGGTTCACCAATGGTTTACTGTCTCTCATTCAAAATATAAGTTATCTTTAGATTTTTTATTTGGTCTAAAATATATATAATTTTCACATTTTAAAAATATATTAATTATTTTTTATTTATTTTATCTCTTAATATTTATGATGAGTGGAAATAAATGGATATGAGTATGATTATTTAATAAAAAATAATTTATGATAAATATTAAAATATATTTTCATCTCTTAGTTTTAAATTTTTAAAAAATCAATGAAATTTAATCACCACTTTAATTTTAATACATAATCTAATCTTAAAAAACTTATATTGTAGTACATTCATCTACTTTTAAGTGTCTTCTATATGTCCATTTTATAATGTATCAAATTTTAGTGATTCTTTAAAACACACTTAAAAGTAGACAAATGAAGTATTATGGAGCGAGTAACGCGATTGTGAAGCAATAGTTACACGGGGAGGGTAGAGTTATGGACCATGATGGTCTAGGTAGCTTATTGCAAATTTATAAAGTTAGGAGGCATTTTGTGAATTTAGAGGTTGGTTAAAAAAGAACAAAACAAAATTATAAAAGCTGAGAAGCAGAGAATACGCAAATCAAGCAATATGGAAAGTTTGACGAAGGATTCCCCCGGCTTCCCCTTCCACTGCATTTGGTGTTTATTTATATTTGAAGTTTTTAAAAAGTAATACTCTTCTCGATATGCTATTAAACTCACCACACAAATCTCACTAATAACAGCCATAAAACTAAATTAAATAAAATTTTTAAAAATAAATCAACAAAATTATTATATTTAGCACAACTTGTTTAACAATTTATACACCACACAAATCTCACTAATAACAGCCATAAAACTAAATTAAATAAAATTTTTAAAAAATAAATCAAAAAAATTATTATATTTAGCACAACTTGTTTAACAATTTATACAAAAATGTGGTGTAAAAAATGATATTCTCGATAATTAAATATAAAATAATAAAAGCTCAACAATATTTTGTGTTAACGGTAACAAATTACATTAAATAGTTCAAACCACCTAACTTGAGATTTGATTAAGTTATATTCCACCCTATCAAATTTATATAACTAATATAAAGCAATCTTATACCATAATTTTACTTTAAAAAATCAGTATATAATGAAAAATACACCCTTATAGACAACCATAAAAACTTGTTTAGGTAATTACAATTGTACTTTTCAATTAAGCATTTACTTAGCATTACAATTATTTGTAACATAGATAACATATGATGTGATAAGTACTACTACTATAAAGCCTAACAGTATAAATATGTTAATATTTTAATATTATACAATGTTTCGTATGACAATGTATATATAATACCTAGTATATATATATCAGTGGAGAAGTTCTGCTTGGTCCCTGACCCACTCATGTTGCTAGAAAAGCCCCGATCTTAGGAGTCAAGGGATGTAGTTTGGATGCTGTTGCTATAGAATTTAGAATAGCCTTGTTACAATGAGTTATGTTCGCTGGAGCAAGTGGTTGTTTCTTTCAACTAGCTATAGCCACTCGCTGAGCGAACGTGTCTGATGTCAACAATGCAAAACTACGTAGTTTCATTTAATGAGTTTGCCAACCCTTTAAAACACCCCATTGCTCGGGTTTCATTCTAGAAACCTTAAGCCCTCCCTCCCTCACTCTTTCCAAACCCTTCTCCATTCTCTTCCACTCAATCCTACTCTATTCCTTCTCCTTCCAAGATCAAAGGTAAGAGTTTTATGGGTTTTTGTCTTTCTCTTCCTCTCCATTCCCTATGCTTTGGTTTGGGTTGTTGTTATTAGTCTCCATTGTTGTCAAGTGGAAGTGCTCCCTCTGTGTTGTTAGAGTTATGTTTGAGCTATCTAGAGATTGTTAAAGTCTAATCTTGAGTTTTTTGCCTTCAATGGCAGACGTTGGTGTCATCCCTCCTCTCCTAGCTCCGTTGGTGTTGACACTATCACTTCCTTCCCTCCAGGTGAATGAGTTCAGATCCTATGACCCCTTATGTTGGTTATTAGAGTTAATTTCCTTAAATTATAGTATATGATGACATGATTTTAGAGAATATTTCAAGAGATTAGAGATTATGATTGGTTTACTATATTTATGAAAAAGATGATTTTCAACAAGAGCATGAAATAATTCTTTTAATGTAAACTCATGCTAAAGAGCTAGAGTATGATTATGATTTGATTTTGAGATTTTACGAATTACCATGATGTTTTCAAAAGTAGAGTATTTATGTATTATAGAGTTTTATACTTAGAGAAAATCTCAGAGTAGAGTTTTAGAGAAATGATATGTTTTTATGAATTAGAGATTTGATGGTAGCTATAGAGAAACAATCGATGAGTTAACCCGGAAGCCAATCGTTAATCTTGGTACCAAGTTGTCCTGAGGACAATCTCATAGAGCAAATAACGGAACCTAGTTAGGTGTCCAATTTGGACCCTTAAGGGATCTAGAGATTAGAAAATTTGTTATGTCATGGTTGACATGCACAACCAGAGAATTTATATTTTGTTATGCGAAGCATAACAGAAATCCCGTTTCTCCAGGAAATTACCGTTCTTTATGCTTTACTAGAAATTACTAGTTTTATTGCCTTTATGTTTATATATATAAGTATGATTTTAGAGAAATTACATTAACCAGCTTTGATGATTTTATTTACCTATATGTGTTTATATTTTTGTTGATATCCAATGAGAGGGTTATGGGTGGGCTACTTACTAAGTTTTAGATAAAACTCATCCCTTTCCCTTATTCCATTAATATAATAGCTCCGCAAGTCATTCTCATCCACCTCCAGAGGAGAGATTATTAGTTGTGAGCTTCACATTGGAGTGAAGTATTTTTTTTTGTGTTTTGTATAGCAATAGAGTGCTCTAGGATACATCGCGGTGGGTCCAGGTTATAGAGAATTTGCATGTTTTGTATACCATGATTCAGCTTATTTTGTATTATTTATATGATTATAGTTTTCATGGGTATTTTGGATAGAGAAAGCAACTCACATCTTATATTATGTTTACGATTCCAGAGTTTGATTATTAAATGATTTATGACTTAGAGTTTATTGATAATGAACTTGTTTGTAAAAGAGCTAAAGTTTTATTAGAGAAGAAATCATATTTTATAAACGGATTTTAGTATCAAATTATACATATAGAGAAACTCAAAGGTCACAAGACTTATAAGATGAGATCTTTATCTCCAGTTTACAATTTAAGTCTGGTCGTGACAATATAATATGGTATCATAACAAAAAGCACCTCATTTTTTGTTAGTTCATCAAACACAAAAATTTGTCTTATACTTTAATAAATATGAACACCCTTCAAAGAACATTACCAAAGCAAGCCTAATTGATATCACAATTGTTAATATTCATTACTCTTTTCATTTTAATATATTTGTTAAAAACCAAATAACACATATTCAGGCAAAAAAAAAACTTGGTAAATATATAAAATTATGAGTTGATAAAATTATCCCTATATACTGAACAATTTTTTATTAATACTATAGTTACTCTCTTTCTTAAAATTAAGTATGGCCATTATTACTTTCCTCAATCACTTTGGTATAAATGAAAGAAAAAAAATTAATACTACTTTGATATTGTAAACGAATAAATATTTTAAAACCCTAAAAGGTAAAAGAAATGACAAATATATTAAAATGGAGGAAGTACCATTTAATTAAAACCTTTAAACGGTAGTTATGACACTAGTTGATAAACTAAAAATGGGATCAAATGTAATTTTATCATCTTTGTTCTTTTCATTTTGGGTCATTTATGAAATTTCCACAAACTCACCCATAGCTTGATAATGCCTCTGTTTTATGCCTGATGCCAAGGACCATCAAGGTCCCCCCATGTTACTGATGTTAGAAGGAGCCCAAGCAAGAAATTAATGAAAGGTTGAAATGATACCTGGCCATAATTTAGCACCCCAGCTGATGGGCTAAGCTCAATGTTTCCATAACGACTGAGTTGTCCGTGTCCAAAATCATGGCCCTCACAACATTTATTAACGTACATGTAATCAGTTGGCATCAGTCCAAACCCGAGACTGTCCCAGTCCACCTCAGCATATTCATCGTCCCTGGAGATTGTTTTAAAAGAAAAAAAAAACTACGAGTTAATAATTGCAAACTTATTCCTAACAAAGCTTAAAAGTAAACTGTAAATATAATCATTGTTTAGGTGTTAATATAATGAATTCACCTGCAAGTTGAGTCGGGGATTACAAGAGAGGTCTGAGATGCATAGCAATTGTAAGCTCCAATCTGGTACAATATAATTTTGTCTTAATATCACATATGAAAAAGCCGCTTCAATCAGCTACAAAATAGTGAGATTGACTTAAGTCTTAACAGCGACATCTGACAACTCGAAATAAAAAGTGGAATTAATGTTGTGCTTTGAATCCTTAAAGTGGAAATTTTAATTTCATTATATTTTCTAATTTCGTGTGAGTATAGAATTTCTTTTTATCTATAGTTTAAAAATTAAAATCCGTATGTATGGCCCATATAAAAATGGAAAATGATATTTTAATATCTAAAAGATAAATGTCTCTATGTCATTTATTTTATCAATATTAGATGAATTTATTAAATAGCAAGTAAAGATCACAAACTCATCTAATTAAGATAAAATGAATGTCAAAATAACATTATTCTATAAAAAGGAAAAAAATGTGAGTATAGATGCATTTGATATGATTTACATAAATAAATATAATGAAATCAGACTTTCTTCTTTGTAGTAAAAATAATATAAATTACATTAAATATACACCAATGTGAAACTGCAACAAACCAACAGAAAAATCAATCTTAAATAAATACTTTATACAATATTTTATAATTTATTAATTTAAATAGACCTCAATCATATAAACACTATGTGAGGGAAATATTGTAATTGAGGGTCTTCAGTATTTTTCATCTTACTTATCTTTCCTATTTCTCTTTCTCATTTTCAGTTATTATTATTATTATTATTATTTTGGTCTTTCTTATTTCTCGTCGTTTCCTCTCATTTGGTCTGGAGCCTTCCGATTAGACTAGAGGTGTCATCGCCAGGCCCACTGAGACTTTGGCCTTGCCAAATGCCAATGAAAGGACAACGAGCTTTTCACGCCACTTAGAATGAGTGGAGAATTCAATTCTGAGATGTTTCCATAGTAAGAAAATGACGTATAGCGCTATCAAAAAAATATATGACTAGCTGTATTATTTATTTGATAATTTGATGATAATCATCTTAATTTTGTCGATTATAATTAAGGAGGTAAATAGTTTGGCTAAACCAGGTTATATCTAAGCCCGTAAGATTGGGTTAATGGTGACTGGTGAGAGATTTTAATAATTTATCATAAATTAAAAATTCATTATCCTTTCAATGCAATATATATATATATATATATATATATATATATATATATATATATGAGAGAGAGAGGGGGGTTATATCTTAAATAAGTTGGATTCTTTTCTGAAATACAAAGTTCTACTTTTTTTTTTTAAACACTATTCTAGAATTTATTCACGAATTTCAGGTAAAAAATTGTTGTAAAGTAAATTTTTTTTGGTAAATTAAAATTCTTTTTAAAATGAGACATTTAAGCTTCGAATTTATAAACCTTTTTTTTTACGTGACGTAGATTTATAACCTTGAAAATAAAGTTTAAATTATATCATGTTTAACTTTTGGTAATATTTATTAATAAAAAATGTTGATAAAACCTTTTATTAACATTTAAATTTTTTGTTAAAAATATGAAAAGTGTGCTCTGGTAACATTTTTACTAACACTTTTATAATTCCTAATTACACTGTAGTAATTTAGGATTGTAGTCTATTCTCGCTAGGATCACCATATAATTTATCCTGAGTTAGGCCGAGCCACTTTATGAGTAAAGGTCTTACAAGGTAAACTTTAAAAGTCTTTATTTTTGTAACGTAGCAGTATTAATTAGAAATTTTAATATTATATTTTTGTTAGTCAATTATCCTTCCAAAATTGTCTATGAAAAATGTTATCCCTCAAATTAACAATAAAATTATCTATAGATACCGGATTAATAATATCAATTATTATGAAAAATCAATTTAATATTATATTATTAATAAATAAAACAAAATGTCATACGTATTTTCTTAAAATGGAACATCACTGTTTTTAGAGAACCAACATAAATTATTGCGAAAACTTTGCACCTTCATCATGATTCACGAAACAGACAAGGAATTGAGGAAACAAAGACAAGGTATCAAGGCGGGAAAAGAAAAGAGTGGGGCGTTTATGGAGAAATAAAACAGACAGAGATATTGAATTGTTATGAAGGGAAATATGAAAAAAGTACAACACGAAAACAGATTATCGATGAACAGAAGAAATTAAAACATTAATTGATCACCTTGGATGTTGAAGGAGAACCAGCAGGTCGAATAATAAGCAATTCCCTTAAACTGGAAAAGCACGCAGCTCTTCGAATCATCGTGAAAGTGGTCGATCTTCCTGTGAGGAGAACCCAGTCGTTCAAACTTCACAGCACCGCACTAGGAATGCCAATCAATGGGGTGATACTATGAATCCGAGTCTGCACGCACAAATAATGGATAGAGAGGGATAAGCAAGATTATGGGAGAGCAAAGGATAGCGCCAGCTATGCCAGTTTGCACAGCAATTTTAGCACGCAACTATATGTACCAATTTATACGACCAAACTTGTTGGATTTTAGTTTGCTTTTTCGGAACACTGCATATCGAAAGCACGACTATTTCACCAATTTTATAGTAAGAAGGAATGGGGAAATGGATAGGAAGGAGTTGGTAGTACACGTCCAAAATGCTCCATTACCTATATCCACGTCAGTCCACATCCGCTTTAGTCCTTAGTGCAGTGAGTGCAAAGTAACGCGAATGGTGGCAGTACCTTGAGGAAAATGGTAAAAGAATTTAAAATCTATATTATTAACATTAGTCAATTTGGTCTTAAAATGATATATCAATTTAATGATTTCCTTTTACAAGAAACAAAACTCTATTCCTAGAGATGTTTAAGGACCCCGTTAAATTGAGCGCTTAATTCTTAGTGGCACAAGTCTATTTATATAAGACATTTCAACCGCTATCTCCATCTAACTTCGTCTCAACATTGGCTTTGCCAAGGCAAAAATGCTGGCCCATAACCAACAATCCCCCTCCCACCACATGGCATCCGCAGTTGGGCCTTTAATTTGAAGAATTGGGCCTCCAACTCTATCGCTCCAACCCACCTAGTCTTGTCAAGACAGAATATTGGCCTACAACTAACATGCCCCTCCCACACATGCCAGGATGTGCCTTTTCAGGAACGGAACCCTTGACCTTGGCTCTAAAACCACCTGATTGTTGGATCGAGTGCTTATCATTAGGTCAAATCCTATAGTTGTTAGTCATGGTGCAATTCTTTTTACTTATCAAACATCATAACCTTATTTGATTCCCACTCAATTTAGGCCATGCCAAGACAAGGTACTGGCCCCCAACCAATAGACATCTACAAATTAAAAAGGAATTATCAAATCTAAAATCAACAAGAAGCAAATATTTTCTATATTTTTAACTATCAATAATATATAGCTCTACTCCTTACTTAAAGATTATTAACGTCTAAGTATTTTCACATCAAGACTAATACAGACAATAATGTTGCAACTTGAAAGAAAGTAATTACATCTCCTCTCAACATATATTTGACCATTTCATCCATCTACAAAACTATTTACATAGAAATGCCTTTAAAAGACACATGATCTGCCATTAAGAAAAGCAATACCTATGTACATTTGCAAGACCTAATAAATCTAACTAAATCACTTGTTAGATAGAGATAATACCAAATGACGAAAAATGAAACAGAAAGGCTATAATTAAAGAAGAAGGATGACAACTCCCTCAATATTAATACTTATAAAAGAAAAGAAAATGCTAGAGTAAAAGAGAATATATAAAAGAGAAGTGTTACGGAGCATAATGTGTTTATTACTTAAAAAGGAACAACGTCATATATATTAAAAAAAATTAAATATTATTTTATATTAAAATTGTTAGTATTTCATTATGGATCAGTTGATACTAGATCGACCTTCATCCTCATGCGAATCGGCCCAGACATCCCTCAACTAGTCCAATGGGTGCCGACCCAACATGCGAGAGTAAGAGACATGATTTCTCCTATTAATGTCTCACAGGCTCCTCTCATTAAGGCCCGACTAGTATATATAGCCTCTCTGAACAAAAGAAAATGGGGATCTCATTCTCTAGCTAAACACACCCATCCTCTACCTCAAGTTAGGCAGGAACACAATACTTAATTAAATTAATTTTTTTTATTAATAAGCTAATAAGCTAAATTGATGTTCACTTTTTAAATGACTTATAAATTGGTATTATTTGTTATATGTTAAAGAACAAACTAATATATTTTTTTATGTGGTCTGAATCTTATCCTATGAGACTAATAGAATGCCTCTTAATGGGATCCTTGACAAGCTTCTGGGTAGAAAACTAGGGGTTGTTTGGAAGTGTTTTGTTTTTAAATTTTTTAAAACTGTTTTATAAAACAAGTTTCAGTTCAATTTTTAAAAACAAAAAAACAGAAAAACTTGTTTGGCAATGTAACTTCAAGAACAGTTTTATAGTGACAAAAAACAAAAAACCTGTTGGATAATTTATTTTTAAAAACAACTTTTAAAACTAATAAAACAAAAAACGTTGGCAAATTGCATTACTATAAATGATAAATTTTAACTATTATGTTTTATAGATAATATTTTCCATAGATACTTAATAAATAAAGTCTTAATACAAATTTCTATTCTAAAAATAGTCTTAACACAACTTGATGTCAATTTACATTTATAAATCTATTTATAACCTATCATGATTTTCTTGTAGCCACATCCAATTTGCAATTTGATCACGATATCTTGCCATTTCCCTTGCAGCTTCATCAGTCAATCTTGTTGTGTTGTCCCTATTGGAATTTCCATCTACATTTACATTATTATTTGTAGCTTCAACATCCGATGGATCCTTATCCTCCCATTCTCTAAACAATCTCCGCATTCCCCACTTATGCACATAGTTATGAATTACACAACATGCTACGACAATAAGGCGTTGCCTAGAAGGCTTATATGGTGGCATTCGCCTTAAAATGGGAAATCTTGCTTTCAAGACTCCAAAACATCTCTCAATTGTCATTCTTAAAGAAGAGTGTCTAAAATTAAATAATTCCTTAGCAGTTTAGCTTGTCGACCTCGTCCATGAAACTCTTATGCATGATATCTTTCACCTCTGGAAGGTGGGAGAAACCCTCCAGGATTAGAATACCAGAATCCACAAGATAATATGAACCTAATGCAATGAACAAGTATTAACACAAATACCGACAACATCAATAGATAACAATTAACAAAGAGTAATTTAACACATAATGAAAATTATGGTATCAAATATAAATATATCACCTTCGAAGGCCAAGGAAAATTTGCATTTTGATTGGTAAGTGCATCCAGAAAAACTTTTGAATCATGAGCACTACCTTCCCAACCAGAATATACATATGTGAATAGCATATTGAAGTCACATATGCACATAACATTTTGTGTGATGACTGCCTTTCTACTTCTACATGATGTTTGCTTATTGGCTGGAGCCCATGCACTTATGTGTGTTCCATCAATCGCACCAATACAATTCTAATACAAACATATGACACAAACATATAAATTTAGCATAATATCTTAATTTGACAAAAGAAAATAGCACCAAACACCATATGCGAGGAAAGAAAAAGGACTAACCTTGAACCACGGATAATATTTTGGATTATTTTGGATATGCTCAGGCAATTCTGTGGATTCTTGCTTTATGATTTCTTTACCTAAGCGACAAATTGCTCTCAAAACATTCTTGAAATGATGAGAAACTTTGGGTTGAATGTTGAAACCAATCTACTACTCTATGACGTACATTATGTCCTATAATGAACAAAAACATTGCTACTTGTTCTTCTAAAAACACACCTCTTGAGTCTTCTAAATAATGTTTGCTTCTCAATTCTTCACACAAAGCAACAAAACATGCTTTTTCCATACGCAATAAATCAAAGCAAACTGTTCAGATTCCTTCAAAAGCTCACTAACAAATTCTTGACCACTTAATGCCGATATTCTAACAGGAATTTTATTATAAAATTGGTACTCATAATCAGCAATCAAATTTAGCAACAATAATTCAGCAAATTCAGATTCATCATCACTCGAGTCAGATGAGGATGAAGATATTTCAAAAGTATCTTCCGAGATACTTTCACCGCCTGAAGGATGATTATCAATTTCCATCACAACTGAACCTTACATTGAACATAACATGCATTTTAATAAGTACTAATATTAAACATTACATATCGTTCTTAACAACAAAATAATATGTCAAAACAAACCAGTCATATAAATTTAAAAAACACATACATAATAAGTATCTTCAACACAAATACTTATACATAAAAGTAGTCACTCAAGTCTATCTAACCATGCCTTTCTCCTATGCCCAGTCATACTTAAAAATGCTTCTCTATAAGCATCTTTGAATTTTTCCACCGCCTTCATATAACAGTCATCTGAGACATCATCCATCTTTTCAAGCTCTGTTATACATCTAGCCATAGTGTACTCAGCTAATGCAACTGGAGAACTAGTGGCTTCTACACTTTTTGCCCTATACCTCTCAGTTCTAGCCATTAAAGCTTCAGCTTTCTTCTTAGATGCCTCAACCATAGCTTCTGCTTTCAACTTAGATGACTCAATGAATGCTTGAAGTGCATCTTCCACTTGGATGCTCCTATTCTCTCTCTTGGACTTGCGGTTAGCAACTTTAATTGTTCTTTTACCACTACGAGTAACTCTCTCTATTCCTGGGCTATCATCTTCCTCATCATCATCATCTAGATTTACATGAACCCCATCATGCAAAAATTTATTATCAAGCTCAATTTCATCATCCGTGTTGGGTGGATCTTGAGTAGATGAATGATGAAGCACCCCGTTGCACTACTTTTATTGAAAATCACCCCCAACAGTTTGTAATTCTCCAAACCTTTCTTCTTAAAAGGTGCAGGATTAGGATGTGCCTATAAAGAAAGTAAAAAATTATGGACGCTAAATCTCAAAATGTATAAATATGAATAAATTGACCAAACTTCTATCTAAACGTATACCCGAATGTAAGTTGACCAAACTTCTTCTGGAGCAGTGACAGTATTAGTTTCAGCATCCCATCCAAATCCAGTTGTTGTAGGCAATGAGAAAATATTCCATGTTGTTGCCTTAACCTATTAAATTTCTGCTTAATTTGTTTCATGTCATATTCACACTCAGTTCTTTGATTAAGGTTTTGTAAGATGACTTGCCACACCTTAGGTGAAAACACATTATTCCTCATACTCCCCTTGTTAACCTCATCAACCATAACGTCTATAAAAATTTTGACAAATGAAGAGGGCCAAAGTGACGACTCTTTTTTCTCATTTTCCATCTACAATGGTAATAACAAATCAGTAAAAGAGGATATATAAAAATAAGAACATATTAAGGGGAGTATAACTAAAAACATGAAACGGGCTTACTTCTAAAATCCCAAAATCTAAAGCTAAATTAAACCTAGTATCTTCTCAAGTCAGTTAAAGATTCAAAAGAATACATGCTAATTTCCATCAAATGGCAATTCTATATACCTCACTCCGCAATCATGAACATCTACAAAATTTTCTATATGGGTGCTATTTAAAGCAATATACACAACTACTAAACATGAAAATGCTATAAACACCAATCTACATAATCATATTCGTGTCACAATGAACAACCACAAAGGAACTCAACCACAAGTAACCTTTTACCGATAGTATAATTAGCATCCATATTTAGGCAACAAAAACAAAAAGAAATGCTTGGAAAGCTTCCCCCATACACATACATGAGTGTATCAACAATGTTATGTCCATATCCAACGATCATAATTAATTGAAAGCAATTCTCTTCAACTTTGGTCCCCCCCACTGTGCAATACTTGATCCATCACAAACCACGGAAAGCTTTTGGAAAAGGGTAAATATCATTCATTTAAGCCTAAATTGCAAAGAGCATCCTCCTTTCTACATAGAGAATTTTATTCCACAACCATTTAAGTTCGACCCAAGTTATGCTCCATAGTGAAAAGCACAAATTGATTTTTTACCAAATCAGATCTTCTTATACCAAGCAAGTCCCATTCCAAATTTTTTTTCATCCTATCACTTTCTACTTACAGAGCCAATTTTTTCTAAATAAGAAAAGGAAAAAAAGAACAACAACCATACTGCAACAATATGCTGCAACAACAACAACAACAATATGCTGCAACAATATGTACCAATATGCGCGAAAAAGAAAAGAAGAGAAAAGAAAGAGGGAGGTACTCAGCGGTGGAGGACTGGAGGACAAAAAGACGGATCGACGAGCGGCGGGTCACGAGGAGAGATCGTGGTCTTGGGCGCCGAGGAGCTTGGTGGCGGCGGGTCTTGGGTCGCAAAAGCTTGTCGCCGATGAGCTTCACGAGGGGAGATGGTCGCGGCGGAGCTTTGCGAAGGGGAACTGGTTCACGCGGAGCTTCGCGGGGGAGCCCGGTCGCGCGGAGCTTCGCGAGGGGAGTCCTGGTTCGGCCGAGCTTCGCGGGTCGCGTTGGTTGGTCGTGGAGGATTTCGCCGCGGATCGGGTTGGTTGGTCGCGGGTCTTCAGATCGGATGGTCGCGGCGTCTTGGGTCGCGGAGGGCCTTTGCCGCGACCCTGACCCTGCGCCTGGACCTAGGGTCGGTTCGCTGCTTTGGGGTCTCTGAAGGGAATGGCGTTTGATGATGATGGAGTTTGGGGCTTAGACAAATAATAGAAAGAAAATGGCGTTTTGGTTCCACGAGATTCGAAGCTGGTTTGAGAACACAAGTTCACAATAATCTCAAAAATGCCACCATGTTTTCATCTGGCTTTAGAACAATAAAACAACAAAACAGGTAAAAATTGTTCTTGGTTTTTGATTTTTAAAACCTGAAAAGTGTTTTTTGTTTTTAAAAACAAATTTTGTAAAACAAATTGACAAACATGTTTTTTGAGTCTTTTGTTTTTAAAAATGGAAAACAGTTTTAAAACATGCTGCCAAACAACCCCTAGGGCTTTGTTTGTTCTTTAAAATTAATATGATAATATAATAATGTGAAATGAAAAAAATAAAAGGCCGTCATTACATAATCATAATGGTAATTCATTACTTTGGGGGCTCGCGGAATTGGGAAGTATGGCTGTATGGTCCTCGCTCCCCTCCCTTCAATCATCCTAGGAGATATTTTTGCCCCAATTTTCATCCATGTAGCCAAAAAAAAAAAAAAAGAAAATCCTCTCCAAACTCAGGAGTAGTTTTTGTATGGTTTCTGTAAATAAAATTTATGTGTCTTTTTCCTATCTCATTATTTCTCTCTCTCCAATTTAATTTTTCATATATTTAAATTACATGTTGTTGGAAAAATTTGGTCAAAGAAAAAAATCATGGATGATACCATTATATATATATATATATATATATAAAGATTTTATTGAAGGGACAAAAAGTAAGGCAGAAGATTTGAATCCAGTTCCCATAAGGTTGGAAAAATTACTATACTAACTTGGACCAACGTTTTGTTATTACATGAGCCATTTTAATCTACGATCAAGCTTATATTAGGAATTTATGAATTTGATGGGAATAGATTACCGTATATAAAATTTCGCATGACTTACCAGATATAGATTTTTAACTATTGATATAGAAAGTGAGACCTTGGCCAACAAAATACTTCAATTAATGATAAAAATTTACAAATAAATTAATCCTGTGAAATTTTTATTGGAGTTGATCCATTGCTGAATTTGACAAAGTCTAATATTTTAGCAATCCATTGTTCGATTCTGCACGATATCCATTTTTCATTGAAATAAAGATAAGTCTTAGGCTATATTTTCTATTATTAATTAGATAAAATTGGAGTTAAATGAAAATCAACTTTGAAGTTGTAGGTTTCACTAAGATAAAGATTTCTCATGAAGATATATATAAGATTGGAACGGGCATTGTTGAGTTAGATGATGAAATGAATTTAGTGCATCTTCGATACATGATCCTGATTTG
This sequence comes from Dalbergia oliveri, assembly GCA_030441495.1. Classification (NCBI taxonomy): domain Eukaryota; kingdom Viridiplantae; phylum Streptophyta; class Magnoliopsida; order Fabales; family Fabaceae; genus Dalbergia; species Dalbergia oliveri. Next base: position 5,195,650 of record JAMLFY010000003.1, read on the forward strand.
CATATCTCTTTATTTTTTTTTTATTCTAAGATGCTTTTAGTTGAGTTAAGGGGGAAATGAGAAAAGAGATGAACAAATGGAAATAGATAAATCAGATTCAATACCAATAAATTCCTAGTTACTTGGATAAAAAGTGGTGCCTTGTAAGCTACAGCTCATTGGTAATTTGCATATCTTTTTTTATCACATTTCTTGTCACATCCACAACATGCCATAAAAGATAAAGTGGCTTCTGAATTGAAATTTCTTATTATAATAGAAAGCCCTAACTTTAATCCCATTTTTGGACCCATATACTTTATAAATTAAAGAAATATATCAACATATTTATTAAATATTTTATTATAAATATGTAATTTCATTTTTAAATTGGATAAAAATGTAAAATTTAAATTATTCACATAAAATTAACTTTTTATTATGAGTTTATTAAAAATAAATTGTGTAGAGAGAGTTTGAATAGTATTGAAAAGGATAAAAATAAATTGTGAAGAAATAAGAAAAGATTAATATTTGTAGAATAGAATAAGAGTAAAAAAATAATATAAAAAATTCAACATATTAAAAAAAACTTCTCCAAGCCACTTGTCCTCATCCAATTTGATGCCTCTGTGAACCAGTCCTGTCCCTCTATGCTGGGACCGGTCCCAATTTTTCCTTTTACTTCGCTACAATGTGAGAAATTACGACCGAGACAAGTGCCTTCCCAATGCAAATCGGGACGCAAAATGGTTCGCGCCGGAGGTGCTCTTAGGTGCCGTTGTTTTAATTAATACTTGCACATAATATAAATCGTTTAATGCTAAGTATTAGAATTAAGATAATAATTAAATTTTATTAATCTCTTAAAAAATAAAAAATATAAATATCCTTTATTACTTATCATGAATTATCTTTCATTAATTAATTACACTTACATGTTAAGATTTTGATTGAAATAGGTTAAGAGAAGTCTCACATTATTTAGAATTGAGATGAAGCCAACCTATATATATAAGCCTAAGATTTCATTTCAATTCGTTCGAAAATACTTTAGCTTTAATCTGATCTGGACTCTTGTTTTAGAGTGTTGTGAGATGTAGTTTAAATATTTGCTTTGAAGAGTGTGGGTGTACTAGGCCAACGGGTGTTTGAGAGTGAAGTGACGTGTTGTAAAAATTTTCACATAGTATTATTCTGGTTGTCTTTTGACAACGGGTGATTTTCTTTCCTTTGAAGTTTTCACGTTAAATTTTGTTGTGATTGAGTTCCTATTTATTTCTCGTTCCTTCTAAGAAGGAAAAGTGGTTTATTTTCCCAACATTACATTCATTCATTCTCGTTCATCATAAATAGGGTAAATTAACTAAAAAATAATTAATACTTTCTTTAAATGTAAAAACAATTTATATTTTAATCCATACAATAAATCTAAAAATGACTTATGTTATAAACTAGAAAGAGTTTTTTTTTTCCGGGATTTACTAATCAGTGCCCTTTAAGATTTTCAATAGTGAAATTTTTTTATGCTCTCAATGAATTAACTATATTGGTAACTTAAAAATTTTATTTTTTAGATAATTTTTTTTAATTTAAAAACCTTAACCAATGCTCTAAGTAAAATCTTTTTTCTTTTAACAAAAATGTGATTTAAAAAAATTGAGGCAATCACATTCTTTAGCCCCTTGATATAAGGCAATGGGCTAACATGTCTCGTGTCGCCATCACTTCGGAGATTGTTAGTCAATCTATCTATCTATCTATCTATACACTCTACAAATAAGGAGTGCCCATGTCCACTGTAGCTTTTCTGTTCACATTCCACGTTTCACTCCCAAAATTTTGGTAAATAAACTAATTAAAAGCCTCACCACACTACTACTCTAATAGCATACCATATGCGGACCCACAACATGTACTAGGTGGCTATATTAACCTTTGCGAGCTATTCTTATATGGGCTAGGGACTGTGTTGCAAAAATATGAAAAACAATATATTTAAATTGTGATGTCACATTATTTGTTAGTAGAAAATAATTTTCCAAGCTTGGCTTTACATGTTTAAATGGAATATGTTTTAGAAAGTAATTTGAGAAAAAATTAACCCAATCACAGAAAATTATATTTCTTAATACTTTTTTTTTATAATAATATAGGTTAAAATAGTTTGTGGTTCAAATTTAATTTAATTTGCAATAATTTAATTCCATGCAAACTTTGAAAAATTTAATTAAATATTTTTGTACCTAAATAATTTCTATAATCTCTTCTTTTGTGACAACATATTTTTTGTAGTTTGAAATTTAAGAATTAATATGCAAAAGTTGGTTTCCAAAAAAAATCATTGATTTTTTGGCCCAAAAAATCAAGTCTTTCAACCAGGCGCATCCATTCCAGATAGAGAATTTGTGTGGATATTAATTTGTGTAGTTTAGTATAATTACTATAATAAAGTTGGGTTCTTCAAAAATCTTATATTATTTATTTTTAAAATAAAAATTATTTCTAAAATAATCTAATCCAAATTAATCAAAATAATTAAGAAAATTGAACACCACCTAATCAAAATATGTATAGAAATTAAAAAAGCCCCTTCCACTATTTTTATTTTCCATTAGTTTTCATATGTTTTTATCTCTCAACTGTATGATCAAAGTGAGTGGATTTTGTTTTTAGTTTTTCAACAACATATTAGAAAAATATTTTAAATATTTGATTTATCATTGAAGAATTGAAATAAAAAATATTTAACCTAATGCATTGAGTAGTTACCCACTTAGTTTAAAAAATATTTTCTGAAATTTTAATATGATATGAATCAACCAAAAAAAAATATAGTACTCCACAACGAGAAAATATGAAATTCATTAGTTTAGAAGAAAAACTTAATGTTGTAATTTAGTTTTCATGAATTATTTAATTGAAGTATTAGCACTCAATCAATTAATTTTCAGTTAAAGAAATCATTTTTTCATGAAATAACTTAAATTTAATTAATTTGAAAAATGTTACTATTATAAAGAAAATATTTGACCCATACATGTAATATCAATTTGAACCCACATAGGTGATACTAATTTGTAAGTGATTATTGTCTAATGTTTGTTTTAAATATTTTTATTTGTATATATAGGGTTGACAATCTCATATAAAGATATAAAGAAATTGTGTTTAGTCGTGATTAAAACTTTGCTTGAGTAATGAAAAATCTTCAAAAGCTTTTGTTGGAATGACTTTCATAAGTTTAAAATTTATAGGTTAATTCAATAAATTGTTGTTGCTAAAAGAACTAGATTATAGAAAGAAAAAAATAATGACACCACAAGTCTGGTATTATTATTCAACTCTACATAATAGTGTTTTAGAATTAATGTTTAGTTTTTATAAAAAAATTAAAGAATAGCAAAATCTATTTCTTAGTCAAGTCTCGCCTCCTATTAGCCGAAGTCATTCTCCTCTTGGTCGAACTTAATTGCCATCTCAGGTTGACCTTACCACCTCCCAGCCAAGCTCCGCTCTCCTCTTGGCCGATCTTAATTTCCATCAGTTTGATCTCACACCTCGTGCTGAGCTTTATTGCCATCTCTGATTAGCCTCCACCATATGCCTGTTGGCTCCGCCACCCATTATCCGAGCTCCGTGTCCTCCTGGCTGACCTATACTACCATTTCTACTACCACGGTCAACCTTTGACACATACAGGTCGACCTCTGCTACTTCCTGGCTGATCTTATCGCTTGCTATCCTACGCCAATGTCACTTCTCGGTCGGGCATTTCACCTAACAAGAATGCACAATCATGATACTAGAAGTCTGGTATTATTATTCAACTATACATAATAGTGTTTAAGAATTAACATTTAGTTTTTATAAAAAATTAAAGAATAGCAAAATCCATTTGTTAATCGAGCTCGCCTCCTGAGCTGAGTTCATTCTCCTTGGTAGAGCTTAATTGCCATCTCAGATTGACCTTACCACCTCCCAATCAAAGTCCGCCTTCCTCTTTGTTGAGCTTAATTGTCATCGGTTTGATCTCATCACCTCTTGGCTAAGCTTCTTCGCCATCTTTGATTAGCCTTCATCATATACCTATTAGTCTCGCCATCCTTACTGAGCTCATCCTCTTCATGTTCGAGCTCTATATCCTCTTGGACGAGCTCCATCTTCCCCAGAGCTCCATCCTCATTACCGAGCCTTGACACATGCCAGCTTCTCCGCCCATCCAGGACGAGCTCTATTTCCTCTCCAACGATCTCTACTTCTCCCAGCTAAGCTCCTTTGCCATCTCTACCGCCATGGCCGACCCTTCACATGTGCCGTTAACCTTGACTACCTCCTGGTTGATATTACCGGCTATTGTACACAACGTCACTTCTCTCGAGCATTTCGCATAAACAAGAAAGTGCACAATCACAACACCACAAGTCCAGGATTATTATTCAACTCTACATAATAGTGTTTAAGAATTAATGTTTAGTTTTATAAAAAAAATTAAAGAATAGCAAAATCCATTTGTTAATCAAGCTCTGCCTCCTGCCAACCGAGCTCTTGGCCAAGCTTAATTGCCATCTTAGGTTGACCTTGCCACCTCCTGGCCAAGCTTTTGTCACGACCCGACTTGGGCACGTGAGGTACGTGAAAAATCCTCATTCCCATGTAAGCCCCGTGACCTCTAAGTCTCTCTATATGCATATTTTAATATTAAATCCATTTATAAAACATCATTTCCATCTCTAATAAACCTTTGACTATTTGAAAATATAATCATCATAAAAAATAACATACATTATCAACTCTAGCATAAATCTCTAAAGTTAGAAAAGTAATCATTTTTCAATCTCTGAACATATATCTGACTCAAAATATATGAGTTGCTCTCTATAAAAAATATACATGAAAACTAGAATCATATAAATACAAAATAATCAATGATAAATCAATACACTCTATCTTTATACCCCTTCCGTCATGTACACTAGAGCACTTTATCTCTAATCAAAATGCAAAAGAGTACTTCCCTCTAAAGTGAAGCTCACCAACTAGAACTCTTTACTGCTGAGGAGGTGGATGAGAAGGACCTAAGCTGACGATCTGGAATGGAAAAGGGAAAGGGTGAGTTTCATCTAAAACTCTAAAACCATGAGCAAGCCCTCACCCATAACCTTCTTATGGGACAACCAAGAGAACAAATAATCATATATATATATATATATATATATGTCCATCAAAACTAGTTAATGCAATTTCTCTTAAATCATTTCATTACATGTATATAATAGTTCTTAAATTAATTATTCTTTGAAAGACAACAATAATCTCTAGAAAACATAAATACAGGACTTTACTAGAGAAACAGGGATCTCCTGGTTATGCCTTGCATAACAAAATATAAATGCTCTGTTATGCATGTCAACCATGTCATAACGAATTCTTTGCTCTATGATCCCTTAGGATCTAAATTGGACATCTAACTAGGTTCCGTTCTCTGCTCAATGAGATTGTCCTTTTGGGACAACTTGGTACCAAGGTTAACAATTGGATATTAGTCGTTAACTACTGACTTCTCTATGACTACTGTCAAATCTCTAAATTCTGAAATTATATTATTTCTTTAAAACTCTGCTTTGGGTATAAAACTCTATAATACATAAATACTCTACTTTTGAAATCATCATGGAAATTTCTACAATCTCTAAATGAAGTCATAATCATACTCTGTCTCTTTAATAAATTATTTAGCAATAATGGTCCCATGAGTTTGCATTAAAACAAGTATTTCATGTTCTTGTTGAAAATTTATCTTTTTCTTTCACAAATATAGTAAACCAAGCATAATCTCTAATCTCTTGAAATATTATCTAAAATCATGCAAACATGTATAATTTAAGAAAATTAACTCTAATGACCAATATAAGAATCATGGGATATGAACCCACTCACCTAGAGGGGAGGAAGGAGTGACGTCAACACCAATATAGCTCCATGGAGTGGGATGACACCACCAGCTGTCATAAAACAACCACAAACTCTAGATTAAACTCTAATCACCTCTAGAGAGCTCTAATCTAACTTTAACAACATTAGGGAAGCACCCCCACTTGACAAAAATGGAGAAAACAACTACTTATAACATGGGGAAGGAAGAACACGAAAGAGACTAGCATAAACCAACAATAATCACTCACCTTGGATCTTGGAGAGAGGAGATCAAAGGAGGATGAGAGTGAAGGGAATAAATAAGGGTTTAGGGTGAAGGGTTTGCATTTTTGGTTGGGGGAAGCCCGATTCGGGCTTACATAATGGGTTAGGGAGCGTTTAAGTGAAACTACGTTGTTTTACTATGTGACATTAGATACATTCGCCAAGCAAGCTTTGCTCGGCAGCGAACCTGAAGAAGCAAACACTCGCTAGCGAGCGTCCTGGCTCGCCCTTGCTGCAGGTTTGTTTTGCATAATCTTGTAGCAACAGCACCCTCAGCACCCTCAACTTATTTACATAATTTTAAGTTAATCATTTATCCTATCTCCACGTAAGCCTCATGACCTCTGAGTCTTTCTATATGCATATTTAATATTAAATCCATTTAATAAACATAATTTCCATCTCTAATAAACCTTTGGATCTTTGAAAACATAATCATCACTAATAGCATATCATAATCATTTCTAACATAGTTCTCTAAAATTAGAAAACAATCATTTCTCAAACTCTAAACACATCCTTGTGACTCAAAATATATGAGTCTCTATACAAAGTATACATAAAAACTGGAATCATGTAATTACAAAATAATCATGATAAATCAATGCCAATCTATTTCTATGGTCCGGACCTCGTATCACGTACACTGGAGCACTATATTTCTAAACAAAATACCAAAGATACTTCGCTTCAAGTGAAGCTCGCCAACTGGAAATTTCTACTATTGGGAATGAGGTGGATTAGAAGGACCCATAGCAGCTAACGTATCTGTAATGGAAGAAGGGAGGGGTGAGTTTCATCTAAAACTCAGTGAGTAGGCCCTCACCTATAACCCTCTCATGGGACAATCAAGAAACAAATAATCATATATAATCATCAGGGTTAATACTATATCTCTGAAAATCATATTCATAGAAAACATCTCTAAATTCTTACTCTATCGAGAAATCATTTTGGACATATACATAAACTTTTAAATCAAATATTCTCTTAAAAGCATCAATATTCTCTAAAAACATAAATAACAGGATCTACTAGAGAAACAAAATCTCTGGTTATGCACAATTCATGTGACATAACAATATCTCTAACTCTGGGCACCTAACTAGGTCCCATTTCTAATTTCTCTGGCCCTGGGCAACTTGGTATACCAAGGTTAACGATTACCCCGTTAACACACAGCCTTCTTATAGCCACGTCTAACCAATCAGAATTTTAAATCTTTTCTCAAAGTCTTCTATCCTAGAGTTCACAAGCTCTAGTATATAAAATCAATAAATTCTTAAATTCATATAATCATTACAACATCTCTAATCATTTCTCTTAAAACTCTATTCTTGAAATCATAAAATCTCTATTATGTCTAAAATTATTTAAACATGAAAACTCTTGAAACTCTAAAGCTTTGGTCTCAGAACTCTAACAATCTGACTTTAGCATAACTGTGACTATGAAATCATGCCCAAGGGATCACCTCTTTCAGGCATTCCGATTTCAAGCCCACAGAATATGTATCTGGCAATTGTTATGAATTATATTGAATTCCATACTTCTGAGTATCATAAAAATACTTATTTTCTCTAAAAATCCTATCATATACTTGTGCTCTACTCTGGAAATCATCATAATATTTCATAAATCTCTAAATATAATCATATTCATACTCTTACTCTTTAATAAAAATCACTTTTAACAATAATGGTCCCATGAGTTTTCAGAAAACATATATTTCATGCTTTCATTTCTAATATCATATGGCCACGTCATAATTTACTGAAATTAACTCTAATGATCAACATAAGGATCATAGGATCTGAACCCACTCACCGTTGAAGCCGGAGTATGTGGGCCCACCAACTGAGAACTGGAATGGCACCAACAACTCCATAGAGCAATTACAACTCTAGATTAAACTCTAATAATCTCTAGGGGCTCTATTCTTATTCTAACAAAATTGGGGAGGACCCACTTGATAACAATGAAAGAAATGATCGGTCAAATCCAAGATTATGAAGAAATAAAGACATAATCTAATAGCATATACTTACCTTGAAGCTTGGAAATGATGGATTTGAGAGAGAAGAAAATTGATGAAGGAGAAGAAGGGAACGCGTTCTGCGCGTTCTAAGTCCGAAACACGGATTTTATAAACTTTTTACCGCCCCTGGACCTCTTCCAGCTGGACCGCACTTCTCTCTGTTGACCGCCTGGGCGGTCTCCAGGAGGTTTCTCTCCGACAGCCTTTATTGACCGCTGGGCGGTCCCATGACCGGGGCGGTCTCGAGGTTCACTTATCATTTATTTTACTTCCCATTAACTTTAAAACATAAATGTAAATAAGGAAATACCCCCCATTTGGATTCAAATAAAATATCTAAAAAATTAAAATCCCAACAACTCAGAATCCAAATTTTGAGTTTTAGTTCAAATCGAAAATTTCCGAGATTTTCTAAACTTGTGGGCTAAAAACGAAACACTTAAAGGTTTGATAAAATTCATTAAAAATCACTCTTCAACTTATTTTCCCTCTATGAACCATTACCGGACTTTTAATTCCAAGAATATGGTTCTATCATATAGCCCTCCAATGAGGTGTAGGATCTCACTTAGCCAAATTCAAACCCGGTGAGTTCTCGGGAAACTCCTAAGGCTATATAGAACCTGACTCCTGGCCTGTACCTTGGTATCATATGAAATACCTCCTATTTGGATTCAAATAAAATATAAAAAAATAAAATAAAATCCCAACCATTCAAAATCCAAATTTTCCGTTTTAGTTCAAATCGAAAGTTTTCGAGATTTTCTAAACTTGCGAGCTAAAAATGAAATGTTTAAGGGTTCCATAAAATTCATTAAAATCATTCTTCAACTTATTTTTCTCTCTAGAAACAATTACCGGAACTTTTGATCCTAAGAATGTTACTCTAACATATAGCCCTCCAAGGAGGTGTAGGATCAGACTTAGTGAAGTTCAGGACCGGCAATGGGTCTTGGAGACCCTGAGGCTGATAGAACTTGTCTTCTGATACGTGTATACCAGGTATTACATTGTCCTCCTCTTGGCCGATCTTAATTGCCATCCATTTGATCTCATCACCTCGAGGCCGAGCTTCGTTGCCATCTCTCGATTAGCCTCCATCATATGCCTATTAGTCTTCGACACCCATCAATCGAGTTCCGCCTCCTCCTAACTAAGCTCTATTTCGTCTTGAACGAGCTCCATCTTCCACTAGCCCAGATTTTCTCTATCGCCCTCACCGAGCCTTGACATATGCCGGTTCACCTCTGCTCTTCGAGGACAAGCTCTATTTCCTTTGACCAATCTCCACTTCTCCAGTCGAGCTCCTTTGCCATCTCACGCGACGGCCTACCCTTCACACGTGCCAGTTGACCTCTGCTACCTCTTGGCCGATCTTATTGCCTGTATCCTATGCTAACTTCACTTCTTGACGGGCATTTAGCATAAACAGAGAGAGTGCACAATCATGAAACTAGAAGTTCGGTATTATTATTCAACTGTACATAATAGTGCTTAAGAATTAATGTTTAGGTTTTATAAAAAATTAAAGAGTAGAAAAATCCATTTGTTAGTCGAACTCTACCTCCTGCTAGCTGAGCTTAATTGCCATCTTAGGTTGACCTTACCACCTCTTGGCCAAGCTCTGCCCTCCTCTTGGCTAATCTTAATTGTCATCCGTTTGATCTCATTACCTTGAGGCCGAGTTTTGTTGCCATCTTTGATTAGCCTCTATTATATGACTGTCAGTCTCGCTACCCTTAGTCGAGCTCATCCTCCTCATGTCCAAGATCTATTTCCTCTTGAACAAGCTCCACCTTCCCTCAATAAAGCTCCTTTTTCATCTTTGCCACCACGACTGAGCTTTGACATATGCCCTTAAACATCTGCCTCCTCCAGGATGAGTTCTATTTCCTCTCGGTTCATCTCTATCTCCCAAGTCTTTTTAATCCACACTAACATCTATTAAGTGCATTTTATTTTTTGTTATGAAAAAAGACCCGATTTTCCATCTTCCGTTCACCTCCACCACATCCTAGCCCTTCTCACCACCTGCGAGTGGAACTCCACTTCTTGCCAGCCAAGTTCATTCTCCTCTTAACAGAGCTTAATTGCCATCTCAAATTGACCTTGCCACCTCTTGGTCAAGCTTCGCCCTCCTCTTGGCTGATCTTAATTGCCATCCGTTTGATCTCATCACCTTGAGACCGATCTTCATTGCCATCTCTAATTAGCCCCCATCATATGTCCGTCAGTCTTTGTCATCCATCAACCGAACTCTGCCTTCTCCTGGTCAAACTATATTATTCGTGTTTTAATTAGTTTTGTTAAAACATATTTAAAAACAATATTAGATGATACAATTTTAGCAAAGAATATATATGGTTTTGGTTTAAGTTAGGGAAAAAATATTTCGATTGATTAGAATAGATTACATCAATTTTTCCTCACATATGATCGGTTTTTAATACTAGAAACTTTCTTCAAATTCAAAAATCATCAATTCTTATTAAACATCATATATATTGGAGCTAATTTTAATAAAAGAAAAAGAAAAGCATACCTCTAACCAAATAATATACAAATTCCATGATTTATGCCCCCTCCGTGGCACGGGTATACTGCTAGTATAGTACAATGTTGCAAACTATGGGAAGAAGAACAAATATAGATTGGCTAAAACGTAAAACACAAGTTACACAAGAACGCTATCTGGTGAGGAGCAGACTTTCGAAGAATAGATTGACTGCACTTAAGAATATATTCTTTTACAATAAGAATAATGCATCTATTTTCATAATTTTTTCAATTATTTTATAATGATTAAATTGATTTATTACGATTTTTTACATATACTAGAAAACTGACACTCATCATATAGGTACTTGTCAATTTATATTTTATATATTTTTCAATTAGAAATTTAATTAAAGGCAAGAAGTATGCAAATTTTTAATCAAAATATTCAATTACATTTTTTTTCTCAATTTTCAATTGAATAAAGTAAAAAATTATTATTTTATGGTATCTGTATTTAAATTTTGAATACATAATAAAATTTATTTATTAATAAATTTATGTTTTACTAAACTGGATAGTTATAGATAATATCATAACTGGAAAAATAAATTATGAAAAAAAGACAAATTTCCTTTTATTATTATTATTATTATAAACAAAAACAAAAATTGATTTTGTTACACTTGTTATATATAAACAATTTTATAATGCCATGAAATCATATTTTAATATATATATATATATATATATATATAAAATAAGAGTAAAATGTATTTAAGAGTTTAATTTCTATATATTAATAGCATAAAATATTTTTACATTGTAATTCAATTGTATATTATCATATCAATAAAAAATAGTTAAGTCTCATATCCACTACTTAAAAAGTTATGTAAATAAAATAATTTAATTAGATAATTATCAGTGTATAAAAATTAAATTTTAAATTTAATTAATATAATAATATATAAAAATTAATAATAAAATTATGTTAAAATTAAATTCTCATCAAAAGATATGTCAGGAAAAACTGAAGTGAGAAAGCCAACGCATCAACGTGGCAACGCATAATCATAAAAGCTATGTTATTTCAATGTCAGAGTTTGGATGTTTAATCTATGCATTCATTTCATTACTATTAAATATGATAAATTAATAAAAATTATTATCATATTCAATAATAATAAAATAAGTGTTTTATTTAAACACTCAAATGTTGAAATAATATTTTTATAATCATAATGTAGCACGTGGCGTGTCTTGACAACGATTTTCCAGCCCATTTTTTCTTTTACAAAAGAAAACGAATCAAGGCACTTCCAGCTTCCTCTACATGACTCCTCAAGTTATTCGAAATCAGCCATGCGCCCATGCGCGAGCTGTTTGATACCTCAACTCAACAAAATAATTCTACAGCTACAATTTTCCCTTTCATGATTGAAGTTCCCAAATAGCATATTCATGGAGATTTTCTTACTAGGTGAAACATCTCAGTACTCGTTACACTAAACACCCCAACCCAGAACAAAGTTATACTCCTAATTTGGTATAGAGAGATTATCATTACATGGATACAATTCTAACAACTCAAATTTTATCGCAGTCATAATGAAAATTAGTCCCACCAACTTTATTCAAGTAATATACAATCATTTAATTAGGGATCGCATAATATATGTAAATGTTAGTTGTTGGATTTGTACGTACACAAAGATTTTCCTTTAATAAAAGTTCCTCAAAAAACGAGTTTGGGTATCGACAAATACGTCTCTCAATTAAGCAGCGCTTTTCACCCACTTACTTGACATGACTGCCATCAACCTCCGAAGAAAGGGACACATACATGTGTTGTTGTTTCGAATGATGTTTGCCACTGTTTTCCATTTAACTTGAATACGGCAGCCAGATCGGTCAACCACAAGAACCACGTCCAAGTCTGCAACTATGAAGAAAATTTATTTGCGAATATAAATATACCAGTGGCATTATTGCATTAAGAACAATTTATTACCTCATAAAAATTTCGATCCACATACTTCCAAAAGAATCTAAGAGATTCTTATGAATTTTTCACCATACACATGCACATCAATATGGAACAACTAATCTTCAGAGGTCAAGCATTACTTTAGCAAATGCCAGCTGACAGCAGCTTTGTACCTTTTTTTTTTGGGTAAAGAAAATCAATCAAAGCTAAAAATAATGTTTCTGGATGCTCTTGGAGTGCAGAAAACAGAACTAAATATCACGTCAAAAAAGAAACCAACCAAAAGAAAAAAAGAGAAAACCGGACCAAATACGGCCATATTCACTGATGTTTATTGCCAATAAATAATGTTGACACTTGTAATAAATGTTTTTGGATGCTCTTGGAGTGCAGAAAACAGAACTAAATATCACGTCAAAAAAGAAACCAACCAAAAGAAAAAAACAGAAAACAGGACCAAATACGGCCAGATTCACTGATGTTTATTGCCAATACATAATGTTGACACTTATTAGAATTAAAATTGGGTTGGCCTAACTCAATATCAAAAGCTAATTATCAAATAAAATCATTAAAGAAAAACTAATTATTGAGGAAAAGATGGGCATCCAGTCCCAAGTTATCATTATTAATGACTAGGCCACTTGTATACTAAGCAGACACTAAAATAACTGATTAACAAATAACCCTCTGGCCAGTGGCCACCATCTCTCCATTAAACAGTTGACGCCCGTTCACCATCTTTCCGCTTCATAGACGACGGCCATTATAGTATGTTTAGAACACCATTTGGGCTCTATAATTGATTTTGGACCCCCCAAAATTGATTACATTAATTTTAAGTTATGTTTGGTTTTAGGAGGTCATAATTGATCTCAGATAAGTGAAAATTTACTACTTATATCAGAATTACTTTTAAAATAACTATAAAATATAAATCATTTTGTTTTAAAATTGATTCTACCTAGAGTCAATTTTACAAAAGAAGAGCCAAATACACTATTAATCAATAGAATCAACCCAAACCCAATGCCTCACAACTACCTTCAACACTGCATGATTTTGTTTTTGTCCGGCATACGAAAAAGAAAGAACGAGAAGCCTAACAAGGCGGCAGGCGGAAACAAAACATGTAAAGGCCCAAGCCTGCTTGTGGGCAACTAATGAACAAGCTTAGGACAACACAATCCTATCTATTGACAAAGGTATTGAGGGGATTTTTCTTTTCGGCCTGAACACTGTATGAGTTCGAGTGCAGTTCACGTTCAAGGCTAGACAATGCCAAGAGTACAACAAGGGAGTCCAATTATGTTAAGTAGTTTGGCCGAGAATTTAAAGGCTTTGTTCAGCTGATAGGATTGAGCCTTACTTATGAAGCTTATTTTGGGAACAACCATGGACTTGTTCACCTAACTCAACACATAAAAAAAAAAACAACCAAAAAGAAAAAAAGAACAAAATTGTCACTGCAACTGTTCGCAACGGAAGACCACTATACTGTTTCCTACTAAAATCACTCGTCTACTATCTACCAAAAAATATAATAATAATAATGAATCACTTCTCTACCTAGACTTTTAACTTTTACATATTCATCAAACAGAATGACTTTTGTGGTTTTATCTATTGATAGCGTAAATAACCTTATACGGTAATACCACTAGCTTCTTTAAATATAAGTTTTATGTAGTTGCCTGAAATAATATGACAGCATATTAAATTTCTAGATGACAGCATAAAGTTGATTAATAATATGAAAATTAGTATCTTTAATAAAATAGTTAAAAATGTTAAATACTAATTTATAAATGTTGATTATATAATTAACGAGTTATTAATGCATATTGTGACATTAATATTATCGTGCATTCAAAATTCTATCCCAATAACAACGTCCATTCATGATTTTTCGTATTTTGAAGGAAGCATGATGCCCCACTGTGTTTGTGAAGTGCGAGCGCTGTGTCTGGTCATAAACAGTAAGAAGTATAACAAAGACAACCTGGGTGGGGAGCGCTTTTGGTAAAGAAAAGGTGGTGCCAGCTGATGCTGAACTGAACTGTCTCGTGGATATGGAAGCCGATTATCTTTCTCTGACTAGGCCTTTCTTGTCTCACTCCCATTTAACTTATTCCATTCATCTCATCATGTATAGGAGCTAGCACCATATTAATCAGAGTTAATTAACTTACACATGCTTACACAATCATTATTTTTTACAATAGGCTTACACATGTTTGCAAGTCATTAGTTTTGCTATAGGCATAACTTTTATAATTTTTTAGAATTGATTTTACCTAATTTGCAATATATTATTTGCATTATTTTGAAGTTTTACTATATATTTCAAATATAGAGTGATGTATTTTATGAAATATGCAATCACAATTTTCTTTCATCGAGGTTCGCATGAAATCCTAATTTTACATAGTTTAGTGAAAAATTTGAGAAATTTTTAGTTGTTTCTAGAGCCAAAAAAAAATATATATATTTGTTCTGATTTATTTATCATTTTATACATGAGTAAATAAGTAATTATTGATGATTTAGAAGATAAAGATGATTCACATTCCCTTATGTGTTAAATATTAATGGATAGAAAAAATATTTTTCTGATCTAGTAACTAAGAATTTTTAGAAAATTCTATATCGTAGAAGCGCAAATTGAGAATTGTGCCCACTATCATATGGCAATGATTAATGAAGTTAAACATATTATCGCGGGGCTGAGGGCCAAAACTTTTCAATATACTAGTGCTATTTTTAATTCAATGTGTTTAATACTTGGCTCATTATTTTCTTTGTGTGGATCATGCCAAGGAAACTAGAGTTATGACACTTGGTTGCTACTTGCTAGTGGCACGGAGAAAGAACTAGATGCTAGCTAATTAATGACAATAATAATGCTCAAAGGTACTAAAATGATTACGTAGATTACAATCAAAACCAAGTCTGTATTCTAAATGCAGACAAAAAGTGGTGGCTTTGTTGACATGGGCGGTTGGTAAGGACGAAAAGAAAAAAAGGGTATATGGAAAAGCCAAACAAGGAGCACAAACCCAATTTCCCACTGGTCGACTGGCCTTAAAGACCGGAACATATCTGAAACCTTATCTCCAACACCCTCTTCTTCCTGCCTCTCCCATCATTGCCAACTTCTACGCACCATAACCATCATCAATTCATCACCATAATCCTCCTTTGGAATCAAATACTCAATCATGCCAAATTATTGGTTGGTCCACCTACTCTATTCCATACCCTGTCCACGTGGCACCACTCATTCATTGACATATGTGAAGCAAACTAAATAAAAGAAATCAGTGTGTACATGCGCCCTTTACTTTCTTCATCAACTTGCTAGCTAGCTGCTAAAAACAAGATGATGAGAAGATTAACATTATATGGAGAACCAGCATCAATGCCATGCTTAGGACATCCTTCAATTTTAAGCTATCCTTCTTTCTTTAATTCTCCCTCTAGTTCCTCTTGTTGTCTAATCTAGTACTCCATTTTGAGCATGTGATTGTTGCTTGGTCTCATCCCAATTATTCCGAATCATAATTTGGTGCGAACAATAATGCTTTCGATTTCGTTCCCTGTGCTTAAGTCAATATCTAATGGTGAGAGTATGTAGAAAAGCAATACTAGACGGTTAAAAAAATGTCATCATAATTTTAGACATAATTTATGTTGAGTCAAATGCAGTGAAGTGATATAACTCATTAATTTATCGAAAGACTAACAATCACATTATATCATTCTAACAATTAAATTTTAGCAATTTTTTTACTACGTACCAATTTTCTATGCAGGATTATATATTTTCGCAAAAGAAAATCTTGGTTCGCTTAATAAGGTTGTTTATGTCCTAAAATATGTGAAATTTACTTTTATAAAAATTAAATTCCACGGATAGAACTATTAAAAGGGAAAAAATTCAACCACATGAGCCAATATGAGATGCTAAAGGCCCTCTCTTTCCTTAACCAATGATTTGAGTTTAACCGCTCCTAAAATTGAGCAACTTTAAAACCGTTTGCTAGCATCTATCCTTTAAATAGACTTAAAAAATAGGAAAAGTTCCTATAGTTGATTAGTGGTCACATCATTTTCAATTTCCCACTCATGGTGCATTGAACTATACTTGATTCGTCGGTGATTCATATCAATTATGTCCAAACAAACATAGTTTCTTTTTACCTTTATGATATTATTTCAACTGTGCATTGCATTAAATTTATCGTTATATTCCTTCAAATTCCACGGTTACCAAGCATGAATTAATAATGACCTTTCTGCAATAAAAATATTTAATCAAAAGCACTATGAAATTTACAAGTGGAACCGCACTAAAATCATTTCCGCATAGGTTTATTTGTATGGTTTTCTTTCCAATTAATGCGTGACACTCAAAATTCTACGAGTATATAATATGCATGACTGTCTCTTAATAAATCTATAGTAAGAAAAATAAACCATTAATCCCTTGGAAGGAAATGCAAATTAACCAATAATTTCAGTGGGATAAAAATTAAAGAAGTAGGTAAATTACATTTACCTTTAATAAGATTAAATAATATTACACGTATAATAACTGGACATACCATTTTCACCAAATCCTTGTCATCCAGCCCACCGAACAAAGCTAACCATCTCTCATGAAAAATAATTATTCTTCATTGTCATGCCTTTACTGATATTCTTGTAAAAGTATATAGTGTCATGTTTACAAAAATATTTTTGTATCACACTCCATCAAAAAATATATAAGAATAATAGTATAATACCACTTAAAGTTTAAAGAAGCTAGTTTATATTTTTGTAGATTAAGAATACTGTATGTGATATCACCTTATTTAAGGAGATCAGTTTAACCTGAAATTTGTTTCCTAATATAAAGCAAATTATAGCAAAATAAACACCGAAATAGCACAAAACACTGAAAAAAAAGGAATTCATGATTATGGTTCTGACTTATGATTTTTGGATGGAAATAAATTAGGAGTGCGAAACAATGAATAAAAATGTGGTCTTAAAGCTTGAGAAACATGTCTCTCTAGTGGATATTGCTTTCGTTTTTCACTTGTCATTCTTGCTTGCTTCCTTGATGGGTGCGGGGCTGCCTTTCAATTCACCCCACCAACTGGTTTGTCCTTTTTCCCCCATTTTTTCTTTAGCAAAAAGGTGTGCCCTAGCTATCCTATCTTCTCAATTGTTTCTTATAAATAAAATATTATGTCAGTGACATTTAAAAATTAGAAAGAATCCTAGATGTATAAAATTAGCGAGTTGTTTATTACTTCATATTTTTAAAAAATAAGGTAGCATACACATTATATAGACAGAAACAATTCAGGGCAGTAGAAATTGACATTATATCTTTAGGCTTGACTGGAGCGAAAATTCAAAATGAACGAGAATTAGAGTTTGACATAACTTTAGATCATATAAATTATATCTCTATAAAATTTTAAATTAATATATAATCATTTGACATAATTTTAGTGCATCTCAAAATTAACATAATATATGTGTTGAAAATGAATAGGAATAAGAATTACATAATTACATTATTATTGATCTTAAATTTTTATGAAGTTTGGTATAAATAATATATGTGTTTCGCTTGATATGTTTTGAATATATATGAAATTAATTTTAATACATGTATCAATATAATATAAGAAAAAAAAATTAAACTGATATCTAGTTACATGTCACTTATTGTGAAACTTTTGAGATAGAAAATATTAAAGTCAAATATTTATTTTAATGTAGCAATATATGTAAAAAAATTGAAATTACATTAAAATTAAAGTGTATATATATATATATATAATTTTCATTATAAGTCATCTTTTTCATTTCTTTAATTCCCATGATACACATATATGTACAAAATAAAGTCCCAATGAAGTGTAATTAAATTTAACTTTTTTTTTATAATTAAGAAGTGTTTAGTTCTTAAAGAGAAAAGCTGAAGAGAACACCAAATATTCAACATTAAAATGGCTCATAGAAAATAAAGAGAGACTAAAAAATAGAGTCCGACAAAAAAAAAAATCCAAAACCAGCAAAAACTCAAAACAAGAGTAACCCGCACGAAACTATAATAATCTAAAACACAAAACTCAATTAAAACCAACGACCACAAATCTAAAATCTGAGAACCATAAGAAACTAAAAATGAAAGGTCAATCCCCATGGAGAGATGTACTGAACTTAATGATAATAAATGTAGATCTGAACATAGAGGAAATCGAGGAGCCCAAAACCAAAGTAAAACATGTGACCAGAATTGCCACGCCAAAGAACCATATGTCCATATCCACTGGGGTCGAACTATCGACAATTTCAACGAGGTTCACCAGAAAAGCAAACTAAATTTGAGCTCCACTCTCGGAAATGTGAATGCAAAAAAATTTAATTTTAATAAACTGAGAATAACTTATTAAATATTTTAATTGTATAAAATTTGAATAATTGGTATAAAAGTCAATCATGTAACAATATGATAAATAATTAAATGATAATTTGTGTATTAAAATTGAATAAAAATAAAATAGTGAATATCATCGCGAATATAAATTTTTTGCTATAGATTCGAATATTCTCAATTTAATATATATTTCTATTTTTCTTGTGGACAAGTTTATAAAGGTCCTATTATCTTATGCGTTAAGTAAAATGAGATGCTGTGGCTCAATTTTGTAATCCTATTTTTATGAAAGGAGTTAAGTCAATCATGGAAAGCTTTTTGGTGGCCGTCCAATTAGAGCACGCGTCCATTGGTCAACATCCAATCCTCAAGGACGTTGTCTTGTCACATTTATATTTTATTTTATTTTTATCTCATATTTTCAAAAGTTTTGGTGTTATTTCAAAATCTAAAAAATGATGTCTATAGGCACAAATTAAATCTAAAAGTGAAAAATCAAAGTTTATATTTTTTAAGTAGGAATAATACAAAATTTAAGAATAATAGATTGAGTGTCAATACAATACTCAAGATGTGGATGGTTAAAAAAATATTTTCCTTTCAGAGTTTCGCTTTGTTGAGATACCTAAAAATGAGAGAGAGAAGACTAAAATTTCAACTAGTCTCAGGTTTATAGTTAGGGATAAATTAATCCTTGAGATTTGAAAAAATTTATACTAATCCCTTAAATTTCATAAATGGGGACAACTTAGTTAATCTATAAAATTATCATTCTTGTGTCTTATTGGTTTATTTATGTGTATTATTAATTTTCATAGTAGGTCTTAACTTGTCTTACTCCTCTAAATGAAGCCATTTAGACTTTCTTCTTCATCTTTTCTCTCACCATAGCTTCCTGTTGAAAGAAAGATTTTGATTTTAAGTGGTCATTTATTTTTAATAGAACAGAAGAGCAAGATAAGTTGCAAGGACTATGAAAATTAATAGTACACGTAAGTAAGTAACAGAATATGTGGATATTTTTGTTAACAATTAGATGACAATTTGACAAAGGACTAACTTGTCCTATTTATGAAATTTGAGGGATTAATATAGGATTTTTCAAATTAAGGACTAATTTAGGTTCACTATAAATCTAAAGACTAAATTGAGTACTTAGTAAAAAAAAAAAATTGAATAGAGAAGTTGGAAGGGAAAAAAAATAGTTAAAGGTTCCATGTATTTTTGTGGAGTAATGTTATTTATTCTTATTATTTATAAAATATCATATCAATACACTTTTATTTATAATTAAATAATATATGAGTCCCAAATTAAAGAGAGTTCATATCATATCTAATAATAGATAGATATATATCGATATAGTATCAGATAAATGATGAATTTAAGTAACTTTTCTCATTTTTGTGTATTTGTGTGTTGGATGTTGACTATATTGGATATTCTGAAATTGGTTTAAATAATATTTTTTTTCACTCCTCTTAATTTTTTTTATTTCTAAAATATTTATTTTCAGTTGACCAACAATTTCGTGATAAAGTAGGGCATTTAACCCAATATTTTGAGAGTTTAATTTTGATGTATTGATGAAGTAAAATTATTTCACACCGTCCTCTAATTAAAATATTTTATTTAAATAATTTTTTAAATAATGAGTATAAAAGTCAATTATTATGACTTATATAATGATATATGATTGAATAATTAAATCATAATTTTAAAGTCTCTGTCGTACGTACGTTGTGCGAACTACGCCTGGTACACATTAATATCACAATTTTATCTTAAATAATCATTTTAAGCGTAGAGTTATCCTATGCTTATTGAATTGGATTACTATATAAACTTTTTGGTAAGATGTAGTTGTCGAGCACAAAATCTCAAATTTAAAATTAAAAATGTTTATTTAATTTTGATATATTAATAATATAAAAAATATTTATATGATCATTTTGTTATATATTACTTTGTTAATAACTAATTAACTTTCAAAATCATTATTTAAAAATCATATAAATTGAAGAATTTAATTAAATAGCACGATAATATTAAGTTTTACATTTAATACATTAAGGTAAAACCCTTAAACTAAAAAGAAAGAGAAATCGCATATATTATTTCTTTTTGGCAAAAGACATGAAAAATTGCTTATTCCTTTATGCAGAACAAAGCTGATAAGTTCACAATCACCGAAGGAAAATGAAAAAAATGATGAAAGGCATGAAATCAAATATTCTGTCGACAGTGGGCTCTCTATTGTGCTATCCACTTTCAGCGTGATTCTCCCTATACCATATTTATTTTCATTCATTCTCAGTCCAAAAACCATGGAATTGTGTGTTTTATGAATGAGTTTTGTTTGAAAGGAGATGAAGATAGATTCTAGGTTTCTACCGCATTGAAATCTTGTAGAAACAAAGCTTGAGAAGCTCTCTCATGGTAGAAACCCGCGGGTCATGGATCAGCCCGCTGGAGGAGGAAGAAGATACTTCCTTGGAATGTTTGGTGTAGGCGCACCCATGGCTGTGAGCGCCAAAAAGCCCATACAAGGGAAGAGAAACTTAAGAGTAAAAAGGGGAACATAAAGGGGTACAAAATGTGAAAAGAAATATTTGGGTAGGATTAAAATATAAAATATACAATTTAAGACTGCTGCTCTTTGCATACAGATGTCAAGTGCATACCCTCCACATCACCTCCGACATGATAGGTATTGACCTCCATAGGCACAGCAATCACCATAAAACAACTATATCAATTTTTTGCAAAATTGGAAAGAGATAGAAGTTAAGAGCATATTTGGTTTAAATTTTCATTTTGTTTTTATTTTTAGTTTTAGTTTTCAAGATTTTATAAAGGAAATATTGAAACTGGAATTTATAGTTTTTAGAATTTTCAATATTTCCTTCACAAAATCTAAAACTGTAAAAATTGAAAATTTAAACCAAAGTAAACTTTTCACGATCAGCCTATTATCCAAAATTAAGAGATAGAATTTTAAAGTAAGTTAGATTTGTATGCATTGATAGTGTAAAGAAGTTTTATCTTGTCATCTGATTGCATCAACAAAAGTGGTTGATTACATTATCACACTCAATACTTAAAAGTCATATAAATGAGAGGATTTGATTGGATGACATGTAAAAAAGAGTTTTACATTTTCGGTGCATCAAAATTAAACTCTTTTAAAATTCCTGAGAAATATTACCTTGTTCAAATGATTTCTTTATTTTACTCTTTATAATCTTACTTAAAAAATACAGAAAAAAATTAGTTTGTGTATATTATTTCATTTAAAAAATATAATATGACGAAAGAGTTTAATTGTTATCAATGTTAAAAGAGTCTATTAGTATATTATCACGTTATTTAAACGAATCAACAACATATTGTGCATCAAGTACCATATTTATATTTTGCCTTAAATGCATTTATCATTTCATTTCATGCCTTAATAAATAGATAAATGTGTCCCCACAAAACCCTCTACTCAATCATAAATTCTCCTCACAGCCTCCCACAACTCTCTCCATTCTTTCATGTCGTGCTTCCCATCCTCTATGCTCAGAATATTGCAAGCTACAAATACTCCGATCCTTGAATTCAACGTTACTCACCACCAGGGCTTCCATCTTAGTCTCTGAATATCATGGGTTTTGATGATATCGCTAACCCACCAGGGCTTCGACTTGGTCTTGGTCTTGGCCTTGGCCTCAAAGATGAGCACTGCAGGCTTAAGAGAAAGGAGGATGATCGTCCATGTAATAAGGCATACCCATCTCTTTCGTTAGGACCACCTGATGATGATGAGGCAAATAATCAACTTCCAACAAAGACTGAGTCCGATGAATGTTTCCATCCACAGGCCTCTTCTCCAAGTGCAGTATCTTCATTTTCCAACTCGTCCAGCATCAGAGGGAGAGAGATCAAGAATTGGAGGTCGAGGTGGAGAAGATTCCATCATCGAGGGTTGTTGATGTGGACGAAAATGGTATCGCCAGGAAGAAACTTAGGCTCACCAAAGAACAATCCGCAGTCTTAGAGGATAGCTTCAAAGAGCATTCCACTCTTAATCCGGTATCTTATATGTTCCTAAGAAACAATTCATTATTAGAAGCAATTCAAATATGATCTTCATGGGATTTTCAATTGATTATACAGTTTTTTGGAAGTCGGTTTTTTTTTCATGCCTTTCCTTTATTTTCCTTCTTTGTCGATTTTTTCAGAAGCAAAAGCAAGAGTTGGCAAGGAAGCTGAATCTGCGGGCGAGACAAGTGGAGGTGTGGTTTCAGAACCGGAGAGCCAGGTTACTTTGATTTCTCTGATGTCTGGACCAAATCTTCACATACCTGAAAAATCTATATATGCACGATAGTTCGTTATCAACGGTTTTTGACACAAAGTGGTTCACATTTATTTTTCTTAGATAATTAACATATCATTTTAAGTATTGTCAATAAAAAACTATCGCGAAAATCGTTCTACCTTTTAAGTCGACTTGAATTAACGTATTAATTAAAATTCAATAAACTTTAATTTCGATACTACTTGGAAAGAAAAAAAAAAGCAATGTTATTTTAATATCAAAAGGATATTTTATTTAATATTCACTTTATTATTATGAGATTGTTAAATTAAGTGGGTGGAGTACAGGTGAATGAACTTGTCCAAGAAAATTTATAAGGAATTAATGTGAACACATGAATTTTGACATGCACTTCTCATATTTCTTAATCACTCATGGTGTTCCTCAAATCACTCAAATTTTGTACATATATTGATATAGTTGTGTCATATGATCTGTGACAACTTTTCTAGTATTTTCTTCAATCTGAATAGAATCTCTCATACAGGACAAAACTGAAACAAACGAAGTGGACTGTGAGGTACTGAAAAGTGTGAAACTCTAACAAAGGAGAATAAGAGGCTGCAAAGGAGCTGCAAGAGCTTAAATCAATAATGAAAACAACACGGGACCCTTGTACGTGCAGCTTCCAGTTGCCAGCCTTACAATATGCCCTTCTTGTGAGAAAATTAGCAGTAAGGGCAACAATGGACCCTCTCCCAAGACGGCGTTACTTATTGGCTCAAAAGTCCATCCACAGTTCTTCTATAAAACCAACTATCCATTCACCCAATCATCTGCAGCTTGCTAGCTGGCAAGGAGCCTAAATACAATTTCATTTTCGACAAACTATTATTTTTTGTTTGAGGGTTTGGGGATGAAATATAATTCTGCTGAAATTTTATAGTTAGCAATCTGTCATGTAAAAAAGAGAGCTTAATGGTATAGATTGATTATTCCTATGCTCTATATATATGATATTGCACGTCGTTGTATATATCTCTATATTATGTATACTATGAAGAAAGTACGTCAATTGGTGAAAGGTCAATGTAGCTTTTTATTTATTTATTTATTTGTTTAACAAACGCATTATAGTTAGAATTTTTCTAGGGAGTTAAGGAAGAGGATGTTGAAATTTGAATACAGTACCCAACTAAAAGAGTGTAGAAGATAACTACAACCACAAAACTATAGGTTCAACCACTCAAAAGATCAATGTAGGTTATGTGAATCAATGATTTTTTTTAGATTCAAAAAGTGGGTGTTTCATTATACCCACTTTATTATTATTGGATTATATTGTGGCTCCCACTCACTTCTACTTATCTACATTTTTTTATCCTTGGATTTGATAGATGTCTAAATAATATTGTTTTATGTGAATCTCAATCTATTTGTAAATGAACCAAAAGCGAAAACATGAGTATTTGTGATATTTTTATTAAAATCTTTTAAAGAATACTTTTAGGCGTCCTCTAAATACTCATTGAAAGTGATTGGGTATTAATTTTAGGTTTAAATATATTTTTTGGTATCCTTATATATAGGTCATTTTGATTATAGCCACTCTATTTTTTTTTTTTTTTTTGGTATTTGGTCCTTCTTTTATCTATGTTTTTAGTCCTATTATATATATATATATATATATATATATATATATATATACTCTATATTTAGATTTCTAAAAATAGTTTAGAATATGCATTTAATTTTTAAAAAAATTGAAAAATTTGTTTCTTGTGTTTATAAATGCATTAGAAATCTTCCTTTGGTTCTTATTAATATTGCCATTTAATTAACAGTACAAACTAATGGTAGGGATTAAAAACATAATATTAAAAAAATAAATGGCTAATAACCAATAAGAAAATTTTGAGAGACTACAAACAAAATAACTTTTTTTATAAATACCAAAAATATATTTAACCCTTTCAATTAATATTTGAGTTAAGTGTCATTTAAAAGATATCCTAAAAGATAGTACTAATTAATGATATTTGAGTTTTGTTAACCAGTACCTTTATGGATACTAAAGATGGCAAGTATTGAAACTTAGTGGTGGATTTTAAGTATTGAAAATGTAAAAGTTGATCTTTCCAAGACTAAAATTTCTTCTTTTAATTCCTTAATTGCGGTACTTATTTGATAAACCAATAATATTTTACTTTGTCAAAATTCTCCTATGCTAGCTAGAAGCCCAATACCCAAGGATTGTAACCAAAGGTATGATAAAGTAAATGCAAAATACTAGGATATAGAGAAACTATTAGGTGATTTGAGAGTAAATAAATGTATTTGCTTCATTCTATTTAATAAATGACATATTAGTAGATATATTAGTCGTTATGAACACCACAAAAAAATTAATTCTTATTAAATGTATGTTTGGTTGAGGTTAAAATTAGAAAAAATTATTATGGATGAATATCATATGTAAATTACTCATAAAAATCATTTATGAAAGTTTTATCCGCTAGCCAATCACACTCCAAAATTGAAATTCGTAATACTTTATCCTTAAATGGCACAAACCTTTAGGATTTATCCCTTTATGAATTGCAAAGTAAGATTATCACTTTCATATTTCTCTTATGATTAACATTTGAATGGCTAGAAGATCTACTTTTGTTGAATGGCCTCCAACAAAAGTTTTGTTTTCTCGACATCTCATTGCTTATGGCAGTATAAACGACGGGAGAACTTATAAACACGGCAAATCAAATCTATTATCCTCAAAGATTCTATAATTAGGCTAATTGGGTTAATGTTGTTGGATCTAGGATAATTGGGGCTAACTGTACGTAGTTATTGGGTTCAAAACTTTTTTTTTTTTTTGCATTTGAAACAATTTTCTCAAAACATAAACTTTTCTTTTGTTCCTAATTTCCTATCCTATCCCATGCTACTTTTTATAATTTAAGTTTGTAAACATTCGTGATTTTCCGCGATTGTTAGGGGATAGGAGAGCGTTATAGTGAATTTCAAGTTATTAATTATTTTTAAAATAGTAAGAAATTACTCCGAACTACTTATGTTCCAGCCTAAATTTAAACTTTTGAAAATTAATAAAAAATAAGGAGTATTATGTTTATGTATATAGACTAAACAAGATAACAACTCAGAAGATCACATGATGTTTGTTTTGTTTAAATTCTTTTTGACGGAAAAAGAAGAATTTAACTTTCACAAGAACTTCTGATGGAAGTAACTAATCAGCAAGCCAAATTCTTCCATGGAAAATAATTTAAAACAAACTAACTGCGTTGCCGGCAAATGTTTCACCTGAGCTTGGATACTTTATAATCGAAAGCAATCAAGTTGCCGCCGCGTGGTGCAGGTGGGTCATGACTCATGAGTGATGTCTCAGTGCTGGTGACCCGTTAAAGTTGGCGTTTGCATGAAATTTTTTAGGAGTAAAAATTACTTTTTAAATGCAAAAAATCTATTTTTGTTTATTCTAGATGATTTTTTTAAATAATTAAAATATCAAAATATCAGTTTTAAGCATTTTTAGAAATTGAAAAGAGTAACTTATAAAAAAAATAATTTTTTATTTTTTCAGTTATATAATATTTAAGTTTTATAATGTATAGTTTTCTAAAATACCAAACAAATGCACACTAATTTTACAATTGTTATTGCCGTTTCCTTTTGCCTCGATCGGTGCTCACGAGCCCAACATTCCATCACAGTCGTTTCCAGATGTTAATCATTTCATTCACGAAAAGAATGACATAACTGAATATTATAAAGATTTTTTTTTTTTATTGAGTGTCATTACAAAATTATTAAAAAAAACTTTTATCTTGAAAGCATAATTTTTTAAATTTTAAGTGCATTAAAATTTTACTTTTTCTAATTTCTTAATCAATATATTCTGATGATTTTAATTTTGATATATTAATAATATAAAATGTTAAATATTTCTATATTTTTATCTAATTACGTTTATAGATATGAATTTATTAGGATCAAAATTAAACCTTATTATAAAAAAATTGGTGTTATAACTAAGCATCACGTGATAAGGTTTGGGGAGTTAATATATATATTTTTTCTTCATAAACTTTCCGAAATGTTGTTGTCATTGCTTGTGTTATTCGTGGACGATTCCCAACATTGATTGGTGCCAATTTCACACACTATTAAGTAAGTCATAAAGTGCATGACGTATATGCTTATGACATTATTAGTGTTTCAAATACAATTCACGTTCATCAAGCATGCTTTACTTATTTAAATGATCTTTTAAAACGAAAAAGCTGGATAAAAATATGTTGTTGCCTGATCATTGATTGAATGATTGAGCAAAAGCTAGACTAAACGAGTACAAAAGACAAATTTAAATAATAGTATCAATTAGCATCAAGATTAGTCTTGTATTGTGTTTCTCACGCGTGGGCTCACCTTGGAAGTTTTTATGATTGATTGATCAAAATGTTATTGACTTCATTCCATATTAATAATTGTTTTTGAAAAATTATATAATTTTGATATATTGAAAAGTTAATATATCTACTACAAATTTAGTAAGATACATTAACTTTTCAATATATTAAAAATGTATAATTTTTTTAGAGTGACTATTAATATGAAATAGAGAAAGTATTATTGATCATTATTGAGATAATTAGTCTTCATCAAATTTCTACTCATTTTGGTCATTATCGAAATTCTGATGGGCACCAATTGTTTGTATCTGTCGGCGGCGTAAACCCAGTCAGCCATTTTGGTCATTACGCGTTCTTTCTATTGGATGCAGCAAACAAGTTGATGCTTTTAGAGGATTGTATGCTTTATGACAACATGCATTAGGTAACCTTTCCACGTTTGAGCTCACGCAAGCGTACGTAATAGCATTGATCTTAAGGCAAGGTTTCACACAATTTTAATTCAAATGCATAATGTGGTATAATGTAAACTCAGAACTACTTTGAATAACTAGCCCTTTGATAATGTATTACAAGTTCCATATCAGGTTTCAGAAAAATATACCATTCATGTGTGATATTTAAGTCTTAAAAGTTTGCTTATATAGCTAATAGACTATAGTTAGTCTTTTGGATTAATTTTCTCTTAGGGTATGTTTGGTTGGGGAGTAAAAATAGGGGTGAGTTTTCATAGATGAACTCTATGTGTAATTTTATACATGGATCTCATTCATGAAAATTTTCTTTCAGTTTTACCCCTCAATCAAACACACCTTGGACTTAATTGTCTCCATGATATAACATCCAATTTCAAACCTCTTTTCTACCTAAGATCCAAGTGTACTATAATTTATTTGAATATATAGTAACTTGAATGTTGAACTCATTCACCATTAATCAAACATCAAGGAAATCGTAGCTTTTGGTATTAAAACTTAATTCAAAGTGTTGCCCACCTTTGGTGCGAGCTCACGGGATTAGTCACAATGATTCAAAGTGGATAACCTAGTCGATGAACCAAAAAAACAAATATAGCAACGTGAACTTTACTAAATAAAAAATGCTTTAGCGGCTGATACTACACATCCTGAAGCGCGCTCCAAGATGAAGTTCAACGCCAGAAAGTTTGATTATTTATTATTTTTTGTTTTTTGGCCTTTTTTTTCTTGGGCGTTGAAAGCTTGATTATTTTTATTTTACTTTTTATTTTTGGTCGAAAAAGCTATATTCTTTGAGGGATAGCACTTTGGTCGAATTTGAGGGATAGCACTGTAAACAGCTTCTGAGAGCGGGGCGGTTCTTTAGCCCTCAATTCTTTGTTCCATTACAAAGTTTGGACCCAGTAATTAGAAAATCTATAAAATAATGGGTTAGTTTATGAGTCCAATGGGCTGTGCCGTTAGTACTTAGGAGACAACCCAGCAACATGTTTATGTTTCAAAAGGAATGGCGTTAGTTGACAAAATAAATTAAAAAAAGGAACGGTGTTACAGTCTGACCAAAAATCAGATAGTGTTACAGAAAAAAGAGAAAAAAAAGAAAAGTCAGACGGTCCCAGCACATTGACTCGGAAATGAACGAAGGAATAGGTGAGACCTACTAATCTGCCACTTTCCAAATACGCAATCCCTAAACATATAGCAAATGTATTTGAACAAATGAATTAAAACTTTATTGTTTTCTGGACATGCATTTCGAAAATTTAAAAATTATTTAACAATGCGGACACGCACGTACACGGTGGAAGATTTTAAAAATGTTTTATAACTTCAATTATTATTATTATATCAATCCCAATACAAATTCAATGGGAACGTTCATATATACTACAAATGTGCTGTCATTTTATTACTAAATGTAATACTTAGGTTAAGCTTTGACTGTTCTTTATTTTAAAAAACTATGAAGACTCAGAATTTTCTATCAAAGTTAAGTTATCAACTTATCATTATGACATTTTATGTCATTAACTCTTAGATGAATAAGTAATTAGACCTAGCGCTTTACATCCAACAACTCCATAATTTTTGCTAGGATTCTAGTAAATATTTTAATTTCTAAGTAACACTTCTCTTTCATGTATTTTTGGTTATCCGAAACATTTGTAGTATATATGACATTGTTAAATAACATTGCTCTACTTTTAACTTTGAAATTCCTTCCTGATATCAGTCTGGAATATAGTTAGCATATCAAGTAAACAGAAAGTGATTATTAAAACTTAAGAAGTGCGAACCTGAAAAATGTTAGGGAGTAGTCACGGTTATCAGAGTTGTGAGACTGAATTAGTTAGAATGCCAGATGTAAATGGTTAAATCTGTTATTGTAGTTAGCATTGTAATCAGAGTATAAATAATACTCTCATTCAAATGTAAAATACAGTGAATCAAACATAACGCATTTTCTCATCAGCTCTTTCCCTCAAATTCTCCGAGTTCTGGTTCTTTAGCAATATAAAGATCATCACTGAAAAAATAACACAGTAAAATCACCAAAATGTGTGGTTGACACAACATTATATATTTAATAAGAAGAAAGGGGGTGATGTGAATAAAGTGTTGAATTTTATGGTGATCAAAGAATAGAGAGCAATGATTAAGAGAATAGTGAAATATAAATTTTGCAAATGATAAAAAAGGCAAGATAATATAACTATAATACATCTTTATATAAACTAAAAAGTATAACAAACTACTAACTAATCTCTAATAAACAAAATTAACTCCAACTAATTTCTAATTACAATTATATCCTTTAATACCTCCTCAAGCTGGAAGATATGTACTTTTCCTATCTCCATATTTTCTAGCTTGGGATGAAAGTGCAATACAATTGAAATTAAAAAAAAAAAGTAATCTAATGAATGCAATTGTAGTGTTACCTAGTTCTAACTCAATATCTTCATAGCACTTATTGTTGAAGAAATACCAAATGTATGAAGCAACAACAGGCGGTGCCTAGTCCTAACTCGACGTCTCCATAGTGCTTGTTGTAGAGGGAATTATCAACAATCCTAAATGCCTAACCACTCAAGCATAACCAAACCATTCTCAAAGTTAACCATTTGGCAGAAGCAAACACCAAAGCAAATGTTATAGTCATAGGACTTTCAATGAGGTTTATGTCATAAGATGATCAATGAGAGGTTAACGTCGTAAAACAATGTGAATAGGAGGTTAAAGCCATAGGGGTATACCAACAAATCCCAATCTATGGAACACCAATCTTCAATGAGAAAACAAAGCAAATCTTAACCACCTTAAAGGCAGAAGCTGAAACAAATGAGAGCCTATTTAAGGCTAATCCAACAAATCTTCTCCAATATGAGAATCAAAACATGCCAAATGAATGCTAAACCATCACAAAACCATGAAACTGAAATTTCTAAAAGTGAACCATTACCAAATCATGAGGCTGGAATTCTTAAAGAAGAGATAAGACTGAACGAAGATGAACAGATCAACAAAGCAACATTGAAGGGCTCGATGGAGCACATACCTCATGGCAAAAAAAGGAAAGGCAAAGAGAAACATGGAAGATCTGAAGCAAAACGCGAACATAGATGGTTTGAGGCGAAGCGATGGCGATGTCAGAGAACAAGATCGGCTAGAGAACACCGATAGAAGCACATGATTGTTGCACATGAAAAAACAAGCCTGAAGAAGAGGAGGAAATTGGTGGTGAAGAGTGGTCGTCACCAGAGAAACGTGAACGGAAAGATGAAACAGATCTTACCAAGGATGTAGACGTCATGCTGGAGAGCTTGAAGTATCGAAGATCAGAAAATGAATATGAACGGAGAAAAGAATGACATTAAACAGATGAAAATAGATCTCGATAGAAGCTGAATGGTACATAGATCAGAGATGAATAGCAAGAATCAACCTTCAATGATTGAAGAATAGCAAGAAATTCAAAACCCTAACCTTCAATGGTTTGGGATTTGGAAGAGAAGAAATGAAATGCTAAGATTGATAGTTTGGGAAAAATATAAAAGAAGAATGGATTTTCTATTTGGAAAAAGAGAAAAGGGAAAAGAAAATGAAAAAGGAATTCCAAGAACTCATGGCAGCGGAAGAGAGTTCATGGAGGATGTAAAACTCTAATACCATATTGAATCTCTCAGTGATCAAAGAATAGAGAGCAATAATTGAGAGAATGGTAAAGTGAGAATTTTGTTAATGATAAAAAGAAGTAAGATAATACAACTAGAATACATTCTTATATAGACTAAAAAGCATAACAAATTACTTACTAATTTCTAACAAACTAAACTAACTCCAACTAATTCTAATTACAATTATATCCTCTCACAGAAAGATTTAGAAATATTGAATCACAATAGATGTCATGATGAAATAATAATGTGTTCATTATATACACTTAAGTATGGTATCAGAAGTTCCACAACGCAAATGTCCTCTTCTGCGTACAGCAGCACACAGCAAAATTACAGACTGAGCTGAAGACTCAGCTTGATGAACTGAAATTATCAAAGAAAAGTACAGCACGACGACAGGCACTTACCACAATCCCTCCTGATATAAAAGTTATTAGATCCAACAACGTGACATCTATATGAATCACTCTCACTTCACACTACTTATAACTGAAATTACTAGCAACACGTACTCCTTGATATATATATATATATTTGATAAATAAATAAAATAAAAAGATAAATAGACTCACAAACCCAGTTTTTCACGCTATATAAATGCTAGACGTAGAAACTAGCTAGCTACATTGGACAGTAGTCGTCAATTCGGTGGTTATGGCGCTAAACGATAATGTCCATCAGTCATATAGTGGCCGTCCATATAGAGAGATGCGTTCTGCGGATGCAGGCCATCCATCACCATAAATTGCATGTCTTCAGATGGCTTCCAGTGTCGCTTCCTTTGATTTATGAACCAGTTATTAATCTGCTTCTGGTCCAAACCAGTTGATTCAGCCAATGCCACCTTCTCTGATTCCTAATTAATAAGGATTAATCATCCCACATGAAATTATTCAATCAGTTAAAAAAGAGGGAGAGAGAGAGAAATTGATGAGATCAGATCAAGAGTACTGGCGACAGGGTGTGACATATATATATATTCACATACCGAAGGATAAGGCCATTTGTAATGCAATTCCCACCAGTTAAGTAGCTTTTGCCTTGCATCTTTAGGCAGCTTTCCTTTTTCTTTTTCTTGGATAGTTCTTGCTTAAGGCTGCTTAAGTAGCCACTGTACTTCCTGAGCAAGTGGTTCTTGAGTTCACGGTCTTCTGCTCGGGGATCAATCTCTGGCAGTTCTGATTCCCCACCACTATTTTCTTGATCCTCTTCCGATGAACCAACGCCTTCACATTTATCGTCTGCTCAAAATGCCAATGCATACAACTGTCTAACTCAGCAGCTCATATGCTTGATGAGAAAGAACGAGGGGGAGGGAGAATGTACGTGTATGTATGTATGTATGTATGTATTAGTCATCAGTTATTCTGAAAGTCATCGGTTAGAATATAATAGTTAGTTATTCTGTTAGTCATTCAGTTAATAGTTAGTTATTCTGTTATTGATGAGTTAGTGATTATGTATGTATAGTCTGAATGTGCACATCTAGGTAGGATATTGTACATCTAGGTAGAAAAGCGACACATCTGCTAACTGGAAATGTGAATTTACAAACATTCTTCCATGACCGATAATGCACAGTTATAACATCACGCTGCATAATATATAGTTCCAAGATTTTGTAATCATAACATTTCCAAATATTACACTAATATTATAGACTTAGATCCTCCAAGAGCAGAAAGCCGGACCTAATAAGGCAGTGCATTCACACAAACACCATGGAACTAAAGCTTCATGATAATTAATGATAACACTAGACAATGCCGGAACTGAATTTGAAATCATTAAGGAACTCGACCACGTTGAAAGGTGGGTAAAAACACAAAACGTTTCAAGGGAAAGATTAATCTTTTCTGTTGTAAGAAAACGATAAAATTTTGTTCTACATTTTGTTTTTCTTTGTTATATGCCAGTATGATTAGTCTATTCCTTTCTAGTTCCAGATATGACTAATTCGTTTCAACCTTTTTCGTGAAGTATGACATTTTATTTTATTCTCAAAGGCTACGCTCTAAAAGTTAAGTTTTTATTATATATATCATGATATGTTTTTATATAGGTTTAAATATTGAATCGCTCACGAAATTAATTTATATTCGACTGAAAAATATAGAAGTTGTATAAATATGTTCCCTTCTCATACGATTGAGATTACTTATCACTGTATCGATTTTCTGATATGTATTAGCTAGAGATCCTGAGTAGTGATATATAATGATAAGGGGATACACTACCTGAACCATGCATGTGGCCTCAAATAGAAACAAACTAGTTCAAATTTCGATATAAATTATTCTGCTATCACCTCATTTCTCTGTATTCGAGTTAAAAATTGTCAGATATCCTTCCTTCTACCTAATAAAACGTCACTGGATATATGCATTCCTTAACGAAATAACAATCAAGTAGGGAAATTTTTAGCAAAGCTAATATGCATAAAGTGCCTTCAATCAATTAACATCCAGTTCCAGTGTACCCAATCACTTGGAAGTGGCTATTTTAATTTAGCAGGGAAATACATGGTTGAATATTTGGAAACCATCACATCATATTTGGCTCAAAATAAAGCTCTCGTCAGATTAAGGCATATTTGACATAGTCACCAGGAAATTAACATGAGAAACATTATTGATGATGAAGAGATTCTCACATAACAGGCTAACAACTGTATAGAAGAGAGTAACATTAGCATTAACCAAAGTAATGAGGTTTTCAGACCCCACGCACAGAGCTGCTTATGCGTTTTGTTAAAGTAAAAAATCTCGAATTATACTCTTATAGAATAATTTAGAGGACAAACTATATAATATGAATTGTTAATTAAAAATATAATGTATGTATAATTTGTACAAATGTTTATAGATTACAAAGTTGATTTTTTTATTTTTCATAAGCAATTACAAATATATGACTTTTCAAAATATAGTCAAATCCCAAAAGCCCAAAACCTCATTTGCCATTAAGAACGCAATCTCCTAAAAAAGCATTCGTAAAAGGCTTAATTAGTGGACCTCGTGGAGACAAATAAATAAACACGGAAAATGAGACGGTCAGAGGGGCCATTTATTATATACATTTACTGAACATCTGAAAAACTTGCAAACCTACAGTAATCTAGGAGCAACTGGTGATTGGAACAGCATCCAATGTGTTCACTAGCAGCAGTACTTGTAGTTATTTTTTCGGCTCCAAAAGAAGAAAGCAATTGTGATTAAATAGCCATTTGGTTTAGAGTAGTCATATATATGGAATTATCTAACAAATGATTAAAGAAGGAATTTTTTATTCTGAGAAGATGAGTTTTTGTATTTATATTGTATGGAATTCACTGTAAAATTTGAAATCTTGTTTTTTTGGGTTTTTCTAACCAGAAAAACCCATCATATATTTACAAATCTTATAATTTTTTGTATATTAAATAAAATAAAAGATATATACAATCCATATATTGAAATTATAAAAAAAAAATTAATTTATTTAATATTTAAAAATATTTATAAGAAGATAGAATAGGAGGACATAATTTTTCTTTACTTTATTATAAAATACCAACCCATTACTGGCCTATGCAGTGATGAAGGGTGAGTGCAATACTGTAATGTCATGCCACAAAATCCAATGAATTCGCGAAAAGCATAACCGTAAATCATAGGAAAAATAATTTATATATGGTGTTTTAATAGGTGATTTATACTTATATGAGATAATGGGTAAATTTATTTGTATATGATGTTTATAGAATTCTAATTCTTAATTTTATTTTTACTTTATAAGAAGATTCTAAATCTACAAGTCATTATTATGCCGCCTTTGACGGATTCTGGATTAATTTTGAATCTAATTTGATTGATTTAATCGGTCTTTTCAAATTGTGTTAATTTTGAATTTGATGTGATTGATTGTTTTTGAATTCATTTTTGACGGATTTTATATTGAAAATCATATTGAAATTTTTTTAAAAATACCATATTAATATAAATACACTGTCTAAATCTCATATTAAAAAAAAAAGACCCTAAATCATAATAGGTTTTAATTATCAAATTATAAGAATATATTCATTAGGAAAACCCTAGAAGAATCTTTTTGTCTGTAGTCACAAGTTCGGTAAAAGAAGGAGCTGAGAAGGGGCGTGAAGGTATTAGGAAAGATTGGACAGTACTTAATATAAAATACTCTGTCAAAAGAAAATGCAGCTTTGTCTATTCTTAGAAATTTTTTGTATAATACCTTTAAAGAAAACCGCATATTTTGTAGATATGTACATTTTAAAGTAACATAGGCTCGGAAGTAGGGTGATTAGGGTTCTGTGCTTGATTTGTCTCCTTGAAGGTGCGGTGAGATTTTTTATATAGTCAAGGTCTCTTGACTCAGAGCAGTGACACTGAAGTTTACGAATATCAATAATCCAGACGACAAGGACCAAAATTTGAGAGCAATGTCAGTAACTCACAAGTTGCCCATTACTGATTGTTAAGATTAATTTGTGTTTTTTCAGTGACAGCAGAATATTAATTATTAATGAAAAACTTCAGCTGTCACATAAATTGAAGGTGATGACTGATGAGTAACGCGAAGAGAATATAGAGGGAGCATGTATGGACCTCCACTCTCCTCCGAGAAAGGCAGGGAAAAAAGAGAGTACCAGAGAAGATGCGCACGGGTCCATTGCAAAGCATATTCAGCTGAGTTTCTATCCTGCGCATGAAATCCATCGCCTCTTGTATAGGCCTTGTCAATTCCTCCCGATACTTCACAAGCATGTCATAGTAAGCTTCCTGTTTAATTTCACCCACAAGTTTCAATTAATCTCAAATTGTTTATAATTAATCAGGAAAACAAATTAAACCCCAAAATGGGAAAAGGCAAGGAAAGAAAAATTGAAAGGGCCAACAAATAAATTAAATTAACCCCCCACCCACCATGAATTGGTCAAGCTCTGGGTCCTTGCATGTTTCCCTGGAACTAACCGAAGATCGCTGCCGTGCCTCAAAATCCTGCCGCGCGGCAGTCAAACGCGCCACCACTTCCGGCGGAGCACCTACCTAGAAATATATGTATGAAGCCTCGCTCAGATAATTAAACAGAGGAGAAAATAAAAGGCTATATATATATATATGTGGGGCATATAATTAATTAATTTGTTTATAATATGCGGAGAAATTAATTAATAATTATTGGAAACCTTTTGGCAATCCATGTAAGCTTCCAATAGATTAGAGTAGTGAGGATGAGCAATGATTTTGGCTTTTATGGCTTCAACTTCGTTGGAGTCTTGGTGTTGGTGCAGACTCGGATGCAGCGTGTGGTGAAGATTCCCTCTCATCAAATTAGGATAGTGGAAAATCTGAGGGTGGAGCTGCGGGCTGTTGTTGGATTCGGTTTTCACTTCAGGGTGTGGCACTTGATGATCGGATTGAAAACGGTGATCATCGGATCCACCAGCTGATTGAAGATGAAAGGTGTTAATGGGAAGCTGATGATGATGATGATGGTGGTGGTTGTTCCCTGCGCTTGAACCACCAGCCGAGGTGTACAAGAAACTCGCCCTTGGACTTGGACTTGGACCGGTGCTTTCACTCATGTGGTTGTTAGTGTATTCCTCCATTTATTCAATTTCAAAAACCAAATTAAGCACTAGATCTCACTCAGCCAACTAACCCCTCTAGGATGAACAAGCAAAGACCTAGCTAGCTAGCAAGCTTCACTAGTACTCCTCAATTAAGTGTGTGAGGAAAAAGTACCTAAGAAGGGAGATGGATGGACACAAACCCTACGTTATCCTAGATTCACGGGAAGGTCTACAACTTAAAACCCTAATAAAAAAAAAACCAAGGGATTGCTAATGATTATTATGGTATGGACCACACGGTCATGAGTATAAGTCAGATTTAATGATGTTGATATCCAAGTGGTAAGGTTGTTGTTTGGAGTACAGTATGGTGTTCTTGTGACTGATTAAGGTGATGATTGCACTACCAATTGGCATCGTAGAGATAAGAGAAGGGTAGAGAAGAGCGATAAATATCTGATCACATCATGGGGTGTAGTGTACGGATGCGACGAATGGAAGAGAAAGAGGGGTGGCGATGTCCAAACGGGCCATCACTCCCTGTTGTGGAGGTCCGGATCGGAGGTGGTTGACAAGACTCTCACTTTCGTTTTGTGAAAAAGAAAAGGGCAAAAACATATTTGTAGTTAATTTTTTTTTTTTAAAAATGTAGTATTGTGTGGAAAGAAATATAAGCCCACCAGGCTCCGTTCGATCACCGTTGAGTTTATTGCTTTTTTTCTCCTTGTTTGGGTGAGGGTAGGATAAAAAAAGACAAACATAAAAATTTAGATAGAGAGAAAGAAATATCCTCCTCACATATTATGTTTCGAAAGAAAGAAAATGGATTTTCGCTTAGGCCATTAGTTAAAAAATCAACAAAATAAAACTTTTGAAGTTTTCAGTAAATTTTAAAATTTATCTTTTCAGCACAAAATTTATTTTTTAATTAATCAATGTGCTTAAGATACCGATTAGATAAATTCAAAGAAAATGAGAAGAAATAAAATACGTCATGATATGTGACTAAACAAATAAACTTTATAAAATGATATATATTATAAGTTTAATTTTGATATATTGACAGTGAAAAAATAATAATTTTACATAATTATTTGATCAAATATCTTTTTTGCATGACTTTTTAAATAGTGGAGCATCAATTAATTATATTTATTGAGATGATATTATATGATTGAATATTTATATAAAACTTTTTAACACTATTAATGTATTAAAATTAAGTCCTATCCTTATTATGTATGACGTTCAAAGTGAAGATGAAGATTAAGATAAGGTAACAATTTTACAACTTTGACCTATTTTATATGTATTTTTCCCTCAAGCATAAGAAGAAAATTTTGAAAAATGTATTACTTGTACATCTAAAGCTAGATATATTATTGATATAGTTGAGATTTTTTTCTCTCCGCATCAATCACAAAAAAAATGCCTTTTATCTCTTTAATGTATCTATAATGTCTACTTTTAATATAGAAATAATATTTCTTAATTTTAAATAAGAGCCTCAGATTATTCTTTTATTTCTCCTTTGTTTCTCCTTATTTTTGTGAGAATGTGAGTTTGTTTATATATATACCGTAAGGATATGTTTGGTTGAGGGATATAAAAATAAATAAAAATTTTCATAGATAAAGATCATGTGTTTTATACTTGAAATTCATCTCTAAAAATTTATACTTCATTTTTACTTCTAACCAAATATATCCTAAAAATAAAGTTTGAATACTTATTTTATTTAATGTTTTACAAAAATTATATTTGATTAATCCAACCAAAAATGATATAGTTAATATTATATTTTCAAATGAATTGCACAAGACTAAATATATAATCGTCTAACAGTTTATATTTACTCATTTTTTAAAAAATATATTATAATCAAAAGAAAGTGCAATAATAAAATATTAAGCATTTTTAAATCGTATGAACATACTTGATTTATTAAATGGAAACTTTTAAATTAATGATTAGATTAATGGACTTTTATCTATAAAAAATTATTAAATAAAACAAAAATATTTTGTAAATTACTCTTGAAATAAATGGATTTCCATCTTACAAATACTTTTAGGATGGAAATTCACAAGTTTCAATATGAGTGCCCATCCCTAATAAATTATATAACGAGTGATATTTAATTATCCACAAAATGATTAGTCAGAATTATTTTTTAAGTTTAAATTCATTATTATTATTTTATTTTGTCAAAACTTTATTAATGTCAACCCATGAATTATTTTAAGTGATTCATATCCTTTGAATAATATAATACACTACCAAAAAAAATATCCTTTGAATAATAATAGGACTCTCCGCCTATTATAAAACGAAAAAAAATTAGAGGTGCGATTTTATGTAACATTTCTTGTTAAACTTTTTTCCTACTTAAATGAGTGTGGTTTAATGTAGTCTATAGGTCAGTATATACAGTAGGAATTATTTCAGCGGTAAGCAGCGAAACAGCAAGCACTCTCAATCTGACAACTGAGATGTGTGTCATATCGTGTCCACAAAATTTAGGCACTCGTTTGGAAAGTTAGCAGCTCAATTCACACACCCTTCAGTATATAAAAATTAAATAAGCATACATATTCACTTATATTCATATAATTTTTTACTGCAAACTTTTATTATTCATATTTCAAATTATGTGTATTATAAAGGTCATGTTTTAAATTAAAATATATAAAACTATTGATATATGTCTTTTTCAATAATTTAAGCTTTTTAGAGAGAAAGTTCATAGTATAATATCAAAATTACTATATCCAAGTGATCTAAAATTTTCTGGCAAATACTTGTTTAATTTCGTAACATTCACATCTCACATCTCTTCTCTGTATATATGGAAAGAAGGTGATAATATATGTATACATAATGAGATTAATCATGTTATAATAAATTAAATAATATAATTAGTATAAATAAAAAATAATGTATATGTACAAATACATGTTTATCATTGTTGTTTATCAAACTAATACATATATCTTAAGATATATGATCGATCTTTTAAATTTACATAAAATTCATGAAGAATTAATCAGAAAAATATAGTCCAAAAGGAAAAGTAAAACAAATCGCCCACAACCTAAAATTGCTTTAACAATAGTAAAATTTATCTTACGTTCATTATAATTTACTTTCATTGCAACTTTTTTGGATTGAATATGCAATTATCAATATCTAATATAAATTAGGGTAAATATATCTTATCTTTTCTTCCTACATGTTTGAAGTAGAATATTAAAAAAATAAGTAACATTTTCGTCCGTACCATTTAACTTGCACTACATGTTACATATTCCTATTCGGAAATGATTAATTTGAAGATTTTATACATTATCTTAATTTCAGCTTTCTAACAACGTATTTGGATTTTAGTTTGGGGGCTTAGAATTGATTTTGCCTTCCAAAATTTGATTCTAAAATTTTTTGATATTGTTTTGTTGCCAATTATCAAAATTAATTTTTATTTCTAGAATTAATATTAAAAGAAGTAAAAAGTTATTTTTATTCATTGAAATCAGTTTTAGAAGAAATCAAATATAAATATAATCATTTAACTTTAAAATTAATTCTCACTGGATCAATTCTATCTATAATTAATTTTATAAACATAGAATCAAACACATCCTAAAACCATCTCATGGACACAAGAATACTATTTCTACAAAGTGGCTCCTTTTTAACAATTATTTATTTTATTAAGGTATTTATAAACGCGGCTCTTTCTGATAAACGAATGATTTAATAAGTTATAACCATAAAATACATTTTTGTGGTTTTAACAATTAAATATTTATTAAGGTTAATAAATCATAAAGCTCGAAATTTTTAATACAGATTCCATAAAATTTCTTTGATGGTTAACTAAACTATACATTTTTTGGATTAACTAAGTGCAGTATATGTTCACTCTCAGTCCTTAAAGATATAGTCTCAGCCTCACTTCACACAAAATTCTGTCCCGTATTTAGTGTTATTGCAAGGTGTGATGACTGCTGCTGCAAAACCACGTGTGCACAATGACGCTAAACAGCTACTTCCTACTTCCACGGCCATTTCTATTATCACCACGAAAAATTCTTGTATGATATAAGTTAAAGAATTAATTCTTAAATGCATTCATAAAAAATATAAAATTTATAAATAAATAAATATATATTACATAAAATTAATAAAATTTATTTTTATTATAAG
The DNA here is from genome assembly GCA_030441495.1 of Dalbergia oliveri. NCBI lineage: Eukaryota > Viridiplantae > Streptophyta > Magnoliopsida > Fabales > Fabaceae > Dalbergia > Dalbergia oliveri. The sequence goes on from JAMLFY010000003.1 coordinate 5,237,475, forward strand.
TATGTCTAAATAAAATATGTTAGATTTATATTTATGTAAGAATCTCTCTATTGGCACAGGCCCAACAATAAATTTGCACTGAGAAACACAGACAGGAAACCAACCTCACAGCACCATCGTGGGCATGGATGGCCAGAGCGTGCAACTATTGCCATTGCTATTTTGGCTATGTAACGAGGTAAAGCTCATGAATGGCGGCGACGGCAATGCCATTTCTCTGCTTGATTACGTATTCAATTAATTTTAAAATTAAATTTATCTCATTTCATCTTTTTATTAATCAGAACTTATGTTGATGAAAATTACTTTGCTCATTATATCTAAATTTTTTTTTAACGAGTGTTTAATTATTTTTGTTGATAATTTACGTCACCTAACCACCTAAAAAAACATTTATAAAATGTGTTTATCTGAGGACACTAATTAAGGAATAATAATAAAAGGTTTTAAATTGAAAATATATTTAAGGTCTTTAATGTATGAGATCCACTTAATTTTTAATTTTTTTTATTTTTTAATTATTATTCTTAGAATACTGATTAATAAAATTAATGTGTATCTTAATATTTTGTTAGTCTTGATAGGCTTATTTTGTACCTAAAAGAAATGATGATAATATTTCCCACCTTTCGTTGCCTATCTGTACAGTACAGAGACACGCTCAGATTCACTCACAGTCGCAGAGTGTGAAGAAGACCCCACATGCCACAGCCCTTAGAAAGGCCTCAAAGTCTCAAACACCCCCGGGAGTCCCGCGCTATTCCCAGTGGGGGCCATACCTTGATAGATAACTTCCCTTTCTTTCTATGTTCTCTCTCTTTTTTCTGTTGCTTTTTCAGTTTTCATAACATCTCGATCTCTCATCAGTTTTTTTTTTTTCCCTCTTATTTTTTTGTTAATTGTTTCCGAGACAGATTGGACGTTTCCAACTTTCCGACATAAAAGTCTCCACACTGTCCATGGCAGTCCCAGCGTGAGCTGTGTTTACTTGAGGTACCCTTTCTCCTTGCCCAGAACTGAACTTCACTTGTCATTCAACTTCCCTATTTTTCTTCCTTTCCCTATGCCACTGCCTTTTCACTTCCTCCCCACCCTTTCCCTGCACCAAAAACAGTTTGTTTGCGGTATGCTAGTAGGCGTGTATGCAGGGATATAAAGTAATGATATTATTATTATTATATCATTTTTATAAATAGAATTTTTATATATAACATGAAGAAAAAAAATATATTGGGGTGGTCCTATGGTTTTCACTAGCGAGAGGTTACGGGTTATTTGGCAAGTGTTTTTGAAAATAATGTTTAGTTTTTAAAATTAAGAAAACAAAAAAACTCATTTAGTGCACTGTTTTTATTATGTTGGTTTTAAAAATTAAAAAATAGGATTTGATTCTTAAAAATATGAAGTAAAAATCAGTTTATATGTGTTTTGAAAAATAACGCGATAACATACTTGTAATTACTTTATCTTATTGGTTTGTGCAAACAATTGATTCTTATCCAGGATGAAAATGCTGCTCTGATTTTTTGCTCCAAAAACACTATCATCACTAGATCCACCACCAACAACTCCACTGTGTGAAGCTCAATCGTAGTAACCGCAAAGCCCAGGTCCCAATGTCATCGTGCACATTGCTGACTGCTGCCCATTGTGCCGTGGATTCGAGTTGGTGTCATCATCAATGCAAGATGCGCTGCTTCTGTAACCTCGATGTCTTGCCGTCGTTGTTACGTGCACAATTAAAGGTGAATTGCCACCGGTTGCCACGCATCGTGGTGGTTCCGTTGCTATTGCACCAAGACGAGATGACTTTTGCATCATCATCATTGATGGTGTCTCACCGCCGCTGCCTTGAACTACTTCACCGCCATGTTCTTGTTAATTGGGTGGCTGCCTAAAACTGCTTTGCCAAACAATTTCTTTATTTTATATTATTTAAAAACTGTTTTGTGAGTATAATTACCAAACAATTTTTTTTTATTTTTTGTTTTCAAAAATTGAATCTAAACTTATTTTTTGAGATAATTTTTAAAAAATTAAAAATAAAAGATCATTCCAGACAAGTCCTATCATTCTTCAGCAGCAAGAATCACGGAAATGACTTGATTCTGGTAAATTTTTGGTTTTGATACTTTACCCTCACCTCATTTCTTGAGTTTGCTACACAGTCAGGATGCTATTATTGGTGCTTTACCTTTTTCCGATCACATCACCATCGGCATCATATCGTATTAATGAATAATGAGCTGTTACTGTCATGTCACCCAGAAAGTTACATTTGAAAAAAAAAGAGGAAAAAAAGAGAGAAGATAAGCTAGATCATAGTGGGTCGGTTTTTGAGTTTGAGTACCATAGAAAAGCAAATAGCCAAATACTAACAATGATAGATGCATTTAAATAAGATAAATATTATTTACACTCATTTTTTATATAATATCATGTAAATATATTTTTATGTATTATTGAATTGGATGTAGATTGCATTTTATTTAGATTTTACATCTCACCTAATAATATATAAGAGTGTGTTAATACGATATTTTGCAAATGTTAGTACAATTAACATTTATTTTAGATATATAACTTTTATACTTATAATGTCATTTTATTACTTCATTCACGAAATTTAAATCAAACATTATTCAAATTTAAAGCAAACTAGGCAATCAAATTTCTACTAGAATAATAGTACTCAATTCTAAGAAAAATTTGACTTAAAACTAGTGAATTATGTTATTTCATTTTTATAATGTGGTTTATATTCTTTACTTTAGCTGGGGTGATTTTTTTTTATCACATTTATCAAAACTCTTCACTTTCAATTTTGAGTTCAACATTTTTTTTAAGGTTAAATGTATTTTCTCTCCCTAAATTTTAGATTATATGCAATTTATATCGTAACTTTTTAAAATGTGCATCATATATTATGAAGTTATTAAATAGTGGAAAATACCCTCTTGTTAAGTTGACATTTGTTTCTATGGTGTATTTTGTGTAACTCGATCGACACTTTGGACGTTTTTATTGTGTTCACTTAATTCCTTGGAAGATATATTTTGTGCAACTCAACGTCTTGTTTTTCTTAAAGAAAATTAATATCAACTTAATAGGAGCATGTTTTGCATTATTTAATAATTTTAGTGTGTCTCGATACACATTTTAAAAAAATTAATTATAAATTACATATGACCTAAAATTTAGGAAGTAAAATGTATTTATATCAACATTTCTTTATTAAAAATAGAAAAATATTATTTGTACCCCATGTCTCACACAAATTACATAACTCTTTAAAAACATGAGTAAGAATTGGCGTCGAAACGGGGCCTGTGCATATCATTTCCGTTAGCCCGTTTGCTGGAACTGGCCAGAACAAAGAGGTTTTAAAGTCATGAATATTTTATGTTCATAAAGGGAGAGATGCAATTGCATGAAAAAGTGTTTGTACCCAAGTTGACATTCTATTCACTTTTGGTATTTCCCTTTGGGAGGCTCTCTAGTGAAAGTGAAGGTCAATTTTCATTAGTGTCTTTGCCTTATTATCCAATGGAAAGACTGGTACTGAAAGGTTGCCTAATTAGGTGGTTCATGGCGTGCGAAAGCTCTAATGATGATGAAAGAGAGGATTTCAATGTCTGAAGGGATCGTACCTGCAAGGCTCGATGCTTAAGCAAAGAACCATAAAGGGTGTATTTAGATGAATGGAATAGGCTTTCATACCTTTTAGGAAAGTATTTCACCTATTCATACTATGAGGGTTGTTAGATTCGCTGTCAATGAACTGTTAGAGGTAACCCTTTTTGCTAACTCATCACTCTTCTAGGACACTCTAGAAGACATAAGAATGTTGACAAGACGAGATTGGAATTCGCACTCATGGTTAGATTAGAATTCCACGCTCGTCTCGTGCTGATGACCTTGACCCATGTCCAGGCTACCTTCGTCATCGAGGTCAGGGAAGACCCCATAACAAAGATAATCAAAGTGTGTAATGTGATGATTAGTTTGAGTAATTTTTTTACGGTGAAAAATTACCGATTGGAAATATAAATTCACTGAAACATTGTGAGCAATATACAAACATTGAATGAGTGTTCTCTAGTTGGGGTTGTACCTTGTGTTTTGTCAACTGACTGAGCCAACTCCTGTTTGCGAGGTAAGCGAACAGATAGCTGGGCAACATTGTCAAATCGGGGATTAGGTCCACCGTAGCTTTGGATTTGGATTCAGTTCATCATTAAACAAAGTGTCAATGTAAAATAAATTACAAAAAAATTGTATTTAACCATTCTAATTATACTAAGTTTTTGTTTTTAAAGATTAAAAATTATGAATTTTTAAAGATTAAAAATTATGATGGAGTGATTCTTGGAAGAAAAAAACTTTTAAAATGAATGTGTAAATTTATTTCATTTCATGATACATTTTCACCCTTTTTTTATTTTTTATTTTTCTAAATGAACGCAGATAATATATATACCATCAACCTAATCATGCAATATGTAAAAATTCTGTTCACTATCCTCTTATTATAAAAACTTCTGTCCGTAACCCATATAGAAATAACAATTCATTTGCCATTGTAAATAGTTAGGACAAAAAATCCCATTTCAATATTCTCTTGTTATATATTAATATAATATTTTTAATATTTAAGCTTGAATAGTTGAATTATAAAAACTTTTGTCCATAACCCATATAGAAATAACAATCCATTTGTCATTGTAAATAGGTGGGACACTGTTATTTTTCTAATATTTGAATTATATTCTATTTTATAGTATAGATCCACTAAAACGTGTGTCAAATGATTAGAAAATTAGAATAGAGTTAAAAATGGTTTAATTTATTTTCAATCAGTAATTTTTCACTTAAAAAATTACTCAAAAACTAATCATTATTAAACTCAAACTTTAAACATCACTCTTCTTCAAAGACCAGGCCCAATTTGGTCACATGTCAAGTTTCCATTGCACAATGGGGCAAAGGCACTAATGGACATTGACCTTTACTCTCACTAGAGCAATCACCTTTCCCTTTTTACATAAGAGAAGACTAGTGAGCAAGAACTCTTATAAATGTGATATGCATTTTAAATTTGAATTAGATGAGTATATAAATAATATCATTTAATTTTATTCAATAATTATTTCTTGAAAAAACTATAACAATTTGTTACAGTGTAATATTACTTTTTTATAAATTAATTAAACTGGCTTCTCAAACAAAAAAAGTCAATAAAATTACGTCAGAATGTTATCTATTCTCTCGGATTTAGATCAAATATAAAGCAAAGAGGAATAAGAAGAATGCTTTAAAATAAAGTTACAAATTTTTGCTCATACAAGTTACGCATATTAATTAGAGACCATATACCATAGAAGTCCTCTAGTTAACCCACAACAGCATAGCATAGCATGTTGGTTGAGATTCTTTTCACGGCAAATAATTAAAATAAAACTACCTTTTAAAAGCACGATTTGTGGAGTAAACACTGTCGCTATTTTGGTCAAACGCACGTAAACAGTCACAAATGGTAAAAATAGGTTGTTATGAGCATGCATTTACTTATTATGATAAAGGCCAGGATGAGTACCCCTCTTTGTGCCTGCCACTATCAAATATAGTAAATCTTATAATAGTTTGGTAAAATAAATTATTATTCAATAATATATATCCTAATAAACAGGATACAATCCGTGGAGGACCCATGTCTGCCATTCAAATCTTATCAAAATGTTGAGCAGCATAGGCTGCGTAGCGGCCACCTTTTCTAATTTAATTAGTCATAATACTAGTCAACTAACTTTGTTCCGTAAGAACCACAAAGCTGAAGACTTATTAACAGCCATTCTTAACTATATTTGTTAAGCATTAACCAATCAAACTTTGCAGCAAGAATCCGAGGGTGTAATGCTGTTATTTAACTTTTGATTCACAAATTGATCAGCAACATGTGACTGATGTGGAAAATATCATCCACCTTCCTAGGTTCCCATAAATTCTATGCCAATAATGTACATCCATCAATAATGCTCGCTCCACCTGCCAGCCACTAATGCTAAATAATTAATTGTAAATATTGCTTAAAAGAGGAAAAAAAGAAGAAGCAAATATGCCTAGAAAAAGAAGAATTTGCTTGCTTTATCAGGTAAATAATTATGCTTTGCTGTCAGACAAAGGACAGCAACGAGGATCAAGCGTCATAAGAAACTTCATTAGTCAACAGAGGTTTCGTTTTCTACTATTAACTATGAAATAATGGACAGTTGAGCATTTAATCACGTAATTTGATGTTAGTACTGTAACCAGCACTATCTATTGACTAAATGAGAGAAAGGACAGAAGGTGTTTAGTTAAAGAAATTAATGGACCCCGGAGATTGATTTATGATTTGAGGGGAAGGGACAGAAAAAATTCTCGTGAATTCTTAAAAAATTTCATGTATTCATTTTAAAGTATATATTTGTTGACCCGCGATTAAATAATCAATTTAACATTCTCTTTAATTATTATCTGTATATCCTTTTATCTCTTTCAAATCGTTATTCTTCTATATATTACTATTATTATATATAAAGGAATAATATCTCTCGTTAAATAATGTCAATCCTCAACAGTAGGCCTGCGAGATTAACAAGTAATGATGCTGTTAGGAGTTAAATCATTAATGCCACCTATCGCCATATATATATATATATATTTGAAGTAGCTATAGTAAGAGTACACTTTTACTAACGTATATATATTATTGAAATATATTAAAATTGAATTTATATCAATTTTTTTTATGAGAAATTCAATTGTATGATTTATACCCTTATACACAAATCCGTATTAAGTTTTTGTGATAAAAAAGGCTATTTCATAAAAAGCTCGAACTCTTAAACTTTGAAGGTGTCTTTAGTTAAGAAAATAATAATAATAATAATAATAATAATAAGGGTAAATTACATTCACTTCCCTTTATGTTTGTGGAAATACAATTCACATTTCATTATATGTTCACTGACACTCACACTTGCTTGTCAAATTTTAAGTATTTATATAACAATTCAATCCTCATTCATAGAACACTATTAATAAACTTAAAGAATAATATTTTTATAATATTAACTATTTTTAATTAATAAAATTATAAAAATACCTTTAAACTTAATAGAGTGGTACATATATTTTTTACAATTTTATTAATTAAAAAAAATTAATATCACAAAAATATCATTCTATTAAGTTTATTAATAGTATTATGTAAAATGAAATTGGAATATAAATACTTAAAATTTGACAAGGTAGGAGTTAAGTCAACAAATAAATAGGTGTGAGTTGTATTTTCACAAACTTAGAATATGAGTGTAATTTACCCTAATAATAAAGTTATCGTATAGTATACTGGATACTGGATACTGTACACATTACATTCAACAGCCAGTGCAATATCTTACGCTGCAGAAGCACGACACGAGCACGAGCGCTGCTTCTGTAGCAATTTGCTTGTTATAAAACAAAAACAAGATCATTTAATGAAAGTCAGTAAGCTTCAACGACCGTGTTGAAACTGAGGCTGAGATTGATGTGGGGAATTGAAGAAGAATGCCGTGACACACTGACACGGAGGAGCGAGTGAAATGAATATGATCGATCTACACTGTTGTAAACTGTTAGTTTTTTAATTTCTTTGATTTTCTATTTTAATTAAGACAGTTATCCATACATGCATATGTAGCATAACATTATAATAAACATCTGAATCTGATGCAGTTCACTGTTGTTCACTCTGAGTTTGAGTATTTGTCTGACTCTATCTATCTGCAATTTCACAGTCAGTCATATTAGTCTCTTTGCGATGTGTTTTTCCTTTAATTTGCGTATGAATGCAGGTGACTCTGACCCACTCACCAATGGACAATGGAGCCGTTTTGATGAGGCCCGCGCGAACAGTGTTTGAAGCTGTTTCCTAATGCACCAATATGCCCATCATTACTGCGCTACACTCTACCCCACGAATCCTCCAATCTCCAATCTTCATGCACACCCACCACCTTTACTATTATCTAATTTCGTTTTCTTTCTCTACCAAGTATTTACTAAATTACTGGTTTTTGGTAAATATAATCCGGTAATACAACAGGGCAAACATCCATTCAAGTACTAAACTAAACTCCTGTTAATACCCCATATATAGATGCTGCGTAACCACACAATATCTGCAAGTACTATATTATAGTCACCAAAGTCATCAATATCAACAATCAATAATAATAATAATTACTTGATAGCCAGATGGGGGAAGGCTGTCAAGTTGACGTGAGTGGTGTTTTATACTGTTTCTCGGGCTCGTATTGCGTCCTATTGGATTTGATGGCTTCTTATTTAATACTATTTTCGTCCATTTATTTCTCTTCTTGAAAATCAACAATATTTTGATATATTAAAAATTTAATATTGGACTTTTAATATATCAAAATGTTGTTGATTCCCAAAATGATGCATATGAATGGACAGACCAACTTTCCTTGTAAATAATCACCAGTAACACTAAACAATAATAGCAGAGTCCATGACCTGGAACTCTGATAACTTAGCCGTGTTCTTTGTAACTGTAATCACATTAATTCTTTTATATTCTATATGGACATTTATATTTATTTTAATTCTTTTATTCGATAAATAATTACGTAAATAGTAATATTGAGATGTGCGCACGGTCCCGCTGTTTGGTGTTCATGTGGGTCTGGTACATATATACCAATGGTCTTGGTGCATGTCATCCAAATGAAATCATCTTAGCTGTGATAGTTATCTGGTGCGACCAGCACCACACTGTCACGTACGTAATCAGAGTGACCTAATAAGATATACTCTAATAGTTCATCATATGTTTCTATATGTCTTTCAATTCCAATCAATTCTTATTGGAGTCTTGACTCTGTCCGTACCTCAATTCAATCGGTTCATCATTCAGTTCGCCAGCACAAATGGAACTCTTCCCCTCGGTATATCACTTTATCTTCTTCCGTTATTGGGCAACCTCGAGAAAGAAGGATCATGTCCATTCGCTATAGAATCCATCAATATCATGAATAAATCTATTGTACACTGTATATCTTTCAGCTGATTTTTTTTCTTTTTTGGTCGAAATTGATTCTTTTTCCTTCTGAAAAAGAAAAGTTTATGCTCACAGGGAAGGCTGGGCTAAATACCATATGTTAGTCTTTCAGGTGTTATTGTAGCAAAATGAAAAGAGGACTTCCACAGGTATCGATTCGGCCCTGCTTCATCGGCGTTGGCTGGAACATGTAAGCCCATTTCAATCAGCCCAAGAAGTGTGCACGCCCCATTGGAACTAGTCTCAAAATTATTTTGATTCAAGTTTTTGAACTATCCTTAACTAATTTCAAATAGCAGATCTTATCTTAAATTTCACTATACCCCATCAATATTTCTCTTTTGAACAATCCTTAACTAGTTTCTATGTATCGTTCAAAGACCTAATATAATGTCCTGATGAAGCATGAAATTAGAAAATCTGAAATTAAACGCAACCAATCTAATATCAGAACCATCAAAATCATATTTTATTTCTTTCCAAGAATGGTAGAACTGGAACACGGCAATCATAACAGTACATTACAACTTGGTATTTCCCCAACAGGATGAATAAAAAGAAGAAAAAGTATCAATGAAGAAAGAAAAACAAAGAAGTAAACAAACTTTGTTCAAAGCCAAGAATGCGTGCAACCAAGTAATACTGGCTCCTGATTATAAGTCAATTGATACCTCCAGTGGCTCGTCACCCTTGTCAACAACAAATGTCTTAGAAGCTATCTTAGATAAGGTCACAACTTCCACGTTGTATGTTCCACTGAAGCCTCTGAAGCTGAATAGCCCTTCCTCATCAACATGACCATGGCTGTGAGACAGCCACTCTTGTTTAAGACAAAGGAATCTTTGCCCAGCTTCGTTAAGATCACCTTCTGCATTCACCAAGTGTGAATTTTGCCGGCTCATAAACAGTTCCCAAAATCCCCACAGCATTATGCCATCTACTGCAGGGTGTGCCATAGCTTCCCTTAGCATAACTTCCAAATCATCAGCTCTGACATACTCATTAGTTGAAGACACATCAAGCTCAGTGAACCAGATTGGTAGACCAAGGGTGCCCAATTTATCAAGGGCAGTACAAACAATTGGCCCCACAGGACTGTCTATGTGACCTTGAATTCCAATTCCACCAACTGGGGCACCCTGATGTTGTAAATCAAGAATCTGTTGAATGTATTTTTCTGGAGATGATCTTGTGTCACTTCCATCTTCAATATGATAATCATTCACAAAGAGGGTAGCTGATGGATCTAGTTGGTGTGCAGTTTTGAACATGTTTGCCCTGATATCCTTACCAAGCCTATCTTGATAAAATGAGCCATGCAACATTTCATTATTGACATCATAGTGCCTAAACTTGCCCTTGTAGCGAGTCAACAGGCTAGTTAAGCGATTTTGGACTGCTTTCATCAAATCATCTTTATTCAGTGATTTGACCCATTGCTGAACAGTGCCATCCACTTCCCAGAAGATGCAATGACCACGGGTGTTTATATTGTTCTTCTGACATAAGTCTAACATATCATCAGCATCCTTGTAGTTGAGATTCCCTTGTTGTGGCTCAGTCCAATACCACTTCAGCTCATTCCCAAACACAGCCCAGTTAAAATGTTTCAGAAAGAAGTCAACAAAATCTTCATTGTCAATATTTGTCCTATTGATGCATGATCCAATCGGAAAATCGTTTTTTATTTGCCTAACTTTCACCAAGGTTCCTAGACCACTTGAGTCAATCCCAGAGAATTTCAAGATAACATCACGCTTACGGAGCTGCAAGGCAGGAAGTGAGAAATGTTTGAAATGAGAAACAAGGAAAAGTTACAAACAATGCAAATCATCACATATCAATGAAGAATGAGCACAACAAAAAAATGTAGGCATGACAATCTGAATATACTAAGCTTCCTGTAACATTTTCTTTGTGCTTTATAACATTTTATTCTGTCATAACTCATAAGAATGAATGCATTGCGACAGTTGGCAGATCATACACGACATAGGAGAAAGTAAGGTGGTAAACATAAGAACAGGATAACACAGCAATTTTTTAAACAACATTCCGGTACCATAACAATCCATCCCCATCATTTTAACCCATTTGAATTGTGACTGATGACCACTTGGCGGATACCTACAACACTGTAGATATTAAATGCATATCACTTGTTCTTCAGCTCTAATTCCATTTTTTAAAACTCTTTACATTTGGTATTAGGGGATGGGACAGATGTGTTAGCCATGTGTCATTCAAATTACTGTCATGGTGAGTTCTTAATTGGTCCTTGATAGGTTTGGGACCACATAGTCTTGTAAATAAAAGACAGTTGTGGGATAAAATTATAAATTGAATATTAGATATAATAAATAGTTAAATACATATTTTACCCTGTCTTCAGCCTCTCTCTCCCCTTCTCATGGGTTTATGGTCCTCTGTACCCTACCCATAAGCTTATACCATCACCACTCGAGCCACCATGGAATCAGAGAAGCAACTTCTCTTAGCAACATCATCACCACCATAATCACAATCATGATTCCTTGACTCTTCAATTTCAACATCATCATCCTCTGTCAAATAACCACCCTTGTCCTTCTTCTCGTTCTTCACCAACCCCCCATAAAGCTTCGATTTCTGAGGCTTCTCTTCGGAACTTCTCTTAGTGCCACCACCATCTTTTTCAAGATTTGGTGCAATAGCTCTGGTTTTGTTGGTATTGGGTTTGAGAAGTGAGTATTTGGAGGAACCAACTATGGCAGAGAAAGTCATGGCTTGAGGCCGCAAACAGGTGTCGACAAGAAGAGAAGGATGTTTGTGTTTGGTGATTTGGGATTGGTTGATGGAATGTGGGCCAAAATACAATTAACAGCTTTTTGTTTGGTATTCTAATGGGGTAACGAATCTAACCTGTTATAATCACAGTTATTAGATCTATTTTTCAATGGACCAGACTTTTGGACCATCTCAGACCCAAACTCCCCTTTCCCAACCATAGAACTCACCACTCATCCATATAAGTTCAATTCAAGTATAAGAGATCTTGAGAACTTTCCATATGTCTGTGAAAGTATGCTGAAAAATTAAGTATATATGATATAGAATAAACCTAGATGTTACCTTGTCTGTCTGCCTCCTTAAATATCTAAACCTTTCCTGTCTATCGACAGGAAAAATTTGAAGTCCAGCAACCATTAAGTCAATACCAGAAGCAGGACCTTGAATATAAACCATAACCTTTGATGGCTGCTTCTCAATTCTAAAGGACCCACCAATTTCATGCCACGTGTCATCAGCAAGCTCAGCTTGTCCTCCGTTGACCCACTGGTTGTCAACACTAAGGGCAACATTCACATTCTGAGGCCCAGCCGATCCTGAACCCATCCGGACCCAAGCAGATACTTGATAAGTTAAAAAGAGTTTCAATTTCTCAGTGATCATCTGAGCAGGACCCATCCATGTTTGTGTGCGATTGGTTACAAGGATGTAGCGCCCGCTTAAGGATTCATGAGGCCCAAGGGAGTCTCTTGCCATTGGTGGAAGTACTCGTGGCGAGCCAGTTCCAACACTCAAAGTACAATTACCAAGGGGAAACCATCCGTTTGTGCCATTAGCCAGATTACTATTCTCAATTATATTAATCCCAAAAGGAGCATCCTGCAAAACAAAGTGAATCTTTAGGTGCTTGAACCAAAAGGAATTGTCCATAAAAGATAAGTATATCAACTACATGGCAATATTAGTTGAGTGTTAAATTTTAGGTATGAGTGTGTAAAAAGAAATTCTGGGAATCACTAATACACATCAGAGTAATTTACTAAAAATATTTTGAATGTCCAACCTCAAAATCTGGCGGTGTTGAAGGAGGTGTTTTAGCCGCATGTTTTACAACCAAAGTATTGACAAGAATGTCAACGCCTGGAGGGGGACCTTCTAAATAAACAACCACTTTTGAAGGTGAACCATTTAGAAGGAACTTTCCCTGCATTTGAGCCCAATCCTGATCTGTTGCCTGCACACTACAGAAAACACAAGCTTTGCTCAGGAATTAAAAGAAATATTACAGTAGCTTCAATAACAATTAATCCTGATTTTGAAGAAACTCAGTCATACAGTACTAAACCTAGTTTCATTTCTTACACACAAACACACACATCCCAAGAATATTAACCATGAAAGTCATTTCCCTCAGAATCTATGTGAAATAGTAATAAAGAAATAAGACAGACACTAACTTGGCAATTCCTATATATTGCTCTCGAAGATCTGGTGTTTGAACCCATAAAGTAGCCCGCACATCAGAAGAAGTGACATTGTTCCCAAATATCCGAACTAAAGCAGTGACCTCATAGGCAAGCTTGCGCTGCACTCGTCCAGTGATCTCCTGCTGAATTCCATTCCAGCTCTGGGTGCGTTCTGTTGCAGATGCAAAGAATTTCCCAATCTTTGGAAGGATTTTCCCATTCCCCATGGAATCATGTAGTGCAATCTCGCAGCCTCTTCCAGACCAATTATTCAGGCCATCATCAAATTGTGGGTTTATTATGATGTTGTCATCTTCAGTGGGAACACATAATGTGTTTGTCTTTTGAAATCAGAGGAAAATGGGTCACCAAGTCAGTGAGTTAAAAATATAGATTTCATGTGACAGTGAAAGAAATGAAAACAATAGATATTTGTTACAATTTAAATCTAGCAATTGAAGAAGTGATAACTATTGCAGAAGTATCAGCTTGATGTGTTAAATTTGTTGAATTTTACCAAGATTTAGAATTTCACATAGAAGCAACAGTAGTTAAAATTTTAAAATGCATACTAACATGAGATTCGTTGCCTTTTGGATAGGAGCAGGTGATCTCTACTGATTGTATGAGCAGGTCAACTCCAGGAGCAGGTCCTTCCAAATAAAATATAACCCGATCAGGCATAGTTGACAATGAAAACGTCCCTTCCAACTTTTCCCAGCTACCTTTTACACAGGTAGTTCTGTGGAAAATAATTGTAAATGGTGTAAGCGTTTTCCTCAATCTTTTCAGAACAAGGGAGACGATACAATGAGATTATAAATTGTATACCTTCCAATGAACAAGTAGCTAGTATCTGAACCATGACACACTAGTTTCAGAGTAGCTAGGACATCAGCAGAGCCCAGAGAAAGTGCAGCTACTCCAACACAAGCTGAAACCATGTAAGTGGAACCAATGGAGATTTTGCCTGTGATGTCTTGCTCAAGACCTTGCCAGCATTCCTTACGGTTTGTGATAACAGCATAGTTACCACCTGGTGCCACTGTCATTCCTTCTTGTGGACTTGATTCAGCTGAAATTACATAGCCATCGCAGCTATTGGGATGCCAAAAATTCAGACCTCCAGAGAAGTCATGATTTTGTAAAATATCAGTAACCTTGCTCCTACTTGTACCAGAGTTGCTTCCCTCCATGAGCTGCCAAAGAAAGCAATATGAGAAAATTGTTGGAAACATGAAGACTTTGGAGAGGTGTTCTTTGAATCGCTTGATTATCTTACCAGTCTTATATTTACAAGAGCAATAATTAGTAATTAAGCTCTAAATGATCTATTTTCCACGATCCTATTATTTTCGATGTCACTTTAGTTGCTGATATCATTTCTAACTAGAGCAAAATGAAAATAAGAAAGCTATTTTTAAGAGTTTTTCTGTGTAACACTCGAATGCTTGGTCCCTTCATTGAGTAAAACTTCATCAAGATTTGTATCATCAAATCAGAAAGAAAAAACAACCTTTATTAGTGAATATTTGGAAACGCTCGTCTCTCGAGCTTACCATCGGAAGGCCCTATTCTGAGTGCTACTCTTTAGTGCACATCAAGTTTTATTATCTGCAAGTTCTTTTCGGTGAAATACCATTGGAATAGTTTGGATTAATGTCTCATTTACCATATGCTACTTCTACCATAATAATTGCAGCACTGGTCACTGTTAACTTGCAATAATCTAGCCAAATACAATTTATGCATATATATTCAAATCTAAATAAGAACAAAATAATTCAACAAAGGAAGCATCAGTCTTCTATAAGTTTTCCACAGCTCCTCTAGACCTCTAAGCCAATTCAACAATCAACCAGCAGAACTTTTGGAACCAAATGCATGATCAGTTCATCATTAAACAAATATGAGTCATTAGAATAGCATGCATGGTGAAGACATTTTATAGAGAAAGGTATAAGCCCAGCAAGGTACCTGAGGCTGAGGATGCTTGTACTTCCAGAGGGGAAAACTTTTGAGGCTGTGCTTGTGATTTGTGAAGCCTGAGTCCTAGAACCTCTCAATATATATTCACTCTGGCTCAGCAAATTTGAGAGTGAAGGCTACGGAAAACTGTGGGCCAACCAGCCAAACCAATAATAAGTACCCCAACTGTGGGAAATCCAAACCAATCAGCAAAAACTGTGTGAAAGCCGTTAGCTTTTTTGTCCTAGTTGTCTTTGTATATTATCCAAACAACGGGATCAACTGAATTTCATAACCAATTAATATTATGACGCTTTCAAATAATACCAACAATGGAAAATAAAAAGAGGAATTGACTTTCTGGTTTTTGTTTTACTTTTATTTCCCATTTGCTTTATCTTGCAGGTAAGCAATGCTTGAATTGGAATGGAAGCCTAAGGCTCGTAGGTTGAGGAAGAATGGTTTGGTTCCTTAATTTAACTACACCTCTTACCCCTATTTGTATGATACTTGGATTACAAGGTTTTGCAGAGTTAGGTGGTAATGGCTTTTCGATCCATAATATATTGGCAAACTTACTACACATTCAATTTCCCAAGTATTATAAGAACTCGAATTGCGCACAAATGTCTGCCATTAATCGGATTAGTCTAATCCCGTGTCTTGGGCTTTGCAAAACTCTGGTGTAAGACATGTAATTGAATTCCTAAAGCGGATGATCCTTATTTGCAAAACCCAAACATGAAAAGATGAAAAAGAAAATGTCATCGTGCAAGTTAGCTAGGTAATCAAATTGAGATAAACCAAAAGTGAATTATTGGATGTTATGTTGTCTATGTATGTTCATGTCATATACTCTTCGTCCACTATTAAGTGACTCTTGGGAAATTGAGATCAATTTGTACATTGAAAACAATACATCAACTTTTCAATGTAATTCAATTCAGTTTTTTTCACTTAATAATGGAGAGGAGTAGAATAGTACAAAAGGATTCCTTGTGCTTCCAGTGGAGGCTTCCTTCTTTCCTGAAACTTGCGGTTATCAACAACAATTATTGCGAATGATGACTAAGCTGGCTCAACTCAGCCTAAAATTCCATTCATGTTTTCGTTATACAGCACGCGATTATAGACGGAAGACAGTGAAAGATGAAGAAAAGAAATCAAGATTCGCATCATTAAGGAGAGGAAAACAACAACAAATATTGTTGTTCTAGTTAAGGAAGACAAGAATTAATAATTATTTTGGGGGTAGGAAAGAAAATCAATGTATATGACCGAGGCACACTGCACTGCAACAGATCAAATAGAAATCGAAGTGGGTTTCGCTGTTACATAAATCTACTACTTGGCTGTCTCTGATCTAACACAAAACCAGCTTTTGGTTTTAGAGCAATGCAGTCAAAGGCATGAACGTACGGGGAATGAAAAAGCAAGGTATTCCATGGTTTGGTTGGTTTAAGCATATTGCGTTTAGGGAGGAGATACCACGCAAATTCTATTGATTCTTTTCGTCAGGGACACTATAACTGAACGTCACAACCGTATTACTCTTTGTTTCTCTTGTTCTTGGATCTTTTCTCCATTTCTTTGATTTCTTTCCCTCCTCCTGTTCCTGACTTTCGGCATTGGAGTGTTTGAATGGGCTCATAAGCCCAACCCTAAACTTTAACCGAAAACAAAAAGAGTTCAAGTGCAGCAAGTGCTTCTTGAGCCTCCCCTGGACCGGACATTCTTCTTAGTCAATTATTGATATAAACAAATTAATATCGACGTTGACAAGACAAAACATATAAACAGAGATTTCAGATTTTTTTTTAAAAAAAGAATAGATTTACAAGTGGCACCTGTGTGTCTTTGTAAAATTATGAAGGTGCCGTACTATTCGAGCAAAGTGTCATTTTTATCTTTGAGATCATATATGCGCATCATTTTAATCCTTAAAATTAAAAATGAGTAATATAAATGGTATGAAATGACCAATACATGCGAGCCATTGATGATTTGTTTTTAAATAATCAAAAATTAAATCAAAACATTAATCAAAACAGACTGTTAGTATTCATTTGTCAAAATTCGTAATGATATCTTTCAAGTTAAATTATCAATTTAATTTACAAAATTACAAAAAATAATTCAAATTGGTACTTAAAATCATGTTCATGAAAATTTACTTGAATTATCAAAATGATTAATCTGAATGTGTTTTTGTATTTCAAAAACTAAAATCAAGCACTCACGCAATTTCAATAATCAAAATGAACCTTAACTCCATAATATTCAAATGACATATGGTATATTATCTAAATTATAATTTAAAATGAATTTAATTAGCATGCATTGACAATGTAAATGTCTTTGCACTGTCAGCCAATAAAATGTTGCCACATAAGTTATTTTATAACTAAATTTAATTCAAATTTCAAAAAATTACCCATGATGGATATGATGTGTTATTTGTTTATTGGTTAACACTATAAAGATATTTTACACGTGCCAATTAAACTCATTTAAAATTTGAAATTTCACAAGTATATTGGTAAAAGAAAGGCATTTACAATTTATTTATTCAATTTTCATGAGTTCAAGATAAAAATTGGCCTTTCCGAAAGATTCTAATTATTTGTGATTTTAACTAACAGGACAAACTTAAGCTATATCAAAATACAACGGATTGGGATTGGGCTTGATTTAAAATTGGATGCAAGTTTTTTAATCTCAAAGGTTATTGTTACGACTGGAAGTAGAGGTCCATTTACTTATTCAGCTTTTGGATCATTGCTATCCTAACACCAAAAACTTGCCACCCACTTCATCACTTTTGGATGTGAAAATGAGTGTCCAATGGATCGCATTGAAATAGTATTTTTTCTTATTAATTGGATTCGGGTTGACCTCAGATCCAAACTCCAAGCCACTGACCCAACCAGGGACGCACCCCTTGGGCCACTTGGCAGAGATTCCTCTACCATCTTCCATACTCCCCCACAATTGAAGAACGTGGTTAGAGGGTAAACACTCTACATACCGACTTACCATGGCAACTGCACATTTTCTCTCCCTATAAATACTTTTGAGGGAACTATGTAGATATTTACGTTCCATTTTGATACATGCAAGTACCTCATACTCTTGCTCATTTTGATACAAGCAAGAGCAAACAACAACCAACACAAATTCTCTGGAAGAAGGAGTTGAAGTCTTTATCGTGTTTTCGGATCCTACTACGCATTTAATCATCTAGATAACTCGCTGAACCCTCCTTGATTACTTCATTACATTTATCTTGCTCAGTTTTAATATAATTTTTACTTTTTACGCAAGTTCAATTTTGATATATTAGACAATGCGAAAAACATATATATTGTCATCCAATTTAATATTTCTATTTGCTTAATCTTTTAAGTCATAGAAGTCAAAGTTGATTATGTTTGCAGATATGTTAGCCAATAGTAGTGTTTTGTGACAATCAATCTCCATCTATTTAGCTAATCCAATCTTCCATGAATGTACAAAGCACATTGAAATTGATTGCCATATTGTGAGGGACAAGGTTCAGGAACGTGCCATTCATTTACTGCCCATCGCATCTGCCCAACAAGTAGCAGACATACTTACCAAACCACTTGCTCCACGACCATTCTCCCTACTTAACTCCAAGCTTGGGATGTATGACCTCCACACCCCAGCTTGCAAGGGGGTACCCAATGGAGTCAAAGTTAGTTAGAAGGATTGTTAGAACTGAGTTCAGTGATTCAGTTAGTTTTTTGCTAGAGTTGAGTTATCTAACTCAAGTTATTAGAGGAGGCTAAACTCAATTAACCACTTGTATATAAGTAGATACTTGTGTAATACTCAGTTAGCTCAATGCATTATCTCATTATCTTGAGTTCAATACTTCTTTAATCTTTGATCGTCTTTTTCACAATATATTTGCTACAAAGATGAAATCATAAATATAAATTAAAAAAATCATGGTCTAGTAAAGAGTAATAGAAATCACAAATTGATGGTATATTCAATCCCTGGTTTGTGCTTAACAATTTCAAATAAAAAAAATGCGTGCTTTTGCTTAGCTTCCTTGACATCTTTATAGGGGAGGAATATATCCATAGGAATTGGAACAACTCAAACATATTGAGATTTGATTCCACTGTTATTGTTATATTTTGAAACGATTGTTAATTGGGACAAACGTAAATCAACGTTTCCCTTGTCATTTGCCCATGTTGGGATTAGGAATGCAATATGAACTTTGGAATACTAATGGAAGGCGAAAA
Source organism: Dalbergia oliveri (assembly GCA_030441495.1). Taxonomy (NCBI): domain Eukaryota; kingdom Viridiplantae; phylum Streptophyta; class Magnoliopsida; order Fabales; family Fabaceae; genus Dalbergia; species Dalbergia oliveri. The sequence goes on from JAMLFY010000003.1 coordinate 5,257,067, forward strand.
GGAGGCGAGTGTTTTTCAAACATTAAATATGAAATTAAAAACTGAATAAAAATGTATCATATGTGTTGTAGACAATTACAGTCTTGAAACTGAAATTAAAAGGAATCCATGTACGAGATTTTTTTTTTCTTCATATATTTGATATCAAGAATCTGTATATACTATTTTTTAAGATCTCATTGATAATTGGGTTTTAACTTTCTAAATTTAATCTTGGCCTCATTATTTAATCTAATGATTGAGAATCTCATTTTCACTTTTCACATAACAAACTCATTCTCATATGATATGTCCCATATATATATATATGTGTGTGTGTGTGTGTTACTATTGTTTGTTGGAATTAATACTTCCAATAATGGACATTGCAAGCCAAATTAGAATGAATAACAATTTTTTGGTTGAAAAAAGGAACAGTGATTAGATTTGATGGCTTTTTATTTTTCGGTCAGAATTTCAAATTTTCACAAAAGCCAAAGGGCCAAGCCCAAGGAGTTAATGACTAGTCACAGCTAGATCTTCATGGCATAATAATTGGTTTAAGGGTGTTTGTGTTGTTTTTATTGTTTTTGATCAGGGGATCAGCTAACTTGTAGTGAAATAAAAGCGAATCTGTTAACATTCAACAAAATAGTGCATGGGCCATTCATAACTTCCCCCACAAGATCTTAGCGGTGTATATGGAGAGGGATCAAACGAGATTTATCATTTTAGCTTTCGCCTTAAAATGATTAGTCTCTCTCACAATGGATATGGATATTGGGGTAACCAAAAAATAACTAAGCCCTAAAGCTTACTCAACACCTAGATTCTTGCATGGCGTAACTCTAATACATTATATTTACACGCTTATAGTAAAAATGGGTCCAATCAAATTTATTCAGCATATACTCATTCATTTATAGGTCCAATTAGTTTTTTTTGTGAATTTGTCTAAGAATAGATTCTTAAATTTGTGCCTAACAATAACTTTTCATAAGCATTTGGTCATCTATCTATTTGTCATTGTGCATTTGGCCCAATGATAACATACCAAATTAGTAATAGAAAAAATTTATTTTTGACCAAAAATATAGTTGACTTTATCCCCACTATTTTAAAAGGTATATACATAAAAAATTTTGATTAGATGATAACATAAAAATATTTTAAATTATCAATGTATGTAAATTAAATCCATGAAATATTGACATGTGTTGTGATAATTAGATTAATTTTCGAATAAAATATCGGGTTACTACACGTAGGTTTCTTTAGCTTTGGACTATGGTGGTAAAATGAAATTAAAAGTTGATTTTAGTCTTTATAATTGTATGCATACTTCATTTTTGTTTTTATAGTGACATGTATGCTTTATTTTGATTTTTAAAATTAAGAACTTACGAATTTAATTTATAAAATTACAAAAAATATTCAAATTAATTATTCTGTTAATTTAAGTTAGTTCACAAAATATTATTTTGGAAATTAATTTAAACTATTTATCATAATTTCATGTACTAAATTAATATTTTAATTTCAAATATTAGATGAATACGTATACAATTTCATTAATAAAAATAAATCTTTATTTGGTGAAATTGTGAATTGGCATTTTTTGAGTCGAGGCAAAGAAAAGCAGCATAAGCATCTTGAAGATGTCGACTTCGAAATCAAAGGGGATTTTCCCTCGCAAGGAAGACAAGAACCGCGTTGGGTGCCACGCGTGCAGGTTAAACCAGCCAACCTGCATTTTGGTTCTTAAACTAAAGTTCACAAACCACAAAAAAAAAAAAAAATATTGTTTTTAGGAGTATAATATTTACTTATTTTATCGTACTCATGGTCCTAGGTTGCCCATTGGGCTCTATACTATCACGTGAATCCTGACAGTGTAATTAGTGGCGGCGCATTTAGAAGACAAGGGTGGCCCCTCTTTTGATTTTGAGATTTTATTTGTGAGATTATCTGCCTGTCTTATTGTCTTGATTTAAATTGGTGTAATTTCTGTTGGTTTCTAATCAACAATTATTCCTATAATTTTAACTTGTAAGTGAAAGTTAAGTAGAAAAAAAAACATTGGTAATCTATAAATTTCAATCATCATGGATGAAGTTTGTCTAAAATCATAGTTAAAAGTAAATAATAATAATAAGAAGTTAGTTTTTATGCATTAACAATCAAATCTAAAACAATTATATACCATTGAGGTACTTCAAAAAAATAATATATTATTGAGTTACATGTAAAATTAGAATTTTAAAACTCGATGAACTCTTTTAGAAAGTAAGTGTACCATTTAGCACTCCAAGTTTAATGTGTTTGGACTTTTTATATAATTTTTTTATTTTATTATTTTTAGAATATTTATTTAATTTTAAATAATTTTATATTTTAATAATATATAAAATTTTTCTTCTAATATTATTTTCTAATTAATTTCATATTTTTAAAATATTTAATTTAATATTAGTAACTTTAAATATTTTATTATATTAATTAGTATGTAAAGATATATTAGTCTATTCATTATATTTTACCCAATTATTAATTTTTTTTATTTTTTAATATATATATTTTAAATTAATAGATAATATTGTAAAATGGATGGAGTAATAAAATAAATAATTATACTCTACAAATAATAACCGAAAGTTGATTATTTAGCCCGCCGAGAAACCGAAAGTAAGTAGTACACTTGTTATCATCCTATAAATAGGCTCCTTTTACAGTAACTCCTCAACTTTTTCTTTTTAATTTTCTTTTTGGATAATATAACTCCTCATCTTCTCCATTGAGTAAACTTGGTGGTGCAATTTCCAGCAAATCCAAATTGATGTTTAAATTAATACAGCCAAACACGTGGTTAAGATATAACCAACAACAAACACTCCCTTATAAGCAAGCCATGTGGACACATCAGGGCTTAGATATTTTTGAGTTGCTTATAACACACAAAAATCACAATCCGACTCAACCTCGGTTAAACAAACCCCACCATAACCCATTAACTCACTCTCTCTCTCTCTCTCTCTCCCCTTGCCCTGCTTTATATTCATCATTCAAACGCACAGCCCAACCACAGAAATTCAAAACCCACTCTGAAGCCACAACACAAGAATGCTCCAAAACCTTCAAATCCCTCACTGGGACACACCTCAATCCGAGAGAGGAGGAGGAGCACCCTCCCCATTCTCCATCAACGCCATTGACACTCCTCCGTCACTCGCCGAAGACCACGACGCGCCGCCTGGCCTCCACGTGTTCTCCACCGATCACTTCCGAATGTTCCATTACAAGATCCGCAGCTGTCCACGTGTCAGGTCCCACGACTGGACGGAGTGCCCCTACGCCCACCCCGCCGAGAAGGCCCGCCGCAGAGACCCCCGCAAGTACCACTACTCCGGCACCGCATGCCCCGAGTTCCGCAAAGGCCATTGCCGCAAAGGCGACTCCTGTGAGTTCGCTCATGGTGTCTTCGAGTGCTGGCTCCACCCTTCCCGCTACAGGACACAGCTCTGCAAGGACGGAACCTCTTGCGGCCGCCGCGTCTGCTTCTTCGCTCACGCGCCGGACCAGCTGCGCGTGCTCGCTCCATCCTCGGCCGAGTCAAATGCTTCTCCGCATGTTTCGTCGCCTACTTCGGTGCTTAATTACTCCCCTTGTTCGTATCTTCCTGAGTCGCCGCCCTCTTCGCCTGGGGAGACGCGATACGGCGTCGTTCCGTTTAATACGGCTTGCGGCGTGCGTGAGTTGGTGAGCTCAATGCGCAACGTTCAGCTTGATGAGTTGGGCTCGGGTTCGGCCCATACGGGCTGCGTGTTTGGGTCGCCGCGTGGGCCGAGTGTGCGGCCCGGGTTTTTGAGGGTTCCTTATGAAGAGGAGCCTGCTATGGAGAGGGTGGAGTCTGGGAGGGATATTAGGGCGAGAATGTACGCGAAGCTGAGTAAGGAGAACTCCATTAATGGGAGAATCGAGGTGGGGTTTTCAGCACCGATTCCTGATATTGGATGGGTCTCCGAACTGGTGAAGTGAATTTGAAAGAGTGTGTGTGTGTGTGTGTTTTGACTCTATTTGACTGTGTATAGCTAAGTTGTATTATGACTATCTCATGCAATTCAATAAAATTCTCTGTACATAGTTGAGAATTTTAGATCGATCCATGAGACTCTGGTGTCTCTCTGTTTTGTCTTTGTAATTCCTTTTCTTAGGATTTTCTAAGGCTGCCGATCAATGAATGGGTAGCATTTGATTGTAACCTTGTATTTTGGTGTTGATTTATTAATCTCTGCGATGTAGTTTTGTTAATTGTTGGGACGTCCGACACTGGCATGATGGAATGATGTCATGAAATTGCATTTCATTGGTGAGCGGAGGCTGGCTTTGAAGTTAAAATTCATTCCTTGTAAGCAAAATTTGTTTCTTTAACCAATGGGATTGCCCTGTTTTATGGTTGTTTCTTAACTTCCTGCTGACTTTTCAGTATCGAGTATGATAAAATCGTTGTGTGTTTGGTTGAAAAATGGGTCATTGTCCTCATGCGCTCGTTGCTCTGATACTTCAAATATACACCTTGGCTTCTCCCGGATTCTCCCGGATCCATATATATATTTGTTATTATCCATTCTGATTTTGGAATTTTAAGGTTGCCCATCACACTCAGTTATATGAATAGAAAAGCAGTCATGGTTAATCTTTCATAAATTCAAAGATTGCAATATTTGAAATCTGTGGCGTCAGGCAAAGCTGTGAGACTCGAACACCTTGATGAGCTGATGGCCTCAAACTTGATTAGAAACTAGATAGTGGGTAAGTCTTTTTTTTTTCGATTTAACATAATTGTAATTGTTATCCAACCATATCTTTTTATTTATTTATTTTTTATTTTTTGGTTAAGATCATATGTTTTTATTTGAATGATCTTTTAAGGAGTAATGTGAAAGTTAATTATTTTTGTTTATCTATAATACATATAGAATTAGATAAAAGTGTAAAATTTTTTACTCTTCTATTAGTGTATTAAAATCACGTTTTTATTTTCAGATTGAAAAATAAAAAATTAAGTCTCCATTTTAACTATATGGTAATCTTAATTTTTAAATAATTTAAAATACAAATTTTTACTTATTAGTTTAATGAAAATTTTGATTGATAAGAACATTATACATACAAGATAGCAGTTTTTTTTTTTAATAAAGTCATTTGAAAGGTAAGCAAATAAAGTTATTTTATTTTCCATTTGATCTAAAGTATATCATAATTTAAATAAATTTATTTTGAAAGCACTTCGTTCCAGTGTCATGGATTTGGAAAAACTCAAAAAATATTTTCTATCATACACTCACTGATAAAATGAGTAACTGAAAATATATTTGTCTCTGATTCAATTTCATTTAATAATGTATCATAAATTTAGTGCAGTAAATAATTTAATTAGCAAATATGTTTTTATTTACTCATTTTACATATAATCTCTTTTTAAATGAACCTTATCTTCGGAATTCATGTAAAAACATGGCGAGGTACTCAAATAGTCAAATAATTATGTATGTGATTATGAAGAACTAATAATAATATGAGAATTTTATCCCTAACACCAGTTGCTTGTATTAAAAATGCACTAGGGTTTATCTGAAACCAGATCAGACGGGGGACGTGGATGGAGAAGCTGACTGGGCCGGCCTTATCCTCTATTCCTGAAGAATCTTGTAATTTATCCATTTGGTGCCACTTGTAGTTGGTACTTGACTGCTGCTTTAATATATTCAAAGAATAAAATAAAATAAAATAATATCGTTAATATCCATTGATGTGAAAATCTTGGAATCGTAGGAGACAGCATGTGGTCAAGGATGCACCATTGCTTTGGGGGGCCCTTCAAGTCCAAACAAAGCAAAATGTGGATGGTTTAAGAAGTAATGGAAGAAAGAAAATGGGGAACAAGAAAGAGGGATGGTAGGCGACAAATTAGCATTAATCACTACCGGCTAGGAAAAGACTAAAGGCATAGAAATAAAAAGTAGTTTATCCAATAGGTGTCTTTAGTTAAGAGAGTCGTAACCAAGAAAAAAAAGTTAGGAAAGTGAAAAAAAAAAGGAAAGTTTTGTTTTGGTGCATGATTTTTTTTATATTTTTAACACGGGTTTACTGTTAAGTTTAAATATTTGCTTTTTTTAATTATCCTTACTCTTATAATACTAGTTAGCAAAACCTAATAAAAAAATAGAGTGAACATGCATAATTTTTTATTAAAAAAAGGATTTATCTAATTAATATTTTAAGGATACTAGTTAAGATTTTTAATAAAAATAAATATATAGGACTCAATGCTTTAAAACTTAAAAAAAACACATTTTTAATAAAAACTTACCATTTTGAAACTCTTAAAAACACATTTTTAATATGCATTTTAATTCCTAAACTATTTACGTGACATTAATTCAGTCATTGAAAAATTTTATATCAAATAAATCTTTGAAAATTAACATCTAATATCATATTAATCCTTGAAAACTATTTGACATCAAATATGTCATTAAAAATTAACATCTGATATCACTTTAAATTTTTAGAACATTATTTGATATCAAATGTCCTCACAAGCTCTTACTTTTTTTTGGTTACACCTCACAGGCTCTTTAAAATAATATAACACAACCAAAAATATATATTCAAAATCTTCTACAAGAATAATTATAGTTGCTAGACCACTTATTTACATAAATGCCAGTAATCATACCACATCATCCTGGACACAAAATTTTAGCAAAATTTCTGGTTGTATAATATTTTTCTTATTGAAAAAAAAGGACCAAATGGTCTTTTAATCCTCTTAACAGTTATTTGACATTGAATTGATATCTAAAAACTCATACTTTATCGATAAAGATATCAAATAAACTTTTGAAAACTATCAAAGTGAAATCACATTTTAACTTTTCAGGATCCGTTCAATTTAGAAAATTTCAATTAATGTGATGCCACATTTGATCTTGTGTAGACCATATCTAATGGTGGTGCCAATTTAGATCACAATTTTGGCCCTTTTCCTTGCAATAAAAGTATAACCTTGTTCATGCGTGATAAAAAGTGAAAGCATGTTAAAATTAGGACTCAATGCAAAGGGACCAAATTTGATCCCAACTATAGGAAGCAGGGACAGATCTAGAAAAATATTTATGGAGGGACCACAAATAATAAATTATAGGTTTAATTACTTTTAGGTCCTTAAGTTTACTCAATTTTCAATTACCTATAGTTTAAAAGTTTTTAAGTAAGTTCTATAGTATATTAGATTTTTCAATCAGATCGCTACCGTTATAAAAAATAGAATATTCTATGTAATATGGAATATTTCATTTCCATCTCCCTTTTCACATAATGGGAGAGATCTGATTAAAAATTCTTATATATTATAGGGACTTACTTATAAACAGGGACCTAATTGAAAATTGAATTAAACTATAGGACTTGAAGAATAATTAGACCTTTAAAATATGCATTTATCTTTCAACTGATGCCTCAGCTTCAAGAGAGGTGCAATTTTAGTTTCTTGGTAGAATACAAACTTTTTATTGTATATTTTACATTACTTTTGATATTTGATCTGTTTGTTCCTCTATGCATTGATTTTTAAAAATCATTATTTTACCATTCTCTAAGTTTGTAATATCATTACACTCTTTTCCTTCATTAACCATAGAACAGATAAATTCCACAAGAGGTTATTCAAGGAAAAAATGTTACCTTCAAAATCTAAATTTCAAAAGGGGTTAATAACAGATAAGACAATAACTTCAAACAACATAGTCTTTATCATGCATCATATTCTTGAGGAAACCCTACACAATGTACACAATAAATAAATAGCACAACTTATCACTACAAAGAAGGATTGAGTTGTGAGAAGTAATGAAGATGACTAAAATTTAATAATATAAATCTTAGCCAATTTTAATTTAATAGAAGGGGAAGACAATAGATACATAAGGAAAAGATTGGGTGATATGGCAGGCAACTAGCATAATGTAACCTCAAAATTACAAAGATAATAATTAGAATGAGATCAGACATTTATTAAAATTAAACAAATATAATAAACCAGAAAACATAATTCTAAAGGGACAACAGATCCAATATTAAAAGTAATGTAAAATATACAATAAAAAATTTGTATTCTACCAAGAAACTAAAATTGCACCTCTTGAAACTGAGGCATTAGTTAAAAGACAAATGCATATTTTGAAGGTTTAATTATTCTTCAGGTCCTTTAATTTCACTCAATTTTCAATTAGATCCCGTTTTTAAGTAAGTTCCTATAGTGTATGAGAAGTTTTAATCAAGTTCCCTCCGTTATGTAAGAGAGAGATGGAAATGAAATATTCCATATTCCATAGAATATTATGTTTTTTTATAATGGCAAGGACGTGATTGAAAAATCTCACACACTATAGGGACTTAAAAACTTTTAAATTATAGGGACCTAATTAAAAATTGAGTAAAACTATAGGGACCTATAAAGTAATTAAATCTAAATTATATTGTCAAATAAATATTATAAATTTATTGTTTCAGGAATATTCATTATAGTTGCTTGAGAGTTGTAATTATTGATTTTTTGTTACGATTCACGTTCTTTTGCTTCTCTCAATCTTAGTTTTTGTATTTCGTTATCAATAAATAAATAACATGTTGAATATTTTCTCAAGTGTAATTATATCAAAAGAATTTTACCACGATCTTTAAGTATTGTCTCATGAGCCAATTGATAAATTTAAAATGAATTAATAAAATTTATTTTAAGTGTATCTAAAACTAAAAAGCAAAAGTCCAATCAACTCTTTATATATTATATTTATATACTCTTAAATATATATTTTTATATTTTTTAATTATATGTATATTTTTTAAAATAAATTTTGAGGGAGGGCTACGGCCACTACTCGCCCCCTCTATATCCGTCTTGGTTGGAAGAGAAATTCAAATTCTCACACGTAGGAGACTGATCACACTTGTTTTGGGCCAACTTGTAAAATATTGGCACATAAAAAAAATTTAATTTTGACACACTAATAATGTTAAAAAGTTTCACAAAATTATTCAATCACATATTGATATGATATTAATAAATATGATTAACTTTCATCACATAATTTGAAATGTCATATAAACAAAGAGATTTGATTGGATAAAAGTGTAAAATTAAATGCAACAAGATTAAAATCTAAAAAAAAATTATTTTCCATGTGTAATTTAGAGTGAAATGAGATCAATATAATCTCAACTAGTTTGAACTAGTTCTAATACTACTTTTTGCTTTAATGGTGTGAGAGGCGTCCGAATTCTAATATATGGGACCCTATTTTTGAGTAATTGGAGTTGCTATTGGGAGTTTATTTTGATATTTGTGAGAAATTAATTTAGTTTTTAAAGTATTTTTTATATTAAATAAATTATATGGGACAATAAGTGGATTCCCATCCACCACTCTCATGGGACAACAACAACAACAATATATAATATATACATGCAACTAGCAAAAACATTTTTAATATTTATATATATAGCTATACTAGAAAAAACATTTACAATTCATGAATAGCAAATCATGTAATCTTCAAAGAAAGTTATATAAATTACTCTAAGCGGATTAGAGAAGAAACATAATTCTAAACAGGTTAAAAAAAGGTGATATTTAGTCCTCGCGAACATGAGCATCTAACTGATAGCAAATGATCCCTCACGAATCGCATTCCTCGTGGACAAGCTATGTGCATCAAACTAAGTCCCGTTATCTATAATACGAGTAAAAAAGTGATTGCCCCTTGTGGGCAATATGGTACACCAAGGTTAATGAGATAACCTATTAACTCATAGTTCTATTTTTTCTCTAATTCATATCTCAAAACTAATTCGCAAATAAACTGAATAAATCTAAAAGTTATAAATTCATATAACTCTAATAAGATGACTGTCAAGCATAATTGAGGTTCTGAAATCATGCCAAAGGGATTACCAACTTGTAGACATGGTGATTCCAAAACCCAGAGTATGTATGTAACACCTCACTAAGCTCTAATTCTTCCACCTTAAGTTTTAATATTATTATTATTTTAAACAATAATTAGCTAACATAATATTATTATCCTAATCTAAATTTTACGAGAACTTTTTTTTTTTAAATTGCTATGATTATTTCTCATTTATATTTCTATTCTGAATAATATATACCAACTGTAAATCATGCATCTGTAGATTCCAGGAAAGAGAGGTGGGTCACAATGGACACGCTTAAATACCAAGTCTTTCCTAGCAGAACCTTTCCAAATCACACTTTTATAGTAATACATTTTCTTCCAGCAACTCAAAGGTAATTTTTAAATGACAAAGAATATTTCTTTTCTAACATATTACTACTATTTGTTAATCAGGAGTTCCTAGTTTAGACAACCATCATCTATAAAAACATACTTCACTACTAACATCAATCCATAGGATATAATACATATTACACAATCAAGATACATTAAGGAAAACTTTAATATAACAATATAACATAACCAAAGTCTGGTAAGATAGTAAAGATTCTATCTAGCACACATAATAGAATCTGATTATTTAGAAACTAAGTCCAAGGCTACATCCATTTCACTGTTGATGACGATCCATGCTATCTGGAAACATAAAAGAAAGGGGTGAGAGAGTCTCCAGTAGGGTGATGTTTCCAGGGGAGTCCCATTTCATCCCAAAAATACTAAAAATAATATGGAGTGAGGAAGATGCAATCTTTTATATTAATTCAAATTATATTTTACTAATGTCAAGTAAGATAGAAGTACACAATATCAATCATAATAAAAGTTCAAAGAAGTGTAATAAATAATCATGAGTGTACTAAACTCCCTTTTATAGTATCATGTTCTCTTCAAATGATTATAGTCTGCAATGTTTACTTCATATTGGATCTATGAGAGCTCTCATTGCTAAGGTCCCTAGTCAAGTGAATACCAAGTATTTGTCCGCTAGCATGGCGGGCCCAAAGTATCACTATAACGTACACCAAGTCCTAATCCGCAAGGCCGGCAGGTGTCGTTTAGCAACTGCAAGACTAAGTGTACACCAAGCTTATCCGCTATAAGGCGGGGCCGAAGTGTCACTTATTTATTTATTCATTTTACATAATGCATACAATATACATAAAGAATAAAAATTACATAAAGTTTACATGATTTCTTTCATATTTACATATAGATCACAAGATTTTTCATATTTACACATAAAGTCCAAACAACATAGGATTCCTAAAATACTCATAAAACCCATATTTCTCACAATTATTATTGAAGCACCAAATCACACTATTTTTATAAATTCATTTCCTTTATAATAAAATATACTTAACTTAGTTTTTCATCATATAATAATTTATTTTCAAGTAATAATATGTTACTAATTCCATAAGCCTAAATACACCCAAAATTATTTCTAATCTATCTTTAGAAAATATGTAGGTAAATTACCTTTACATGTTCAATATAAGTAAAAAATATTTTTATAGATATAAAGATATAATCATAGGGTAAATAAAAGAGCAATAAAATCTAAGAAATATTTAAAAATAAATAATTGAAATTATACCCAAACTTTAAGAAATCACTTCAAGCATGAATCTAGTTAGTTTATATGTCATATTCCTAATGGGACCTTAACTTAAATCTTTGTAAATAATATTTCTTAATGTTAATAAATTTATATTCAAGTCAAATATTTATAATCCAAGGTCCATAGTCCAAGATAAACATAACACATAAACCAAGCTAAATATTACATGCTCAAAGGTTTAAAATACATTAATTATAATGAATTAAATACAACACTTTTTATGAACCAAAAATGTTTTATGATCAAATACATAATGAGGTCAAAATCAAGCTATATTACCATAAAATTTCACAACTTGTGCACAAAACTTTATTAAATGAAAATACATGGTTCAACAAATTTAGACAACATTGAAATATTTGAAGAAAGCATAATCAAAATTTAAATGATCTTTAATCATATTTTTCAACCATATAAGTAAACAAATAAATATACATCATATACACATAGATTAAGTATTTTATGTCACAATCTTTAAATCATTCAAACATATTAAAACCATAAACACAAACTTTGACTATCATAACAACATCATATATGAAAATCATGCATGAAACTTATTAGTGAAAGAAAAACCCTACTTGTTCTTGGAGCTTTAGAAACTTAGCAACACCCACGCTAGACCAGCAACTTCTTCAACTTTACTAAACCTTCTCTAAGGGCTATAATTCATGTATAAAGGCTGGGAAGTGTTGAAGTTAGATGGTGATAAGAAGAGGTGATAATTTGAAGATGATTTGCTAAAAATTGTAAATATTTTTGTGTGAAAATAAAGAAAATGAAGAGAGAAATGATGGCTATGATTGTTGATAGATTTTGGGCAAGAAGAATGAAGTGTGGAGTGATGTTTAGAGGGGTGCTATTTATAGAAAAATTTTAGGATTAAAATATTACTAATTTCATAATTTATTTATCATATTTGATTAGTTAAATATTAAAACTAACACTAAATAATTTAATAAATTCTTAATTATTATTTAAAGACATACTAAAATGTTAATGAAATGATTTAAATTCATTTATTAAATTTTAATATATTTAAATATAATTTAATAATTAATTATTCAAAATAAGATAAATTTGCTTATACTAGTTCATCTTAATTAAGTTAATTAATTAGTAAATGACTTTTTTTTATTCAAAAATCATAATAAGATTATTAGAGATATAATACAAGTATTCATGAAATTTATATAATTTTCTATAATTATTTATATTTTATTTGGTATTTTACACTATTGCTAGTTTTATTAAGAATTAATTATTAATTAACTAATAATTTATTTAACTATTATTATTTTTTTCTTCTTTGGCAGCCTATAGATTTGAAAAACATGTCTAATAGAGTTATAGAGGGTGGAAAATTGTCTTGAATGATTAATATATGAAAATGACAAATTTTGCATATTTACTTAAAGTTATATATACTAAATAATTCATAAAATCATCATAAAAGTTAATTTTCCTTAATATATTGTTAAGAACATGTTTTTACCTTATTTATAAGTTATCTATAATTTTCATGAATTTTTTCTATAATTTTTAGTATTTTTAATATATCTTTACCTTAGTTAGGTATAATTTGAGATAATTAAAATAATTAATTATCTATAAATAAAATATATAAATTTTATATAGCAGCCCATGTGAATTTTGAGCTGCCTTACATGATAAGAAGACAAGCTCATCTTTGTTGAAATTTTTGGTCAAAATTTGGTTGATTGTTGAATAATTATAATATGAAAGTTTGACCATTTAATTTTATTTTTTCAAATATATTTTTTTTCTTCCATGTGGCTGATCTAGGTGTTAATTAATTGGTTTAATATTATCAGCAAGATAAATCAAGGTTTAGAAAAATTTATCTTAAATTTTAAGTGATTATTTATGTAATTTAAGCTTTAATTAAGTCAAAATTAATTAATTAAAGATCAATATGATTTTTAATACTATCCATAGCCTAATGGAGAGACCTATTTCATGGTCCTCCTTATTTAATATCATAAATTAGTTAAAAAATTTTTTACAAGACTTAGAGTTATTTTCTAGGATTTTTAGATTTTATTTTATACTCCACAATAGGTTATTTTTGTGCAATTATGCTAATATTATACAAAATTACTTAATATTTATATTTATGATCAAAGTTATGTTTAAGGTATATTTGTAATTTTTTATCATTTTTTTAAATAACTTAATGACACTCTCTAAGCTTTTTTAATGTTTCCTTAGCTTCTACAGCTAATTATGTTATAAGTTTATTTTCTATCCTCTAGTGGCATCTTTTGTAATTTTAATAAAATCCAATGGAATAATTAAAATTTTATATTTTGATGCTAAGTTCCAGATTGTACAACTATTAAGTTTTGTAATATTTTAATTATACATTTTTTTCAATAATTATCGTTAAATATTCTTGGAAACAAAATCCGCATACTTTCAAAATAAAATGTTATAACAAAGTAACACTATATTAAGAAAAATTTGGGATGTTACAATGTATCTAGTCAATGTTCTGAATCATATTTAATTCAATATTTTCAATACACATAACTAAATTTCTAAAATCATATTTTGAGACGATATGGTTTCATAAACTTAGAAGCTTGTAAATCATAATATCACGTCTGTCAATAGAGATAAATCATATTCAACTCAATATTTTTAATAAAACATACATGGTTTCTAGAAACATAGTCACATATTCCAAAATCTTGAAAACAGAGTAATTTCATCAATATATGTTTCGTGATTGACAATTTTGGTAAACTTGCTAAATCACATATTCTTCAATAAATTTTTTTATGAGCATATAAAACATTTTCATGGCATATAATAAATTAATCATAATCCCATGGTTTTTTAAAATATATTTTTCAAGATTTACTCAAAGGTTCATAATACTTCTAAACTTGGTATACTTTGTAAAATCATATTCATAGCATATTTCCACTTTTAAATTCATATGTAGCAATCATAGTGTTAAGAACATAGCTATAATGATTGAAAATAAGGCCATGAGTTTAAACTTCTCACCATTTGGAGTCAGGAGTGTGTGAGCACTATCCATTTGACCTTGGAAACTAAGAATGACACCAATAATTATCATAGAACCAACATAGACACATGAGCAAACTATAAGCTTACTACAACAACTTTATGAATATTGGGGAGTACCCAAACTTGACAACAACTAGAAACATAAATACCCTAAGCTCATAAACATGGAGAAAGGAGAAGAAAGAAAACACAAACCATAAACAATCATTATCTTAAAGCTTGGAGAAAGTTTGATTGAGAGAGGATGAAAGTGAAGAGTGGAAGAAAGAGTTTGAATGTTAGGGTTTGTCTTTTGAGGTGAAAAACGTGTTGGGAGAGGGTTTATATATAGAGCGGGGTCACTAAACAAAACTACGTCATTTTGGACTTGTTCTGACATCGGGGGCATCGCTATAGTGGTTTATGACTGCTATAGCGGTTGACAAAAACAACCATGATGATGCGTACACACTTGACGCTATATGCATAGACGAAACTACGTTATAACGTCTAGAGATGCATATTCTACATTTTTTGCTACTTTCATGCATTTGGGGCTTTCCCCAACAGCCTTAGTGGTCTTGCAAGACCCTAATACTGTATTAAACTTGTCTAAGGACAAGTGGACTTGAGGTATTGTAGCCATTATTTTAATTGTTATCTTGTTCATAATTTTAGAAGGATCAGATTGGTTGGTTTTGACTGAAAACTGGTGAATTGGTGGTTGGTTCAGTCTTTGAATGGACTGGTAGAGGTGTCAAAACGGGTTGGCTCGCCCCACAAAAACGGAGGGATGGCCAGCCCAAATAAAATAGGCTGAAAGTAGCTGAACCCATTTTAGGGTGGGTTAGTTTGCCAGCCCAAAAGATAAAAAAATTTTTAAAAAATACTTTTTAATGTTTTGATAATTTTTTTAAAACAAATTTAAATAATATTTTTTATTTATGTATATCCAATTTTTCAAGATCCATAATAACTATACACCAACTTTGACAAAAAAAATATTATTATTAATAGTGTTTTTTTTAGTTATGACACTGTTTTATTTTTAAGTTTTAACTTTTAGTGAATATTTTTAACTATAGTGTTACTATGTTAGGGAGTGTACACATTTATTACTTTTTTCTTTTTTGGGTCGTATGGTTCTTACTTTTTTAACCAATAAATTGTAAATTTTTTCTTAAAAAAAAAAGAAAGAACTTGGCCCGTGGGCCAAACCCGCCCCAACCTAGCAAAACCTGAGGTTAAGCGGGCGGGTTAGGTGGGTTGGAATTTTTAGCGGGTTCAAAACTTTAACCTAGCCTAAATAGTGGGTTGACAACCAGCTGACTCCCATTTTGACATCTCTATGGACTAGATATGCACATAAATCGGTCAACTTTGATTATGCCCGAGTGTACTGGGCTGGCCAATGTCAATCGCGAACCAACCGTGTGTGCAAACCGAACCGTGTATTAGTGTTGCATGCTAGATGGAATTTAATAAAAAATTTTGCCCAGGGAATCGAACCGTTGACATTACAAGGTGATAAGTGGTGGGCAAGCATGAGCCCACTAGGTCATATGCTTGCTGGTTTATTTATGTCTCACTAAATATATATATTACATATTAAATTGTAATTCTATATTATTTTAATTAAATCTGTTTAACCCATTACTTATCGATTAAACCAATGATCATATGATCAAGTAACTTAACGCCTTGATTGAGTCAATTATCGGTCCAATTCTAAAAACTATGATCTTGTTTTCTATGCAGCAACAACTGCCTTGCACAATCTAGGGAAGCTGGTACCTATGTTGACTTCAACTAGAGTAGTTGTTTTTGCTTGAACGTGCATAAGTTCGATGAGTACAAAGGCTGATCTTGCGCCAATGCAATTGTGTACCTCATAGTAATTTCCTTATTGTCATTTAATTTAAGCAATCCTGTTATCTGAGTACCCCATTGTAACACCCAATTTACCCCATAGTATAGTGAATTTGAAGAAAATGAGAAGGAACTGCAGGCAAAACAAATTGAGAAGGAGAAATTGAATGAAGAAAGTTAGGGCAAACTTTTTTTTTTTTTTGGTTCTTGAGTTAGGGCAAAAGTGGAGGCCAATTACCCGCACAGCATTGCATGGACCTCAGTCTACGAAGTTGCGAGGAAACTTTTTTTCTTCTTTATTATTTTATTTTTGGATCAACCTTCGTTATTCTTTTGTCGCCCATCATCACTAACCAAACCCATAACCCAAAGGGCGTTTGGAAAATGTGGCAGAATGGGCCAAACCCAACTTTACGTAACTTTCAAAACAGCAAAACACTGCCTAATGGCCCCAACCCAAAAAAAACAAAATCCCGCTGTCTAATGGCTAGCATACAATAATATATTTGTTATTGTTTTTATACACTATATCATATGAAAATGTAATAATATAGTTGCCATGCGAATCATCAATTCTTATAAACTAAAAACCGAAAAAATATTTATCAACTAATACCGTCAGTCTCATTCGGTCGTCATTGACAACTCCCTTGTGCATATCCATATGTATTTGTTTTTTTCATATAAATGTTGGCTAATGAAAAATTAGTTTCTCAGCATGTGCCCTCAAACAAAACAATCATTGGAATTGGAATACATTACCAACTATAAAACCATGCACAAAGATTTCTTGCTCGTTCATAAACACTGGTGTTACCATACGATTTTTTAATTTTAACACTGTTACAGTAGTTATACATTGTATTTTTTTTTGGTCAACATAATTTCACTGACTAAAAATTAAAAATTTAAAACGAAGCCTATTGCAACAGTGTCTGATTTATCGGAACCTAACAAATCATAAACCTAAGTTTATGATTAATAAATACTATATAATAGTAAATACTAAGCATCATAATAAAAGAAGATTTTGCATCACACTACATATACATGATAATAAAAATGAGCTTGTCAAACATCTAATTTTAGTTTTGAAGTCATTTTGCAATTACAACATTTTAGTAGTTTAATTAAATAATTTAATTATAATTATAATTAATTAGTTGCATATATTACTTGGGACCTAATGTTAGAATTTTTTTATATAACTTATATTAGTATTAATTTGATTTTAAATCACCAAATTAACATTGATTTTGTATGAAATGATTTAACACTTTACATAAATTTAATAACACGATTTATGGTCTAAAATACAAACGAGATGACAAGCACGAATTTTTTAAAATTATGCTATATGAGTTTTTACTTTTATTTTTGAGAAATACTTAAGTGCTCTAAGAACAAGAGGATATATTTGCTTTGTTTCATTTAATAAATGATGTATCAATTTTATGGATCATTATTATTTCTTATTTTTTTTTACATATTTAATGCAATAATTAACATGTCATTTATTAAATGAAGCAGAACAAATGATTTTATTGCTGTCCAAAAATTTCTCTTATTCTTTGTATTATTATTATTATTTAAACACTTTGTTTGTGGGCATGATTTTAAAATGGTCTCTTAACCTTCAAGTGCAAGTATTTTTATTGTTTCATGTGGATTGGTCACTCTTCTTAATATTAACTGGTAACAGCCCACGCAGTCATCCCAATAACGAGTGCGGATTTGATCGAATCTGCTTTATTTGGCGCTTTTCAAAGATCCCCCACGGAGCTAAAGGGCAACGACTGAGAATGACGTGCAGCAATCATAGCTCAACACGTGGATTTACAACATACTCCATGGCCTTTTTTTGTCAAAAAAAAAAACACATATATCGAACCTTTCACTATGTTGTATTGACTAAATAGTAACTCAATCCAATTGCAGTTTCCCTGAACTATTTTTTTATCATCGCCATATTTTGAAAAATTACACAGACTTTCTGTGTGCCCAATCAACGACCAATGGCCATGGTCCAACATTGCGCATTGTGAAAACTATTTCTACTTGGTGTCAGATGTCATTCCACTAACAAGAATTTTCATGGTCAACTAAGTACATAGGATTGATTTTGCTATTTTGACACTCAATTTTATCAAATATCTAAACACTTCACTCATAATATACATGAATTTTATTATTATTATTTTTTTTTAATTTATTCTCTTTCTATCACTCCTCTCACATTATATGGCCACATAAATATCTATACCTATGGAGTCAAAATATCATTTTTCTAGGAACATTATTCCCCGGTCACAGTAAAATTGTCTTTTGTCCTAATTTCAGTAAAATACGAGCAACGTAACATTTTTATGTGTACATCAAATCAAATACAAACGTATAAAGTTGAATGAGATATTTTACAATATGCAATTATTGCAGAGGATGAAGATATTTTGACGGTGCGGTTTCATTTTATTTTATCTTTCTCCTGATTATCTCAACGCACTGTTACTTATAAGGGAAGAACAAGTGCCACAACTGAAATACATTGAGTGGGTAATTTTAAAGTGAGCATGTTGTTAAAGTGGAAAAATAAGAGAATATTTATTATTAAATTCTTTAATGAAACTCACTTATTATGCACTTTATTGATTTAACGTTAGATACTTTATACCTTTTTTTTTCCTCCTGAACTGACCAGCTTCTTTAATTTTAGAGGAGGTTCGTCCAAAACACTGACCAAACACTGAGAAAAGAAACTACTACTCTAACAAATTGCCGCTTAGCCAACAATTAAAGAAAAAAAGTAGGAAATTTTATCCAATTTTGGGGGACACAAAGCTCAGCTGCTGGACGATGATCTTTCGTATTGTAAGAAACCTAAAAAAAAGGAAGGAAAAAGAAAAAAAGTGTTACATTTTAAAAGTTAAGTACTACGTACGTACCATTAAATAAATTTAATTATCCAGAAAGGAAAGGGCGAAAAGAAAAGAAATGAAAAGAAAGGGAAGAGAAGAGATTAGGACAAAATATCCAGTTTAAAAATTGAGAGAAAGACCAAGAGAGAAGGGTTGTTCTTCTAGCTAGTTCTATCCAAAGGGGCCCCACAAAGTTGGCACTTTTTCCTCTCTCTTTCCCCTTTCTTTGTTTGTAGGATAATTACAATCACAATAAAATCAATCCTCTCCTTCTCTCCTCTGAGGAATCCCTAGAACATCACAAGACAACTCAATTCCTAAATCCTAATCTCATCATATCTTCGTTCTCTGTTGTCTCGTCTCGTTTGCTTTTCTATGTTCATTTTTGTGATCGAATTTGTTCTTGTTGGCATTGTTCTGTCCCCCCACCCAACATCACCCCCTTTTTGCTCCGAAATTCTCGTTTCTTACTCCTAATTTCCTCCATTGGTTTTTCTCACCCAAGTACCCTTGTTCCTCTGACCCGCTCCCCTTTCCCTTCTCGCTAATCCGCTCTCCCACTATCTCTCTTTGCTTTCGGAGCTGCGGTTGGTTATCTCGACGAATTTTTCACTTAACTACTCTACTTTCTTCTCCCCTTTTACTGTTAAAAAGAATTATATTTTTCCTCAGCTTTTGGTTCTTGAATTTTTTCAATTCGTTTAGAGTAATTGCAAGTTGCAAGCAAGATCGAGTGTGAACTCATAGGTGAGCCCAAGTGCCTAGTTGGGTTTGAAGTTTAGATTTTGGATCATATTGGGAAAGTGGGTTAGATCCCTAGTGCCTAGCTTGGAGCTTCTGAATTAAGAGCTGATTGTGTTTGTCTGATTGTGATTGATTCTGGAATTTGTGAATTGGAGGAACATCATCATCATCATGCCTTGGGTGAGTGCTTGCAATTTAACATAGGAATTAGGAAGGGGAGTTTTTTTTTATCGGTTGAATTAGGAAGAGTTGAGGATGAAGAGAGGGAAGGATGATGAGAAGTGATGGGGCCTATGTTCCCTAGGCTCCATGTCAATGATACAGAGAAGGGAGGGCCAAGAGCACCACCCAGGAATAAGATGGCCCTTTATGAACAGTTTAGTATTCCATCTCAAAGGTTCAGCCAGGGTGTTCTGCCACTCAATTTAAATACTTCTACCAATACAGCTCCTCCAGCTTCCTCAAGCCAGGTACTAATTATTTGGATTATGTGACTCTGGCTTTGCTTACAATCCTAAAACTATTTGTTTGTTTGTTTATTTATTTGCTTTTAAGCTTGCAACCATGTAAGTGCTGTACTTGTTTGGTTCCTAGAACATAAGATTAGTTTAATTTGGCAATTAGTGATTCTTAACTTGTTATTTTCTAACTAATAGTTTGTGGTTTCCTGGTTTGGGTGTGTAAGTTAAGAAATAGTTTTTTTTTTTTTTTTTCCTCAAATGTTTGGATGAACATATTTGCAGGGGACGGGTCCTGAGAGAAACCATGTCTGCCCCCCCTATCATTTACCTCCGAACACCCCTACTTGTCGAGCTGAAAAATCTGTTTTGCGCCAATCGGATGTGGCAAATGTGAATGCTTCATTGTTACAACTTGAACAGAGAAGGAAGGTAGATGAAGATGACTTTAGGGTTCCTGTATATGTTCATTCAAGGATCAAACAAACTGATGATAAAAGTCTTGAAAGTTTGGATGGGAACAATCTCACTCCTACAGGCTCTAGGTATACTGGTTCATCTGTAGCAGGGCAAAATGATTGTGTAAGGGATCCAAAACAATTTGTATCCCTGCATGTCAATATGAGGAAAGATGGGAGAAGTGAGACTGAAGGTCGTCCACAACTAAGCACAAGTAACGAGCACCCATTAGCATCTGCCAGAAACATGTCATTAACAGGAGAAAATATTGATGTGTTACCCAGACAATCCAAGGTGAATCCAAATCAAGAGATTCAATATAGTCCTGTGTCAAAATTGGGCAGATTACATCAGGGTGATGCTTGCTTACAGCGTGAGTGTGGAGCTGGGTCACGATCCAATGACGTTGGACACAGTGATGGCCTTGTTGGGTCTACAGGAGAGAAAGACAAAAAAAATGCCCCTAAAAGAAACCAAACCAGTCCAGCTGAGATTATGAATGACAGTGAATATCATGATACCAGGACTGGCGGTGCAATGCAGAAGGGAGATTTAAACAAAAGTGACAATATTTCTAAGATTTCCATGGTAGAACATTTGTCTACTCTAACAATATCTCCGGATGATGTTGTTGGGATAATAGGTCAAAAACATTTCTGGAAAGCAAGAAGAGCAATTGCCAAGTAAGTATTGTTACGTTACCATCAGGTCCTTTGGTGGTCCGAAACGTGAAGATTTTACTTGTGAAACCTTTTACATTCTTCGACCTGATTGTTTCTTGATTGTTAACTCACGTGAATACATTAATTTTGGCATGAAACAAAAAAAAGAAAAAATGGCTTAAGATATAAAACCCGAATATACTGTTTTAGGGCTGATTTGATTAATCCTTATTCTTGGTGGAATGATTAGATCTCCTGTTGCGTTCTTTCTTACATTTTGGCATGCATGCATGATTAGCTTGAGGTCTGGTTAGAGGATATGTAATAAGTTTTCCCTTGGAGATAAGAACCGTAGGGCCAGAAAAGGTGAATTTAAGAAACCGCTACTTACTGAAATTTTTTTTCAACTTTTGCTACAAATGTAAGGCATCTTTTAAGCATTCTTATTTTTGTACTAGGTATATGGGCTGGATATTTACATTTCAATTAAGGAGTTTTATCTGTGGTTTTGAAGAAAGGAATTTCTGTAGTCCTGGGGTCCCTTCTAAATTGGTGTTTTTTTGTACGTTCAAAGTCCTTAACATTGTTTTAATAGTGGTTACTGGATCATCTTACAACAGGATGGTGAGCAGTCTTAATATTTTACTTTGTTGGAAGGGTACCCTTTGTGACAGCATATCATCTCATGATTCCCTGTCTTCTAGCGACTGGATGTTGGATATATCCTGTCTTGGTTTCCTCTTACTTGGTTCTCCATGTCACCACTGGGGCAAGTTTTCTTTACACTGGAACTGATGGACTTGGGCTAAGAAGGGGACCAAGTAATGCAGGATGATCCCTGGATGTGTGGTAGGGACACTTGAGAGTATATGATGACTCCTCGTTTGATGTTATGGTGATAAAGGGGATTTTTTTTTTCCTCCCTTTTTCCCACTTATCTAGTGTCTGGTTTTCTGTGGTTGAGACATTTTGGGATTGGAATTTTCTTTTATTTCACATAGTTTAGCTAGTTAAAGATTTAAGGTGTCCTGCTATATCTCCAACATATTTCATATATATATATATATATTTCTTTTGTATGATTTTGTTGTATGTGTGCTTTTCCCCTGCCCAAAAAAAATGATAACTTTACAGGTTTTTCCAGGATAGTTGATTGCATTGTGACTGCTGAATGTTAATGTACCCACAGTTGTTTCTATCATGCCTTGATGGTCCTGGTTAGAGTCTGGTCTTTATTCTGAACAGGGACAATGAAGTTGCAGAAATAGTTCTCTTGAATGTTGTTATCATCTGTTTTTCTGCTATAAGCTATATTTTAACTCTTCCTTACATGTTTTTACTGTTTCAAACCATGTGAGAAAGCTTGTTTATGACCAATGACTAGGTGTGTTTTCTTTGAGAGCAAGTGTTATCAGATTTATATCAATACATCCAATCCTCCAGAAAGTGTCAAGTTTAAGATTTCTACGAATTGTAGACTGGAGATACTTTGATTTTGGTAGTAAGTGGTGTATATATTGTCATCGGTGCTTCCAACATGGTCATATTTAGTTCCAAAAGCTTCATTCTCCATTTAATTTTGTGTGTGTCTCAAGTAGTCATTGGACAAGTATTGTGCAATTTTCTTGATGCAACTTCTGTTCCTCTCTACAGTCAACAGAGAGTGTTTGCAGTCCAAGTCTTTGAGTTGCACAGACTGATAAAGGTAACGTATCCTGACACATTCAGTGGCTAATGGGAAGCTTGTTAGCTTTTCTTTTGCACACACCCTTGGAACCTGCTCATACAGATTAATTCTTTCTATTTAAGCAGGTCCAACAGCTGATTGCTGGATCACCAGATATTTTGATTGAAGATGGTGCTTTTCTTGGGAAGTCTCCTCCAAAGGGATCTACTCCAAAAAAACTCCCACTGGAGTATGTTGCAAAACCTCGCCAACAAAATCTTAAGCGCAAAGATGATTCTGAAAAGCTGAATCATAAAATGGAGTGTTCTGCAGAGAACGCAGTTGGGAAAACATCTCTTTCGTCTGTGAAAAATGGTAGTCACCTTTCAAATTACACCCCATTTTCTGGAAATCCATACCAGGAGAATGTGGCTGCTGATAGTGGAATGGGTCCCTGGTGTTTCAATCAGTCACCTGGGCATCAGTGGTTAATTCCTGTTATGTCTCCTTCTGAAGGGCTGGTCTATAAGCCATATCCTGGGCCTGGATTTACAGGAAATATGTGTGGAGGATGTGGGCCATTTGGGCCTGCTCCTTTGGGTGGTACTTTCATGAATCCTGCCTATGGAGTCCCTGCTTCTCATCCAGGAATTGGGGTTCCCCCGGACACTCCCCCAGGCAGTCACGCTTACTTCCCTCCATATGGCATGCCGGTTATGACGACTGCAGCTGTGTCGGAATCAGCTGTTGAACAGGTGAACCAGTTCTCTGCACAAGGTTCTCATGGGCAAATTGGCCATTCACCTGCTGCAGACGCCAATTTAAACACTAATAATCAAAGCTCATGTAATCTGCAGGCTCCGAGAAACGGAGCAATATCACACGTCATGAAATATCAAGCATCTTCTAGGGAGGTTGAGTTACAAGTGAGTACGTCAAGTAGCCCCAGTGAAATGGGGCAAGGGCAAATTGATGCAGGAAGGGATGTACTTCCTCTCTTCCCTATGGCTCCAGTAGCACCAAATGGGGTCCCTCAGTCTCTTGAAACCGTGCAGCAAACTCGAGTGATCAAAGTCGTACCTCATAACAGAAGATCTGCAACTGAATCAGCAGCTAGAATATTTCAGTCGATTCAAGAAGAAAGAAAACAGCTTGACTCAGTATAGTGCTGTTTATTGATCTGGATCAGTTGAATAGGTATAAGTATATTACATCTAGTTCCTGTACTTCAAGGGGGCATGGCATCATTTAGCGGGCTATTGTATTTCTATTTTTGTTTTTGGTTTTGACCTAATTACAGCACACTGGTATGTAGATATATCTAGCATATCAAAACTGGTCAAAATGTAATATTATTGTATGTTGTCTCCATAAGCACTTATTCATTTGCCATAGGAATTGATTTACCCGAAAGAGTAGGTGTTCTTCCATGGTACAGGGGTGGAGGTTTTTGACCCCTATGTATTGCTTGTCTAGAAGACTAGTGCTTGGGTATTACCATAATTTGTTGTTTCCTGTATGGAGTTCGGAATTCACGAACAAAGCAAATAATACTGGTGAAGCAACTTCACAAGACTTCACATTACCAGGAATAAAGCTATTTCTTTCCATTTTTCGTCATAAGAATTGTTCACATAATTTTAGCGAAACCACAGAATTATGCAGTTTGTTATTACAGAAAATTAGAAATTCAAGGACATTTGACAGAACGTCCGGGACCTCCGAAAAACAAGAAAGGGACACGATCACCATAGGTGTAAATATTGGCGTTGTAACAGTTGGGTTCGCCTGACGCGAGTTGAACATATTCAGGGAACCTAGCACCTACCGAATCCCTGACCCTCACATTGCGCATGTAGCATGAGTGCTTGAAATCACCGGTTGCGTAGGCTCCACTTCCCATCCATGTTGCCGTGTGAGGCCTTCTTAAGACCTCCGAACTCACCACTCGTCCACCCCATTCAGCTGATATGGCACCCCCTCTTATTGACCTGAACAACTCCGCTGGCCAATAACCTAAATACTCCCCCTGCACTTGAAGCCACCAACTCCCTGACCCATCCTATAATCACATTTTAAACCAAAGAACAAAATGATTAAGATTGTTCATTAACTTGTCATAGAACCAAGAAAAAATGGTTGACTTCAAAGGGCGGCCTATGTATATGCATCCATCTATCTATATACATGTGATCATTAGTTCATTACCATGTAGATTCCAACGCTGATGTCATATTGTTGGCCATCTTCGGCCGACACTTGTTGCATGGCAGCACCAAGCCCTACTTTTTGGCTCTTTTGCACAAACCCATTGCAAGTAAGATCAAAGCAACCGGTTGACCTGTATGAATCCGTCTACATCACAAACACATCTATCAATAAACCAAAAGTGAAACAAAATGACTAATCTTTCAGCAAGATTTAAAGGACCTGCAGCAAACAAAATGACTAATCTTTCAATTAATAAATTATTACAGGCACTTACAGTCCAGTAGCCAAACAACCGGGTCGATCTGTCCCCATATAACTTTGGATTCACCTAAAACATATGATATAGAGCATCATGCAGTATTCATGAATGGTTAATTTGGAATTTGAATGATTAGTGTACATGGCAATAGTGGGCTAACCACCCATCCTGATTCGACGCTTTCAAAAAAAGGACCATTGGCAGCCATGAGCCATATTTGACCGGTGGTAAAATCGTCGGGCAATTCAACATATGGATTCCAAATGTTAATGTCTGCGCTTGCTCCCAAGAGGTATCCCAACGTAATAAGATATGCTGCCTGCATGATCACGTCATCAAATCATTTATGATCATATGGTATTCTTTTAATTATACATTTCTGCTGTAATGTAGCTAGATGAATTCAAATATATGTGTGTAGTGATGCCTACCGAGTTATAATCCGGAAAAACTAAGTCATTGGCGGTGGCATTGGTGTTGAGGCTGGGAAAATGAAGGTTTGTTGAATTCTTAAATAAGTAGTGTGGTGGTGGTGGTGTCATCCCGAAGCGATCAAGATCAGAAGCAAATCTGAGTAAGTCCTCCTTTCGAATTCTGCGAATAGGAACGGTTCCTTTTGGACAGCTTCCACTTTTCTGCCATTTCTGAAATACCACGGACTTTGGCCGCGAAACATTACGGGATTCTCGGAAAAAATTGGGTGTCGACTGCACAATTCATTCGTTAAAGAAAGATGCAGCGGTATGGTGTGTGTGTGTATATATATATATATAACTCTGGAAAGAAAATAATGGTAATGATGAGTTTACCTGAATGGTATGATTTTTCAAGGCAGGATGGTCAAAAGCAGGTTGTTTGTAAATGTCCACGCAGTCAATAATATCTCCATCTTCACTCTGTAGAAAAACAATTGTCAATATTATATGCAAATAACATATAACGATTTAATTTTTCATGAATATGAACTTTTATAGGGCTTATCTAAATAGGATTTTTCACATAATCACAAACAAACAATTACTAAGTCTTATCTCATTGGATAGGGTGAATTATATAGATCAAATGACATTATATATAATTTAAAAGATTTTGCACATAATTATTTGTAAAAATATCCAAATTTTCATCGTTGCATCAATGTGCTTGCCAAAATATAAAATTTGAAGCTTTATTTCTTACCTTAAGTTTTTTTTTTCGGTCTGAAAAAATATTTAAAAGACTTGTAAGAGGATTAACATAATTAAAGAACTTTTTTAAAACAAGTGTGAAACTAAAAAAGGTTATTTTCATAGTTTTTCATGAGGTAGAAAGGACTCATGTCAAATCAATTCTTACAAAATAATTTTTAATTTTTTGACAATTTTTCAAAAAAAAAAAGGATAATCATACAAAAATCAAATTTTATTCTTAAATATTTATACGTTTGAAAAAGGATAATATTTAGTTTATTCTTGAATATTGATATGCTTCAAAAGGATCATCTTTAAAAAATAAAAAAATGTAACTTCTTCAAAACTAAGATTGTAATTTTTTTTAACAAACTTTACCTTGAAAACTCATTTCAACTAGTTAAAAAATTATTTTAAAAACGTTTTTTTGATTTAGATATCATGCATAAACAAACTCAAAATTAAACTAACTTCTAAATCGTAAAACAATTGTTTTCTAAACTCAAATAAGCGGAAATTTATTCATTTAAATTAGAAGATTAAATTAGGAGGGAAGGAGAATGAGTGTGTTGATTTACAAAAGTATTTTCTGATTTCATTTCATATTTCCATTTTCTAAAACTGATTTTCATTTTCAGTTTTAGAAATTTGAAACATGTTTGGTTTATTGTTTTCACTCTTGTTAATCCTTTTTCTCTTGCCCAAATGAAGCATCTTTGCTGACTCCCTCCTTGGATCACAACAATGACCACCACATATGCTGCCGACACCTCAAATCCCTACTCCCTCTCCGACCTCTCCGCCGCACTCGCCTCATCCTCAACTGTGTCGGCCCTTTCCACCACCATTACAAGCCCGTTGTCGCGCCCGCACCGCCACTGAATGCGACTACCTCGACGTCACTGGCGAGCCGGAGTTCATGGAGTGAGGGGAGGCTAAGTACCACAAGAGGGCTTTGTTCTCGTTCTCACGCTTCCGGTGAAGTAGTTGATGTCGAACATGATCTGAAAGCTGATGCACACAATCTCCATTGTGAAGGAACGTGGTGCAGGGTAGGGGCTTTGATGGCTATCAGTGGAAGTGCCATTATTATTATTATTATCGTCATCGTTGTTGGGGATTTGGGATTGGTGGAGGAGGAGGAGGAGGAGGAGAAGGAGGAGGGGAGGTGGTCGTCGTGGTGATGGGAGGCAGATGGTCGAGGGGGAGGCCTTCAAATTTGTCCTTGTCCCAAAAATCATCATCGGTGGTGGTGGGTTTGGGAAGATTGAGGGTGGGGATTGAGGATCGGGGGTTGTTGAATCGGGATGTGTTTGGGAGTGAGGACCGTCGGGAGGGGTGAGCTTGGTGGTGAGGGGCTAGGAAGGGGGCGAGCGCATAAAGGAGGGAGGATCGATGCAAGGGAGAATGTCAAGTGGTGTGAGGACAATGATAATAAAACTACAAAAATGCCACCACCTCAAACTGAAAACAACGAAAATGACTTTTTGACGTTTTCAAAATTTTCAGAAATTTTGAGTTCATTTCCTAAAATTGAAAATAAAAATGATTAACCAAACATATTTTGCATAACAATTTCCATTTTTTTTTATGAAAATGAAAACAGAAAATGTTGAAACCAAACGCACTCTAAAGTTGCTTTCAAAACAATTTGTTACTTTGTTATGAGTGCATAGCAAGAATGTAACATAAAAAAATAACTAAAATAAAAACGGTAAGGTGCGATGGAGTTGCAAACCTTGATGGTTTTAATAGCAGGCTTATTGATGAGATTCAATTTGGCCTCAATTTCTCTTTCTGAAGGGGATGCTCTTGCTTCAACTGTTAAGTCTAGTTTGATGCATGAGGCAAACAACACCTCAATTAACAAAATTGCAAACTTTCCTTTTCCCATCCTACTTTGATCTATTCCCTTCATTTCTCCTGATCCCTCACTCAACTCCGTGACATGAAAATTGTTGCATTGCACCAAGATATATATTGGCGAGCAATGGTAGGCGGTATGGTAAAAGACTAGAGACCAGAGAGTAATTTCATTCTTACGTCATTTTCACGAATAACTTGTCGCACAATCTATCAGCTTCCATTGGGGGCATTTACAATGAGAAAAACAATCAAAATTAATGGGTGTCATTAATGTCCTCGTCCATTTGTGAGAAATCCACTAATGTTAGGATTCAATTTTCAAGCTCGTGAAACACTTTTACACAGGAGAAATATTATTTATACTTATAATTTGTAGAACATCGTGTTGATACATTCTTATTTATTATTGGATAGGGTATGAACCCTACTTAGTTTGGGACTTACATCTCATCTAATGTTAAATAAAAGTGTGCTAACATAGTATCCCATAAAATGTGAGTACAAATAACATTATTCTTTACACAGATATTTAACTATGCATTATTCCCTTCATCCACTTAGTTTTAATAAATAGATCAAAAAATTATTAAAAATACACAAACACACTCCAAAAAAATTTATGTTAACAAAATTGCTCTTTTAGGAAATTATATAACAATTATTATGAGAAGATCATATGTGTGAGAGAATATATACAAAGACAAAGGTAAAAAAAAATTAATACTCCTTGCATTTTAAAATATTTGTCTAGTTTTAAATCTGCACATGATTAAAAAATGATTGAGAAAGTCTCAATCTTAGAAAAATTTAGGCATGTTTTACCAGATTATCCTTAATATTATTTATATCTCTCTTCTTTAACTATCTTTCAACATTTTTTATAGGGGTATAACTGAAAATAGATAATCAATATTGTTTAGATTTCTTAAATAGAAATTATTTATGCAAAAATAAATAAATAAATAAAAGTGAACAAGTATTTCAAATGGAGGGAATGCTTTCTTAAAACTTTCAAATGACAAAAAACATTGAATAATTTTTTCTAAAAAGACTATAGACTAACCTAGTCAAGAATAGAAGAAATGTTAGGCTATATTTATGGTGGAGCATTTATTATCATTTAATGCACGAGAAACTTTGTCAAAGGCGCATTAAATGGACCATTAATTGAAGCACATGATAAGTTGACATTTTATCCTTGAAAGCTCTATATAAGAGAGCTTAGTTTTACAGCATTTTGTGAGAGAAGAACAACAAATAGAGTGACCTAACATGCCAAGTTCATTTGGCTTATATTGAATTAGAGAAGTTTGGTTTGATTTTGTGGTTACTTCTCTTTGTGTGTTAAGTGCATACACCAGTGAGGAAAATACTATCAAGTATTTTGGTGTATTGGGGACTTGGGTTTGAGTGGAGTGTAAACCCTTTTGTATCTCTATCATATTTCTGTAGTGAAATATTTGGTTGTCGTCTTTGCCCGTGGACGTAAGCTTTAAGTCGAACCATGTTAATCCTTTTGTGTCATTTTTTCTTTACGTTTTCATATATTTATTTTGTGCTACTTTATTTGTGCCTTTTGGGTCCGCTATTTTTCAACAAAGACACTTATATAATTTTGCTTTTTGGTCAATATATATTATTAATAAGTATTTAGAGTAAAGCCCCTATTTTGATCCCTCATAACTGTAATAATACCAGGTAAACGTATCCTTAGACATATTTGATATGGCCTCAAGGTCCTTCAGGACTCATGTTATCAGGAAGGACCCAGATACCTAAATGACCCAAAAATATAGAAACATGTTTTGACACTACTATAGCAGTCATGTGTTCTCATGGGAAGGTGTTGAAGGTGTACGCCTTGACTTTTGTAATGGTTATAGACCGCCTATGACCTATAGCGGTGCCCTTGATGACAGGAGATGTTGAAACGATGTAGTTTTACTTAATGACACTCCCACCCCTTTATAAACCCTAAACTCGGGCTCCCCACCTCAAAAACCAAACCCTAACTCTCCAAACTCCTTTCCTTCCTTTCTCACTCAATCCCACATCAGTCCATTTTCTTCAAGCTTCAAGGTGAGTTTAATTATTGATTTATGCTTCTTCCCTTTCTATTCTTTCATGTTCTTGGATTTGGTGTCATTGTTCTCTCATTATTGTCAAGTGGGGATACTCCTCCAATATTATTAGAGTTGGTTTAGAGTTATCTAGCAATACCCGTTGATTATTTATGAGTTTATGATTGTTATTGCAAACATTAGTACCATCCTCACTCTTCAGAGCTCTCTTGGTGTTGGTCCTTCACATTCCACCCCTCCAGATAAGTGGCTTTGATCCTATGGTCTTGTTTTAGTCATTACATCATTATTTTATATCATTATGGAGTATTTAAAGACTTGAATGTAGGTTTTATCATGATATGGATTTTTATTTAAAATGTGCAAGGAATAGAAAAAAATGTTTATTCAGAAGCATGAGACCATATTTGAAACATAGTAGCTATTATATGATTTATGCATTATTTTAAACTTGACAATGACAATGAAAATTAATTATGGTTGATGAAATACAAAAATGTGAAGATTTACGTTTATTTACGAGAACTAAGAATTGTTGAACTTAAAATTTATAGAACCCGATTTTATGACTTCAATGTGGCTTTAGAATAGAGAGTTCCTGAAAAGAACAGAATTGTGAGTTAACGACAGTTAAATCGTTAACCTTGATATACCAAGTGCCCATTAGGGGCAAACTATTTTATTTAGACCAGTCTCAGGACGGTCGCTAGGGATCATTAAAATCTTAGACAAATGCTCTTGTTAGCCAGGGACTGAGCACTACCTTACAGTTTATGGATAGTCTGTTCTTTTAGTAATTCCTTAAAAGCAGCATGATTTTTATATTCCAATAAATTGTGATTTCTTAAGCTATTATGTATTATAGATGAAATGATTTATGAATGTTGTATTATTATTTACATATCTTCCTTCTTATCCCATATATGGTTATGGGTAAAAACCCACTCAATGAGTTTTAACATAAAAACTCACCTCTCTTTCCTTTTTCCTCATACATACAGGTGCAACATTGGATCCTCCACCTCCTCCTCCTCCTCAGTAGCATTAGCTTTTCAGTTTGAGTGAGCTTCACATTGCCATGAAGTGTTTTGGCCTTTTGGTAGAGTGCTCCATTGGTTTACGAGTGGGGTCCCAGACCATGCATACTTTTGCATTTTGTTACCATGGTTCTTTTGTATTTAAAATTATATTGCTTTCATGGTTATTTTGTATTGAGAGTAGTTCTGTATATTTTGTAGTATGATTAAGTTTGAGCTTGGATTATGAAAAAGGGCTGTTTTTTTATTATTATGAAATTAATATGCAAATTGAATTATTGATTTGAAATGGATTTTATGGATAAAATATGTATATAGTACGACTAAGCAATTAGGAGGTTTATGTGACTTATCACGAGGCTTATGTGGGGATGAAATTCCTACCAATAAGGTTCCAAATTGAGTTGTGACAGGAACCTTATTGGGAGGCAAATTAATCTATCGGGATTCAGAATCGTCCATTGCTCCCTTACAATTACAAAAACCAAGACAAACCAATCATTTGGTATAGGTTTGTAGTCCGCACAATTAAAAAAAAAAAACTATTCGAACTTGTATAGAATGATTAATTTATCCCATTTTTGAATTGTAATGAATTAGTATAGGACTTCAAAATCTTGATGAACTAATTTGTCCATTGATATATTTCTAAAGGACTAATATCAGTATTTAGTCATAAGTTTAAATGTAACAATCCAAATTAAAATTTAATTATAATATAATGATAATAAATATTTAGAGATGTAACTATCATTCAGTTAATATTCAATAATTCATAAAATATAATGTATATATTTATATGAGAGTCACAATCAAATGACACAATCCATTGTAAGAAAAAAATCTTACACCAATCTCTCATCATTAATTTTCTTTTAATCTAATGGTTTTAATTAAATCACACAATTTGATGAAGAGAGATGATATATAGAAATATAATTTTTGATGAGAAAATAGAATAATCAAATTTAATAATCAATAATGCAAGAGAATTAGATTATAATTATGTTAATTATTTTTTAAAAAATAAGATAGCATGATTTTTTAATGAAAAATAAATAAGAATTTAAAAAAGTTATGTTTTTAATAAATAAATAAGTTTTTTCTTTGAAAGAAATTCAATAATTATAAACAACATGATATCTTCACACTGAAATTTTTATTTTGTATTTGATAAAAAAAATCGGCTATTTGTTCTTATCAATACTTTTACTTCTTTAAAAAATCTGCTATCTTTTTATTATTACTTATTCTATTAATATAAATACACCATTTTTTTCTTTATTTCTCAAGTATTAAACTTAACTTTTAGAGAAAATTATGTTGACCTCCCATAAGGTCTAATATAATTATACTCAATACTCGTCAATTTTATAAAATTATCATTGGTCTTATAACATGTGATGTATACATAATTATTAATGATAAAATTTTAATATTTTAGCAATATTTAACATATTGATTAAACAAAATATCCTTTGTTTTCACATAGAGATGAAACTTATAATTATAACTTATGATAAAAAAGAAGTATTTTGCTCAATGTATATATCAAATATTGTAAAAATACTATAATTTTATCACTAATAATCATATATATGTCATATATTATCTTTTTTTGTCATTTAAATTAATGAATTAATGTATATAAAAGTAAGTATAATTTTACAAAATAGAGGAGTGACAAGTGTAGTTATACTAAAACTCAAGGGTAATCAATGTAATTTACTTTAACTATTACTCACTTTGTTTGAAAATAATTCTCCAATCTTGAAATTTTATTTTTCTATAAATAATTATCTATTTAGAAATTTTAGATAATATTTATCATTTTCTTCTAGTTATACTATTAGTAATGGAAGAGAGAGAGAGAGAGAGAGAGTAATGAAAGGAAACAATTAAAGAAGAGAGATAATAGAATTGTACTCCAAAATTATTTTCTAAATTTTTGTGCACATTTAAAATTTAATAGCTATTTCCAAATGGAAGAAGTATTTCTTTTGTCCATGAATAAGTGTCTTTCTAGGAAAAAAAATTTATCCAATATTACTTGTTATTTGATAGTTTCAAGAAAGTATTAATTATTTTTTTTCATATTTACCCTTACATAGATTCTCTCAACTTCTCATGATAATTATTACACAATAAAACAAAAGGACAATTTTATAATATGAACTAATTTATTTTGGTAGCTATATTTTTTAAATAATTTCTTAATCTGTATTCCTAAAATTTAAAAAACACTTATTTATGAATGAAAATAATATTATTTTTCTTCATTATATAGTGTCATTTTGGAACCTTTTTTTTTTTTTATCAATTGTGTCATTTTGGACTTACTTTTTTTTAGTGGAACACAACAAGTTGAATTGAGTTATTTCTTTGCTTTTCTTATCGTTAAGGGAAAAAAACATGGTGAAGAACCGAAAAAAAATGCAAAAGTTCAAAATGGTAAAAGAAAATTTAAATAAAATTTTAAAATACTTTGAATAGTTTGGGGTTCGTTTGTCTGGATTTTGATTTATTGTTTTACTATCATTTTTATTTGCCTAATTTGTTCCCTTAATAATTATGCCACCTGGCATTGGCTGGTTGAAATTTGTCAATTGCCAGACAAGTTTTCATTGAAAAAAAAAACCATTTGCACAATTTTGGGATTGCATCTATGTTTTTTTTTTTTTTGGGATAACAGTTGCATGTCACATCAGAAGGTTTAGTTACCAACAAGAGAAACTGGTGGAGGCAATAGTTCAGTCCAAAATGTACATATCATGACACTCGCGCATCTAAATTATTTTTCAATCACACTGCTCCCAAAATCAGCATCATCTAATTAACAAATCAACCACATAATACCAAGTTTATAGTTAAGACTATAATGCAAAATTCAAGGACAATAAGGAGGACGTCGTCCGGGCCCTCCAAAATAGAGGACAGGTTCTGCTCCATAGCGTTCTACGGAATTCAAGGAGTTGTAACAATAAGGTTCTTCAGCCGCCACCGATACAATCTCAGGGTACTTGAGAGAGAGCGAATAATCTTTAATCCTCACATTGCGCATGTAGCACGCGCTCCCAAGCCGACCATCTGCAAAGTCCCCACTTCCCATTCCTGTTCTTGTGTGAGGGGTTTTTTTCACCTGCTGACTAAACACTTGTCCTCCAAATTCAACCAATATGGCACTCACTCTTAAAGAGGTCAGCAATTCGGCAGGCCAATAACCTACAGGGATGTCATGATTCACTTTAAGCCACCAGTTCCCCTTGTCATCCTTGAAAAAACAAAAAATTAAAATTATTTTCAAACCAGACAGAAATATATTCAATACTTTATTAGTTCAAATTATTGATGACATGAATAATTAAAGTTATGTTGGCCATATTGAAGTATTTATATCTTTAGTTATGCTTGTGCCTAACTAGAGTTTTCATTGGTTTCCTTGATACATTTTGGCTATTGGTTCCAGATTGTTTAATAAATAATTAATTTCAAAGAACACGCGGTGAGTATTATATACATAAGTAAGTGTAATTTAATTTGTTCATTACCCAGAACATCCCAACGTTGATCTCATATTGG
This sequence comes from Dalbergia oliveri, assembly GCA_030441495.1. Taxonomy (NCBI): domain Eukaryota; kingdom Viridiplantae; phylum Streptophyta; class Magnoliopsida; order Fabales; family Fabaceae; genus Dalbergia; species Dalbergia oliveri. Next base: position 5,292,721 of record JAMLFY010000003.1, read on the forward strand.
TTGCGGGGGCCACCGGTTGATATAGGATCAACGGCAGCACCAACCGCCACCTCGGAGCCTGTTTGCACAAACCCAGAGCAAGTAAGATCAAAGCAACCTGTTGACTTGTAAGAATCTGACTGCACCACAAAATCAACAAAACCAAAGGTCAATGTTGGCCTCTGAGTTTGAGGTTACATAACATCTAAGATTCAATTAGAAAGACTGCCAATCAAATTAAATCCACTGAGATAGATCTTTTAATAGATAAGGGAACTTACAGTCCAGTAGGCAAAGAACCGGGTCTTTTTGTCACCATATAACTTTGGGTTCACCTAAGCCAAGATATAGAACGTTATTTAATTTGCATGTGTATACATATATGATATCACACATTCAGTATTTCTATATGTAATTAAGAAGCAGCTAATTTGGAATTGAAAGCTATTAGTGTTGGCACGGCAAGTGAAACTAACCACCCAGCCTGACTCGACACTTTGAAAATCATGAGCACCATTGCCGGCCTTGGCCCAAATTTGAGCAGTGGTGAAATCTTCAGGCAGTTCAACATTCGGATTCCATACATTAATATCTGCTTGTGCACCTATAAAATTATATCCTACTGTCACAAGATATGCTGCCTGCACAAGATCAAGTTACCAAACCATTAATTAATAGCTTTCTTACATACACATACGTATTATTATTATTATTATTATTAGAAATTCTTAGATATTCTTAAAGTAAGACAAAATATTTGCCTTGTTTCATTTAGTAATTGACAAATTAGCCATTGTATTAAAAATGTAAGGGAGGTGAGAGATAATAATAACCTATAAAACTTTTGTGAAAATTATAAATGGATCAGAACAATTGTTATATATCTCTTCCTCTCAGTAGACCTAAGTATTTCTCTTATTGTTATTCAAATACTGTAGCAAGTTAGCTATGCTTAATAGTGTTATTATGTACCGAGCGATTCTCCGGGATAGCTGCGAAGCTATGGTTGACGAAATTGAAGTTTGGTGGGAAAGTAAGGTTGCGGGTGTTTGTTAAGTTTGTAGCATTGTTAAACTGTGCTGGTGGTTTCATCCCGAAGCGATCAATATCTGGAGCATATCTCAGTAAGTCCTCCCTTCGAATTCTGCGAATAGGGATGGTTCCTTTTGGACATGTTCCACTTCTCTGCCATGTCTGACGTAAAACATTTTTTGTGCTTGAATTCTGGGATTCTTTGAGAAAATTAGGTACCTTCTGCACAATTCATTGATTAAAGATGCAATGATTACTTTGTTAGTTTGGAAGGATGGGAGGAAACAATAACAACAATAACAGTAATGTACCTGAATTGTGTGATTTTTCAAAGCAGGATGGTCAAAAGCCGGTTGTTTGTAAATGTCAACACAATCAATGATATCTCCATCTTCACTCTGCAGAGGAACAATCATAAATAATATATTCAAAGAATGTATAAAAGTTCATTTTTTCACAAATTGGATTTTAGACATAGCTATCTATCTGTAAAAGAGTATTTCTAATAAGATGCTCTTTACTATTCAAATGTGAAATGATAACCAACTAAATTGAACAATAAAAGGGGTAATGATGGAATTGCAAACCTGAATGGTTTTAACAGCAGGCTTATTGAGGGGCTTCAGTTTGGCATCGATTTGAATTTCTAAAGGTGATGCTGCGGCTTCAACTTTCAAGTCTAGTCCCTCACACGAAGCAAACAAGGCTGCAAGAAACAAGATTGCAACCTTACTTTTCCTCATTTCACTTTGATTTCTTTCCTTCATTTCTCCCTCAATATACCATGAGACGTGCAAAGTAGTAGATATATATAAAGGACATGCTGAGGAATTGAAATTAGGAATCACACATTATCTAATAATAAGATTAGCGATAATTTAGATGATTACTCAAGAAAGTTATCACTTTTTAAATCGTTGACAATGCTGAAGTACAACACATTTGTACAATTATTGTACAGGTAAAAGATTATTTAGTAATATATGTCTTTTTATTATTATAATTAATAATCATTTATTATAAATTAATGACTACTAATTAATTAATTAATTAATTATGATAATAGCAATGATAATAATAATAAGTAACAATAAAAAGAAATTGACATTAATGGATACCATTAATGACCTTGACCACCTGTAAAAAAATTATTTCATTTGGAGTTTATTTTTATTTATATGAAAACAAATCACAATAATATTCATTTATGTGTCATTATATTGTTGACAAGTTGGATATATCTCGTCAAAAAAACAAAAGTTTGAATATAAAAACATGGTAAAAGAATCAACTTAAAGTAAACAATTTTATATAATCAACTTTTTCAATAATATTAGACATTGAAAAGAAAGAAAAAAAGGAATAGAGTAGAATGAAAATTTATTACTTTCTCCATTTTATAATATATATATACTTATTTATCCATTTTTAAACAATCTCATATCCCAATATAATATTTATTTATTTTTTAATAGTCTCCCTAAGTGATTTCACTCACTAACTATTAGTTTTTCAAATGTATTTTATTTAATAGGGATATATTTATTTAAGGAAAAGATAATTAGATTTGAGGGAGGAGAGAGGAAGGGTTCCTTCCTATTCCTTTCTTTTCCTATCTACTGTTAAAAGAGAATAATTTTTAAACACTGATTGTAAGAGATGAGTTTACATTATCAAAATAAGGATTGATGAAGATGATTGATACTAGAGAATTATTAATAATAAAGTTTATTTTGTATTTTGAAATTATATATGTACTTCATTTTAATTTCTATAATTAAGAAATTATTAATTTAAAAGATTATACAAAGTAATTATAGTTAATCCTTATAATAATGTTCACGAGGATTAACTCAAATCACTAAAAATAATAATTTAAATAACATTTTACAATTTCATAAATTAAATTGACTCTTCCTTAATGTAGAAATTAAAATGAAATATATACATAATATTAAGGACCAAAATAACATCCACCTAGAGAAAAGTTTGCTTTAGCATAATTTTTCTTTTGGTGAAGCTACTTTAGCATAATTTAATCATAGAGTTAATGTTCAATTTAGTCTGACAATTCATACATGAGTTATTTTAGTTCATCACTTTTAAAATGAATCAATTTGGTCTCTTACATTTACAAACGTGAATTAATTTAATCACTCTGTTAAATTACCTTTAGTTAAGCAAAGTGTCTAGTGGGGATAGAGTTCGTCTTGAAGGACAGAGCTCAACAGAGAAGAGATAGAACTTGGCCAATATGAAATAGAGCTCGTCCGAGAAGAATTGAGCTCGATTAATAGGAAATAGAGCTCGTCGATATCCTTCTCCAATTTGCTAAGCTTTATTTTCTATTCTAGCTCTAATTCCTTCAATGGCTTATTTCATATTGACCAGCTTTATTTTCTCTTAGCTTATCTCCCTTAAGATCTCTCCATCAGGCGTTTCGTTCTAACTAAGTGATTTAATAGATATTAACAATAAACTAAACTGATTCACATTTTTAAATATGGACCAAATTGATTCATTTTAAAAATAATGGACTAAAATAACCTATATATGAAATATAAAGGATTAAAGTGAGAAATGACTTTTAATCATATAACCACAATTTCGGGTGCACGAAGCACTTATGTCATTTTGCCCTTGTTAAACATAGTTTACATGTCACACTTTCCAAGATGATAATTTTGTACCTTCCGACCAGCGTAAACAATATATTCATGAATCTGACTTAACAATGTACTACCAATTATACAGTGGGATTCCGGAGTAAAATTACGCCTATGAGAGTTACACTCATACCAAGCAAAGAAAAAACTCCATTTTATTAATTAGTAAAAATGGTTAGGATGTTAGAGGATCATAATGTCAAGTAAATTATTTGACGACCGAAGTCATTTATACTAATATATAAAGAGGATTGCGTTAATAAATCACTTTTTGGACTTTCTAAACTGTATTGAATCTCATTTTGAAATTCATACACATATTTAAATAATTTTAAACAATATAATTAAATTTAATAACTTCTATCATTACATATAAAACTATCCGACAACTTTTAATATTATTTTTAATTATTACTTATATATTTTAATTAGTTTTTAATTAATTAAAAACTTCCGTACTCTAGTAGGAATAATTTTCTTTCTCCATTGGCTGTTTCCACCACAAGATTTCTGAAATTTGTGCTTACAAGGTTCCCTTATAAAACATCCAAAGGTGAAAACTTATTATGGAGTAAGGAAAGTTTCTCCTCCGGGAGCATATCAGATTGTTTTTCAAAGGACTTATAGGGAAAGGAAAAAATGGAGACCCAATTGTTGCAGATCCTGTGTGGTGGCTGCTGCTGCTGCATACATACATACACATATAGGAATGTGGCAACTCTCAGTGTCGACGACAGAAGTCGCGCACAACCAACTTGTCAGTTTATTAACTTTATCAAAGTAAATTCCTCTCTTTTCTCTTCATTCATCGCCTCGTCTCGTCTCATCACACCCACTCCCAGCCGATCCAATACAATCCAATCCATGTTTCATCTCTTAGTATGCTTACCAAACCAGCTACACCACACTTTCTGTTCTTGTTGATTGTTGCTCTCTTTTCCACTCTGCTCGCGACACTTCACTTTTACTCGCTGGGCCAAAATCTCTGCAATTGATTATGCCTATTGCATATCTTTGAAGAATCCACTCCGTGATTCTGCACTACCCATTCATTTTCATGGTGCATCTGATTTGGTAATAAATAAAAAAGACTACTCCTTTGGGCTTATATTCTTGTCTTGAGAATGGGTTTTTGTTTTAGTTTCAGTTAAATGGTATGACGCCCACGTGCTATAACCTTGATCTTCTCAACATCACATGTTCAGAGTTGATTCCACGCACTCTGGCACCCCCTCTTTGGATCTAATATGACGGTTCTTGTGGTGAAGGGTGGTTATGTTGTGGAAGAAATTTTGAAACTTTGTTAGCCATGTGGATAAATCTCAGACCCTTATTACGAGATGCTAATTAGGACACTGCATTTGGATTAGCCTCTACCTTGGTCACTGGTTAGAGTCCACTTTCATCCGTGATTTGATTTGCTTTGCTGAGGGTGATTGGCATTTGCCACCGTAGGATTTCTTTTAGCAAGATGCAATCGAAGGTCGTGATGCCCCTAGAAGAAGGAAAGGAAACAGCGGTTCTGAGCAGAACCAACCGATTGAAAGCCTTGCCCCTGCGATCACTGCAGCTACTTGTCCTGTTTCTTGCTCTTGGCATTGTGTTTTCGGTCATCATTGTATACACCATTAGCCTTTTTGGAATTGAGGGCCTAGTGATAGAAGCAAGCTCCGGTTTCCAGAAGCCATGTTATGAGGAGGCACCTAGTTTGGAGGAATTGATCAGGCCTCCTTCCAACTTGATTCACAATATGAGTGATAAAGAACTGCTGTGGAGAGCCTCCTTGGTGCCGCGAATAAAGAAGTATCCTTTTCAAAGAGTTCCCAAGATTGCATTCATGTTTCTGACCAAGGGACCCTTGCCTCTGGCACCTCTTTGGGAGAGGTTCCTGAAGGGACATGAGGGGCTTTACTCTATCTATATTCATTCCCTGCCATCGTATCAAGCTCAATTTCCGCCTTCATCTGTATTTTATAACAGGCAAATCCCTAGCCAGGTTTGTTTTTATTGATCTGATTCTGCTATTTATTTAGCTAAACTTCATGTATTAAACGGTAGATTTGAAACAATTAGACCTTTGTTCATTTCCCCCCTATAATACATGTCATTGATGTTCAGTTGCTGATGCATTGTTGGTGCCAGTTTATTAGTTTGCATACAATGTTCTTCTTTTGAAGGGAAGTTCACAACTACTTTTCAATTTTTATTTTGAGCCTTTAAGGTTTCGATGAGAATTTAGCTACCCAGAAAATTGGCTTCTGTGCACTCTATATATCTTAGTTTCTGAGTTTTACCCAGTGGATTGTGTTGTTGGTCTTACTAGAACTACTGTATCAGCTTGCTAGATTACGATCATTAAGATTTAAGAGGCTACTGAGGGCATGAAGCGTGGACAATAAGCAGGGTTAGCATGTTAGGGGTTTAGGTGTCTGACAGGCTAGAGCAACAAATAGTTCGGTAATCCCTAAATGGAAATGCAATGAAGCATTGTGAAATGTAAATTATACTGAGAAAACAAAGATGCTGTTAGGATGTATGTACATATGTTGATCATTCAAAGTGTGTATTAGTCTTGAAAATGTGTTGGGGATATGAAAACACATGAGTACCAAATTATCTACACCTGCTTGCTTCAGAGTTGTCATTTGTTGAATATCATTGTCTCTGCAAATGTTAAAGATACGAGAAATGGTTTGGAGAAAAGTCAAATAAGATCATCCATGGGTAGGTTGAACCTTGTAGGAACAATGCAGGCTTCAGGTATGGCGGTAATCTGCAATTATTTACTTTTTATTTTTTCTTGTAAATCTCAAGGCAGAGAAGTCTGTAGCTGGGGATGAGAGATGGTCCAATTGATGGTCTGCACATATTTAGGATTTCATGGAAGGATGGGAAGTTTATTCTAATGAAGTCTTGTTAAAGTGACTCCCTGAATTTACCTTCCACATTTGCATGATGACTCCCTGATTAGATCTAAGAGATTTTTTTTGAAAAAAAAATAAATTGAAAGCCTTTAGCAAACATGAAATGTGCATTATTTTAAATGGATGATGCCATTAATTTTGCATCTAAAATAAGTGAAGATACAAGTTGCAAATGGATAGGATAAACCCTGACCTTTTCTTTATAGGTTGGTTAATTTCATAGAAGTACGAAACAATGTTATGTTACATGAGTCTTGTGCAGTAAAGTTGCAGTTGCACACGAGTTCTGTTCTGTAGTTAAGTTAGGTCAAGTAGGGATTCACAGATGCCCAGTAAGCCAGTCATTTCTCAAGTATGTATCTTGAATCTATGGGGTTTGACCTCCAAAAGAAAGAAAATAACCATCCTTAACAAAAGAAAAGAAGATGCTGCACAAGCACTGGAGAATTTGTTGCATTTCAAAGAGTTATTTATTGTGTGCCCTCCCTTATCAACCTCTATTCTATATTTTTCCCTCATTTAGCTGCTTGGCCTTGAGTTTTTAATAAAAACTTTGAAAACACGTGACGCTTAAATATCATCACTACATTGACATTTTTGGTGCAGGTTGCTGAGTGGGGAAGGATGAGCATGTGTGATGCTGAAAGAAGACTTCTTGCTAATGCATTGCTTGCTATCTCCAACGAGTGGTTTGTTCTCCTGTCTGAATCATGTGTCCCTCTCTATGGTTTTAGTGCGATCTACCATTACATAATGAAATCCAAATACAGCTTCATTGGTGCATTTGATGATCCCGGGCCATACGGCCGAGGGCGCTATAATGAGAACATGGGCCCCCTTGTGAACATCACTGAGTGGCGTAAAGGGTCTCAATGGTTTGAAATAAATCGAAAGCTTGCCATCAACATTGTTGAAGACACTACATTTTATCCGAAATTTGAACAATTTTGTAGACCAGCTTGTTATGTGGACGAGCACTATTTCCCACCATGCTAACAATTCAAGCAGGAAATCTGCTGGCAAATAGGAGCATAACTTGGGTAGACTGGTCCAGGGGTGGTGCTCATCCAGCTACGTTTGGAAGAACAGATATTACAGAGGAGTTTTTCAAGAGAGTTCGTGAAGGTAATCAGTGCCTTTACAATAACAGAAACTCTTCAGTCTGTCATCTCTTTGCCAGAAAATTTGCTCCCAGTGCTTTGGAACCTCTGTTAAATATCGAACCAAGGGTCCTAGGCTTCTAGAGATGTTCAATTATCACTGCGCTACCCATTGAAAAACTATAGAGTATAGAATCAGGACTTTATAAACTGGGAAAATTCACTATATACCATACGGTATATGTCCTATAGATAGATGTAGATAAACTCAGTGCTGGTGTTATTTGGTGGCTCTCTTGTCCACCTTTGAGTATTTTGTCAATGCTTCTGCTGAAGATGATTTTTGGATGTACAAAGAGGAGCTAGTTGAGCGGTCATTTTTGTTGCAAATATTATGTAATTTGTTATGATGCAACGTCTTTTTCACTTTTCTTCTTCGTCATTTTGTATTTCATAGAATATGCTCGCTTTTTTTTGTTTTAGTGGTTCTTAGGTCAATTGCATTGGTGGATTTTTTTTTTTCGCCGCTATTGGTGGATTGATATAAAATAATTACACACGAATCATTTCACGTGTTAGGAGAATTGATTTATATTCTTTAATGAAAAGTATTACATTCTCCTGATCTAAATATTAAATCACTAGATACTTTTTAAATCAGTAAGATATTACGTGTTGGGAGGGTTAATTTTTGTTATGAAGTTGGAAGATTAATTAGCATGAGCATTATTCAAAGAAAAATATTATATTTTCCTAATTATCCATAAAGTAAGTATCCTAAAGGTATTGATTGAAAAATTGAGTGCGAACTTTTTTTTTGAAATATATAACTCTTAAGTCTGTTATAAATTTTAAAAATTTTTCACTTGTAGCTCCTTAATGCAAAATTCATGTATTAATTACACTTGCTTAAAAGAACTTGTTAGAAAATTGAGTAATGATCACGTTGATAAATTCCTTATATATTTGAATTCTCTTATACAATTAACAGAAGCTAAATTATATTATATACTATATATATTATTAAAAACTAAAAATATATTTATAAAAAAATGTTTTAAAACAATAGATAAAAAATAAAAATAATTAACTAAAAATTATTTCACATATTAGAGAATAAGAAAACCTTTTTTTATGTTGGACAAGGAATAAAATACGTTTAGACAACATCCCAAGCTAGTCAGTCTCTCTTAAATTTTTCATCAAACAAATTTGTATCTCAAGAAAATAAATGCCTAAAAATGTTTTTATCAATTTAAAATGTAAGACAAGTTTATGGCTCTAAAAAATAACAAAAAGATAACTTTGTGTCTTAAAAATCATGAATCAAATTGATAGTTGTATGGGTGAATTAATTTATCTAATATTTTTAATTGACAAAAACTTTTAAAATTTTTTTTTTCTTGGTAGAGATTGATTTGTTTAATTTTTTTTAGAGAGGTTAATTTGTCCAATATAAGTGTAAGAGAGACTTTACACGCTGAATCCTAAACCTTCAAATTTTAGAGGGACAATTTGAATTTTTAATTTATGTATTTAATAGTATCTAGGCCTAAATCGTCTAACAAATGTTTTTGGGGATATCTACCAAAAAACAATGTTTATGGGGACGTATAACTTTGCTCTGTCCTACTCCAATACTATGGAGAAGGTTCTGGAAACCAAGACGCAAATAGCACGGAGTTGAAGAATCCTTACACCTGGGTAAATATAACCTTTAAGCGTCCTGGACCTTTCACATTGTGGGCCCCCATGCCAACTTTTATTGGAACGGCTATGATTGCACATTCCTATTCCTTACTGTTACTCCACATCCAACGAAAAATATGCTTCAAAATCAAATTAAAATAATAATAATAATATGGAAACACCCGTTCTCCAATCTTCAGTACAAGTCTCGTCCCTTGCATAATTTGCCTTGCTGTCTCTCAAATCAAATGATTCCATTGCTGGCTATTGCCGTACAATATCGTCCATAGAATAAAATATAATTATTTACCCTAATAATATATTAACAAAAAATCAAATAAATCTAGTAGGAGAAAGAAAAAAGGTCTGATATCAGAAAGAGAGTGAGTGGGGCTCAAACTTGGTGGCGCCTCGTGGGAATGAATGAATGAACGGAGTGAAGTCGAATTCGCCTTTTGAAGAGCTGTAACGACGTCGTTGCTCACAGTTCTTTATTTCTTTCTTTCTTCATATCAAATTCGAAGGGAATCTGTTATTAAGGGGAACTGAAATCTTCGTTGCACTTGCCAGTCTGTAAATTCGGGCAGCTGCCCAACCTGCCCGCAACGTCTCATTTCATACCCCTCAAGCTCAGTCCTATATAAGTAAGTAAAGCACTAAACGCTTCTTTCCATTCCCAATTTGCTTCTTGCAATAATCTCTCTTGTAACTGTCAGAACCAATCAGTGGTCCAAATTAAAACCCTAAACAGAGAAACCACAAATGGCTTCCGCTAAAGTCGCAATCATCGCCACAATGTCGGTCCTCGTCGCCGTCGTCGGCGCCGCTCACGCCGCCGATGCACCGGCTCCCAGCCCTGCCTCCCCCGCCGCCGCCATCTCGCCGTCCTTCGCCGCTGCTTGTTTTTCCGCCGCCGTTGCTCTAGTCTTCGGATCTGCTCTCAGGATCTGAGCGTGCTCATGGATTTTTTTTGTTCCTTTCTCTTTTGATTTCTTTGGTGTGGATTTACTTCGGCTTTGACTAGTAGCATATGTAGTTCTTCTTCTCCACTCTATTGTATTGCTGTGCAGAGACTTTTCATGTGTTGATTTATGGATCTCTAGCTACTCTGTGTGATTTGAAGAGTATTTTCGTGATATTTGTCATCATTGTTTCTAGTACATAATGCATTTCTTTCGTATTATTCAAATTCGTGGCTCTTTTGTTTTCCAAATCATAGGTTTCTTTCCTTTCTTGGATGTGTGTGGTGTGGTGTGTGCTTGTTTGAATTTGAACTACACGCCTAAATTTGTTGACTGTATCTGAAACGTTATTTCTTGATATAGTAATTTGATGGAGACAATCATCGGTGGCTATCTTTGTACTTCGTTTTGGTATTGAGCGGAACAAAATCAAGATTTCGGTTCAAGAAATATTTTGTACTCCTCTACATCTGAATTGGAGCTACGAATAATTTCAAACCTAGAATCTTATGTGTTCTGATGGTGTTCTATCCACCTTAATGATGACGCAGCTTTGTTTCCAATTCTTCACCCGATTGAGTTGTTTTTTACCCAAATATCGTAGTAGTAGTGAAAGCTTGAAGTGAACGAATTCTTGAACAGAATAGAATATGAGTCTGTGGATGTAACCGAATAAATAAAAGAGCATATGAATTTGTGGCCGCTTACTGTTTTTCTAATGTTTTAAAAGGTGCTTTGATTGATGGTATTTGTACCTTTTTCTATTAGTTAATTTTGGCGCTGCGACAGTAATAGTCGATGGTCGCACAGATTCTTATATCAATAATGCTCTTGGAATTTTAATGACGGGCATCTAATGGCCTGAATTATCTTGTAAGAATTTTCCCAACGGTCACAGTTTTTCTTGTTGACTGGTGTTTACATAGCAATCATTAAAATTAAGGAGTGCTTTTTAGGACAAACCGGAGACTGAATGGTGACTGGTGAACGATAGTATTGGTTATCAATCGCATTCAGACCAAAACGAAAAAAGAAAACCATAATCGCATTTTTGTTTTTTTAAACGAGTGCCCTTTTTAAGAAATTTTAGTAACAAGGTTCAAATTTTTTTATGCATTCTTTGCATTGAAAATTAATTTTTTTTATTTTTGATTCTTTAAGGAATGTTCTAAGAACACCTGTTAAAGAAATATTTCTTTTTTTTTGGGTTTTTGTAACACGAAATTTGTTATACAATTCTCTAGCATATTTGTTAAAGATTTAAGAAAAAGATACGAAATTTGCTATTTTTATATCTTACTATATCAAATATGGGAAAAATAATTTTTTCCTTATAATCAAATGTCTTATATATATAATTTTCAACTAGTAAAATTCTTATAATGATGGCATTCCTCGTTTTGTTTTGCCCATATTTATTTCTGCTACCTGTAGCTGGCATCAGATACCTGCCTGCAGGCAACCTGAAGGTTCAATGCTGATCGCCGAGACGATAAGCAAAGTTACTGCAGCCAAAATGTCACAAAGTATCAGTTGATAAAATATTTTAATTTGGTGGAATTAATGAGGCATTTTTACATATAGTAAGGCCATATTTGTAAATTTTGTGTTTTGAAAGAAGAAAGAGGAAAAATATAGATTAATAATATAAAATCTTTTTTTTGGGTCAAAATAATAAAAAATGATAAAATTTTACTTTTTGAGTCTTTTTTTCTCCCTTAGCCAAAATATTTGGCCCAAAATCACAAAAACATATTGGAACCTAACACTTAACTCACTCATTTTTCAGGGACAAAAATATATGAATTTAAATCTTATATGTTCAAAGATTTCTAAAGATAAAGCACCGGCACACAACCTTTCATGAGACAATGACCTATGAATTGTCATTATATTTTAGCCTTTACGGCTTTATCGAACCCATTTCCATATGATCAACGTTAAACTTTCTTGAGCCGTCAATTATAGCACAGTCCTTGATCCATGGAGTCAATTCTGAATCGTTGTCCCTGGCTCCACAATTGAGGTGTAAGTCCGACAAATCAATCCAACATGCTCATGTTTCAGCAAAAGATGGGGCCCTTATCATTCGTAATTGCGGAGCGGGGTCTTCAACAAACACTAAAATAGAGAACAGCATCATCAAGGGAAGAAATTAAGCATTGCAAAAGCTAAAACATTTATATTTGGATTTTGATTCGTTGGCAGGCATGCAAGCATGCAGCCTGGGATGCCATGCCTTGCCATACTTTACAATATCCGAACATTTGTTACATCCTTAGCCAACATAAGCACCCTAAGCTAATCAACTTGTCATCCACAACGCCCTTCCCTCCCTCGCTTGTCATCCCTCTATTCAGAGTCGGATTCCATGTTGTTCATTGCTTTTAACCCTCTTGGTCTCTGCTGCAAAATACAAACTACATTTCTTAATTCATGTGCTAGAAGAACTAAAAAAAACTCGCTATGCATTAGTATTCTATATAAGACATATTATAGCTATTTAATTTACCTTTTTGGTTATCTTCTTCTCCCTAACCTCATATCGTTCCAAGGTAAGATCGGACAGCCATGCGCCGGGGCTTACGAGCTGAAATACACATCAACATAACAAAAGCAAATTGATAGCACAAGTCAACGAACCGTGCAATTATTCCGGACTTTTAATTCATATCATCAACGAGGAAAAAAAAGCAAAATTCAAATAATAAGGACATGGGAAGATGCAGTGACGTTAAGAAATTACAATAATTTTTGGCTTGAAACCGCATGAAGTTAAGTTTTAATGAAAATGCTTCATAAACAATAAATTTCTTTAAATTAAAACACAAGAAAAAATAAATAGATATCCATCACATTTTCTTTTTTGAAGAAAGAGTTCAAATGGGGTGTGACACCGAAACACTCCAATTTTTAAAAAGATTAAACCCAGAAAAAAAAATCTATAAAACAAAAGCCAAAAATGCAAAGAAACATAAAATATAAATGCAGACTAGCTGAGAAATAATTATGTATTTTCAGAGTAATACTCCCAATTAAAGAGAGAGCTACCGCTTCTCTGATCAATTTTTTCAGGCAGTTAAAGGTTTACCTTTTACACTAGAAATCCTTTCTTCTCCAAAATCCAAACTCATAAACAAACCCTAAATGAATACATCTTTGTAACAATTATTGCATCAACACCTTCTAGTAAGACTGACACCAATCATTCCAATTGCAGGGACTTAATCCACTATATAAGAAAAATATTATTTGTCCTTATGGAATATGGACAGGACAACTCACACCTCATCCATTATTGAATGGGATATAGACTTATTTGAATGAGATCCACATCTCATCTAATAGTGAAAGGGGTATGCGTCAAAATAGTATCTTACACTCCATAAGTACAAATAACACAACTAGCATACACATCCATTGATCCAACCCCCAAGGTCACCGAACAAACCTCGACACGTGCCCTGGCACCAACACACGCGGCCTGTTGTTCTTCTTGTCTTTCACTTGATATATATTTTTTCAATTGGATTTAATTTTAATGCCATATTCGTATAATATTTGAGAGTTTTCTGGGTGCTCTCAATTTTTCCAAAGACAAGATTAAAATTAAGCCATGTATACAATTTTACAAAAAATAAAGGTTTTTGTTATAGTATCCTAAAAGTATGATACCCTTTAAATCCAAGAGTTATGATTTAATCATGAATATTTAAAATATTAATAAATTTAGTTAGTGAGGCACGTAACAAATTTTTAATCACAAGTTATTTAAAAGATATCAGTACCCATGAATTTTATAGGATACCAAAGAAATTTCCAAAAATATAAGATATAAAAAATATTTGAAAATAGCCGAGGTTATGATTGAGTAATAACCACAAATTGCTAATAAATATTGACACCCTTAAATTTATCATGAATACCAAAAAAATCTCCATAAATTTTGAATAATATTAACAAATAATATATTATGTTATATAATTATTTTCTTGATAAACTACATCAACAAAATATAATTGACTCAACCTTACTACTTAGTTTTAATTTTAATATCCTTATAATATAAAATAATTTCATGCTACTAGCCAATCATTTAATTATATAGGCAACTAATCGATTTTTCAACCCACTATTTAAAAAATTATATCATATGAATAAAAAATTTAATAAAACGACATTAAATTAAAATTTAATTGTTTTATTAAATGATAGTGCTCATCGAAATTAAACTTATAAATATGTTAAACAATTCTTGTCCAATTTAAATCTTAAATTTTATTTAAGTCGAATAATTAAGATTTAAAAGTACTGGCATGCAGACCAAATCCACGAGAGGCCCAACGAAAGGAAATGCTAAATCTATAACAAGTGGCCAAGTATGTCAACAATAATAATAATTTAATTTTTATACACTGGTAATATAAAATCATAAAAATATGTACATCTATTTACAAGACTTTCTAGTTAGTAAACAGTAAAATCAAACATTTCTGATAATATAACAACACATAATTAAATAATTATTAAATATATTTAAATTAAACTCTAGTCATTAACCAAAAAAAATTAAAGTGTACTGATAATACAAGAGTCTTTATTAATTTATATTAATATTAAATTATTAGAACAACACGAGACTAATTTTTCTTCCCATTAAGCAAGCAGACAAAAAGGTAAAAGGAATTGCACTTAGTCCACAGATTTATAAGCTAACTCGAGGTAGGTGTCGGCATCAATCAAAGAAATGGTGCCTGAATTATTATTATTATTACTATTATTAATTTTTGTGATATTCTAGTGCCTGAATTATTTTTAAAGTAATAGTAACGTCTTAAAAAAGGTCCATTTAATCATTTTCATTTTAATAACTTTGGTTTCGATAACGCCCACCCACCATCCAAGGCAGGGTCATCTTCCTTTGCAAAATGGCATGAGATGAGGACGTGTATGTGTAGGTGCGGGTGCGACAAACGCGATGTACCGCTGTAGCAGTAGTTAAGTTTCTCCCTGTAGACTCCTCTAACAAACCTCTGGTCATTCGGTGTGAACTGTGAACCAATCTAACCCTGACGCGTGTAAGCCAGTCCACATCCGCCAACCATGTATGGCTTTTCCACATAAAGGCCCAAATAAAATACAAAAGGAAACAAAGGGGCACTCACCGTACTAAAATAAAAATCACATATTAAAATATACTTCAGCTGGTTTCAAATCCACTTTAACATTTTATTCTTATATGCTAACATACATGACAATTTTTTTCAGTAGATTATACCATCATTTCATTCTTATTGTTGAGTAAGAAAATAACTTCTTAAAATTCTAAGAAAGCGCTTCACCGAAATTCTAAATCGACATCCGTGGAAAACAATTAATTTTTAAAGAAAAAAAATTATTGTGCGAAATTTTCTGGTGCGGGCATCAATTTCTACAATCTAAGACACGAGACGAGAGAATTTAAATTGAGGAAATTAGAATGGAAAAATGGAAAAACAAAAAAACGAAAGGATGGGGGAAGTGGAGCCTTACATTGAGGGTGCGTTGTATGAATTTAGCTCTCTTCTTGGGTCTCTGAGGCAGCTTTGAACCCTTAATGGCGAGAAAATCTTCTTCCTTCTCCTTGTTGGTCAAGGCAATCGCGAACTTTGGTGGCCACACCGGCGGAGCCACCGCAGCATCCCCGCTGCCGGAGGGTGACCCACCCTTCTTGCTATCGTGCGCGGTATCCGACGAGGCCGCGGACTTGTTATTGTCGTTATGGTGGTGGTTGTTGTTGTTATGGACACTCCTCTTATCGTGCGCACCCCTGTCCGGTGACGCAATTCCCCTAACACCCCCGTTGCTTTGCCCTCCTCCTCTCATAGCACCACCTGAAGTCTCCGAGTTCCTAATTTACAAACACGCAAAATTAAAAAAGCACACCCACAACCCACATGAAAGTAATTTATCTACCCCTATGTATCTTTCTTAATCGTAAGAACACGAATCACATCACATAATAGTAAATAATAAATAAATAAATAGCTAAAACAAAGATGCATTTGGAGTAAAACATATGAAAAAGTAACTGGGGAGTAGTGAGTTTACGAAATTAACCTTGAGGGCTGATATAGACTAGATCGCAGGGTGAGATTTTGAGAGGAGCTGGAATCTAGACGGTTTTGGCGTAGAATAAGGGCTGATTATTTGGCCCCTTCCGTGACTTTGTATTTGTATTTGTATTGTGCTTTCAAGGAGGGTCGTTAATTTATTTTCCTTTAACGGAATGAAAAAAAAGAAGATGGTTTTCCTAAGATAATATAGAGGATGAAGGAGTGTTTGTGATTCCCTATAACGGGTACAGCTGGTTCCACGGGAGGTTCAGAGCCGTTGGATCTACAGCGCCTTTTGGCTAAGGAAGGTGAAGATTGCTACGTGGTGAAATGTTAAGATAGAAAGGACCGGATCTGCGACCAGGACCCTCCCATCTGACGGCTATAGTAGAAAAGGACTTTTGATGAACACGTGGAAGGAAAATGTCCATTCCATGCTTCCAACAGTATGCAGTATAATTGATATGATATGATACGATACGATAATGAGGTGGTTTTGGCTCCGCAAACCAGATGCAGATCCAGAACCTGCAGGTGGGCAATGATCTAGTAAGCCGGAAGACAAGTAAGCTCGTGCTTACTCTTATTTTTGTTTGTTATTATTATTAATTTATATTTTGGCTCCTGGTCCTCTTTCTAAATAGAAGCATTTCTATGCATCCATGATGTTCACATGAATAAAATTCATTCATAACAGACAAAAGCACAAAATTAAACGTCACAATAAATGAATACCAGTTGACAATTAAGAGGGGGGCAAATATTCTTTTTCACATATTCTACGCTGATTTTGCGGACCATATACATAAAAACCCAAGGAATATAAAAATTGCAGTGGCATGAAATCCGATATCACTAACCCTCTTCTAGCTTATAGTCGAAATAATCTCTCCAAATAAATTTTGAAGGAAGAAAATGAAGGGATCTCACGCACATACCGTGAGCTCCACCTTATTCTTTAATTTGGATGAGACAATCCGCCAAGACCTGACCAATTGGAGAGTGAACAAAACACAAGCCCAGTAGTAGTCATGGTAAAATAGTGGTAGTTCATTGGCCAAGTTTCTAACACAGTAACTGTTGAAGCTGGAGATTCTTTGCCTGACACGAGAGACTAACAAATCGCCTTCATCACATACACAGTGGGTAATTGCACGAAATTTCGTGGCAGATATGGGGCGAAATAAATTGAAAGGCTCTACCACATATGAGCATGGATAGTTCCACACACCTGCCCCACTACTTGGCAGTACACTTTCAACTCAACGGCACGCTATGCTTTTCCTACGCTACTTTTGTTTCTACTGAACGGAGAAATTAAAGCACCACTTCCATTCAACATATACGAAGAATTTACTGTCACAAGGTTTATTGGATAAATTTGACACGATCTACTATACTATATATGATGCATTAGAAATTAAATCTCTCCAATCCAGACTAAATTTTCATAATAGAATATTGAAAGTGATAAGAACAAGGAAAACACTAACCTTTTGCTAAAAATAAACACAGAATACATGTTGCTGCACGACAAGTCTACAACTACAATCGCAGCCCAACTAGTTTATTTATTATTATTTAATATTTAATTTAACACAACAAAAACAAAGCGGTGGCCCACGCGCCAGTGCGCCACCAACACGAACCTTACCCTCGGCCTCAAGATAGGTTTGGATACTCATCAAGCAAAACAGAAAACGAGAGAAAAGAGACTAACAATTAATAAATACAAATGATTTTGCATCCCAAAAAAAAAAAAAATACAAATGAATTAAAACAAATATTTTTCAAAAGATAAGCACAAAAATGAAAAACCTCTTCTATTTTCGTTTCCTCCTTTTTTTTCTCTCTGAAAAATTGAAAATATAGCAAATTGGCCTCGATCAGATCTCAACACGCGAGCAACGCATCTCAACTCCAAACAAAACTCTCTCGATCACAATCAAAGAATAAAAAGCAGAGATGAAACCACATTTCATTTCATTGATTGGTATGAGGATAAAGACAGAGAAGGAAGGGGTAAAGTAAAAGCGGCAGTTACCTGAGAATTCGTTGCTGCGGCGAAGATGGGCGTTGACGGAGATTGGGATACCCGTTAGTGTGATGAATAATTGGAGCGTGGGTAATATTGTTATTAGTGAGACCAAGCGGGGGCTTATTTAAAAAGTCCTTATCGGTTCTAACGACCCGCCGATCCACCCGAACCGTTGTCCTCTGAACCGGTGTGGAAGAGTCGTCCTTCACCTGCACCTTCATGCACCTTAACCGCTTCCGGTTCCCCCACTGCAGCACCAAATCCGACGTCGTCGTTGTGCTCCTCACGCTATCGGAACTCGCCCTCAACACCAACGGCCCTTCCCCGCCTCCGCCGGATTTCTCCCTAACGCTACAGATATTGCTGCTGTTAATGTTACTGCTCCGAACCAGTGACGACTCTTTATCCATCTCCTGCTTGCACCTGTGGCATCATCACCATCATTGAAAAGCTGTTATTCATTTGTAGGTAGACTATTATAAACATAGCTACATTTTTTCATGTGGCCAATGGGAATTGG
This sequence comes from Dalbergia oliveri, assembly GCA_030441495.1. Lineage (NCBI taxonomy): Eukaryota > Viridiplantae > Streptophyta > Magnoliopsida > Fabales > Fabaceae > Dalbergia > Dalbergia oliveri. Next base: position 5,311,726 of record JAMLFY010000003.1, read on the forward strand.
GTTCGAATTATCGAGTCATAGGCTATACCATCCCTTCCGATTAACTAGCACAGTAAATGAGATGAAGAGATGCGCATCGGAATGTCCTTTGTTTCCGATGAATGAATAAAGAAAGGCATGGGAATTGTGCGGCGGGAGCATCTTCTACATCGCCGTCAATAAAAAAAAACAAAAAAAAATGGATGATGACAAATACGAGAAGGGGAACCGGAGATTACTGAAATCTTTTTGGCTCAGATAGATATGTATTCTTTAGATTCCATTTGCACGTGGAAACAGAGCTTCAAAGTTTTCACTAGGTTCCCCTAATTTTGACAACAAAGACAATGTAGAAAACAGAATAATGAACTTGGAAGGCTCAGCTCAATGCCTCATCTTCTCAAAGCGACACACACAACCACCACTCCAGAACCCAACTCTATGGTTTGAGGGGAAAAATGAAAAAAAAAGATAGGGAAAAAAAAACAGAAACAGAGGGCTTAGAAATCAGAATAAGGAACTTGGCGTTACTGGCTGGTGTCGAACCAAATCAGAACTATAGAAACTGTAAAAGGGGAGAAGAGAAGAGAAGATAGAACAAAAAGGGAAAGATGAAAATGGAATTCAGTCAACCTCACCACTCATCCCAGAAAATCAAACCGGAAAAATACTGAAGATTCTCTCAAGCACAAAATCCAGATACACCTCATGCCCATCCAAATGCGAGGAGGGCGCTTAAATCGATGATACTGTAAGCCATTAAGATTAAGAAGAAAAAACGCCCAAAATATCAGCAAAAAGAAAAGGAGATCCAGAAAACCGCAAGAAGCCATGGAAATCAATGCCTCACCGTTAACTTAAACTTGATGGCAATCGATTCCTTCTGGAGCTATGTTAACCGAGAATTAAAAAATAAGCCGATTTTTTCGCTTTCCTGCAGGAAATGAGGAAGCGGAGAGAAAAAATCAGACAAGCATATCCAGCACAACAATGAACATCGAAATCGGGTGCACTGCTGCAAGGTTGTCATGAGAATCGAATACACAGTTCCAATTTTGATGAAGTTTATTCATCTCTCACCTAAATCAGGTTCCGCTCAAACTCTCGCCCCATGACACGGGAAGGTTTTCCAGATTTCAGCTCTGAAGCTTCGAAAAAATGCGAATCTAATTCTAAAATTCAAATAACGATGGCATTAGAGAGTTTCTGTCTGCAACTATGGCTGCAAAAATCAAGCCAGCAACGATCGTCCCTGTAATAGAGGACTAGCAGAGAGCTCAGAGCTCCAAAATTCGTCTATATTTCCAGAGAAATGTATCTGCAGATGCACAAAAACAAATAAAAAACTTAGCACAGACGTCAAAAAAAAAAATTACAGGAAGATAAAAACACTCTGGCTCAATTCCTACCTTCAAAACATCAAAGTCTTCACCACTTCTAAATATTACAATGAACGAATGAAATGAAATCTTCACAAAAGAATTCACTTGAGAATTTAAAATCAAACTCTGTTATATTCCGGCAAATCCTCTCTGAACATACATCTGCAAACAAAAATGAGTCAAAGAAATTTTGTAAATAAAGAAAAAACCCAATCCAATCTCGGAAAACGAGCTTCTTCTTCTTCTTCGTGGCGAGAAAGAAGAAAACAGAAGAAGAGAAAGAAATTGTCAAATTGATGCTGTGCAAATGCTAAACCTTCATTCTAATTTGAAAAGTATCAGATCCTCTCAACATTCACCGTTCAGGTATAAGTTGGGTTCAGCAGAAAATGGCGAGAGCGTGAGGAAATTCTGTGAGATAATGGGAAGAAAATGAAAAGAAAGAAGGGTAGAGAGGGAGCTGGTTTGTTTCTGATAAAACGAAATGGTGAGTTATATTTTTTTCAATGTGATGGAATGGAAGAGCATGTTTTTTTTATATACATCATCATTGTGCTACACTCCTTAGCACCAACCATCCACTTCCGCATCTCATCACCGTAGATCAACGATCTCACGGCTTCCCTCTCTCCAACCCTTAAAAACCATTTACGCTCACCCTCTCTCAAACCCGCTACATCGTTAATGTTATGCCATTGCCTGCCCTTACGCCGTTAATGTTTTCTGACGACGTTATTAGCCTCATTGACGGAATCTGTAGAGTCGTCAGATCCCAATTATTAACTGCTACTTATTTGTATTTTTTTTTCTTTTATTATTATTTATTTAGTTTTGTTTTATTGGGGTCTCAGTTGAGGTGAGTACTGGATCGGTGTACATGAGTTCATTCCCGCGCGCTGAAGCGATATTCATTGGGCAGCCAGGTGCTGGAAGTTAACCAGGGTTAGTTAACCCGTTCTTGGGTTGGGTTTGTGCTTAACTAAACCAAACCACCGGTTATCGAAAGTGTAACTACGGATTTGGTTTCATGACAGTTCTGTTTGTGATGTCCGCAGTTTCGTAGATCGTATCAATGAAAAAGTTAAGCTGCTAAGCTTGAATCTAGTTACTGCGGATTGACCAAATCCTTACATCCTTCCCATCGATCTGCATTTGCCACTTTATTTTGAATAATGATTTTATAGTCTTTGGATTCCTAATGAATTCTATATATGTAAATTATTAATAATTTAAAATTAAAAAATATACAAATTTTCGTTGAAATCGTATCAAAATGTGAAATTTATTATAACCTCAAGCTTATATAAATATTTTTCTTTTATTTTCTTGGTGACATTCATTTGCCCCCTTTTTTTATACAATTCACTTGTCTCCTTAATATGGGTTTTTCGGGAATTTCATAAATCCGTTTTTGTCTAATCAATTAAAATTTTAATTCTTGAATCATTTTTAATCTCAAAAATTATTTAAATAATTTTGAGTGGAAGATAGTGATTAGGTAAAGTCTTTGCTATGATTTCATAATTTAAACTCCTATCATTGTAGGTAAAATTTATCTGAGATTAGTCTATAATCAATCATTGTTCAATCACTTATTTTTATTTTTATTGAAGTATAATCACTTCTCAGCTTATTTCTTTGATTATTTTTTTTCCAAGTACGTACTTATTCCAGTCGGTGAAAATGAAAAAAAAAAGGCATCACTTTAGGGTTTTTTAAAAGAAAAATTGTATATCAATTTAGTCATAAAAATATAATATATTTATAAATCCTTTTTCTCTAATAAATTAAAAATTTAATTCTTGAAAAAAAAAGAATGGGAGCGAAAAACAGGGATAACTATTACATGGTGAAATGATTTCAGTGCTCCAAGTTATTCATGTAGGGTGTGCGAATTTTGTTTTGAGACATAGATTTAGATCGAAAAAGAAAGGATTGATACAGTGTTACAATCTAAGAACGTACAGACAATTTTGAGTTCGACAATTGATATCCATTTACAAACTATTTTCAAGGCCTAGGCTCATCTACATCTACGAGCTTTATGAAAAAAAAAAAACACTTTAATGATACTGTAGTAAAGCATTTACTAAAAAAATCAAATTCTACTAATTTTTTAAGGAGATTTATCCAATACTCCTATAAAATTCAAGAGTATTAGTCCTTCATAATTATTTATAACTAAGAATAAGTTATATGTCTCACTAATTTAAATTTTTTAAATTATATCAAATTACAACTGTTAATTACACAATAAATAGATACTCATATCCATCGGTACCAAAACAAAAACCTTCTTTTGAATACTAGTTTCTAGCTGAACCAACTGAGTAACGCAGGACACACATTAAAAAAGTTATCGCTTAATACCCGTAGTTGTTTTAAAAATATATTTAAACATTTAACAATGCATAGTTATATTTTCAACATACTAGACCCAGTCAAATACTTTTTGATACACATACTAGTCAAATACTCTAAATATGTTTGCTAAGTACATAATACATTCTATATTAAAAATTAGCTACATAACGGGGTTACTATAAATAAACACAAGAGGCTCCAAGAAACCTTATGGTCCCACCATCCCAATTGTATTTAAAAGTTAGCACAAAAGAAATCATAACCAATGTATAGTGTGTGTGTATATATATATATATTCAGACAATTATAAAGCCTAATGCTATAACAATTATACATTGGCCTTTAAATGGAGAGCAGCATCTAAGGAATTATGCACTGAAACCCCTACGCAGAGAACTCCAGGGAGTGGCAGGAACACTGGCACATGCTTGTGCTGAGGCCTCAGTCATTTGCTCACTCCGTATTCCTGCGTTGCAAAAGTTTGCAAAGGATCTCATGTGTTTCATCCCATACTGAGACAAGGATCCACAATGTGTCTCAAAAGTCCTAACCTGCATCAACAATAGATTAGGGAGCAACATTAATAGAGAATTAATAACAAACAGAAAAACAATGATCCAATTATTATATTCTTTCAGTTTAAGAGAACAAGCTCAATGTAGTGAATCATTGGGATCAGTACCAGTGCTTTCAGGCAGTCCCAGTCATCAACAAGTGGTTGCCCAGCAGGTCTAACACTGTTCAGCATTTCTAGACCTTTTTCAATGCCAAATAATAGCTTTCCAATAAGTTTCATGCTGTTGTCCACATGCATTCTGTGAGACATTGCTTCCATAACTTGTTTCTCGGCTGCAGCTTTCCTAGGAGAACCTACAGGAGCTTTGAGGAACTGGCAAAGAACAATAAAGATGAAGTCAAGAAGATGGAACATGAGAAAAAAATTAACTGTCAAGTGTCAACAGATAACAACCTTTATTTATTGCAAGTTTAGCATGACATTAATGCAAACATTCTATCTAGTTGAAGTTCTGCATCCAAATGACAAAAATATCTGGTTGGTGGAATCCAATAAATATATTTTCATGGTACATTTGGTACAAGGAATGGCTGATTCTGTGGAATGGCCTAAAATGGAATAGCAATTCCCAGTCTAGAGCTTGGTAGCTTCAGGAATGGAAGTGCATTCAATTGTTTGATGCATGGAGTGACCGTGGAATGAACTCAATGGGAATCCTCACTCCACGGAATGGAGAATCACCATCCCATTACAAGACATGAAGCCAGAATTAGAACTCTCAGCACTGAATGGTGAAGAATATGCCAAGCTGCCATTATCACATTCCCCATTGTTTGCTACTAATTTCTCCGATTTTCATTCAATTTCAATCACAAGACTGTTCAATAAGAAATATATACATATATACCACTTCAAATTTGAAATTTGGAAGCAACAAGAGAATATAAGAATGATTTCAAAAAATAAAGTAAAATTATAATTCATACTGATGATACCTTATCCCAAAAATGGACAAGATCTGCATCACGTTGGTTGACTGCTTTGGAAGGTAGCCTCAAGGAGTTTTGGTCCACATTCGTAAAATTATCATTAGCTGGATTAGTACCCAAATATAGGAAGAGATGATTCTTGCTAAGTCCTATGTCACCATATTGCATCACATGAGAGCCATAGATTGAATTTCCATTGGAAGTTCTTTCTTTAACCTGTGAACACAGGAGTAACAAGAGTTCAGTCACTCAATTCATACACATATTCTACTATGTTTACCCTGAAAAATTTTAGACCAAGAATTCTATTAAAAGTCTAAACAGACAAAATTTTCTCCCATCCACTTAAGAAACCAAGGAATCAAACTACATTCTTCAGTTAAAATCAGTTGATCTTGTAAAACAACTAAGTTAGCAACAGGATCTTACCAATTCGTATTGTTGGTGCAAAGTTTCCGTACGTAAATTGTGTATGTCACTGTTCAAGAGTAAGGAGTAACAAGCAAATCAGTGCATAAAAGAACTTCCAATATTACTCATTTAAAAGAAAAGAACTTTCTCCTAACAGGAAAAAAGGTGTAAGGACAGACAAAGGAAAAAAAAAGAAAGATAATATTTTCTAGAACAAAATGGTTCGATTAGTACAAATATTAGGTATATAAAAGTCTCATAATGACATGCTCCCATCACAGCAGTCAAAGGCCTTCAAATACTTCATGGTGATTACCCGGGTACAGGTCATGCACCCAATGAACATTATCTATAACCCCAATACACATTCATAATTATTTAAGCATCAAATAATGCTGGATAACATGTTTCCTTATTATGCTCATAATTCCATACCTGTCTTCCATCCAAGCAACACTGTACAGGTCACCCAGGCAGGTTCCATATTCTGGGGAGGACTAGGAAACTCCCAGGACAATATGTTCCCCAGCTGCTTTCTTCTGCATTTGCAGCTGTTGTTGCATAGATATTCAGACCTCCAGGAAGAAGACCTTCAAAGATACTTCCAGATTCACATGCCTCTAAATAAAATACCTGCACCAGCATTATATGAATCCAAAGAATTGGTAAATATCTCTGAAAAATATTAAAACAGACGGTAAGCAAATGATATATACTAGTAAATTACCATGCTTTTATATGTTCCAGAAGCATGCTTCTTCTTCAAGACTTCAATCAGATCGGATGCATATAAGTAAGGACTAGTAGGCATCCCTGAAATCAGCCAGAGTCCCCCCAAAAAAAGACCACATAAGAAATTGAGAAGGGCAGATATTATTTGGTATGAAAAAACATTGTGTTGTGTAAAGATCCAAAACAAAATGTTAGTAAAAGAATCACCAAAAAAAAAAACAATAGAAGAAATAATGGCCACCCTTCACGTTACACACATACAAGGAAAAAGAAAAGCAGAAACCATAGACTTAAATTACAACAGTATGTAATGTCATTGTTTTTAAAAAACAGTTCCAGCAGACATGATAAATGTAGCATAACTATTTGTTGGAATTTGAAAAGATGTTTAGGCCATAAGATACCATAACCATACCATGAAATCCATACCATAACCATAACCTTCCCTCTCTTTCTCTTAATTCGTAGTCCAAATTAAGGGCTCAGGACTCAGAACCGGACTACTCTAAAGATCCAAAATCTCCAGAAAACTGGAATAATTTAAAACATATTATTCTTAAAACCCACCATTTAGCAGTTCAAAGTTCAGTTTATTATTCTTATCTTGACAACTGAAGACAATTTTGCCTGAAAAATAACCAGATCAGCAGACCATAAGTTCCAGTTTGGGGCAATTATATTATGGGTGAGGCTAAAATCTTTAACTGTTCCATTCCATTCCAAAATAATCAAGCAAATAGTCGCAAAATCTACCCCAAAAACTACAGGAAACACACTATTTGCCAGTAATGATTCCTAATCGAAGGAGGGCCATAGTACCATGCTGAAATGCATATAAACAACATATACACAATCCGGATTTTCATTATAAAATTTCTGTGAAATAATTCAGAGATATTTACCTAGCACCCCGGGACCGCCATGATCACTGTAATATATAAATATATGATCATTAGGACCACTATCCACAACCTTCCCACTGCCACCTGTAAGAGCTGACTTATTTCCAAGTATAACGGCAAAAAAGTTGTTAACAGTAACATCATCACCAACGTAATCCTGCCATAAAAAGGGTTCATATTAGAAAAAATTGAAGTTTGAAATAAAAGCAGGATATGTGATAACAAAAAGAAAGATAGCAGACCTTTGGGACTCCTTTGTAAACATCACCTCCATCTGGGCTGTTAATGATGACTCCAGGCCGAGGGTTCTCTTCATTGAAAGCAATGTCATCATACATAAAAACAACAATGTTTTCTTCTTTCAGACCACCTTTCCTCAGTAATTGATATGCATGACAAATATCAGCCTGACAAAATGACAAAGGCTCATCATCATTATTTAAATCAACCATGTAATAAAGATCGAAATGGTAAATTAGAAGTAATAGCTTGGGTATTCGCTGAGAGCACATTAGATGAATTCAACAAGACATATTGACCACAGATTAAGGTATTGACCAAAATAAATGACTCAAACACAAACACTAACATACACTGGTTGATAAAAGAACATGTTCTTCCCATTACATTTACAGACACTAGACAACAGTAAATAATTTTAGTCTATAAATGATAAAAACAATCTGTTATCTGCACACTGCACGGGAAAAGCCATCAGCTATGAGGCAGCTATCTTTTCTTTTGTTAATGTTTTTACACTATACATTCATAGGACAAGAAACAATGACTAGTCTTTATATATATACACACACACGTACATGAAAATCCAAACAGGGATCAGTTGTTTTTTTTATACGTGAAACACAAATTGTCAATCATTCCAGGGTTTTGTTAAGGGTGCACAATTTGTAGATTTATGTGAGTGCAAAATCTGCACTCGTGACTGAAATAAATAAAAAATAATGATAAACACTAACGAGTAAACAAGATGGACATGAAAGCAAAAACCAGTTGAACAGGAATGGAGATATGAAACAACAGGACAAGAATAAGCAATAACTCAATTTCCTGCCAAACGCACAGGCAAAATAAAATGTAAAAATAATAATAAAGCTATTGTTAATAACAAGAAAACAATAAAGAAGTGCGTCAAGGATAAAAGGGAGGGAAGTAAAAGTAAAAGTGGAAAGCATTGAAGAAGGAAACGATGAATTGATTGAATTAAAATAACAGGGATAATGAGGGATGGAATAAATGAGGTGGTACCTGGTGCCTGTAATTCCAGTAGCCACTGGAACCAGCGATCAAAATGGCCCACCTGGTGCCCTCAACGTTGTCGTCGTCGTCGGCGGCAGGTGCTTTGAAGAACCTGGAAGCTTCGGAGGGCAATCGGAGAACATCACCGGTGGGGTCGCGGGCGCCGGAGACGACGGCGACGAGGGTGGCAATCAGAATAAGGAGAAAACGGTCAGCGGCCATGGAGAATAAGAGGAAGAAGAGTAGGTGGGAATGTGGGGTGGGGTGGGTTGGGTGGAGGGAAAGAAAGACCGACCACTACTCCTTAAAAATAAAACTCATGCTTTGTTGTTGTTGAGGAAAGAGACGAAGTAGCGTGTCGTTGGAGGTTCCTTAATTGCTACCCATTACACCTTGTAGTAATTACTATTTCCCAATTTTTTTCTTTCCTGCTCTGCCCCTATTGCTATTTGCCATTGGTCCCCCCTCTCCACTTTTTCCCCTATCTTACCTAGAGATTCTTTTATTTATTTTTTATTTATTTTGGTAAACACTTTGAGATTCTTTTATGGCTTGAGGTATTTGCATATCTTATGCTTTAATTTGCAAGAATTATGTGATTATTAAGTGGCCCACTTGTTTGTTCTTTTTGTGTCATCTTTGTCGCTGTTTTCCTCTTATACATGCTTCATGCTCCGTCAATGAAATATTTGTCTACTGTTATTTATGTGGAAGTAACATCATTGCTTTCTTTCTTTCTTTCTTTCTTTTTTAAAAAAAAACATAATTGTTTTTCAATTTTATAAAAATATTTAAATAAAAAAATGGGCTTAAAATATTAAATATTTAATCCCTATAAAGTATAGGTGTTTTTTTTTCCAATTCGACGAGTATCTACAAATGTCTCTGTGATAGTTTGTTTGACTTTGTGTTGCAGTTGAATATCTGTCCCGTTGTTTTACTTATTGTCTAATGTATACTAATCAATTTTGATCGTGAGACTTGCAGCTTTCCTGATTAATTAACTTTACTTAGTTTTCATCCTTACATCACTTCATTCAGTTTCCTTCTAATCTCATCCACCACGAAAATTTTAATTTTTAGCGAAAGTTTTAAACAAATCCCTCAAAAGACCCAGTAGCACATTCTTTACAGAAAATATTTTTCCAAAAGACTATTGAAATTTAGTCTGCCGTAAGCATTGAACTTTTTTCCCGTTAATTTCTTTTGTTGGAAAATTAATCCATAGCCTGATATCCGGCTATTACAATCTGTGGATTGAGCTTGGTTTCACGCGTCAGATAAAATAGACATCTATTTATTTAATAATCTATATAATATGAAAAAATTACTATCAGTCCAAACAAAGAGGGGAAAAAACCATCAGTTCATAATATAATTAAATACAAACATTTTTGTTGGTCTTCAATTTTTTCTTCGTCCACAGTATTCTCTCTTTTTCTTTTTCTTTGTTTGGATAGTATTCAATTAAAATAATTGTAGTAATGCATGCAAATTTATTGGATTGATCCCATTAACAAATTAAGAATTAACTCCATCCGGCTAAGCCGAACAAAAATTAACTAATTAAGAATATACTTTCCTTGTGCAGCGAAAAAAGGGAAGAAGAATTTACTTTCCCTTAGAAAAGGGATATTTACCCTTGTGGAATAATTAGTTCAATAATTGTCGTAATCCATATAGCTTTTGGCCAATTTTAAGGGTAGCATGGGCTCTGATTTATCGAACACTTTGATTGAAATTAACATCAATGCATTATGAGAGTTGAGTCATAATGTTTTGAGTCAAATTTCAAGTTTTATCACCAAATGAAACCATTATTTTAAGTAAGTTGGAATATACACGTTACTCAATCTCCTGATATTCACTGACAAGAGTGTAATGAGATGATAAGTAAGTTGCATTTCCACCTAGAGGACCAAAGTTTAATTTAAACTTGGGACATAGAGTCAGTGATAATCCTTTTTGAGAATTATAATAACCCTTGACATTATTTTTGCTAATCAAGTTTGTCAAAGTATGGACTAATTTACTAAAATTATAATTCTCAAATGTTAGAAACTATTTAATTGACAATTATAATTTACAGATCACTTTAAAGTTATTTTCTTTTGTGAGAAATTCAGGGGTAACAAACGCCTAAATCTGATAAAAAAAAATACCTAACAAAAATTTGGGTATAATACATTAGAATTTGTTGACACCAGAAGTCTAAGCCTAAGAAAATTAACAAATGATAACTATATAGTTTTATTATAATGATCAAAACATGGACACAATTGTATCACACTATAGAATATAGATGCTCCTCAACGTAAAAACGAACACGTCATATATGTGTTCGTTAAAACATTATGAAACATTATACTCTAAATGTATAGAAACAAATCATACCAATCATGACTTCTTATAGTTGATGAGTTGAATATGATGCATTTAATTTGTTAAACACAATGGTAACCAAGCCTACAAAGAGCAACATGCTATGTGGTACACATTAGATTATCAAAGTCTTTTTGAAGACCACTATATTACATTGTAAAAAGAGGCACATTGTCTTTGAGATAAAGCCCAACCAACTTTTACTAGCAGAGGTTCTGTGTGTATTATGGTTTAATTAATTCATTGGTCCCTATATTTTACTAGATTTTCAATTAGATCCCTACAATTTAAAAATTTTCAATTAAGCCCCTATATGGGATAAAAATTTTCAATTAGGTCCCTAAATCCATCCACTGTTACAAAAATCAGAAGACTTAATATTCTTGATTGTATAATATATGACACGTCACATGACAAGCACATGGTTACCTACTAAACACTCTCATTCAAGTGGCACAACATTCACAACACTCCATCGTGGCTAATAGTGACCATGTGCTTGTCATCGAGCACTAGCCTTCTTCTCATCTCATCCACGCAGAGTGCACACCCTTTGATTCTGTTTGACAGTAGTTGGACTAAGATGGTAGCGATCCACACTTCTTCACTTTGGCTACTCTTGCTTTGTCTTTGTTGCTCTTTTTGCTTATGGTTGATGTTGTTGTTGTTCAACTTCAAAGTCCCCAAATTGAAATTGACAACAAAAAAAGGAGAGAGAGAAGGGAAAGATTGATCGGACAGTGGGAAGGCGAGAGATGAGCTCTAAGGGTGACAATGGTGGTGTGCCCTTCTGAGGTGCTCCTCCTCAGACTTCGACTTTGATTGTCTCGCTTGCTTGCTATTATCTATCTAATTTTTGTATCCAATTGAGTGTGTGACTTGGTCTGGTAGTGAAGGAAACATTAAAATTTTGGTAGTAATTTGGTAGTTGCATTTGCAAGAATGAAGGAACAAGATATTCATGGGATTGTGAGTCTAAGGGTATGTTAGCGTGTTTGGATCTCGAGAGGAAGGAAGGGGAGAGGAGGACTTGTAGTATAAAATTATATTGCAAGTCCTCACCTTCTCCATCTCTTCAAAATCCAAACTTCAAACGTACCCTAAAAGGAGAGAAGGTGATACTTGTCCCATACATGGAAGGTTGACGTGCCCAAGTATCACGCTTGGATGCAAGACCCCTTCTCTACTTGAAGCCACTACCTTTAAGCCCCTCTCCCTCTTTTCATGTCCAACATTGACACTTTTCATATATTGTTTTTTCAATTCCCTTTAATTTGCATGAGCAATTATAGTGATCAAAAGTTATGGGTGGCTTTTGCATAGGAGTCTTTTATTGTACTGGATAAAGATTTGGTTGTTGGAGATTTCTCTTATGGAGAACCACATAATAAAATCAAGGGTTCTGGTGGAAGTGTCAAGACAAGCTTCAATGAAGATGATGGTGGTTATGGGGACAATGGAAGTGGCTTTGATGAGGGCTAGTTTTATTATAAAAGAGATGTCACGTCATTGTGTTAACTCTTACGATTTTTGTAATAGTGGATTAATCCAGTGACTTTATTGAAAATTTTTATGGCATTGGGACCTAATTGAAAGTTTTTAAATCGTATGGACCCAATTGAAAGACCAATGGATTAATTAAACCATATAATTGCCATAATCTAAACTCAATTAAAAGGTTAATTCAAGTATCTTCTAAAACCGGATCCCTAAAAAATGAATAGAGAAGCCTAATCCAAACTTGAATGAAGCCCATTACGACAGAAAACAAAAAAATTAGCCCATTTATATTTTACTTATGAGTTAGGAGCGAGACTGTACAGTGTAGGCCCCTCCCTCACTGGGAAAAAAAAAAGTGTAGACCCCTTGGCCACCTGCGGCACTTCGTTCCTGCTCTGTTCTAACTTCTACGCATGTCCCTGCTTTCTATTCCACTGCATTTGTTTCTCCATTCTGTGTTGAATTGTTTCAACTCTGTGATGGGGACCTTCTCCTCTGCTCACCCTTCAACGCTGTGCCGTGCCATTTAAACTGAAACCGTTTTCTTCCTCTAGTAACAATTTTCTCTGTTGCTTGGAACTTGCAACAGATTGGGTTTTCACGCTTACAATGTCAAAGGGTGGCTCATGATAGTCTATTGCCTATTTTGTGTTGTGAGATACCGTCTTCTTTGATAAACTGCAGTGCAGGAACATAACATTCTTATTGAACTCACTTATTGTTTTATGGTATATTGGGTTTGACATGCGTGAAATGTATTTAGATATTCCTTATCACTTTTGGATAAAACTTGAATGTGTAAAATCGTTTCGTTTTATTCGAGTCTTAAGCTATATACCATCCTAGTTTCATTTCTCTTCCTTCCCTTTTATCATTTTATAGTTTCATGCCTTTGGCATTGGGGTTTTTTTTTTCACTTGCCATAATACTGTTCCCATGTGCTCCGTCATGGTCAATGAGTAACAATTTGGGTGCCCTGTTGCTGTTTGTTATGGAGGGTCCTAGATGCCATCAATGATGAGGACGATGATGTTGACATGATTGATGTTGAAGAAGGAGAGTTGGTGGAGCCTGATTCCCAGATTGTCTTGGGACAAAGCAGTGCTGGAGATATCAATGAAGCAAACGAAGAATCTCACAGTAAGAACTGCATGCGAAGAGCTTCAGCTAACAAGAAAAAGAATAAGAGAAAGAGGAAGAGTTCAGGGACCAGTGTCATTGGCATAAACCGGTTTTTTAATTTTCTCCAATTAGCACTGGAAGGGATTTCTTTTTTATGTTCATTAGCTTAGAATTCCTTAACCATGTGTTTTCATTTAAATTTTATTGTGTGGGATGGCTGGATTCATAGAAATTTATTAATTTGATTATTATCTTGATAAACTCATTTAACCTTGTGACCCAGTAGAAATTGGATTCTACTATGAAGTATTTAAGGGTTTTGAATTCATTGCTTTCTTCTTTTATTTAGTTACAAAATGAAGCATTGATCACTGCTTTTTTGTTATCCTAACCTTGATACAATCCCTGACACTGAATTGGATTGAATGTGGAGATAAGCTTGCTTTGTTTGTATATCCCTCTATTGTTTTGTTTTTTAGCCTTCTTGACCACTTGATTGACTTTGAATTTCTAACAAATTATGTGCTTTTCAGATTTGTGTTAGATACATGTCGCCGTTTGAAAGAGCAAAAAGTGGCACAGGGTATACACTGCAGTAGGTGGCCTTGGGGTCTCTGCGATTAGCGATCTCATCAAAAGAGGATTAGAATTTTGGAACCCCGTTATGCACTCAATGTTGGTTTAATAAGCAGGTTTCTTTTGTTCATTTGTTGCCTACATGGCTATAATAGTGAATCACAGGGCTTGAATAATATGATGATTGTGCTTGATACCTGGTATCTGTCTACTTGAGCCTTGAAGATATTAACTTACTACAGGATTTGCCAACACAAGCTACTCAAGGATTCACTTCTAATGATATTTTTGTATTGGAGTTTGCTGTCTCCTTCACTAAATTTCTTCCCTGTGCATCTTGTGTTGTTTCCCTACACTATCATGCCTAGTAGATTATACCAAACACACCCTAACTGATTACCAATGTTTGGCTTCGACTCTGCTAGAGAGGATGCCCCCACGTACAAGTACATCCACTACTCCACTCCCACAGTTCCTGACTTTGAAATGATGACAAATAAGGCAGAAGATTTGCATCACCCAAGAATTAAATCACTCCTCCCCTAGAGAGAAATATTAATGCCAGCTAAGCAGGGAGACAAAGTTTGCCAGAACGAAATGTGCCACGACTTGGATAACACCGGTGTCAAGACAATTTACGATCCATCCAAATTTTCATATAAAATGAAGTTCATAATTTACAGAAAATTACCAGGCCATACATGTTACATGTTACTCATAACATCAATTTCTTTTAGAAATATAAGAAGCCATTACACATGGAGCCAATAACTGCAAGGGACAACATGAGAGAACCTAATTATGCAATATTATTCTCATTGGCTGGATACTGGAGCACTATCTTCAGTAGCCATTGGCTCCGCCTGAGGAGTTTTCTTTGCAATTGACTTGGGTATGTCAAGATATTCTTGGATGCAGCGCTGCTGGGGATGCGACAATAGTACTAACACGTGACGGAAAAGAACGCGTGCTAAACCTTGTCCACTCTCCATGATATAACCCTCATATTCACTAACATGCTCAAGGGCTTCCACCAGCGTATCATAGACCTCCTGGGGGCAGTTGTCAGGTCCAGGTTTGTCATGAAGGTACATCACATCCAAAGTGAAGAGCTTCTGATTCACAGGCCATTGATGCTGAGGCTGCACTGTTGATCTGCAGTAGAAGAGAATCTACAATGGAGCAGGACATTGCACATTAGAATTCATAGTACAAGACTAAGTAACAATAAGAAATCTCATGGATGTAACCAATAAATGCTTATTAAGATTTCCAACCAAGTGCACATTATGATAGATGAAATAAATTCCCTGCTAAGAAATCTGAAATCAGAGAGACAAATCAATGAAGGCAGCCACCACTTACCACTCTTAAAATGCGACCCTGCGCACGGGACTTCTTAGCTTCATGAGCAGCAAGTCGGAACAAATTGGTAAGATCTGGTTGACCACTAGATGAAGTAGCTGAAAGTGCCCTCACTGCTGCAATTGTTGACTCAATTTCACTGCTAAACTCTTTCCTAAGCTGTAATGATTAAAGTCATGAACAGCACTAAAGATTAATACGTGCTTCAAACATCAACACATACATACAGGAGAAAAAAAAGGTATGAAAGAGCCACATCTAACAAGGGGGAAACGTCAAAAACTTTTAATTTATGCATCATTGTCTAAGCAGATGATCAATGCACAGATAGACAGCACATCAAACTTGAAGAAAAATAAAGGTGGTGGTCAGAACATGAATGGGTAGCATATCTTTCTTAAACATGATGAAGCTTCCAACGATCGATTTCTTTCTTTCTATCCTTCTGTTAGTATTACAATGAGCTGGTGAGTCTTGGTGCAAGGGTAAAAAGAAAGCACTAGAAGAAAAGCAGCTTCAACACACAATAAATAGAAGTTTATTGTTCTTTCTTCATGTTATCTAGGAGTTTCAATTCTAGTTAAGAGAAAGCACTAAAGGAGCCCTGCATGCATCACTCGCTTGTGTTACATACATGATCCATTGAATCAGTGAATCTCCCATCAGAGAAGAGAGATCATCCTCTTACCTCTGCGGCTATGATTTGCCTCGCGTGCATGATAATTTCAGTAGCGGCGAAACACAATAATAAAAATCAAGAAGCAAGTGCCAAATCAAGAGAAATAAAATAACAAACAAAGGAAATGAACAGTGACAGCGTAAAATGAAACCCAGTAGAGAAGGCACAATACAGTAAAATCGATGACTCAAATCAAACGCTTTTCTTTTCCTATCCGAAGATTAAGATTGATTGTAGCTATTAATTGTGTTAAAGAAAAATAAGAGAGAGGGAGAGAGAGTAGAGTAGGGTAGGGTAGGGTACCCAAGAGACGGAGTTAGAGAGAGTGGCGAAAGCGAAACGGTGTTCGGGGTTGATGGTGATTTTGGCGTTGACGAAGAGGACGATGGCTTGCTTGATGGAGTCCAATCGGGTGAGGGGTCTGCCATTGGCTCCGCTGAACTTCATCTCCACCAGGCATTGGGGATCCACGTCCACGCAGAACAGGATGTCCTCGTTGTTGATTCGCGACGCTTTCAGACTGTACCTGTTGCTGCTGCTGCCGCCACTGCCGCTGCTGCTATCTCCTTCAACCCCTTCCATCATATTCATTCTTTATCGCTGATTAGTGGTTACCGCTTGATTCCTTCTCACCTCCCTCTACCACCATTACGTTTCTCACCCCCGAGGAATGCAGTTCCAGAGCGAATTGCAAGTTTCAGACATTTTCGGATTGGGTAACTCCATTCATCCAAATGAATTTGGGCCTTTGTGCCATTAGCTAATGTGGCCCAATAAAGGACTAATTCTCAATCTGAAAAACACAATTGTTGGATAAATTGATCTTAAAGGAAAAGGTACATTTATTAAAGATGCAAGGCAATTTATCTTGGGCTAATGAAGAATTTGGTTTTCGCACTCTTCATCTTTTTCCTTGTCATATTTATGTTTATATCAAAATCCTGACCAAAAGAAAAAAGTTTATACTAAAATCAATTTAAACTATTGTATAAATCGTCAAATATTAACTTCATCTAAAATTGTTTAAAAATAATAAGGATGAGTTATTTTCACCTACATTCTCAACCGCGAGTAGTGGTGGCAAACATGGTGGGCAGTGGCCTTGACGCTGCAGGTTGGCCATAAAATGAAGCAAGGCTGATTAATTTTTTAATTATTTAGGTTGAAAGTATCGGCAAAGCTCAATTAATAGTTTTTAGTTATTTTTGTCGCAGGGCAACCCAACCTATCGCGAGTTAACCATAAAAAGGGATGGAATGGGAGGTTGAAAATCAACTCAAGGTCTCAAAAAGTGGTAAGTTGGTGGGTCTATCCATGGGCTAAACGGATTTTACCACCCTTAAGGCGAGGACCACAAATATATTTGTTTCTCCCTTGATGGGCATTTTATCCTGCAAGAGTGCAAGGTCTTTGTCAAGCATGGGGTTTTGGGCTCTATAAATGAATAAATACACAAGATTCTTGTAAGGGAAAGTGGGCCTGACCCAGAAAAAGGAAGGGAAAGTGGGCTGGGCTGGGTTTCCATTTTCTGCTAAAAACAAGCCAACTGAAAAACCACAAGAAGGAATGTCCAAAAATGAATTAAGAATGGTGGAAATTTCCTTCAAATAGGGAATTGGAACACGTAGACGTAGTTTTCATTGCACCTCCGCTGACCTTGGACTGGCGACTGGTTCCTTTTTCGTTCGGTGTTGACTGACTATTCGGTTCTTGCGTCCTCAACGTTGCTCGGCTTCTACCTCAAGCTTTCAACCACCCCCAACACAAACAAAGAAAAAATATCGAAAATAAGAAAACATTATAAAACCTTTTTCCAATACAATATTCTTTCCTTGCCATTCTTTACTTCGCTCACAAACCCAATTCTTTCTCAAGTGTGTCCCCGATCCGCAATTTAAATTTGATCGGCCGCCATGAACGCTGCCGCCCCCTCTTCCGCCGTTGTTTCCCATTTCCAAAGTTTGGATCTCAAGCCCTCAGCGTAAGCTCCCACTCACCAACTTCTAATCATCATCAATAATGGTGTCGCTTTTGCTTTTCTTTATTTTTGATCTCAAGCTTACCACCAAATGATACAAAATAATTATATGGAGTTTTGCTTTTATCAATTTCTGTAGCGCGATCCATTTACCGAGAATTTAGGAAAACCCTGACCTAAGCCTATTTGTTTTCCTGCTCCTCTTCTTAGCAAATTCTGTATCTTTCATTTCTCGAACCAATTTTGGTACTTTCATCCCATTAAAAATTCGAAAATAATCTTGAATTTCCCAGCTTGAGTATGGGTTGAGTGCCACTGTGCAGGTTTCCAGATAGGCGCAAATCGTATGTGTTAATTCTGGTTTTGCATTGCCTTCTGAATTCTGATATGAAGTTGAACTGTGCAAATACTGACACTGCCATTCTGGTTTTCTCTTTCAAATTCAATTGTATGTGGTTAACTAATCTTCTTGTTAACATCTACCAGCAGCAAGCACTAACTCTTACTTATTCATTGTTAATATTTGCTAAACAAAGTGCTTTGTTTCACTCGTTTTCTCCATTGGCAGGTCATCTTCTGGTATCACAAGTCTTAGCAATGTTACTTGCCACTCGGATTCTCACAAGTTGGCATCTCAGGCATCCTTGTTTTTGACTCCTAGCTCGACTAATGCAAGGAATGGCATGCTTGGTGGACGACCTTCTTGGGATCCCCTTGGCAGGAGAAACCTTGTTGGTCAAACTTGTTATTCTGTGGGTACAAGTACATACCAAGGAACTGCTATTGAATCTCCTGCCCATGTTGTGGAAGAAAAAGTTGGGGTGCTGCTTCTCAATCTAGGAGGACCAGAGACGCTGAATGATGTTCAACCTTTTCTGTTCAATCTCTTTGCTGATCCTGTAAGTTAGTTTATTTCTGTACTGTTTAATGTTTTATTCCAAAGTTTCTCTCTGTTTGTTTGCCAGAATTCCATATTGGCAGTAGTGCACTTTCATATAATTTTATGCTAATGTGTTTCTTGTACTGTGATAGGATATCATTCGTCTCCCAAGGTTATTTCGGTTTCTTCAGCGACCACTCGCAAAGTTGATTTCTGTGCTTCGGGCTCCTAAATCCAAGGAAGGGTATGCTGCTATTGGAGGTGGCTCTCCTTTACGCAAAATCACAGATGACCAGGTGGACTTCAATTCTCATTTTTGCTTTTCTTCTTTTGGGTCTAGCATTGCATGCTGTGTGGTGCTCTTTAATCTTTTGCAAGAGGAATGCCTTTTGGGCCTTTTCCAGTTATAATAAGAATTCTGCTTATTTCTGGTTTAAATTTAGACTGGAACTAAACAAAGCTCTTATGCTTTGTGGTGCTCGTGCAGGCACTTGCTCTTAAAACGGCTTTGGAAGCAAAGGGCCTCTCCTCAAATGTCTATGTTGGGATGCGGTACTGGTATCCATTCACTGAAGAAGCAGTTCATCAAGTATGTCCTTGTACTTATTGGTCAACTGTCACCATTCTGCATTGTCCATGTTATTCTCATCATGCATTTATGTTTTTCTTTCATAATTAAATGGCGTACAGTGTGGTTTATAATCATGAGTTAGATTATTTATTCTGAGCTCCATTTTATCACCTTGGAGTTGAATCTAAAATTAAAAAGCTTGTCATGTGTGATAGATTAAGAGAGATGGAATAACAAGACTTGTGGTGCTGCCTCTGTATCCCCAGTTTTCTATATCCACAACTGGGTCTAGCATCCGTGTTCTTCAACAAATGTTCAGGTGCTTTTTATTGGCACTTTGTGAGAGCTCTTAATTAATTTGAAAATTATTATTGATTGATATTATTTAATTTTCAGGGAAGATGCATATTTGTCCAGGCTTCCTGTTTCAATTATAAACTCCTGGTATCAACGAGAAGGTTACATTAAGTCAATGGCTGACTTAATTGAGAAGAGCTACAGAGCTTTTCTGAGCCGAAGGAGGTGAATCATTCTTGTGTTGACTGCTTTGGACCATTTTTTTTATGCAACAAATTAAAAAATTTCACTGTGGGCCTGTTATCAGGGTCTGAAAAAATTGAAGGCTATATTATTTATTTTAATCTAATCTGAGCCACAGGGTATCTTGTTTTTCTGAATATCAGGCAATGATATTTTTTAGTGCCCACGGTGTACCTGTCAGTTATGTTGAGGTTGCTGGCGATCCATACCGAGATCAAATGGAGGAGTGCATTTTCTTGATCATGCAGGAGTTGAAGGCTAGAGGAATCACCAATGAGCACACTCTTGCTTATCAGGTTTGTTTTGAACCTCTTCAATTTGCTTTTTTGGCAGCTTGTGTGTCCCTATATTTAAATTTTTGTTGGATAAATTTCCAGAGTCGAGTGGGTCCTGTACAGTGGCTAAAACCGTATACAGATGAAGTTCTCGTTGAGCTTGGCCAGAAAGGTGTGAGGAGTCTTTTAGCTGTTCCAGTGAGGTACATTATAGTTGGTCTTTTGCACTTGTTGGTTTTAAATTATGTTAAGCATTACGACACTGTCTGAGAGTTGTGAATAGCCTTAGAGTAAAAGACACCTTTCCCTGTTGTATCTCAGCTTTGTCAGTGAGCACATTGAGACCCTTGAAGAAATTGACATGGAGTACAAGGAGTTGGCTCTTGAGTCTGGCATCAAGAATTGGGCTCGTGTTCCTGCCCTTGGTGTCACCCTTCCTTCATCACAGATCTGGCAGATGCTGTAATAGAAGCTCTGCCATCGGCAACAGCAATGTATGCACCGACAAGCACTTCTGAAGTTGTTGATCATGATCCCATCAGATATTTGATCAAGATGTTCTTTGGTTCAATCTTGGCATTCGTCTTGTTTTTGTCACCTAAAATGATAATGGCATTCAAGAATCATGTCATATAGAAGAATGAAAAACTGCAAGCATAGCAATTGAAATTATTGGTAACATACTTGGTATTCTCCTCCTTTTTTTAATCCTTTTAGTCTCTAATGTATACATCAGAGAGATATGAAGAAGCGATTTTGTACTCGATCATAGTTGGATCTTGCACATTGTTTCTTAGGAGTATTCAATGAATTGAATGACCAGAGATCAGTTCAGGAGCCAGTGACTCATCCCCTATTATTAACCCCCGAACAATTTGCATTTTATTTTTCCCATCGTTTCTGCATTTTAATTTCTTAAGAAAAAAGTTTAGAGCCGGTTTGGATGTATATCCTTTTATTAACTTTTGGATAATCAAAAGTTATACTACTAGAATTTGAATCAAATTAAAAAAACTTGTGACTTCCTGAAAAATTATTTATAAGCTTTTAGAGAAGTTAAAATAGGTGACTTTTACTTTCTATAAAAGTCACTTCTTGATACATTATTACATTTTTTTTCTTAGAAAGTTTTGTTATTTCCTCTGCAAAATATTTCCTGTATCCGCTACTCACCTGCCCATGCCACTCCCCGCACTATTTCTCCCATGTAACTTTTTTCTTGGGTTTTAACTATCATTACAAGGTGTAGTTACACACTTTTATTGTTGTTTGTTTTCTTTCTTCGTTTCTTATTCCAAGCATTGTTCCTCCTCACGTTCATTTTCTTCTCCCATTTTCTATTTTAATTTTTTTTTCCAGTCTAATTTTTTTCATGTTATTCCAATTCTTTCCGTGCAATGTTAACGTAATGTTAATAAGAATAATAACGTAACTCTTTCCATTCTAATTTAACAACTTGAAGATTTAATGTTAATTTTAAAACTAAGAATAATAACTCAAATATTTAACTTTGTCAATTTAAACTTTTTTCACAACAAAAAACATTGAAATAAAAATTTTAAGAATTTTTTTGATAAATGCTCAAGGAAAAAAATAATTTCCTATAGATAAGCACTTTTAGAGTTACTTAACCAAACACTATAATTTCAAAATAAACACTTGTATTATTCAACAACCAAATATAAAATGACTTATTTATAAGTTTTTTTCATGTAAGACCTGTTGTTATGAGTTACTTTTATAGAAGACCTTAATTAAACTGTTTATCCAAATGGACCTTTAGTTATCCAATGATGGCTCGATATCTGCACAGAAAATCCATATGCGCCGAAACAAGTTAAATTTTGAAGTCAAAATACTATAGCATCAACCACCAGAATAAAGCTTCAAATCTATATGAAAAAATCAACGTTCAAGACTTGGATCACAACTCGCAAAATTATGGTTTAATTCACCCGAATTAAGCTGAAGAGCGAGGTAGATAATGGAAATTGTTTAATATTGTTGTCTTTACACTCCTATAGAAACAAGAATCGATAGTTGTGAAGAAGTAATATCCGTTCGATTTCTTGAGTAATAGAACAATCAATGCGGATCTCTTTCCCATCCTCCAACTGCAGCCTGCATACTGGATATGTAGATGGAGTTGAGTAATATTCAAAGTGAGGATTACAAGGAGCCTTTTTTTTTCCCCTTCCTTTTGCATTTGTGAAATATTAAAAACTCTTATCATTATTAGCATCCACCACCTTTAAAGGGACAACTCAAGTGAAAGAACTTATAAGAGAAATATATCTCACTATTGAATCTTCCATGAATGATTAAAATTGAAACATAAAATTATATGATTAACTAATCATTTTGATAATTAAATAGCTTTTAATCATTATCATCCCAGTATGATTTGTAACTAAAATTTGCTCTAATCACTCTCATTCTCACAATAACCTGCCCCACATAAATCGCCATATATATACACACACACACGACTCACAGGAACTTTTCACCATTAGATTGATTCAAATCTTGAATGCATTACTTTACCCTTCTCATTTATAGAAATAGATCCAAACCAAAACCCCAATAAGTACGGGTCGACCACTACTTACTCCTTTCCTCCAATAACATGTAGACAAATTAAACTGCATGGATCAAGACAATTCAAAATATGCGAGTGTGTTTTCAGCACAAAATGTGAGTTCGTAATTAACCATACAGAACATTTAAAAGTAGAATCTCAATACATCTTAAACACTGCAAAGCTACATAGATGTCACTAAAACACTAAAGCCAATCTACTCAAGGAAATAAACCAGCATAAAAAGTATCAACTCTGAGGTGACGCTTTAGCAACGCCACCCTGTTGAACAGCCGGTGCAGGTGCTCCATCATAGCTTCCACGAGTATTTCCACCAGCACTGCCATCACTAGCATATACTGGAGGCTGAGAATAACCAGCACCATAAGAACTATTGCCGTATGGTGGTGCCTGACCATAACCAGGCTGACCACCTGGAGGAGCACTATATGATTGAGGACCATACCCTGCTTGCACTGCACCGCCTGGTGGTGCTCTTTGAGGGCCTGATTCTGGTTGAGTATACCCAGATGGAGGGGGCTGGGCAGGGGGATATGCTGACTGACCATAGCCTCCTGCTGTGCTAGGTGACTGTGACTGTCCATAAACAGGTGGAGTGCCACCTGGCTTTTGAGTTTGTGGGGGTCCATAACCAGGTCCATAACCATAGGCTGCTTGGGAGGTAGGGGGCATACCATAACCTGGCTGAGCTCCTTGAGGAGGATAGTTGGAAGTGTTTGGGCTCGGCTGTTGGTTAGTAGCATAACCTTGCTGGGCCATTGTAGTGGGTTGGGAAGGTGGTGCTTGGGCTGAATCCCCCTGCGATCCATAGTTGGCATTATGGCCCTCTTGGGCTGGGTTACTCCCACTACCATAGCTGGGAGCTGAGCTATAGCCTTGTTGCTGATCATATGCCGGTGGCTGACCATACCCTGATTGTGGTGGCACATTATATGCACCATAGCTGTCCTGACCATAACCCTGTCCTGGTTGGTTATAACCAGAGGGAGGTGGTTGACTGTAATTGTAAGTAGACCCTTCAGCCGGAGGTGCAGGACCCCCAGGATTTTGCTGTTGATGCGGCTGTTGACTATAGTAATCATAACCACCAGTATGAGCAGACTGCTGATGAGGTGGTGCAGTGGACTGGTCCCAATTAGTGGAATATCCACCAGCCTGTTGGGGAGGATAGCCTGGGTATGGTGCTTGAGGCACGTTATATTGTGGTGAAGGACCAGAATAAGCTCCAGGCTGCGCATAGCCATAACTAGGTTGTGGCATAGGAGCACCAGGGGGAGCCCAGCTGGAGGGTGGTCGAGCCTGGTAACCTTGTGAAGAATAACCACCAGACATAGAAGGATTTCTAAGACGATTCTGCAGAGAGAAAATTTGCATCCACATATAAAAAAGTGAACTCCCCCAAGAACCCATCACATACGAGGATAGATAGCAACAGATGCACATACAAATAGACAGGCAAAACTTAAATAAAAAGTAAACATAAAAAACACAAGATAAAGGCTATGTCTTGCATTAACAGATTTCATACAGGATTAGAAAGGGATATAAAGACCTACATACCGTACTGGTTCGTGATAAAACTGAGTTACTCCAGCAGAAGCACACCCTTCCCCTATTCGAAATGAATGGGTACAAAAGGAAGCACAAACCATAGAAACAGCCATACATACAATAATGCCTCAAAAGGCAATCCAACATAAATAACTCAAAGTAATAGGGCTTTATTTCAATTTTATGTTATGAAGCATTCATATTAATTCAACGAACTGATTGATAGGAGTTAGTAGTTAGGACTATTTCACGCAATGTAGAAGAGAAGAGCGACCACATATCCCAATATACAGGCTGACTAGACAACTTTGAGTTCCCAAGTAGACAGAATTGTCATCTCAACCCAATCCAAGAGGTCAGGCTCAATGGATAAGCAAATATAATTAACTACCCATTTTCACTGAAAGGGAATCCAAAACAAGGGGGAAAGGCCTACACATAGATTTTCTAAGTGCAGCTCAAACTTAACAAATATGATAAAATGACGGGCAATTTAAGAAAATAAGCTAGAAAGTGAAAAACATCATAACAATAAAGAGACAGATGTTTAAGCAGCATGAGCTATAGCAAGGCAGAGATTAAAAGGCATCAGCTATAGCCAGGCACTGACACATCAGAAATAACTGACAGATTAAAAACATTAAAAAAAAAAACTAAATAACATGACTTTGTACACAAAAAAAATAAAGCAAAACTTAATTTTTAGTTGTAACATCAAAAAGATTATAATGAACAGAAATAATAAGATAGCAACAGAGAAAGTCAAGTGCTTCACAACAGACAAATTTTAGGTTGCTTTGCCAAAAGAATGAGACACAAGGACGAAACATATTTCAAGCAGATAATAGCTCTTTCAAGGAATTAACTGAAAAGAACAAATGCCATATTTTAATAGGATTTCAATACAACAATTTAGTATTCAATCTAATGATGACACTTTAAAGAGTTGACATTAATAGGAGACTTACTGCCCTTGATAATAAGTATCAAAACTGAGATTTAGAACCATACCAGGGCATGCTGAGGGAACACCAACAAAGGGATTCATGTTGGTGTCACCAATGGTCCAACACACACTACAACCCTACAGTAGTCCCAATAACAATATCAGTCACAGGATACACAATTAATAAGCATATTCCATTGTTGAACAGGCTATAATCCCAATGAGTATCCGCTTGGATGAAAAAACCATGGCATAATAATGGTAACCCTCTTGGCTCCAAGAACCTAAACCACAAAAAAGATGAAAGAGCTGCCGTACGCACAAGGCTAAGAGCAAGACTTGACCAAAATTAAAAGCAATCCTTGCAAGAGGTTGATATCTTCGACAACAAAAACTGAATTATCCAATTCTCATAAAAATATTTCCACCATTAGAAATATATGAAAGGATACAATGTCTAAGATGTATTATCCAGTTTCGTAGAAGACTACAGGTACACGTGCAGCTTATACACACACATTTAGCAAGTTGGGATTGATTAGAAAGACCCTGGAGAGTTAGGGTGTATTACTATCATATCCAGACCCTAATTTAACTAGATATGGCACAGATGTTAATACAACGGACATAGCTACCACAGTGGGTAATCTCCGCATTCAAATTTCAACTTTGCATAGCCAATGGAAATATACTGTAGAGATAACAGCACAATGGCTGCTATCAGTGTAGTGTATCATCTTACTTTTTACATATATCTATACCACAATCATGAAACTACTAAATGATATGAAATGAAACAATCTATTATGTCACTTCTGAGAAAAATATGAGAGAACCCTGATAATCTTTAACCATATATCGAAGAACACTTGCCAGAGAAACCAAGACATTGGGCTACAATGAAAGCACTATTTCATCACACACCTAAGCTTACAAGCCATTTCAATAGGCCCAGAGATTAATATGTGCAGACTGTAAAAGAAGTTACTAATAACAGCTAGTATATGACACAATCATTAGCTAGAATGAGGATTTAACAATTAGACCCCAAAAAAGGAATCAGGAATTAACCAATAAGGAAGAATGATAATTTGAACGGGCAAATTAAAGTTGTAAACATCTCAAAATTTTTACTTAAGTTTTTTGACCCTGCAAACAGAAAACATAAGCAATAGAGAGATCTAAAAGTAAGCATCGTGATGGAGTACCTATTAGGTCTAGTTTTATGTTTAATAGTGCAACAGAATAATACAGACCCAACAAGCAATCTTAGAAGCATAGCATCTATCATGCATCTATCAATCATGATGCAAGGACACAAATCCAGCATAAAATCACTTTGTTTAATCAAAGTCAAAAAGGCATTACAAACAAATAAACTTGTGCATACAGGAAATATAAATGCAGTTGAAAATCTACATTTTAAACTTAAACTAAACTTGGGAAATGGCAAGCAAAACAAAATATTGCAACTGCAGCAAACAAATGTGTCCTCGACATACCTCACCACTGATGACTTGATTAACCAACTGCTTCGCAGACTCAATTTGATCAGGGGTCCCTTCAATTTTTAATGTTCTTTCAGTTGATATGTCACCGGGAGGAAGATGCAGAGGAATCACCTAAAACACATTCAATATTATGACAAATAACAATTTTATGCCTTGATAGCCAGCTTTCATAATGGTTGAGTTATAAAACATAAAGCCACCATAAAAAATAAAAAAAACTAGAGTAACAAAGCTAACTAGAATTTAGCACCTATCAACCAACACACCATAATGACAAGGATATAGTATGAATGACTTAAAAGAGAAAACCTGAATCCGTGCTCCAGTTGAAGCTTGCATATTCTTTATGGTTTCTCCTCCTTTACCAATTATAAGTCCAACCTGAAGACGCACATAACAAGCCACATTAACCCAAACAGGGAAACAAACCAAATATTTCCAACATTTTATAAGGCACATGATACATATGCACATATCTCCTTCTCACACCTTATTGTTTGGGATTTTCATCACAAATTCGTCAGACCCAGATTGTCCTGTGAGTCGCCGGTAACAATGCCAGAACCACCAGCCTCAGCCTGATACGAAAAAAACAACCATAGTTAGTGATTATTGTAGTGTCAAGATACTGCAAAATTTCACATAATTTGAGCAAGTGTGTATACATATGTCAGGCTCCAATTACAATTTACAAAAGAGTTATTACCTCAGCAAGAACTTCATTGATGAGTTTCTCAGCGGCGGCAATAGCTTCAGGAGTACCCATGAGCTCAACCATCCTAGTGGCAGAATTAGGGTCAGCGTCCATGTCACGCGTGACTTGGATTTTGGCACCAGACTGCAACTGAAGATACTTGATAGTCTCCCCTCCTTTACCAATGATAACACCAACCCTCCCATTCGGTATATCAATCTTCTTGCTCGTGCCCTGATGCCCGTACGAGACCGGAGCAGCTGAAGGAGCCGAGTATTGAGGCCTCGAATCTACATCTTAAGCCACATCACACAATTCAGAAGAAACCAAAACCCTAGAGGTAGTAGGTGAAGCAAAAAAAAAAAACCTAAAAAGGAGGAAGTGATAGTTTACCGGGGGAATCGAAGGAAGGAGGGGCACCGTTGTTGTTGGTGGTGTTGTCGAGCTTGGGGCGCTTGGGGTCGAGGGGAGGGGGAGGGGCGCCGCTGAGGAGGCGGGCGGCGACCTCCTGGGCGCGCTGCTTGGCGAGCTCGATGCCGGAGGAGGGGGGAGGGGGTACGGAGTTGTAGGAGGAGGGAGGGGGAGCGGCGGAGAAGCCGGTGGCGCGGGGAGGGGGGAGTGGTCGTCGTAATCGTACTTGCGCTTCAAAGGGGTCGACTCTGTTCCCGATGAATACTGTGCCTCCTCCGCCATGGGAAATGAACACTAGAAACACAATCACAATTGATTTAGGTAATGCTATACGCAGCTTGCGGTGTATTTCGAGACGAGAGTGAGAGAGTGTGGAGTTGTGGTTTTATTTATACAGCTAGGGCTGCCTGAGTGGACGTTGCGGACATACGAGATATTTTTGCGGCTCTTTTACTGGAAAAAATCAAAAAAAAAAACATTATTTAGGTAAATAAACAGGAAAAAGATTAGATACGGAAATGGGTTAAAATTATGCGCGCGATACGCAAGGGGCTTGTGTGTCTGTACAACGTGCAAGGCCTGCGTATTTTCATTCCCATATTTATACTAAGGTTTACGTATTCTTTGTGTAACGTTTCGCTTCAAGCTACGTATTCAATTGGCTTCTTTAACCGTCGTTCATTCATTAAGGTATGTGAAGAGAAGTATTGTTGAGTGTGAGAAAATGGCGAGTGTTTATTCTTGTTCATTATGATGGGAAAATGGAAAACACGTAAATGAGGAGTGAGATTTATAGTGAGAAGATTGGTATTGTTAGTCCGTATATAAGTTTTTTAGAGTTGCAAAACAAAATACTTCAGATAGGTCCTTACAACGGGTTAGTCAGATGTTTTATAGATTACCTATATCATTTGGGGGTGGTGTGGTTAAGTATAACAGTTTTCCATATATGGCGACGATGAAATGAGCCTCATGTTTAAATTCCAAGCTCAGTTTCCAGAGGTTCGAATAATGGAAATTTTCATCATTCTAGATGAGTGTCATGTGAGCTTTGCTGGTTCTACTCCTCATACATGGTTAATGAAACACGAGCAATATGGGTGTACGCACCTTGTGGTGGCCCAGGATCCACTAGTTCATAGTCCAAGCTTGCAAGACTGGTTGTGCAAGATACAAGGCCATCAACTAGACATGTGGGTGTTGGGGGTTTTGACTTTCATGTAGATCACAAGGATGAAGAAGAAAAGGAGGAAGAGATGGGGTTGTGTCGAAGGAAGGTAATGAGTATAGTGATGAGGATACACGTGATACATATCGTCTAAGTCGTATCACAATAATATCCTAGTCACTATTCTTCGATAAATATGAATGCGATGCCTGAAAATAGCTTTGCGGGCCTCCTGAGAGTGGTTGGAGGTGAAGGTGAGTTTGAAGTCGGGCAACAATTTCCGGACAAGGGGACTGTGTTGTTTGCAATCAAGAATTACAGTATCAGAAGAAAAGTCCAATTCAAGGTTTATGAGTCTGGTCAAACAAAATACCAATGCAAATGTGTAAAGTTTGGCAATGGATGTAATTGGAGCATATGTGTTACATTTCGCAGAAGGCAGGTATGAGAAGTTCAGAAAGTATAACGGAAGGCACACATGTGAGTTTGATTCTGTTCTTGAACAACACAGTTGGATAGTAATATTATTTGTACGAGTATCTTTCCAATGGTTGAGGCAAATCCAACAGTATCAATTAGAGAGTTGCAGGGACATGTGGAGTAAGCTTTCAAGTTCAATATTTCTTACAGGAAGGTATGAATTGCAAAACAGAAAGCAATTGCTAAGATTTATGGAAACTGGAAGAATCCTACACATCTCCAGAAGTGGTTACAAGGTGTGCAACATTACATGCAGGTAATTATCAATTCGATAATTTTTAAATTATTTTATGTAACATCCCAAATTTTTCTTAATATAGTGTTACTTTGTTATAACATTTTATTTTGAAAGTATGAGGATTTTGTTTAGGTAAGAAATATTTAAGGATAATTATTGAAAAAAAAATGTATAATTAAAATATTACAAAACTTAATAGTTGTACAATCTAGAACTTAGCATCAAAATGTAAAATTTTAGTTATTCCATTGGATTTTATTAAAATTACAAAAATGTCACTAGAAGATAGAAAATAAACTTATAACATAATTACTTAAAAGCTAACAAAAATATTAGAAAAGCTTAGAGTGTCATTAAATTAATAAAAAAAATGATAAAAAAATTACAAATATACCTTAAACATAAATTTGATCATAAATATCAATATTAAGTAATTTTTATAATATTAGCATAATTGCACAAAAATAACCTATTATGGAGTATAAAATAAACTCTGAAAAATCCTAGAAAATAACTCTAAGTCTTGTAAAAAGTTTTTTTAACTAAGTTATGATATTAAATAAGGAGGACCATGAAATAGGTCTCTCCATTAGGTTATGGATAGTGTTAAAAATCATATTGATCTTTAATTAATTAATTTTGACTTAATTAAAGCTTAAATTACCTAAATAATCACTTAAAATTTAAGATAAATTTTCCTAAACCTTGATTTATCTTGCTGATAATACTAAACCAATTAATTAACACCTAGATCAGCCACATGGAAGAAAAAAATATATTTGAAAAATAAAATTAAATGGTCAAACTTTCATATTATAATTATTCAACAACCAACCAAACTTTGACTAAAAATTTTAACAAAGATGAGCTTGTCTCCTTATCATGTTAGGCAGCTCAAAATTCACATGG
Organism: Dalbergia oliveri; assembly: GCA_030441495.1. Taxonomy (NCBI): domain Eukaryota; kingdom Viridiplantae; phylum Streptophyta; class Magnoliopsida; order Fabales; family Fabaceae; genus Dalbergia; species Dalbergia oliveri. The sequence continues at coordinate 5,342,634 of JAMLFY010000003.1, forward strand.
GCTGCTATATAAAATTTATATATTTTATTTATAGATAATTAATTATTTTAATTAGCTCAAATTAGACCTAATTAAGGTAAAGATATATTAAAAATACTAAAAATTATAGAAAAAATTCATGAAAATTATAGATAACTTATAAATAAGGTAAAAACATGTTATTAACAATATATTAAGAAAAATTAATTTTTATGATGATTTTATGAATTATTTAGTATATATAACTTTAAGATAAATATGCAAAATTTGTCATTTTCATATATTAATCATTCAAGACAACTTTCCAACCTCTATAACTCTATTAGATATGTTTTTCAAACCTATAGGCTGCCAAAGAAGAAAAAAAATAATATTTAAATAAATTATTAGTTAATTAATAATTAATTCTTAATAAAACTAGCAATAGTGTAAAATATCAAATAAAATATAAATAATTATAGAAAATTATATAAATTTCGTGAATACTTGTATTATATCTCTAATAATCTTATTATGATGTTTGAATAAAAAAATAAGTCATTTACTAATTAATTAACTTAATTAAGATGAACTAGTATAAGCAAATTTACCTTATTTTGAATAATTAATTATTAAATTATATTTAAATATATTAAAATTTAATAAATAAATTTAAATCATTTCATTAACATTTTAGTATGTCTTTAAATGATAATTGAGAATTTATTAAATTATTTAGTGTTAGTTTTATATTTAACTAATCAAATATGATAAATAAATTATGAAATTAGTAATATTTTAATCCTAAACTTTTTCTATAAATAGCACCCCTCTAAACATCACTTCACACTTCATTCTTCTTGCACAAAATCTATCAACAATCATAGCCATCATTTCGCTCTTCATTTTCTTTATTATCACACAAAAATATTTACAAATTTTTAGCAAATCACCTCCAAATTATCACCTCTTCTTATCATCATCTAACTTCAACACTTCCCAGCCTTTATACATGAATTATAGTCCTTAGAGAAGGTTTAAAAAAGTTGAAGAAGTTGTTGGTCTAGCGTGGGTATTGCTAAGTTTCTAAAGCTCCAAGAACAAGTAGGGGTTTTTCTTTCACTAATAAGCTTCATGATGATTTTCATATATGATATTGTTATGATACTCAAAGTTTGTGTTTATGGTTTTAATATGTTTGAATGATTTAAAGATTGTGATATAAAATACTTAATCTATGTGTATATGATGTATATTTATTTGTTTACTTATATGATTGAAAAGTATAATTTAAGATCATTTAAATTTTGATTATGCTTTCTTAAAATATTTCAATGCTGTCTAAATTTTTTGAACCATGTACTTTCATTTAATAAAGTTTTGTGCACAAGTTGTGAAATTTTAAGGTAATATAGCTTGATTTTGACCTCATTATGTATTTGATCATAAAACATTTTTGGTTCATAAAAAGTGTTGTATTTAATTCATTATAATGAATGGATTTTAAACCTTTGAGCATGTAATATTTAGCTTGGTTTATGTGTTATGTTTATCTTGAACTATAGACCTTGGATTATAAATATTTGACTTGAATATAAATTTATTAACATTAAGAAATATTATTTACAAAGATTTAAGTTAAGGTCCCATTAGGAATATGACATATAAACTAACTAGATTCATGCTTGAAGTGATTTCTTAAAGTTTGGGTATAATTTCAATTATTTATTTTTAAATATTTTTTAGATTTTATTGTTCTTTTATTTACCCTATGATTATATCTTTATATCGATAAAAATATTTTTTGTACTTATATTGAACATGTAAAGGTAATTTACCTACATATTTTCTAAAGATAGATTGGAAATAATTTTGGGTGTATTTAAGCTTATGGAATTAGTAACATATTATTACTTGAAAATAAATTATTATATGATAAAAAACTAAGTTAAGTATATTTTATTATAAAGGAAATAAATTTATAAAAATAGTGTGATTTGGTGCTTCAATAATAATTGTAAGAAATATGGATTTTATGAGTATTTTAGGAATCCTATGTTGTTTGGACTTTATGTGTAAATATGAAAAATCTTGTGGTCTATATGTAAATATGAAAGAAATCATGTAAACTTTATGTAATTTTCATTCTTTATGTATACTGTATGTACTATGTAAAATGAATACATAAATAAGTGACACTTGGGCGCTTATAGCGATAAGGACTTGGTGTACACTTAGTCTTACAATTGCTAAACGACACCCAAGCCTTGGCAGGGACTTGGTGTACGTTATAGTGATACCTTGGGCAGCCATGCTAGCGGACAAAGACTTGGTATACTATCTGATTAGGGGCAGCAGCAATGAGCTCTTCAGATCCAATATGAAGTAAACCTTCCACTATAATCATTTGAAGAGAACATGATACTATAAAAGGGAGCTTCCAGTACACTCATGATTATTTATTACACTTCTTCCTGAACTTTTATTATGATTGATATTGTGCACTTCTATCTTACTTGACATTAGTAAAATATAATTTGAGTTAATATAAAAGATTGCATCTTCTACACTCCAATGTTATTCTTAGTATTTTTGGGATGAAATGGGACTCCCCTGGAAACATCACCCTCCTAGACTCTCTCACCCCTTTTTTATGTTTCCAGATAGCATGGATCGTCATCAACAGTGAAATGGATGTAGCCTTGGATTTAGTTTCTAAATAATTAGATTCTATTATGTGTGCTAGATAGAATCTTTACTATCTACCAGACTTTGATTATGTTATATTGTTATATTAAAGTTTTCCGTAATGTATCTTGAATGTGTAATATGTATTATATCCTATGGATTGATGTTAGTAGTGAAGTATGTTTTTATAGATGATGGTTGTCTAAACTGTGGGAACTATTGATTAACAAATAGTAGTAATGTGTTAGAAAAGAAATATTCTTTGTCATTAAAAAAATTACCTTTGAGTTGCTGGAAGAAAGTGTATTCCTGTAAAAGTGTGATTTGGAAAGGTTCTGGCTAGGAAATACTTGGTATTTAAGCGTGTCCATTGTGACCCATCTCTTTCTTGGGAATCTACAGATGCATGATTTACAGTTGGTATATATTATTCAGAATAGAACTATAAATTAGAAATAATCATAGGTTTTTAAAAAAGTTCTCGTAAAATTTAGATTACAGGATAATAATATTATGTTAGCTAATTATTGTTTAAAATAATAATAATAATATTAAAACTTAAGGTGGAAGAATTAGAGCTTAGTGAGGTGTTACATTTTACGTTTTACATAATATTATATAGTAATTAGGTGGCATAATATTAGTAATATGAGTTTAATTTAGTTTAGTGGTTGTTATAACTGTGATTGTAAATTAGTTAAATTGTTAGTTTATTTTGGGGTGATAATAAAGATTAAATTATTCTGTTTATCGTTAAATTGATTACATTTTTTATTACTTAGGCTGTTATTTATTGCTATATTTTCTTGGAAATGCTAGGTACACGGTCCATTTATTGACAAAGCCATATTATGTGGGTGACATTGTTAATCCTAGATGTCAAATGTTCCACCGTATCCTGGTCATTTCCACCATGCATCGAGGCCTTCAAATGGTGCAAACCATTTATTTCAATTGATAGCACTCATCTATGGGAAATATGAAGGCACATTGTTGATGGCCATTGCATAGGATGGTAACTCTAATATTTTGCCTGTTGCTTCACCGTGGTCGAAGGGGAGACAAAAGAAGCATGGTCGTTTTCTTGACCAATCTTCGACGACATGTGACAGGCATGCATCAATCATATGAGCTATGAGGCGGAGGGTAGTGGATGGCACCCTCAAATGGCCTATCATGTATATTGCATTCGTCACATTGCTTCTAACTTCCTATGCGATTTAAGAATAAAGATGCTAAGAGAGTTCTTATAAATGTGGCATATTCAAAGACCCATGCAGATTTTGCATATTATTATGGTTCCTGAGGGATGAGGATCCTGATATGTGTCAATGGGCTGACGAAATTCCACGTGAAAAATGGGCCCGGTGTGTGAGGGTCGTCGGTTTGGCCATATGACAACCAACTTGTCGGAGTGTATAAATGTTGTGATGAAGGGAACCCGCAATCTACCCGTCCTCCATAGTGAACTCCACCTACTTCGTCTTGCTAAATTATTTGTTGAAAAGGGGGTTCGACGGGGCCCAAATTCAGGGGACAAAAATGGTCGCTCTTTCGAGCGATTGATGAAAGCAAGCAATATTTGGACAAAATGTCTGTTGTCCCATTCACACGAGATATGATTTCATGTTTGGTTCCAGGAGAGGGAACAAATCACAGGATTATAGGGTGCATTTGGGGAGCGACGATGTGACTGTGGGTCGTTCCAAGCATTGCATTTCCCATGCCGTCATGCAGTTGCCGTATGTCACGCCGCACGAGTTGAATGGGGGTCTTTTACTCATCCTGTGTCCAGTATGGAGTGGGTGGACAAGGTATATAAATTGGAATTTACACCAATTGCAGACGAGCATCTCTGGCCTCCATACTGGGCTCCCGATACGTCAGATTCAGCACTCAAGAGATCTAATGAGGGCGTCCTTTCTCTACAAGAATTCAATGAAATGGACGAAGTTGAGATGACCCAACCAAAGCGATGTGGCAGAAATGAAGGTCACACAGGAAGAAAGTGTCCAACCTTACTAGCTTCATCCTCATCCCACCATGGTTGAATTTACTATTATTATGTTTTCTATATGTGTTGGATTGTATTTTTTAACTATGTTTTTGTTGCTGTATTCATGCTACTTTTATATCCATGCACAAGTATGTGTCCAACAACTCGCATCCTCGTACGGAACACGCTGAACCGAAATTAATGAAAATTTAAGTAAACTCTAAACATCATCAAATTGGGTAGAACTTAGTTAATTATGATGTTAATGCCACTTACCCGTAAATGGGTATGGCATCCAATACCCTAAAGTCACCGCGGACGGGTAGATCTCGGATGAAATGCTAATCCTCCCACCTGAAATTAATAAAGTCATATAACAAATTCATTAGCTAAAACAAGTACAAACAAACTTATATATGAACCACCAATAACCACCATTATCATTGTAAAATGTATACCTCGAGCCTAGAATGTGATCCATGTCATGTCAGGGTGAATGCGGGATCCATACATATGCCCAGGATAGCAAAACCTACATCCACAAAGTCAATAAGGGGTGTTTCACACCCTCGCAAGACTGCCACGGTATAAACATGCGAGTCCAAATCCCAGCTATAACTCCACCTCGCCCAGAGCTGGTAAAGGGATAGCCACTCAAGTGGACACGCGATGATGACTTGTAAGAGCATTAAAACCCAATCAATATCAACAAATATGCCCGAGGTCCACGCTGAAAACAAATCGATGCGTAAAGAAAAAATAAAGGTCCTAAAAATCCTGGTAGAGCAAGTAACAAACATATGACCCATGTTGTATCCTCGAGCTCTGACTACACAAGCAAGTCCCAGCATATCCAGACACTTGATGTCGCCATTCTCCCATGCTCCTATGTTCCAACCAAGCCCAGTGGACCAATCCAAGTGCATGGCCACTGAAGTGATGGTACAACTCTCCCATACGGCAGATGAAAAGTATGCTTGATGGCGCCATTCTGGCAAGGGCGCATGGCAGTCATAATGGAAGTTGCCAAATGGGCAACTTCCAAAATGCGCATGTCTAAGTAATACATTAGGGCAATGCCAAGGCTGGTTGCCAGGCCTAGGGTGTAACTCTCTGTGTAACCTGCACAAATTTTAATTAACATGATAATTAATATAAACCTAGACTAAATAAATCACAATTTGTAAATAAAAAAATAAATGATATCAACTAAGAATTTTGTTTTAAATTACTAAGTAACTACTACATTATTATTTCACAACCTATATTAACCTATAAAAAAATAAACATTATATTTTAAAAAGTAATGACTGGACATATATATGCTTTGAAATTCTATAAATATCACCATAATTACAAACTAAATACTTGTTAATTAGACAAACTAAATACTTGTTAATTAGACATAAACATATACATGAAACAACTTATTATCCTAACTAATTGCTAGGTAAAATAAATATTAACCCTAGAGTAATTTTTAGATAAAATAAATAATTCAACTAAACTAATTACTTGTTAATATAGATTATTCAACTAAATCAATCACTATATACAATAAATTGTTAAACTAAACTAATTACGAGACAATATAAATAAATAGATAATAAGAAACTAGTTATATTAGTTACATTTTAGTTTTTAAGTATCCTAATAACTAAACTAATTATTTAGTTAAACTAATAGTATCATTTCAAATAAAACATACAATAAATTGTTAAACTAAATTAATTAAGACAACATAAATAAATAAATAATAAGAAACTAGTTATATCAGTTACATTTTAGTTTCTAAGTATCCTAATAACTAAACTAATTATTTAGTTAAACTAACAGTATCATTTCAAATAAAACATATCATATCTAAACTATAATCACTTAACTTTATTGAACTCAAAGTATCCTAATAACTAAACTAAGTCAAACTAGAATCTTCCAATAAAACATATGTATCTAAAACTAATTTAATAGACCTTTGAAATAAAGAATAATAATGAAAATTAAATAATAAAGAAACTAAATACACAAGCCTGGTGCTAATATGATCATCTAATCGATATAGGAAGCCTGCATCGTTTAGGCTAAGAACATAATATTTGCTAAGAGATGAAAGGGAATAGTGAAAGGGACTAAGAGATGAAAGGAATAGTGAAAGGGACGTGCAAAATGGGCGGATTAATATTCATATATATAGATAACTGAATACGCAAGTTCGTATTCATGTCAACCAAAACTGTTTATATCCGTAATTAATAACTTTCCGTTTATTCACGTAATTAATATTTTTTTATATTTTATTTGCGTAAAAATTCCATATTTTTGCCATTACAATTGAGCATATGAGCTTGGAATTTTTCTTTTATTTATTACACGAAACATTTAAATTAGTTACTCATAATTTTATTGATGAATAAATTAATACCTGATAAAAAAAATATTACTATTGAAGTTCTTCATAATTATAAAAGTATGACATTATAGGTTAACTTACAATTATAAAAATAGGTTAGTAGGAACGTATCATGGGTCACCTGGGACGAAAGATGGCAAAGAATCTTCCCTGGAAAAGGATAAAGCTCGTAGAGGAATTGAACAAGCTGATAGGTGATGGAGGTAACGGGCATATGATGGGATTAAACAAAGATGTCCATGACTAATTTGTCTATCAACAAAATTTTCAGAAACCTATAGTGGCCTTATTTTTTGTCAAGAACTAATTTAGATCAATAAAATTATCAAAGACCAATTTGGATGTTTAAAGAGGTGCCTTACCCCAAAATTGAATAAATAAAATCTATTCCTTTTAATCTTTGTGTTCATCATATAAATAAAATTTAGGTGTGTTCATCTAATAAACAAAATTTAGATTGAAAGAAAACTTTTCCTGCTCTAGGGTTAAGACGCACCTCTAAGTTCAATAACTATAACTTATATAGATAATTCAATAACTGAGAAAATCATGAATTACATTTGGGTCGTAGCAATATATATGAACAGAAAATTAATTAAGCAAATCAATTCTCATTGTTTTTTTTTTTTGTGATTACATTATTATTTATAAATATAAAAATTAATTAATCTAATCGTTATATTGTGCAATATTCAATTCTCTTGGGTCTTGGCCCATGCTCCGCAAAATTCCTTAAAATTCTGGAAGTGGATTTGGCGCTTGTATGTGCCCAATTAAGGGGTGTTATCTTGTGTGGCTGGCTGCCCATGACTGTCCCCGCACTAATCTTCTTCGGTTCCACCGTCACTTGTCTATTTCGGATAGGTGTGTGGCTGACTAGTTTTCCTGGCTCCTGTGGTGTGTTGGACAACCTGGGCACTGAGCTCTTGATCCTCAAGCGTGGCTTGCATCTTGCCTGGGAGCTTGGTTTCAGGTGTGTTATTGGAGAAATGGTCTCTTGAGCTTCTCTGGCCGGTTGACGGGTACAGCTCTACCTCCTTCCATTATTATGGGGGTTGATTAATGACATTAAAAACCTTCTTAAGAGGAACTGGGATTGTTTTCTTCGTCATGTAAGTAGAGAGGCAAATCAGGCCGCAAACTTCCTTGCTAGACTTAGAGCATCTTCTATGGATAGAAACAAGATTTGGGAGAGACCCCCTCAGGGTGTTTCGCTCATCCTCTTGGCAAATGTAGCAATTGGACACTTCATCACATGAGATAAGCTCTCTTTGTTTCTCTTTTTAATCCTTTGTCCAAGTAAAAATAAAAAAGGAAAAGAATAATCAAATATACAAAATATTTAAAAATCTATATTGATAAATAAAATACGAACAATCAAATATAATAAATTTTAATGTAAAACTTAAAATATACTACTAATAAGTTAAACCAAAAGTAAAATATCTAAGATAATTAATGGAGTAAGCATCAATTTTTTTTTATGTGATTTGATGCAATAGTGTTAGTATAATCGCACCTTAGCGGGCGTCTATTTGGTTTTAAGAAAATATTTAACTTTTTAATTTTTGTTTTCAATATGAGCACTATATTGCTCAAAACATGTCAATACAAAAATCAATGAAATAACAAACATCAATGAAGTTGCTTTATTAGTGCGAGACATACGAAGATCGGGAGACCAAAGATGGTAACCATATATATATCCACATAATTCATGTGGCCTTTCACGTGGAATTTTTTCATACTAATAAGCATTAGGCTTTCAATATTAATAGTAAAACATTTATTTTGTTTTATTTCTTCTTTTTATGATTCTTTTTCAAACATTATGTGAAAAAAAACCTTTTTTTTTCTTCAAATTTATAAAATAAAAATATAATGAAAACAAAATGAAAATGGTAATTTTATAATTAAATTTGACAATAAAAAATCTAAAGCTAAATAGATCCATAAATTCCTAAGTAAAAACAAATTTTGAGAGCTTTCTATACTTAATGTAAATTCTAAATTCATCGGTTAAATTGGGTTACCTTTCATAAAATTAAGCAAAACGAATAAAAAAAAAAAAAAAAGCCTAAGATAGATTAGTGGTGCAGACCCGAGCCCTTAAGGCAAAATCAAGCCTATAAGCACTAAGGAACTCCAAATAAAAAAAAAAAAAAACAGATCCTCTCTTCTGTTGACATTCCTTGCCTTCTTGTGGAGCTTTCTTGGAATCGAAAATGTAGCTCTAGCTGACTAGCTCATTTTGGCCAAAATCCTATGACAGTGAACCGGAATATGGATGTGGTTTTTCACCATTTACAAAATAATAGTAAGTTAACATCAGAATATTTTCATCTCACAATGTTTTTAACTTCTCCAATTTTCGCTTCCTCGAAAAAGCATATGCTAACAATCATCATCTTTAAGGAGGAGACGACCAAAAAAAATCATTCCAATATTAATATGGTACCTGGCATATCCCACAGGGAAATTGGTCAAATATAAAAATCGTAAATCATCATGAGCCAAACATGAGTAGCCCTATTTATTTACTCCCAGGTTAATAAACGTACATAAAGCATAATTAACAAATGAAAAGAATTCCGATCTGCAAGCCCCACAAAACAAAAAATATATTTATATATTTCAATACTAGAAGTAAATGTCCAAATTTGGTTCACTCTATTACTGTTTATGTAATAGTCACTAAACTTTCAACTATTAATTATATTCAAAGATGATAAAGTGAACAAGACTTTAGATATTAAAAGAGAAATGTTCCCCACAAAAGCTCCACATGCATAAATCATCCAGGATTATGAACGCCAACTGATCTTCCATCGATCTTCTGCAGCTGGAGCACAACATCCCATCGAGATCACCCATCTAGGCTCTGGCATTTGATTTGGTCATAAACCCTGCAAGAATATCTCAGTATAAAGACTAGAATTGTAAATTTAATCAAATTAGTTTGTCTAATTGCATGACAGAATATGATTTTTTGCCACACACCTTTTTTTATTAAAAAAAAAGGCTGAGTAGAAATCAGAATGTTCACACCTAAGTGAGACAACCATTGTCCATATACGAACATCTTTTGACGAGCAGTATCCTATCATTCAGATACAAGGATTTCTACAGCATCATCACTCAAACACACAAAATATTCTGTTAGCTATCCAACTATCACTAAGGCATACTTTAGGAAGAACCGATCAAAGTAGTCTCAGAAATCTTCCATTAACTAGGAGTATTGAAAAACAACAAATATTATTCACCCTATTATTTATTCAAAAACGATCATGATGTACCGGTGAAGTTACTTACTTCCACACCCCTAAAGCTCATAAGTCATTAACATCTAGCGTTCCAGGTCCGTGTGGACATGACAATGCCAGATCTATATAAAATTTAGGTAACGGGGACAAAGAAAATGCATAAATATGATGGGAGAACTATCACTTTGGACTCTAAAAACCCCGTTATATTTGATAAATTTGCCTAAATTGTCAAATGCTATCCGTTTTCACTTACAGCCATGATTATTTTCAAGGACTATTTTGTCCCAAAAAAACTCTTTAAGACTTATATCTGGTGTAATTGTAACACAAAACATAACACGTAATCATTTCCTTTTTAACATAGTTTAAACTGATAAATACTCTGTGTCTGTAACTTTCTGTTTAAATTTTAAGTTCGGACATGCTTGTTCTTTCTATGTGACATTAATCTTCCCACGTGCGAATCAAAAACTAAAAATATATAAAAAGAAAAAAAGAAAAAACATTTTGCGTCTGCAATATGGTGACAGTTACAGTATATCGGGATTGAGTTCAAATAAATTATCACAGATCACAAGTAAAAGATTATTGGAATCTGCAATCCGCATCCGATTGCTATGAGATCTGCAACAGGCGATTATTTTAGTAGAAAATAAAAAATTACTAGTATTGCTCTGAATTATATTTAACATGTAATATATCAAATTTTATATTAAATCATAACTAACATAAGAGAAAAAATAATTTATGAAATCAAAATTCAAAATGTTTAATTTGAAGTAATTTAAAATATTTGTTAGTTCTACGAAAATTTTTCTTGAAATTTTTTTTTGTAGAGGATCAATAACTTGGACCTTTCACTGTATTAGTTGTGCTATTTCTTTCTTTTTGTGGACTTAATTTCCTTTCGTCCTTCATACTCCATCAAAGAAAAATTAAAATATAAATTGTCAATGTGTAAACATTTTTCTTTAGTTTGAATCACCGTTATTTGACTATAATATTTCATTTGGCTATCAGACTTAAACCCTTATCTTAATTGAAGGTATTATAAACATGTGATGACTGCTTTCAGATTCAACCCCCAAAAAAAGTGATAACTGATATTACTAACTTAATTTCTTAGGTCAAATTATCATTTCATATGCAGGTAATGGCTAGCACTATCTTCCTTGCATGTAAGTATTTGTCATTCTTCATCCTAAATATTATCAATTGTTTAATTATGTAACGTAATTTTTTTAGTGAAAAATTTAAGTTCAGGAGAAACTAAAGAGCTAGGGAGAACTTTACCGCCTTAATAATCTTACTTAACTTAAATAAAATTGCCTCCAATAAAAGAGTACATTATACTTTAGATCAAGGAAATCCTTGCTTCATTATATTAATCCTAACTATACATGAAAGAAAGACTAACTAAAGAGTCAATTCCTAATATATCAATATAATATTATCTTGATAGTTAAAAATATATTAAATTCTAAAGTACTATAGTTATTAAAAGACTTTTCTATTTTTAAATGTTAAACCTTACTCTATTTTCAAGACTGCAATTCGTTTATTATTGCAATTTTTTTATTACTTAAATTTTCTATATCAAATATCATAATATTTTATATTAAATTTAATATATTATTTGTATAATAACATATTTTACATTATTAATAAATTATCTATTGGCTTTTTATATGGAAAGGTAATTCATTAAGCTTTAGTATCAAGTGCTAAGTTGCTAACAAATCTTAAAACATTATGGTGTCTCATTATACCACACTTAATCAACCACAACTCTAGTTAAAGAAGTTAATTTATTAGCTATTGAATTAACATATTTTGATTTATATTATGTAAAACTAGAGGCAATATTGTATACTTTTAATGGATTCAAAAAATTAAGATTATGGGGGTGAATATATAATATATATAAGTCTGATAGTAATGAATTTTACATAATTTATTTTAATATGAAGTAAATTTTATAAAATAATAACGATAAGTATATATAAATATATATATTAATAAAAAAAATTTAAAATTTTAGTGGTGGGAACATACGACCCCCAATTTTGCAACCAAAAAAAAATTATGACCCCTAATTTAATGCATAGATCCGTCCGTGTTTCAAATAATACTATCCCAAAATATGATAAGTCCTTTTATATTATATTTAAACTAAATTCCGTAATTCCTTAAAAGTTTACCGTAATAATAATATATTAAAATTAAATTCGTAATACTAAGGACGGGTAATACCTGGAATAAATAAAGTTTTTTTTTGTCATGAGAAACCAAAAAAAGTTCGAATTGACATCTTGAAACAGTACTAGGTTGCGCTGGCTCGGGACACGGGTGCTAATTTCCGTGGAGACCGATACAGTAATGGTAAATGCATGTAGTGGAGCCCATCTTAATTGTACAGCCACTCGTGTCTCATACCATTGCATCCTATGGTTGTTGGAGAGCTGACTTTGCATCCTTCATTACTAGGTCTTAATTAATACTAGTAATAATATATTATTCCTCCATCCTTTAATAGTTGTCTAATTTTAGATGTGCATTAAAATTAAAATAATAAGTGAAAAATAATTAAAATTAGAAAAATTTAAAAATAATTTATTAAATTACACTTATTTTATTTTAGATTTTGCTAGGACATTGGTTAAGGATACTCAAAAGTATAGATTTTCAAACTTAGTAATGGGTCCAAAGCATTTATATTTTATCTATTTATTTAATTATTTAACTATTAAATTACTTTTAAAATAAATTTACATACTCAATTTTATATAAATATTTAAATAAATTATCATTTATTTTCAATAATGATTAAGAAATTATTTTTTATTATCTTTCATTTGCAAAGCAAACTAATAATAATAATCTAATGCCATAATATTAATATTTACTCACATTCAAGCATATGGCTAACAGCTAATCACAATAAGAATGTTTTTATGCTCAAGGAAAAAAAGGAATAATAATAATAATAATAATAATAATAAGTTAGTAAATGCTATGATTTATTTCTATTTTATGGAGAATATATCAAGAATGTATATCTTACTTTGAAATTGAGTGGCATCAGTGGAATTACAATAGGATGGATTAGCTGTAACAAATGATATTGTTGTACCCTCACATGTCATAATTAACACTATCTCCTTCTTGTTGGATTCTCTTGAAAAGGGAAGAAAGCATGGTGATTAGGCATAGCTAAAAGGAGAAATGTAACAGATCACTTCCAATGATTTTTTTTCCTTCCAAATTTAATCTCTTTTTGAATGCTCACATTAGTCATATATCCATAATTTTTTTTTTAAAAAAGCAGGAAATTGTTCAGTGGGACAGGGGCATTTTTAATAAATACTTCAAAAAGGGAAAATAGAAATAAAAGAAGAAAAAGTAAGGTGTCGGCCTAGCTAACCATGGTTAATGAAACCAGATGGTGAGGTTAAAGGCGCTCGTGAGTAGTGAGGGCAGAAAGCAATGCATGAGCGTCGGTGACTCGGTTTGGACTCGTGCAAGTTAACCACACACCACACAGGTGGAATTTATTAATTTAAGAATCGAATGAGAGCTTCGGCATATAAAGGACGCAATGGAATGGTGGTAGTGGAAATGCAATTGAGAGACAGAGAGAGAGAGAGAAATGGCGGATTCGAGCGATTCGGTGTCGGTGGATATGGAAGCCATCTTCCCTTCACCCAAGGTCAGTACCGCATTGCGTTCTCCTTCACCATATCATCAACAACAACAACAGCAACCATTGACTTTCAACACTCTCATGCACTTCCGTATATTATGATTATTTAGTGAATTTTAATTATGCATCTTCATTTTCCGTTTTAATTCAATTGATTGTGATTGTTATTATTATTATTATTATTATTTTGCTTTTAATTAAGCAATTTCGAAGTGCTCACGAGCTCTTGTTCACTAGTGTCATTGTGCTAAGAATGGTTTAAGATACCTCACTTTAACTCATTTGTTTCTTCTCCGCTGGGTTAAGCAACAATTTACCAAAACTAAGAACCCCATTGTACTTTTTGTGCCTTTGAATCCAATATGCTGTTTCAGAATCTTTTCCGAATTCAGTAAAGTATGATTATACGGTTACTATAAGTTTTTTGCCCTGTCGGCAGATAACTTGAGGTTATTGATTAAAGAGTTCTAAATGCTTTCAATTTCGTGAAGACATATGCTGTTTTTTGTTGTCATCGTGCTTTCCATAGATTAAGGAAATAGGATTTTGTTTTACACTCTTTTTTTATTTTTTTTGGTCTTACTTTTCCGGTCAGTGGTAATATTCTGGCAGGTGTAGATTAATTATGTTTTCATAAAAGCAACTCTTCACATGCAGCATATTGCACATGTTATGTAATGGATTGTTTCTTTTTGCATGTGGCTGTTTTCCATGAATGAACCCCGGAGGCCCAAGGCAGTTTCACTTTTCTGTTATTGTCCATGCTGAATTTGTTCACATGTGGCTAAAACGTATATTGCACGCTTACTTGATTTGTCCCCTTTCTTATGACGTAAACCATAAAGGAGACGGTCTATCATATTCATTCATATGTGATTTGTTTTGTCTGTTCTGGATAACTGCATGTGCTGTTCCTGGTTAACATGCTACTGAGATATCTTTGCAGGAACACCTTATAATAACTCGTCATGGTTCGGTCTCTGTTGCTGTGTATGGAGACCAGGACAAGCCAGCACTCATCACTTATCCTGATTTGGCTTTAAATTGTAAGTTAACTGGGTTATTGGTTTAATGCTTTTAGATATATGTCCACTGTGATTTCTCCTTTTCCCCTCTCAAAACATTGCCTTATTTGGGTCTTCAGAAATGCTTAGAATTTACATATTATTTTAACCATTATGTTAATGCATTTAAGTAGATTCAATACAAAATCTGATAGTTGCAGGGAGAGGACCCCCCTGTGTGTTAACTGCACATGACCTGTTCATGTGTACATCCCTATCATTGATTTCTCACTTTTCTAGTATATCACCATTTTAACATGACTTGATTGATGGTAAGGATGGGCAAATGACTAGGTTATGTACAATTTGCACACTAGAGGATCTTCTCTTGGTAGTTGTGGGTAATTAACATATGTATCATAGTAGTTTTGGGTAATTAAAATATGCATCACAAGTTCATAATCATTGTAAGAAAATCAAATTTCCACTATTTCCCCTCCCACAATTATGGTTCAGTTAGTTTTTTCGCTTTCCTAAAAGTTTTTATGCAGAGAGTATCAAAATTAAAAATGGTGTTGTGACTTTCTTAACATTGTTTATTTTATTGGCAAGCAATCTAACCTTTTGTTTTCATGCATGTGGATTCATCAGATGTCTCCTGCTTTCAGGGGTTGTTATTTTGTCCAGAAGCCTGTTCCCTGCTACTCCACAATTTCTGCATATATCATATTAGTCCACCTGGGCATGAGGTCTGTATCTTTATATCTTGAAGCTGGAATATATTGTTTCTCAATTCTCATCCTCTTTGTGCTTGTAAATATTTCATTGTTGGATGTTTTAATTTATCTGGTTCCTTATCATCTTGTGTTTTCTTCAAGAGCTATTGCAGTTGGGAGCTGCTGCAATTGATCCAGATGATCCAATTCTTTCTGTTGATGACTTAGCTGATCAAATAGCTGAAGTGCTTAATATTTTTGGGTGAGGATGTTCTGGCCTAATTATCAATTTCTCTCCATTTAGGCCATGATAGGAAGTTTAGAGAGAAGGGCTTGGTATGAAATAGGAAGAGATATGATGGAATGGAAACAAGCTTCATTCCCCTACTTTTTTAAGTAAAATTTTCTATGAAACTTTCATAAACTTTTTTTTCAAACAACCAAGTTCATGGGAAAGAAATGTTGTTCTCCTCGTTACTTCCTAAGCTGGAGGGGAATTGTGAGTTTGGGGATGAAGAAATAGTTTCCCTCAAAATTCCCTTCCTCCTTATAAATTTTCAAATTCCCAAATAAGGCAATTATTCCCTTTCCATCCTTTTGCCTTCCACCCTCCTCATCCAATCAAACATATAACGTCAAGAGAATTACTTCGGACCAATTTCCATGTGGCTTTAAACATTTGCAGGTTCTGTATTTGCATTTATAATATGGTATCTGAAAGTTCATTCTGGAATGGATTGAAACTTGAAAGTGACGGCTTTATAACTTGTGCAACTGAGGCTGGAAGCTAATGTCTCCTTTCCTTGATCTTGGGAAGGCAATCTGATGGCTTTCCTCTCTTCCTTTCCTTGCAGTCTTAGTGCAGTCATGTGTATGGGAGTAACTGCCGGGGCTTACATTCTTACCTTATTTGCTGTAAGTTCTTATCTATGTTGCAGCCTCCCTTCCCTTGTCCGCACCGCCAGTTTTCCCCTTTTAATTGGCTTTGAGTTTCAATAGTGGAATCTTATGGATCTTTTTAACTTTTGGCAACAGCTGAAGTATAGACATCGTGTTCTTGGTTTGATACTTGTTTCTCCTCTTTGCAAAGCACCATCATGGACTGAATGGTTGTACAACAAGGTTCTTTTTCTAAGCCTAAAAAGACCATATGTGCTTGTGAGGAGAAAAACAGAAATGATGTGCTGAATATTTTTTAACATTTACAGGTCATGTCAAATTTACTATACTTTTATGGCATGTGTGGGGTGGTAAAAGAAATATTACTAAAGCGATACTTTAGCAAGGTATACCTATGCTTCCAAAAGCATCTTTTTCTGCTTTCAATTTGTGAGTTTTAGTCATTCAATATTAATGTTGTTGATAGGAAGTTCGAGGTGGTGCTCAGTTGCCAGAGTCGGATATAGTTCAAGCTTGCCAAAGGGTTAGCGCAACTTATTTTCTTTTTTTCATGTGGGGACTGGGTTATGACTGGTTACAGGTAGTTTGATGCTGAACTATTTTCTGACTGTTTTAAATATTGTTTGGCAGTCATTGGATGAGAGGGAGAGTTTGAATGTGTGGCGGTTCCTGGAGGCTATTAATGGGTAAGAATACACATTCAAATTGTGGTTTCCTCCTATTTTAAAAGTCATTAGCTCTATTTCCACACCTTTTTTGGGGGGTGGGGGGTAGAGGGGGTGTTTGGTGTTTGCGAGCGGAATTTTTGTCTGCAAGAAGTATTATTGGTAGAAGCCACTGGATTTAGCTAGCATTGAGGAGTTTGGATAGTTTGTAGGAGGCCATAGGTCCAAGCTTCAGGCCATCATTGTACCCAAAAAAAATTTTGCTACAGCTTCAACACCAATCCAATCAGATTTCAATTACACATGTACACACCAGTGACTTATAATTTACAAGTTTCATCGACAAATGGATATGCTGATGCTTTAGTTCACATATTCACGGCAATGTGCTTACATCTTGCAGATATATGTCATTAACTTTGTATTGCCATCTAGCAGGAGATCTGACATAAGTGAAGGATTGAGAAAATTGCAGTGCCGTTCACTAATCTTTGTTGGGGATATGTCTCCCTTTCACTCAGAGGCTCTCCATATGACTTCTAAGTTAGATAGACGATTCAGTGCCTTAGTCGAGGTGTGTATGAGAGCTCCGGTTTATATCAGGTGTAATAATGTACTTATCAAAATGGGAAGATTTAATAGCAATTATTGGTGCAATGACAGGTTCAAGCATGTGGGTCAATGGTAACAGAGGAGCAGCCTCATGCTATGTTAATACCAATGGAATACTTTCTCATGGGATATGGCTTGTACAGGCCATCCAAGCTAAGTGTCAGCCCAAGAAGTCCCTTGAGTCAATCTTGCATTTCTCCTGAGCTGTATTCACCAGAGAGTATGGGTTTGAAATTGAAACCAATAAAAACAAGAATTTCTGTGGAAATCTAGAGGTAGATGAATAAAGGCTGGCCATTTGTTGCTCTTCCTGATCTGTTTGCTGAACAAGTTTATAATTGTGGTTTGTCGGAAATCTGATGAAGTATGGGATGCCAGATCCTTGTAGATAAGGAGGCCAGAAAGAAGGAATCAACAGAGAGGAAAGAAATAGGAGAAGAGTTTAGTTGAAGGTAGATGTAATCATTCTTTCATTTGTAATCATAGATTTTAGTTAGCGAGTACGTTGGCAAAGCTTGGAAATTGTTGCTTCTGGATAAAAATAATAAAACCTCTTCTTACTGTTGTAAAGCGAACATGGAGGGCGTACTGCTGTTAATGTGCAATCCCATGTTTGTGTTGTTGCGTCCTTTTCACCGTTGGAAATATAGTATTGTAGTTTTCTTCTTGTTCCGGGTTTCCTGAAATTAAACAATGAAGCCTGTTTGGAATTTCATTGCTTTTTTTTTTATGTGGAGTTGAATAGGTTCTACTAGTCATGATTAGGAATATGAAGGGGTGACTGTTTCTCATTTTCACCTGTCCTTCTCTCTGTCTCGGCTGTTCATGTATGATTAACAAACGGACGGCCGTGTACTGTGTCGGTATCGGAAAGTATTATACTATATTATCTATGTATTTTTTGAGTCCCCGGTATTTGAAGTTTATTTATGAATGTTCATACAGTCATATTCTTGTAGCCAAAAAAAAAGAAAAATAAAGTCATATTCTTTGCCTCGGAAGATTTAGGCATGTCATGATTATTAATTATTATTTGCTGCTGACAAATTTTGTCAACGAAATCCTCACATAATATTGACTCAGCATCGATGAAATTTTGGCTAAATGTCAAGCAACGGAAACATTTATTTTGCATCATATGCTGACATCTAATAAGGACTTTTAATTAATATGACTATTTAAATAAATATAAAAATAATTATATTTACTGATATATTGATACATAATAATATCTTTTCTATTACTCATTAAGTAATACGACACAAGCTCATACATGGGCCCTGTGTAACCGATATGAAAAGGCCATTTCTGCTATGTGGACCATAGTCTTGTGGCCGTGTACACCAACTAACACAGTAGCACTTGGAGGCGTGGAAACAAATGGCAAGAGCAGCTTGCCTCTTGAAAGTGCAAAAAAAAAAAAAACTAATATAGTAATATTAATATATTATTATTAGGCTTTAATCCAGCTTAACAATTTGCTTATTCTCAGAAAACAAAACGAACTTTGCTAATGTCATGGGCCTTACTCTCGTACTTCTCTCAGTCACATCTCCAAAGCTGTGGAGACATGAATTGGCCCACGAACAGGTCGAGCGCATTTTCCATATGTTAACTCCATTAGGTTGCATCGGCCCCGCTTATGTGAAACACCAAAAAGGTTACATCGACCCCAAAAAAATATATATATACATAGATTTCATGTTCATGAATTAAATAACAAGTTGATAGATTGCTTTCAACTATGATATATATTTTACTGAGTGACGTAAACTATAATATTTATCGTGGTATCTATTTGATGTTTGATGTGAAATGGGCAAGGTATCATGCGGATGAGAGACTCAAGGTCACATGTTGATGAAGGTTGGTCACAAGTGATCATCACAAGAGTTTGTCACTTTTTGTCCTTGCCGTTGAATTTAGGGTTAACATTTGGCCCGCACGAAAAGGTGTTATACTCAACTACCAGCCACCTTTTGCCACCAATTAATCTCTCATTAAATGGTTTATTTGTTCATTCATCTACGCTGCCAGCTTGAAATCGCTGAATCTGACCACCTATTTAATTTGTCATATTTACATGTATGAGCCCTCTTAGCCACATTTGACTACACCAAAGCCCCCAACCATGTATCGCAAGTCGCCACAACCGTGCAACACAGTAACCCTTCCCAATAGCTCAAATCATATTACCAAGTTATGTCAAATATTTCAACCATGCCAACTAATCAGCAACATTAATCTTCTTCTCCATCATCGTCTTAATTAGCAATATTTACGAATACAATCACTTACTTCCTTTTTTTAGGTGAAAGGGTACGATCACTTAACGTCTAAAACAAGGGAAGACCAACTTAATTAGTATACATAAGCTTCAAAAGACTTCCATAATAAGAAACCTTCGCAATCTCATTTTAATTGGTTAAAACTAAGTGTTAATATTGACTAATTAAGATTACATAAGTAGGAACACTCATTACTTCTTCATAGATCACTATTATAGTTTTTCATTCAACATATAGAGAAGGAGAAAATCCTCGCCTGATACAATTCAGTCTAAATTCTACTTTTTGGCCCCGAATTTCTCTTCAACAAAAACACAGTGTAACCATCATATATAATTCAATAATATTACTTAAATTATATACTAAAATTATTTGAGACGCGTTATTTGAACACCTCAGTAGGAGTTAAACTACAGGAATATAGAGCTTATATGTTGAAAAATCCCCACAACTTTCCTCTTTCAAATTTGTTTTCCTTTTTTTTCTTACCCCACCTACATATCTAAGAAGATGTCTAATCATAATGGTATGCAAAAATATAAATAAAATTATTTATATCTCACTTTTCTTTTAAATAATAACTAAATAAAACACATATGTTAAGAAACTTTTTATCTTCTTTTTTTAAAAGTAATAATATTTATATATGAATTATTAATATTAAGAATGGACAATAGTCAAAAGAGAAGATAACAAAAAACCTTGGTCTCATCAAATGAAACAAAGTATTTCCTCTGTCTCTCTTAGATAGGGGTGAAAATAGGTCAGATGGCTTAAGGGGTTTGTGGCCTAATCTGGCCTAACCTATTAAAACTTAAGGTCAAACTTAGGCCTATTTGAAAGACTGATTATTTAATAGGCCAGGTAGACTCACAATAGAGCTTGTTGAGTATCGGCCTGATCCAGTATATCTTTAAAGGTAAGTGTATAATTTTGTAGCCTTTTTAGGTATATTTATGGGTTTGGTTGAAAGCTAGTCTATTGACAAGTTTAGGCGTGTTTGGCCTCTTCGGCCTTAGCTTGTGGCCTATATTAAATTTTTCAGAATTACAAGTTTTTTAAATAGGTTTAAGGTCATGCCAAACTTATGTACATGTTTAGGCTTAAAAAATTGCCTACATCAAGCTATAGGTCGGGCTTAGGCCTAATATTTGCGATACAAGCATTAGCCTGTGAAGGCTAAAGTCTAACTTGGCTTAACCTGTTTCCCTACTTTTAAATCATATCCACTTTTAAGGTGAATAAGCTATATCTAATGTAAATATTATTACTCTTTTTTAAGCACAAAAGTGTAACTAACATATAAATATTTAAAGATTAGTGTTAGAATAAAAAATTCATGTATGACTGAAGGAAAATACTTTGTGTACAACACAAACTTATAATATATTTACACCATGCACAAGAAGACAAAAAATATTGTGATGCAACCATTTACTTTTTCCATCAGTCTTATAATTTTATTTATCTCTTATATATGGTGTAATAATGTTGTATGTTTGTGCTGTACAAGTAACACTTCTCACGATTAAATATATGATTAGGCTGTACTTTAAAATCACAACCGATGTAACACCCCCACGAACTAATAATTATTGTTTCAAATATACAAATCAAATTCCAGCCATCTTATCACAGAAAATAAAATAATTATTATTATCACTGTTATTATCTTCTTTTTTTATGATGAAGAGGAGCAAACAAATGTAGATCATCAGTGGGGAGAAGCATGCAAACATAACCAGTCATTTCGAGAGATGAACTAACTCAGAAGAGTCTCAACATACACAAACATACAGAGAGTGTGTCCAGTGTCGACTACTTGCTATTCATCTTGTCCATGCAGCGTGGTGGCAACCACCCCAAGCTTCTGAAGGTTGAGCTTCACGACAGTGTCAACAAACATCTTAGTATCCTCTCCCGTGTTCCCTTCAGGTATGTCCACGACATAAGACTCCAACACAATGGTGTACACCTTCCCTTCCTTCTCGAACTCATTCACCGAAGTCACCGACCGATAGTTCTGCAGCCTGTGCTCGCCGCCGACAACGCGGAAGCTGAGGAGGTGCTTGTCGTCGTCGAGAATCTCTAGCCTCTCGGTGCTGGTGGAGGCGGGGAGACCAGAAACCACCGTCACCTCGCGGATGCTGCCGACTCCGCCGTCGCCCCTCATCATGTTGCAGCCCTTGATGAAGTGCTTGTACTTCTGAGGGTTCTCGAAGCTTCGGACGAGTGGCCACACCCTGCGCGCTGGGGCGTCGATGCGCTGCGCTATGATGGAGGTGCAGGTGTTTGGGGTTGGCTCGAATTTGTGGTATGTGTTGATTATGGGTTCGAGTTCCGCGTGTTCTTCTGGTGTTAGACCCTGCAGGGGCTCTGATGATGAGGACATTTTGATTTTTGTATATGTATGTTTTGAGCTGCTTATTATGTTTTGTTCTGAGCACTAGCTAGCTAGGCTAATCAAGGAGGAGGGTTCGTGTTCATATTGATGATAGTTAGTTAATGTTATATTATATACATGGAGATGAATAGTGAACAATCATGTGGACACGCCTGCGGATGTAACAATTTATCTTGGTCGCCTCTTCACTACTTTTGGACAGATATGCCCTCCACAGTTCACTTTTATAGCATCAGTATTCATAATAGTAAGTGTATAATATTTTCGTGCACCTTAAAATAAAAACAAAAGAAAACCAAATAAGGTGGTGGATTCAAAGAAATAAAAACTTAATATAAACCTACGTACCATCTTATTTATTTATTTGTTTATGTTATAACTATATTGTACACGTGTCATTTTGCACATACAAAAGGTTATATTTAAGTATTTGACAAGCAAGCATAATCAGTCAACTTATTTTTTAAAATTGAAGTTTCTTCTTTTTTAGCTTAAAATAGCAATGAAAGAAGAGAATTGACGAAATATGATTTTACTGACAGGCATCCTATGATTTATAAAAAGAACTAATACGCTAAAAACTTGAAGAAAAAAAAGGCACCTTTTATGTAGTATTTTTAATTTTTAGATTTTTGACAAGTGACATAAGGTGACTTATTAGCAAAATCCTATATATATTACACTCCATCACCATTTTTGAATCCATATGTATCTTTACCTGCGTCTGTGCAAGTAACAGGACCCAATATGGAAGACGCTATCTGTATTGTGTTGCATGTGCCGCTTCGTCTTCTAGTGATTTGAATGATTCGTTGATGCTATTGGCGCTGCTTTTCTTTACTTTGCTTGGGTTGTTATATATGCGACGTCATGCTAGTAACAAATTGTGTGTCTTGTTGGCTTTTGTTTTCTTTCTATATCGAGATTGATATGAATGGGAAGAAATATGTGATTACTTACTTAATTCAGTCCAACAATCAATTTGCTTTTTCTTTGTGCTAGCTAGCTATCCTTTGTGTTTGCAATTTGACCAAGTCAGTAATACTAGTACCATGTTGTTGTTTACTCATTGAACTTTTTGAGAAGCAAGTCATTAGTAAATTAATCAAGTTGAAAAACCAAATGAGGAAAATTGTGGATGGGACTGCAATTTTGAAGCAAGGGCAAGGGTAAGATGAGAGATTGAAGGGTTGAAGAGACTGAAGAGGAAAAAGAGAGAGTGGGGCTGAGGCTCATGGAGGGGGAGTGGTCGCAATCGTTGAAAAGGGGAAAAGCTTGACTGAAGATTCGTGGATCATGTGACTGACTTATCTAACAAACTCATGCCCGCGTGATCTAAACTCCTCTTTGCACCCTCACCCTGGACCCACCATTCTTCCTCCCTCTATATATGATTATTTCTTTTTCTCTTCCATTAATTATATTGTAGTTCTGATCAGCTAATTGACAACGATCCATGCCATGAATAATGTGCGTGTGTCTATAAATTAATGTATATTGTATAGGATGAAGATGATGATGGATAATCATGCATCGATCATGTAAGTATATGTAATCTGAGTCTTTGATACATTCTCAAACTTACGACTGTTGATGTTATCGCCATTATAATTTGATAAGACTCCCTTTCAATGTATGGTATGATCATGTTTGAGAAATAGAAAGAGGGAGGCAATTTGCAACAGATAATGTACAGCTTTGCATGCGTGTGGGGTAGCTGAAAGAGTGTAAATGCGAAAATCGTAATAGTATAACAAATACTGATGGTATCTAATCTCAAGGCAAGAATTTGGCTAAGAAAAAGAGACCGTTTAATTTATATATGCTGCATGACATTATTACTCCATATGAGCCAATATTCAAAAAAGAGGGGCCAGTCACCTAATAATGGGTTACGTTTCTGTTGAGAAAGCCAGAACGGTGACTAGATATCCAAGAAAGAAAGCTACTACTAGTACTAGTATATTATATGTTTTGGTTTCAACATTTTTCAAACTTGAAAGCCGACACTGACAGAGAGCACCTTAGAGGCAAAGGCAAGGCAACAAACAGCGAATGAGCAAAAGGTTCATTGGACTGACTTGTTTTGACTTTGTCTTCGTCTTAAGGCTCTTAAGTAAAACTAAACATAGCTTAGCAAGCGAAAGCCTAAATCAAAACATTCCAAATTTAGGATTGCTGGAATTCCTGCGTTGCTAATTAAGTAAAGGAAATGGGGGAGGGAGGGAGGGAACGAGACATGAGCCTTGAAGTTACAAATGCCAACCTTTTCTGTTTCCAATCAAATTTGGACAATTGTTGTCATTGATGCTTTCACATTGATATGTGTGGCACCTCCTTCATTTCATAATATTTGTCCACTTTTACACAATCTTATATTTTAAAATATGAGTTTTACTAATCAGTGCTCTCAGATCACTTGTTAAGCTTACTAAAACTCTAAGTTTTAAAACTTTATCATGAATACAATGTTTTAAAAATATATAATCTCATCCTTTCCATATAAATGTTTCCTTTTTTTATTCCTTGGAAGCTAGGGCACTAGTTAGATAAACCCTTAAAATATATGTCAATTTTATATTTCAATAGAGTATTAATTCTATTTTTTCAATAGTACCCATAATTAATTTCATATTTTCAAAATATTTCATTTAATATTAGTCTTGAACATTGTGTTGTATTGATTCATATAAAGGGATATATTAGTTCATTCACTATATTTTACTCCAATATCAATATCATTTATTATCTTTTTTAATACTCTCTCTATTTCATAATAATTGTCGATTTTTTGACTTTTTAATATTTTAAAATATTTATCCATTTAGACTATCAAGATAGCACTAATTAATTCTTCTCTTCCAAGCTATACTCCTAGTATAAATGTATTAGTTAAGTAATTGATATATTTATCAAGATGAGTGATAATGACCATATAAGAATAATTTTATCAAATCATATAATTTTCTATATTTACTAAGATTTTTCTGTTTTTTCTTAATATGTGTATTGTTTAGTTTTTGATAATTATTGTGAAACAAAAGAAGTATCCGTGTTTGATCAAAATTGGAGGTATTTTAAAAGGAACGGAGTAACGAATGAAAATCTTTTGTCTTTAAATAGTATTCCCTTCCCTATTTCCTGAATCATTTATTGACACGTAACAGATAGATATTATATATCTGGTAATTTATAATTTTTAAATCTATTTTGATTTTTATCTTTCCAAGTGTCAATAAATGATTAAGGAAACATGGAAGAAAACACCAAAGATTTCAATCCAAAATAACAATTCTCATTCAAGTCAATTTAGTGTGTTTTTAGTATAAGAGTATTTAATTAGAGTAATATTGTTATTTGTACTCATACTTATGGGATATCATATTGACACACTCATCTCCATTAGATTGATGTAGACACCACTTGATTTGGGTCTCACACTCCATCCAATAGTGGATGGGAGTGTGTCGACATCATGTTTAATGAAGTCTAATCAAAATAATATTTCTCATTTAGTTATGCCTTTTCTCGAAGCTTCCATGATGGGGGCAATAATTGACTTGTTTTTGCATAAATAAACGAACCATAAAAAGTTGTTGTGAGGGTATAAAAGGTACTCACTCCGCCTGGTATAAGTCATTTTTGGATTATGCATGAGAATTAAGATAATTGTTAGATTTTATTGATCTTTTAAAAGAAAATAGAAGATATAGGTATATCTCTATCATTCAATGTCTCAACCTAGACTCATTTTTCTCAAACTAAATATTCCAATATACTCACCTCTACTAGGTAAGGAGTATTTTTTTTAAAGGGTTTTGCTAATTTGTGTTCTAAGGCACTACCGGTTAAGGAAACTATAAAAGACAAGATTCAAAACTTTTGTCTATGTCTCATGCTTTCAAAGCACAAAATTTCATTTTTAAATATGGATATTTCCTTTTTTAACACCTTAATTAGTGCCTTAAAGATATTGGTTAGATAAATATTTTTTAATACTCCCTCTCTTTCCCAGAATAATTGTCAATTTAGACAAACTAATATATTAATTAAAAAGTCACATTAAAATTCAATAAGTTTTAAAACTAATGCTTTCACATTAATTAAAATTCCTATCTGTATTGCAAAGATGATCCCCTCCCTCTGTCCCTCCGCCCAAGGATCGATTTCCTAGTCACAAACTTCCTCAAATATTTTTTATGATACGGCTAACTTGATTTTATTTGTATTAAAAAAATTGCATTAATAATGTATCAAAATTGAATCCAATTATATATTATTAATATGTGTAAACATTATAAGTGTTTTTTTAACAATTCCGGTTATCATAGGAATATCAAATAATAATTTGCACACTACTTATCACAAATTATGCCCACATAACTACATAAGAAATACTCTCAGTTTTATTGCTACTTTGGCTGAGCACCCATCAAAAACAAACCACGGGCTTAAAATTCAGATAGTCCCGTTCACTTCCTTCCGCTAAACCACTTCAAAATTAAAGTGGCCTCAAAATAGAGAAAGGAAGGGAGGGATTTGGGCCCAAACTTGTCATCCAATTTTGGGCTGTCTCTTGTTTCTTGACATACACCTAAATTCTGGGAGTCATATATATACTGCACTGTACGCAGCTTCAGGTAAACGTTGAAGTATGACAAGATTTTCAGCTCGATCCAAAAACAAAAAAAAGATTTTCAGTTGATCATTTGACTGATTCAACTGGTTAAATTTATAGTTAGACTATAATTAAATAAAAATATTTGAATTCAAAACATGAGTTTTTCATGTTTAAATCGGTTCAACTAGACAGTCCAATCTGTTTTTTTTAAACATTAAATTGCACAATATTTTAAATCAATAAAATTATAGTATAATCTTTAAACATCTATAAATTTTACATAAAATTTTGCTTATGAACTTAATAAATTTTATCAAGGAGAGAAAATTAAAGTAACTGAATCTTGTATTCATTGCAGTTAAAATTTAATGAATGATGTACGAGAGTATTTATAGGGACTAGGATGAATAACTTACCTAACCACAGTGACAGATAACTACCTATAACAGACATTGACTAACAAGTAACAACGGTTATTAACAAAATGTTAATTTATCTCCTATTAAATTTTGACAAATCTGGGTAAGCAATATTAGTATTGAACCCCCCCTTTGAAAGAGTTAGCATGTAACCATGAACAATTTACATTTATTTATCTATCCATCACTAACTAAGCCTGAAGCCTCGTTCAAAATTCTAAATTGAAAGGTACACATCCTTTGGAACCTCATCATTCCATTTCCCTTGAACCATTTCTGACGTGAAGCCAAGGAGAAACCACATGAGTCAGACACTCAGACATGACACAAATTCTGGCCATCTACCGCCTGTGGTTCTTCAAATTAAACATGTTCTCTTTGTTTAATTTCCACTTTCTAGCCAGCTCGTAGCAAGGTTATTGATGATTGGATTGTCTGAGTAATTTCCAATGAAAAGTAGGACAATGACCTCCAAAGGAGAGAATATGAAGTGAACGATGAGTTTATTCTTCCAACCGAATAACTAATTAAATTATCAAGACTAATAGCTAGAAGGTTGTACGTTATAGCCTTATTATATAGGAAGTGGAGTTCCTAAACTATTCCTTCATCCTAATGCCACGTATGGAGCTCAATTAAAGATCTTTATGGTAGATTCTGGAAGAGAGGAAACAAATAAAAAAGAAACTGAGTTGCCAAAACCAGGGGTCCTCGTAGGTTGCGCTTGTGTTCCAGCTCGCTATTTTGTCCACACATGACACAACACAAGTTAAAAGACAAAGTTGGCTTTTAGATTAGATTAGATAATTATTTCCCCTTTGGAACGTTGATGTGCATATTCATATTATTGGTATTGAATTATTATATAATTAGGTGGTCATTCCCGTTTAGAGGTCCAATAGTAGTACGCTGAACTTTGAGAGGACAATGACAAATAATAAAACGTGGAATCATAGGTGGCAGAGATTTTCTCTGGGTCCGTAGTCCAAACTCGCAAGCAATAAACGGTCCAACATTAAGAAATCTCCAACTAAAGTAACATTGGATTATCACTGTCATCATAATATAGATTCTCAGTAAGATTTCCTTTTCTATCTCCA
The DNA here is from genome assembly GCA_030441495.1 of Dalbergia oliveri. NCBI lineage: Eukaryota > Viridiplantae > Streptophyta > Magnoliopsida > Fabales > Fabaceae > Dalbergia > Dalbergia oliveri. The sequence goes on from JAMLFY010000003.1 coordinate 5,371,387, forward strand.
AATCCGAAAAACAAGTAAGACATTTCGGCTACCTACTTTCCGAGCATTGGTCGACTTGATTTGCTGTAACTCATTGAGTTATTTAAACAAGACAAATTTTTCCATGTGTACGATTAAATGATCAACTAGTATAATATTAAAAGTGTAATTAGAGTGAAAAAAAATGAATACTTTGTAAAGTTGATATAAAACATATTTAACAATATAGAGAAAGTTTTAATTTCATACTTTGCAAGATCATAAAAATCTCTCATGTACATTGTGTTTAAATTATGTTTGAGAAGACTTTTCGGATTAACCTTTAATATTGATAAGCAAATTTGAAAAAAAAAAAAAAAGGTTTTTGATGTGTATGAGCATATGCGCTGTTATGCATACATGATGATTGCAAGTGTCTCAACGATGACTGAAAAGCAGTGTACCAATAACACTAGTAAATCAAATGCTACCTAAATTCCTTGGTCCCCGCATGCTTAACATGCCACTTAACATGCCACTTTCAAGTATGAGCTTTTTATGAGTTTTGTCCAATTATAATTGAAAGGGAGGGCTTCATTTTCTGTGTGTCTTCTGTTGCAACTGCAAAACCTTGGGTGGGAAAGTTCCAAGCGAAAACTATGTTCTTCCTTTCTACTTGCCTTTCTTGAAATGCACCTTTTCATCCCCCACTTTGCACATTAACAATCGCGTCACTAAAGAAAAGACCGCACGCACAAGTAATAGAGATTGGTGATTTAGTCTCTGTGCCTCACTCACTGTCTCTCTTGCCATTGATTCTGAGACTTCGGGTTCTATATATATGTGGGTGGGTGAGAGAGAGACCTTGTATAATTAGCTAGTAACACATACGCGAGAGGGATATTTAATTCGTTGTGTGGTTGAGGAAGGAGAATTAATGGCTAGAAAATGCTCATATTGTGGAAAGTTGGGTCACAATTCAAGGACTTGCAATAACCACAGTTTCAGTACTCATAGAGAGGGCTTAATTGGTGGAGTAAAGCTCTTTGGGGTTCAACTTGACCAATACCCTTCTTCTTCTTCTTCACCTTCATATTTTGACATCAACTACCTGCTATCTTCAAGGAGGACGACCTCCTTATCTGTGACTTCCTCTTCCTCTTCCTCCTCCTCCTCGCCTTCCGTGCTTATTAGCGCAAATGAAAACTCACATAAAATGTGTGATACTCACTTAGCCAGTGCCAGTGACCTTAAGTCAACGATCAAAGACAACAACAAAGGTTATCTTGCAACTGTTTCTGATCTGTCATGACTATTGCTACACTAGTTGATCCCCAAAAATTGCCACTTTCACTTCTTAGTAATAGTACTGTATAGCAAGGGAAAGAAATTAACATCCAATCCATGAATCCAAGGAATACATAATTTCTGTTTAATTAATTAACTATGCAAATCTACGGATGAATGGTTTTGAACCTCCCGACTCTTGGTCTAATATAATTGGTTTTTTATGGGCTTGTCTGGTCAGGTGTGCCATGGACGGAGGAGGAGCACCGTATATTCCTTGTGGGGCTTGAGAGGCTGGGCAAGGGTAACTGGAGAGGCATATCTAGAAGCTTTGTGACAACAAGAACCCCAATCCAAGTGGCCAGTCATGCACAAAAGTACTTTCTCCGTCAGACTCACAATAGTTTCAGTAGAAAGAAACGCCGCCTCAGCCTGAATTATGTGAGTGAATCAATCAAAGTATTCGTTTGATTTGCAATTGTTAAGTCTTCATTTGTTTCAACTAGTTACATGGTTTATAATTTGTTATGTAAGCAGGTGGGAGTGGGAGATGAAAATAACACTTGCTTTTCTAGACCCGGTGAAGCTTTTGGACCATCTGGACTGTCACCTGCAGGGACAACTAATTTGACTCCAAATGGTATCAACTGCATGAGCCAATTGAGGAGCAGTAGCGTCGTTCTCTCTCAGTGGCTTTCGCATCCTCAAGCCTTGCTGAACTGGGCTAACTCTGCAACTTCAACAAGTTGGACAATTCAAAATGCAGCACCTGATTTGGAACTGAAACTTGCAACTCCCACGCCTTTGGAGCTGAGCTAACACTCAGGGCCATGCTCTGCAGGCCTTCTAAGTTAACCAGTACCATATGAAATATTGTACATCTTATGACCTCCTAGAATTAGCTGTGTTTGTGGCTTTGTGCCTATTTTTTCTATGTGCTTCTTCCTGTTGCATTTCTGCGGCTGCAACTTGAAATTTACCTCTTTCTCCTACAGTTTATCGTGCTCATATTTGACCAATAAAAATTGTTGAGACCAGGAATGTGTTGTTGGGACACCTATACACCCAAGATAGAATAGAGGGGAGTTGAAGGAGAAGTAGGAGGAAAAAGGATAAAGTGGTGGGTCTCTGTACTATTTTGTGTATTGAATGTTGGATGTCTTGAATTTTGTTGGCGTTGTACATACTACATAATATTGCACTGCCAGTTTAATTTGGCGGAGTGATTGCACTATTGCAGCAGTATAGGAAGTGATAGTTACAGTTTTATCATTAAGGACCTCGCAGAAGCCTGCTAATCAATAATCATCGTCCATCTTATCTTTCTTTTTCTCTCATTCTAATCATCATTCTTTATTTCTGCCACAAACAGTGAAAGTAGCATTTCCGTTTGCTAGAGTGAATAAGCAGCAACTTGAATAATAATTGCGAACTATTCACTTGATGATTCCATAAAGTGGAGTAGGACTAACTAGGATTTTGCTTTCAAAATCTGAACGCCGTTTGATCTCTGCCTTTTGGTTCTACTTACGTATTTATTATTAAGGAATGCTGACAGCAAGTTGGATCATGACTTACTACCATTCAAATGAGCTATTGCTCAAAATCAAATGAACTGGGAAGGATGATATTTGCACACATGGTGAGTTCTAAGAGAGTGGATCAACTGTACAAGGATTGAATTGGTATAATAAACTCCCACCTATTTTTCTGCAAAAGGCTAGTGGAGTAGTCGACCTATCTTAGCAGTCACAAAAGTACCTCTATTAATGACATCTTTGTTTTAGTGGTGAGAAACAGGTGAGAAACCTCTTACTTACGTTCACCGAAAGAGAACCTTTACTTTGGAGAAAAAAGTATATTGAGAGATTGAATTTATTTTATTTTCAATTTCCCTTTTCTGTTCCAATCTGTTCTCAATCTTGCAAAATTATATGAGAAAAAAATAAAAACAATAAAATCTTTCCTTCTTATTTTTATTATTTTCTTCATAAAATCCTTCAAAACACAAAATATAAATTGAAAACAAAAAGTATAAAAAAATAGAAACAGAAACCAACCCGTTCTCGAAAAATGAATAAATCACCAAAAAACAATAATTACATGATTAATAAACATTATTAACTATAGATTACATGATTAATAACATTAAATACATACAGCGATCAAAAGTTTACAATACCAAATAACACCTATACAGAATAGTTCGTTAACAACACCTATACAGAATAGTTTGTTACATTTTTTTTTTCCATTTCCTTTTTTTCCTTTTTGTTAGTCTAGTTCTTGTTATCCCTCGGCATTGTTTTAAATTGCGGCCGCATCATCGCAGTTACGTCCGCAATGCGGACCGCAATTGCGGTGTAATGCATTTCACATAAATTGACCATAACATAAGCACAACGAGACCGCATCACCGCATTGGAACCACATTAGGCCGCAATGGGCGCAGGTTACTTTTCAAGTTGCAGCGCGCAAAAATTTCACGCCACATCAGTCGCAATGGGCGTTGCGACAGCCGCATTATCGGAATCGCAACACTGTCCGCAATTAAAACACTGTCCCTTGGGGATCCTTGAACTGAACGTACTCCAACTACAATCTCCACTGCGCTTAAGCAGACAGATACTCGGAAGGGTCTATGCACTCTTCTCTGGCTCTTTGAACCGAGGAATAACTTCGAGCATATTTCCACTAATTGCTCCTTCGTGGACAACTTCATAAAGGAAACCTTTTTTCTAATAACCTCTCTTTCAAAGAATAACAAAAAGTGTAAATTAAGAAGTGGTGCGCAAAAATCATTTTCCCTTCATTCGATGCGCTGAGCTCGTTTTAAGGACAAGCAGACGTCGAAGTCGGCAGAGACGAGGCAACAGCTGTGAGAATGATGGCCGCAAGTGCGGCTCCCTACATTGACCAAATGAAATCAAACAAATAGAACAATTAAATTGTCATCATAATCACAGTTAACAAGAATTTAATTTAGATATTAGTCATCTAGTTATGCATTAAAATTAATTGTAATTAATATTTTAAACAAAAAAAGGGGAAAAAATGTTGATCTCAGCACAATGGTAAAGTTACTATAGCCTTGTGACTTGAAGCTTACAAGTTTAAATCCTAGAAACAACCTTCCTGCAAAGTGGGGGGTAAGGTTAATGCATCTATTCTCTCCAAATCCAATTGAATGGGAATCTCATATAGTGGGTCACCCTTTTAATATTGTTTTAAAAAAGGAACATAGCAAAACCTTTGGAAATTTTTCCCATATCAAACGACCGACCACATGATTTCTTTCAGGAGAAGGGGAACATTTATGTACGTAGCTAATTGGAAACGTAAGTGGACAACTAGAACTTACATTTCCCAACAATCGCGTATTATTTGTGCTAGTTCTGGATCAACATCTTCTGAAATTTCAAGGCGTCTGTTTTGGAATCCAACAGCTCCAACAACCTGCACTGGGTTCAAGCCTTGCCATGGGACCATTTTGGTAGTCAACTCCCACAATACTACACCAAAACTAAATACATCACACCTGCAATTAAAGCAAAATTTAACTATTAATTACATCCTCAATTTTTGTATTCTCGCTTTCCTATTAAAATGCAGGCAGGAATGAACTTACTTTTCATCAGCTGGCTCGTTTCTTAGGACTTCTGGTGCCATCCATTCAGGCTGCAGGCAAAAGATATTTATCTAGGACCGTTGCTCTTAAAGCTATATATCATAATTGTAACTTATCAAAGAAATGAATGAATTAAGTGTTTAACCCAAGAATTTTCAAAGTTCATTTATCTCTCAAGAATTACCGTTCCAGCGAAAGACCTTGATGACAAAAATGTATGGTGCTTCATCCGCGACAGACCAAAATCAGAGACCTGTGAAATGACAAACGTGGGATATAATAACCAGAGTTTAAAAAATAAAATAAAAAATGACAATTCATGCATTCCTAATGGAATAACAAGAGAACTGAACTTTTAAGATTGCACACCAATCTAATACCATATTAATTACTAATATAAAATGTTTTAACATGTGCCAAAGATGGCTTAGGGGCTGTTTGCTTTGCACACCAATCTAATACCATATTAATTACTAATATTAAAAATCAGTTTTCAGTGTTTTCAGTTTTTCCTTCACAAATTTGGAAAACTGAAAACTGTTTCCAGCAAAGCAAACAACTCCTTAGACAGTTGTCATGTGCATTTCTAGGAGAATACTTCAATTCAACATTCATAAACGCTCAGTTACTTGCTTATGTGATATGTTGTATCCAAAGTCTAAAACATCTATTAGGTAGACTTCCACATGATTAACTCATTATGTTAGCGCCGGAGAGAAAACACATCCACGCCTACTTTATTTCCTTCTGTAAACTCCTCTACAAACAAGAACAATTATGGATTTTCACTGTTCTAGTTTTATTTATTTGAGTGCATTCCTTTCATTTTTCAGATTTAGAAAGCAAACTCTGCAGACAAAGGACTCAAGTATGAATACCTTAAGAACCCAATGCTTGTCAACAAGAAGATTTGGAGATTTCAAATCTCGATGGACAATAGGAGGATGACTTGTGTGCAAGCAATTCATTCCCTTAGCCTGGTTGGTGTACAGTAAACAGTTTCACATCAATTAGAGGCAAAGAGAAAAGGAGAATGTGAAGTTGAATACTCCTTCCGTTTTGAAATAATTTTCCACTTTTAAAATTATATTTTTCCACAAATAATTGTCCATATTTAATAAATCTAGACAATATTAGTTATCTTTTCCAGCTATACCCCTATTAAATGTTAGAAGAGGGTAAGCCTTGGCTAGCGTAATGGTAAGGTTACTTGCCTGGAGATCAGGGTTCAAATTCTAGAAGCAGCCTTTCTACAAAGCGAGGGTAAAGTTGCATGCATTTACTCTCTTTAGACTCTACCAGGTGGAAGCCTTGTGCAATGGAACCCTATTAAATGGTAGAGGAAAGAGACTACATGGAAAAAATATTCAGAGATAATTAAAGAGAAAGGTAAATAGAAAGGATAATTTGGTGAGACTTTCTCAATTATTTCCTTAATCTATGTGCGCATTTAAAGTTGAACAATTATTTCAAAACGGAGAGAGTCAAGAATAAGTAATTTCAACCCATACCACATCAAGAGCCATACGCAACCGCCTCTTGTCATCGAGTCTAAAATTGGGACGGCGCAATTGGTCATATAAACTCCTCTGCATACCAAGTGACAAATATACTTAAAAGGAACAAAATAGCAATGTAGAGAAATTAATTGATCACTTGATTGGGTGAAGAACTAAGTTGCATGCTGGTAATATGTTGGAAAACAAATACACCGTGCTACAAGTCTTTTCAAGAAAAGCAAATTAAAAAAGTTTGTATCATTTGTATCCTTCATCGAGTCAAATGTAACTTACGTACGCACCACACCAAAAAGTAAAAAAAAAACTTACAAAAGAAAAACCGACCTTGGAAGAAACTCTGTCAAGATAGACAAATGTGGGGACGAGTAATAGCTCCCATGAAGAGCACAACATTGGGATGCCGGAGCCTTAACATGATCTCAACCTACAAAAAGCAATGTATGGGTATCAATGAATATGTAAGCATATGAATGCCACATTGATTTGTGTTTAAGATCAGATGCTTACTTCGGATTTGAACTGAGCCACTGCATCACTAGAAAAATCTTGATCTAGAAGCTGCTTCACCGCAACCTCCTATCACGTAAAACCATTCATACAAAATTACCCAAATCAGTGCATAAGATTAACTACTTGTAAGTACTTTCACAAGAATCACAACTGAGGCAAATCTTGTAACATAACTGCTTGGCATGGACCAAGTATAAAAATGGTTCCAACACCAAAACATGATGAGGCAAATAGAATATGAAAAGAAAGAACAACACCATATAGATCTCTATTTTCAGAAGAAAAATAAATCAATGTGCATATTCATCCATATTTTATTGTCTATCAACACAGAAGCAACTGAAAAAAAATCCGAAGCCACATAGAAGAGAGCTGAGGGAGAGCCTTGGCACAACAGTAAGGTTGATGCCTTAATCCAAATCACATGTTTAAATCCTAAAAATAGCCTATCCACTTGCAGTAGTAAGGCTATTTACATCTATCTTTTTTGACCCCACCAGGTGGAGCCTTGAGCATTGGGCTGCATTTCATAATATAGAAAGGGGCTATAGGTTGAAAAGACCTGTACTAAGTGTTAGCCACATGATCATGAATAAGTTGAATGCTTGACACTCCATCACTTCCCCCACAAATCAAATATTTGATTCCTTGACTCCCTATCTTAAATATTTAAATCCCAGAATTTTAGCAATCCTAAGATAGACCTTGAACAATAGCTAATGGAGAAGGAATTGATTATTTACCAGTTTCTGAGACAAGCAATATCACCTCCTCATGTACTATTCTGCCAACTATAATTTCCTATTTTTTAGAATGAACTTTATATGACGAGAAGACATACACCAATACAAAGTTTAGTGAAACTAGGGGTTATGTGAAACTTCTCAGATTATGTAATGGCAATAACTTCAGTGTATGTATATAAATAAAAAAAAAAAGATAATGCAAGCAATAAATGCTGTGCTGAAAAAGATGAGGAAAAGAAAAACTGAACTTACAGTACCGTTGCAATCAGCACGAAAAACCTCACCGTAAGAACCTAAAAGCAAGTGTGTCAGACAGTTGTATGAGGTAAGAGTAGCAACAGGACAATAAAGTACATCATAGACACGGAAAGCATATTCCCAGCCAGCTGGTACTTGATCTCCATTAATGAAATCTAATATATCAAGCATTAATGTCTACAATTCCAATTCTGCTTGATCTAAGAGCAATTAATAAGCAGCCAATTAGCTTCTTTGAAAAATATTATGCATGAGGCCATATTCTATATCTATACACTTAAAATTCTTAAATTTTTATATATAACTTCTGAGTGGGAAAAAAAAAACCCATCATGTTGGGGAAAGTGGAATACAAGACACAACTAGTAAATTATAGATCTTACCAATACCAATACGTTGACCGATATGAAGATCCTCCCATTTAATTTCCCATTCTTTCCTCTCACCCAACACTGGGTTAACTTTCTCAGTGTCATGATCATGTTGGATACACACTGCACAAGGTGCCTCATTTATTTGAATGGCTGACTCCTCACCAAATTCAATGTTATATAAAGCTGCCCCAAAATTATTTTCATCATCTTCATCACAGGAAATGTCAAACCCATTACGTGCTTTGCAAGAAACAGCTGTCTTGGGCAAAGAAGACTGGACATATTGTTCTTTACACATTTTATGTGGATTGACTGAAACACTATCTGCAATTATGGCATCAGATTGCTCTAATTCATCGACTCTATCACAAACAGTCATGGACTCCTTCCTCGTATAATCACGATCACACTGTGTGGAATTATAAAATCTAATCGCATCTGTATCAAATTCTTTCTGCTGTTCTAACCTAGTAAGACGGGCAGAGTGCATCCTTTTGTCTCGATCAGCCTGAGCTGTATCACTAACAAGTTTTCCACACATGTTATCTTCACCCATATCTTGTGGATTTACATCTGAAAAGAGATCAGGAGGAGGGAATGCTCCACTCTCTGATAAAACTGTGTGTAGTCTTCGAGCAAATTCTGGGTTCTTTGCTGCACTGAGGACGTACCTTGATACATTTTTTGCACGATTCTTTTCTGTAGGTGATGCTTCTGTATGTGATGACAATTCACATGATTTATGCAGTGACTGTAGAAGATTTCCCAAATTATGTCCAAACCTCTCTGTTTCATTCATTCCAACATGGATAATTTCACCTGGTTTTGTTTGATCACCCACATTTAATAATTCTTCTGACTGGGACCTGACTGCTGTTGAAATTCTGTCAAGATCAGATGAGATTCCCAGCACTCCAGTTCCATCATCAAGCATCAAATGTGTTCTGTTAGGTAGTCTCATAACCTCTTCACAACTCCTTACAGCAAACCTGTAGTTTTGGAGCTGACTGCTGGGTACCTCAGCAGGAATAAGAGCCCCAGGTGCACCCATCATATCAATGATGTATTCACTGCATCAATACAACAAATCAATAACAGCTCTTGAACTTGTTCCTACATAGTGCAAGATGAGCACCATATACTTATTAGGAACCTAACGTGATAAAAGCATAATGATCAAGGATCTAAGATGAACAGTTTGCGGATGGGAGTTCTAAACAGATGCTTCAAGTAAGCATAAATTGCTACTATGTACTTCAACAATACATCAATCAATATGCTTTCCATTACAACCTAATTAACATTCACAACCACAGTGCTATACATAATTTAAAATGTCAACTCCATAAAGGTGGACCAACTTCCCCAGGCAGAGTTTTCCAGAATATCAGAACTACAAAACAGTATGAGGATAAAATTATGTCAGAAGCATGCATCTTGCTCACCATGATGATGAAGTGTTACAGCTCCTAAATCAATATATTACATGCTAAGTGGCATTGAATACATCAGAGGTTGACTAAAGGCGTCCATTGAATAAACTCCCTCAATAGCACTATTTAAAACAGTAGTTAAACCATTAACATTCTACCATAAGATTTACCTTCCATCATCAACTTTAATCAAATTCAATGCTCCATCATCACTTCCAGTGTAATAGTTCCCTTTGACCAGCATGCAGGGAATATTAATCCTATCAGCAAGTACCTAAGCACCAGGAGAACAAACTTGCTTTAGGTGAAATTCCTCTAGAGTAAATTAGTAATGGCATGAATTACTTCAAAGTTGGAGGTAGCATAGAAGTGAATACTTTAGACTAAGGAGAGATAAGGGAAACTCATTTTAGCTTGATGTTGCATAATATAGACTTGGAAATGTGATGTCTGCACAGCCGGTGGTTTTATGTTCTTTGATTAGTCAAAACAAATGATAAATCACTACTCAAAATACAAATATGCCATGTGATTTATTTCAATGAACACAATACCAAACAAAACATACAAAGTTTTCTGGCCAAATCAATCGACAATGGACAGTGTTTTTCACATCCAGTGGAATGATGGTTAGAAAGTTCAATCAGTTATCTCAAATAATTTTATAAGTGTGCGTATCTCTTTAAGTGATGAATAGAGAGAATCTGACAACCTTGAAAAGTAGGGCACGATGACGTGACAGTCCGACATCAAGACAACCAAGAGGAAGAACAATGGTTCTTGAAGAATCTCGTAACTCATGGCTCCTCCTAGCCCACCTTTCTGTCATTTTATCAGCACTACCAACTGTGCCGCCCATTCTAGTAACAACAATATCAGCAAGCCTCTGAAGTAAGCCGCTTAAAATGAGTCCTTTTTCAGAAACACAGCACTCATTGGATAAGGTGCAGGCTTCTTTCTGAGCTGCTGCAGCTCAAGATCGACTATGCGGTTCACCAAAATGGCTTCACAATCACCATTTTGTGAGACAGGTTTAGCTTGCAGATCCACCAACATGGGCATTTTTCCTCGTTTAATGAAATTTGAGGTGACGCCATAAAGATCATAAAACCCATCCATCACTTTCTCGTCATAGCCAATCACACTATAATTCTGCAGGAGATTAAAAGACAAACAAGCTGGTTAGAAACCATATATTTCCACTATGGTTAACAGTTTTTTGTAAGTCATTACCATTATCAGTTACGAATGTAGAATGTCTATAACAAAACGACAAAGTGAATTGAACATCCAAAGGCCAACCAAATCAGATGAAAAAAAAAAAATGCACTTAGTACGCTATTTTATTTCCATAATCAGTCGCATTAAATATATTATTTAATTTTAAACCTTAGGGGAAAGCTAGTTGCGACCGCACCCACCACCCAAATTAAGTAATCAGAAACAGGCCAGCGTTTAATTCCAACAACAACAACAAAAATGATGGAGCCAGGTACCGATAAACAAAGAATAAGAATAATTGCAGTGGCAGGAAGTGTGAAAAGCGCAGGGAAGGGAAGGGAGGGAGAGGATAGGCAATCCATTACTGACCCAATAGCGAAGGGATTGAAAGTGGAGGCGGGGTTTGGTGTCGGATACGGACACGGAGAGTGAAGCAGCTTCATAACCTAAGCTCATCTGCTTGGCGGCATCGATCTGCGCAGAGTCGGAGTCGGAGTCATGAACGTGAGGGTGGGAGGCGCTTATTGCCAACGCCAATCGCATCTGAAACTCCTCTTCCTCGACATTATTGAACTCGTTGTCCTCGCTATGATCATCCGATGAAGGAGTGAGATTGGGATTAGGATTAGGGTGTTGACGGCTGATAGTCATAGGAGGGGTGGCAGTGCTGTCAGTGCCACCACCGATGTGAAGCTTTCTCAGCAGATTCTTCATTCTATCTCTCGGCATATTCATAGATATCATTAATAATTAATAATTAAATATGAATATGAGTACGATGATATGAGGTCGGGTCGGGTTAGTTTGCGGTCTGTCTGAACCCTGAACTAATTGAAGGGAAGGAGTAGAGAGAGAGAGAGAGAGAGAGAGATGGAGATGGAGATTCGGTGATACCACGCAGCATTCGCATTCGTATGATCGCATCGCATTAACTGCTTGCCAACCGCTTCAATCAACCGCGAGCTTTCCGATAAGAAGCGCACCTTTTTTCCCCGTGTACAATGAAAAGTAGTAATATAATATCTTGTTAATATCTTCTTTCTTTAAACTAGTGGGCTTGCCAGGCACGGATTTTATTTGTTTGATATTAATATAGTTAAACAGGTTTATAAACACACACACCACACACACACACACACACAATAATATCTTCTTTCTTTGAACTAGTGGGCTTGCCAGGCACGGATTTTATTTGTTTGATATTAATATAGTTAAACAGGTTTATAAACACACACATATATATAATTTTTTAATTAATATATCATCAACTATCTTTGTGTAATTAATTTTAAAAAATAAAATACTTTATCAATTATATATATTTTTATTGTTTTTTCCTATATTTATGTGTCTATTATGATTTGTCAAATGTCATTCTCTTCTTTCTTGATCTCTTGAAATATGGGTGTAGTGGGTGTGAAATTAAGAAGTTAATAAGTACTGATGGATACATTTTATAACTCTTTTGTATATTTTTTTTTCCTTATAACTAGTTACTTATTAAATAATAATAATATTTAACATGGATGAAATAGGAAAAAAATGTGACAGAATGCCTCAACCACTTTACATAATACTATAGTATAGATAGATTTTAATATAGTCAAAGTTTCAATATGCAAAATTATTTTTTTCTTACAAATATATAATTCATTAACTCAAACGATGGTAGATTTATTTGGTGAGCGTAAGAAATAAATTTATTGAAGCTGTTACTTTCCATTTCACTGTTCGTTTCAATGGTTGGTGACAAATCTGAATAAAATTGAGCCCAAAAAAATTGCAAAAATAATAATGGCTTCATGAACAATTTAGTCTATCAAAAAGTATATATGAAAAATTTAGAGTTTTCAAAGAAATTTATGAATAGTTTAAATATTTAATTAAAAATTCTAATGATAAATCCAAATGCTAATAAAAATAAAGGTAGTTGTATCGAATACTGCTTATCAATATGAGAAACAGGCAATTAAAATAGGAGGAGGTAACAATCCAAGAAGAAAGCAAATAAAATGAAAAGAAAATGAGAGGAGTTACAATTTTAAAACTACGACCTATAATTTTGCAAAACACCAAACTACCTCCTAAAATGAATTAAGACAATTAGTGACATAGTTTTATTATAATGGAAATTTATATCTAAGAAATCATTCATTTTGCCGTTGGGAAGGACAACTATATGGTTACAAATATATTTGTTACCATCAATATACATACATATATATTCGTTCAAATTCGATTATAAGTCTCTTGTCTTAATTTTCCTTTTTCATGTTAACTATATAGTCTACAGAAAATATCAGCATATTGAATCGATGAATTAGTTTTTTTTAATATAAATGAACATAAGCAGTTTTCAAAAAAGATGCATGAAGGCGTAAATTAATAGAGCATGCAAAATAGAGTAATACCGAAATCGATGGTAAAACCAAAATAATATAGGCCCCTTCATAAATTTGGGTTCGCCTCTCTATTGTGCATAAAAGATACAATGAAAGCTTAAACTAAACGTAAAGTTCACCCAATCATTCGTTGTTTAGTGGCTCCTATGCCAATTTTGCATACAAAATTGAAACACAAACAGGTCACATTTCATGTAACTAATTTATTTTAATTCAAAACCGCAATTAATGATAAATGATGAAATAAGAACGGCAATAAATAGAGATGCATGCATTTTGCAAGAATTTCAATTCAAACTCCATAGACAAATAGAAATTTCAATGAAGAAGAGGAATAGAAGCCTACAAATAGAAATAAAGGGAAAAAAAAAAACCAAAACTATGTGAAGGAATCAGACATGGTATCCAAATGAGAAGATGGACGAATTGGATCTTCCCACTGCTAAGGAGAGAATTGTGATCCCAATGTTGGGTAGTGCTTGTGGTGTAGACCGAGTAAAGTAATTTTGAAGAGATGATCCACTGCTAAATAAAAAAAGAAAAAAAATAGAGAAGTTGAAGTATAGTAAAAAATAAAAAGAGAACAATAGCACATAATTTACCTTTTCCTTTTTGGTCCAATAGAATTTTCAGATTGAAATAAATAAATACACCCAATAGGCAAAAACGCCCACATCTCCATAAAAATCAAAGTATCAAATTAACCACATCATTTCTCTCGTGTTGTGGTTGTATAACGTTTTTGCACCGTCAATCTCTAATGGTTGTTTCATGAAGAAGAAGAGCGGAAGAAGTTAAGAGAGAAAGAGGAAATGTCAGATGTGATTTGAGTGGTGGCATCTGAATATTGTATTCACAATCTTTTTTCAACTTTTAAACCATAAGAAACCGCTCTCATCATGGTCTAGGGGTTGAAGGCGTGTATGTAGTTGTAACCTATCAGTGGTTACTGATCATGTAGATATTAACTGATCATGATGGTTTTATTTTACACCAAGTAGCACGCAGTTATCATGGAACATGAGAATGATTTTATTTTTTTGAGATGTGAGGTAAAATACTAAAATGGGTGGTTAACAATTTAGTAGATGAAAATTAGATAGGCATATTAGATGGGTAAAATAGGAAATTAAAATTGGACACCAAAAAGTAGTTACCTCCCTTATATTCCCTTTATTGTATGTGTATATGTGTGTATATATATATATATATCTTCTTTTCCTACCAGTATCTTTTTTCTCTTCTTTTTGGCGTCTTCTCCTTAAACTAGGACTATCTTCACTTTAGCACAAGCAAAATGATGATTAGGTGAACTAATTTTCATTGACTATGACAGCATTGACTAAACAATCCCAATACACCGTGGCATACTTCAAGCAAATATATACCATGGACCCATTTGACATGTCGGTCATGAGATAAGGCTTCATAGGATAATTTTATTCAATAAACAATAAAAGATAATTTTGATTTATAAATGAAACTTTGTATTTAAATACCTGAAATTAAGATTTTTTTTTGACAGGTTTAATAAAAGCAGTTTAGGTGAAAGAAAGTCTAAAATATTGAAATAAAAAATACTTTGAATACACGATTAGTTTTTGTTTTTTAATCAAAATTAAGGCATCCACTACTAGCGATAGTGAATAATTTTCTTCCTGCAAGTGTGTCATTAGACTCGAATCTAATGAATTCTAAATACATGTGATCTAAATGGAAGTCTTATTTAATTATGTAACACGATTCAGTTATTAGAAAATTGAGGTAGTTTATAGATGGTGTCACTCACACTTGCATGGACCCTGAATTTGAGAGTTAAAGTTAATTTTTTTTTTTTATCTTATTAGGATCTCCACCATCAGGCATAGACTAATCTTTTTGTATTGTAGACCTATTTAAGAGAACTGTCGAGTTTTAAAATCACCTCATTCCCAATATCATAATTGAAGTATTAGACATACTAATTAAAGAAAAAGAGAACCCTTGGTACCTCGTCTGACCCAATGGTTAAAATTGATTAATATTGTTTGATTGAATGGAAAATGAAAAGAAAAATTACATAGAAAAGATCAAACAAGGGTTATGGACATTCTCCCACTCAGGATATATTTAATTAGGGATAAAAGTAAAGTTAAAATGTTCATGGATTTCTCTGCATATATTTTTATCCCAAAACAAACATACCTAAAATATAAATAAAAAACGTAAGAGAAGGAAAAATGCGACCATAGACTCTCGTCTCTCCATTCACGAAGGAGAAAAAGGAAAGAGACCTGTCTATTTTCATTCACCAAGTTTACCCCTATGTATTTTTCACCATATCTTCATCGCCGTAGAAGCTATATCCAATCCTGAATAAGCAACAATTTATTTTAGTTATTTATTTCAATACAAGCAGAAACGTAGAAATATAATATTACAACTTATAAATACTTTTATTTTATTAAAATACAATAAAAATACAAAAGTCATTTATTATAATAATTATATACTTTTATCCTCGTAACGAAATCCTTCCAAATCAAATAAAAAAATAAGTATTTATCATTTTTTCTTTATTTTCATTTTTAAAAATCATTTTACCTCTTCATTTTTTCTTTTCCCATTTTTTTTGTCTCCGCAGTCAAACATAACATAAACACATCTAAGTGTAAAACATGATAATGATACCATACGACACTTTTCCACTTGATTGCATATTCGCCATTTATTATATCAAAACTTCACTCGAATATATATGCATATATATAATATCTGTTCATTATCGCGAGTATAAGCCACAAGAAGAATTTAGGGTAGGAGCTGAGGTTGTGTGTACACGAGCTATTTATACAAACTACAAGTCTAGTTGCCTACATTCCTAGATTCAGAAAGCAGGAAATAACTACACTCGACGCAAGTCCGTGATATATATATATATACTACATTCTTTTTCTTTTGTTGGAGGAAGAGTGGGGGGTTCGTTATTGTTTTCAGGTATGGTTCCTTCTGGCTCATGAAACATAAGATTATCATCATTATTATCATGTGATAATGAAGTCAACAGCTGCAGCAGCGACTGTATGATATGGAGAGTTTATGTACAAAGTATGAATGAAATCAACGTAAACACTAGGCGGTGGCAGCAGCTTGTTCTTCTACAGCCTCTGTCTGAAGTGTGCAAATGAGGTTGCGGTCACCATACACATTATCAACACGTCCTGATACACCCAACCACATTTCACATTTACTAGTTAGTTTCATCAATTTATTTGTCAAACAAAATTTATATATGCATAGCTAGTCATGATCAGAAAGTACTGCACTGCATTTAAAAGTCAGCGTGGAATCCAACAAATGACGTGAGAAGAAGAAGCACATACCTGTGGAAGGCCAGAACTTGGCAACACGGAGCCAGGGAGCAGGGTAGGCTGCATATTCCCGGGAGTATGGTTTTGTCCATGCATCTGCCATGAGCACTGATGGTGGGTGCGGGCTCCCTGCACAATATTTTAGATAATATATAATCACTCAGAGGTGCATGCATGAACTTGATTGGAATTGCAAATAAAAATGTGATTCCAATAGTGTACATTACTAAATAATCAAACCAAAAGAAGTAATATAATGTTTTTCTTATCATATCATATTAATATACATGGAGGGGGTAGGGTACCACATAACCCAAAGAACAAACTCTTATTACCTTGAGTACGTTGTTGTTAATGTCAGCTTTTCCTTTCTCAATCTCAGCAATTTCTTGTCTGATGGAAATAAGAGTATCACAGAACCTGTCCAATTCAGCCTGCAACGATGTTTAGTTGAATTAGATTAAATAACACAAAATTACATAATAGAAATTAGAAAGTAATAAGAGAAAAAGAGGCCACTAGTTTCCGGGAAGGTCATATACCTTGCTTTCACTTTCAGTGGGTTCAATCATGAGTGTGCCAGGCACAGGCCAGGACATTGTGGGTCCATGAAACCCGTAGTCCATAAGGCGTTTAGCAACATCTTCTGGCTCTATTCCAGCAGTATTCTACCATGCATGCAAATGGGTTACAATTAAGGATTAAAGCATGAACAATGCTGCTACTGGTTAGTTAATTCAGAAGCAAGCAACTGCAATGATCAAATTAGACCAACCTTAAACCCTCTTAAGTCAATAATGAATTCATGAGCAACTGTTCCATTGACTCCACGGAAGAGGACGGGGTAGTAATTCTGTCAAACTCATATATATATGTATAAGTAAAGGTGTGAGAGAAATAAAAGAAACACATGCCATTTATGACGTTGATTGCACAAACCTCCAATCGTTTAGCCATGTAATTTGCATTCAAAATGGCTATCTTTGACGCTTCAGTGAGTCCTTTAGAGCCCATCATGCGTATGTAAGTGTAAGAGATAGGCAGTATTAATGCTGAGCCCCATGGTGCCGCAGAAATGGTACCAAGTGACTGAGACTTGTCAGGGGCAGGAATGCCACCAGTGGGAACCTTCAAATACGGTAACAGGTAATCAAATACAAAGATAACAAAGATATTATTAAACAACAACATAGTTACACAAATGGTATCTTCACAAGAGTCTCAGTCACAGCATACGAGATATGAAGGAGGAATGTCATACAATTTGGAGCAAGTTAAATTAGACATGAATTTTTTTCTGTGCGAACAATGAGATTTCTGATGAATATATATCCACAAACATGTATGCTTGACTGCATTTTCTAAATATTGGCACACTAGCAAAAATATTACCACTGGATGTGAAGGTAAAAATGGTGCCAGGTGCTTCTTTACACCAATAGGACCCATGCCAGGGCCACCTCCTCCATGAGGGATGCAAAATGTCTTGTGAAGATTCAGATGGCAAACATCTGCTCCAATCCAACCTGGGCTTGTAAGTCCCACCTGTAAATATGAACCGAGTGACCAAATATAATTTGAGAACAACCATCATTTGGAAGCCAGATACAAAATGTTCTTCGAAACAACATGACATGAAGAAGTGTAGCAACAAAAGCATCAGTTCAGAGTTGCCTAATTTTGGATGACAATACATGACTGAGGATTTAGGATCAGCTCACAAAAAGATCTCCAATAACATAACCACTCTAGCAAACTATATTAGCTAGCTTCAACAGGTTAAAATATATATCTTTCATACTAACATCGTGACCTACAAACTTCCCTAAGAACTGTTCCTGCCAGAATCTTGGCCCAACACTAAGCACACAAATGCAAAGTTGCGCATCGAAAAACAAACCTGTGCATTCATGTTAGCTCCGTCCATGTATACTTGGCCACCATTATCATGAATGATCTTGCATATCTCATCAATACCCTCTTCGTAAACACCATGTGTTGAAGGATATGTTACCTATGATTTGAATCAAAACCACCACAAACAAATATTAAAAAATATCCAAGTTTACCCCTTTCCTCCCATTCCGTGGTATAATTATCCAAATTCCAATATAGGAAGCAAGTTGTACCATGAGGCAAGATAGGTTGTCCTTATGTTTTTCAGCAGCCTTCCTCAACTCTTCAATATTTATGTTTCCCTTGGCATCGGTTCCAACAGAGACAATTTTCATTCCACACATTGCAGCACTAGCAGGATTTGTACCATGTGCTGATACAGGTATTATGCAAACATTGCGATGATGATCTCCTCTTGCCTACAGTGTGCAGTTATCAAAAGAAGTAAGCGTCTCAAGAATTTAATAATATTCTTCAAAGGCAGTAATGTAGGGGAAAGGCACTGCATCTCTTCTAGATATGCAGCAAAAGGAAATACCACAGTTGATGTTATTTGTCAATAATTGAACTGCAAAACATGAGTTTTTAAAACCAAATAACAACTGAAAAACTTATATATAATAAAAGTGAATAAGAAGAAGTTTATGAATGCAATAAAAACCATTCTACCCAAGTAACTAATACTGCCCACTAATGTCCACAAAAATTAAACAAACATGTTCATAATAACTAAAGTCCACATACCATATGATATGCACGAATAACCATCAGTCCAGCATATTCACCAGCAGCACCAGCATTAGGTTGCAAAGAGAAGGAGTCAAACCCAGTGATAGTACATAACATCTTACCCAAATTTTCGAACATTTCCTGACACCAGATTTGCTTGTTTAGGCACAGAAAAATAAACAACTTCTATCCTATATCTTCATTATAAAAAGCATCTACAAGAATTTTATTTTATCATTATATGCTAATTTCATTAACCTTGCAAGTACCTGATAACCTTGAGCCTGTTCAGTTGGTGCAAAAGGGTGAATGTCAGTAAAGCTAGGCCATGTCACAGGCATCATTTCAGTTGTTGCATTCAGCTTCATGGTACAAGATCCCAGTGGGATCATGCTGTGGCACAGCGAGAGATCTTTTGATTGCAGCCTATGCATGTACCTGAGCAACTCGTGTTCAGTGTGGTACCTATTAAGAGCAAATAACATTCAGGTAAGCTTCCATAATGTAATCCATTGGATTCAAATTATGCGGAAAAGGATATACATGTTGAATATTGGGTGTGTCAGGTAAGGGCTCTTCCTAGTCAGTCCAGAAGGAATTGCACTCTGAACCTCAGGTGCAAGGGATGCAGCTGTGAAGGAGACCTGCATTCAGATTAATGTTAGATCGATTTATAGTGATAAGCAATGACAAAATTGATAATTAAGAAAATGATAAATCTAACAATGCTTACAGGCTTGCCTCCAGCAAAAACTTTGAAAAGCTTATCAACATCCTCCAAGGTAGTTGTTTCATCAAAAGCAACAGTTATCTGAAAAGAAACAAAGCTTCATAATCCAAAGACATGCAAATAAAGTTAGCTGAATTGGTGCAAGAAAAATCAACACTCACTGTGTTCCCATCCACAACTCGCAAATTTATTTCACTTTTGTGCGCAGCATCTGCAATTGCAAGGGCATTGGAGGTCTTAACCTTCACAGTGTCAAAGAAGGGAAGATCCTGAACTTCCACTGTTCCAAGTTTCTTCAATCCCTGAGCAAACACCCCTGCAAGACCATGAACCCTCTCGGCAATGGTTTTAAGGCCCTCAGGTCCGTGATACACAGCATACATAGCAGACATGTTTGCAAGCAGTGCCTGAACGGAACTAACAAAGATCAAACAAAACGAACCAACTAATACAAAAGCCAGAACACATTGCTCCATGAATACACTAACACAAGGATTAGAAAATGAATTGAAATATTAACAGGTTTTTCTAACGAGTGCCCTACTCATTAAAGAATCAAAAGTGGTAAGTTTTGCATTGAAGATTGAGTTTTTTAAGTTTCCAATGCAATAAGTGCAATAAAACACTTAAAATCTTACTACTTCTGATTCCTTAACAAGTTAGAAAAACCCAATATTAACATATTGGTGCAAAATTAGAATTAAAAAAGTCTCGATAGTTCCTGCACACCACAAAACTTTAAAACAGCAGAAATTTGATTGGACCAAAATCAGGAGCCACAATCAGCTTATTACTTTGGTTTTACCTGAGCAGTGCAAATGTTGCTGGTGGCCTTGTCCCTACGAATATGCTGCTCCCTAGTCTGCATGGCCATCCTATATGCAGGCTTTCCAGAAGAATCAACACTGACACCAATGATTCTTCCTGGCATCAACCTCTTGTACTCTTGTGATGTGGCCAAGAAAGCAGCATGAGGGCCTCCATACCCCATCGGAACCCCAAACCTCTGAGCCAATCCGACAACAATATCTGCCCCAAGCTCACCAGGAGGCTTCAACACAGTCAGTGCCAACAGATCAGTGGCCATAACAACCTTCACCCCATTAGCATGAGCTTTCTTAACAAACTCCCCATAATCCAAAACCTCACCCTCTGTGCCAGGGTACTGAACAAGAACACCACAAACATCACCAGATGAGTAGTCAACATCCTTAAGATCCACAGTAACAACCTTGAGATCAAAACCAGCAGCTCTTGTCTTGCAGATATCAATGGTCTGAGGGTGACAGTTACTGGCAATAACAAAAGTCTTCTTCTTTCCCTTCAGAATGTTATTGCACATGGACATTGCTTCAGCAGCTGCAGTTCCTTCGTCAAGCAATGAAGCATTTGACATGGGAAGACCAGTGAGATCGGTGATCATGGTCTGATAATTCATCAAGGACTCAAGACGCCCCTGAGATATCTCAGCTTGGTAGGGAGTGTACTGTGTGTACCAAGCAGGGTTTTCCATGATGTTCCTCAAGATCACGGTTGGAACATGGGTGTTGTAGTATCCCATTCCAATATATGACTTGAAAACCTTGTTCTTTGAGGCCAGGTTCTTCATGTGCTCGATCATTTGGCCTTCCGTTAACCCTTCATCAAACTCTCCGAAGTTCATCTCCTTCAAACGGATCGATTTGGGCACGGTGGCATCGATGAGGGAATCGAGACTCTCGAATCCGCATCCCTGAGCCATCTTGCTCTGTTCTTCAGGGGTGGCAGAGTTGTGGCGCCGAGCGAAGGTGTCGCTGGGTTTGAGCGCCTCCACCGAAATGGATCGAGTTTGTGAGGAACCAACACCGAAACCAGAAACAACATTGCGCGACAGGTTCGAATTCCTTCCGAGGAAGTTATCTGATTTGGATCCCCTCCCTCTGAAAACAGAGGATGAAGAAGAAGAAAAAGAAAGGGAAGAAATGCTCCTTGAATAGGTGGACGACACAGGCGTCGAAGAATTCAACAGCGAATCCTTCTGGCGGAGCTGCTTCGCCTCCGAAACCAGGCGCTTCAGCATAGCCCGGTTCGCGAGCCTCCGAGCACGTTCCATTGATGAAAATGGAAGACGAAACAGAGTATCAAATGGAAAAAAAAAAAAAAAGAGCAAATGGTATCAAAAACAGAGGTGGGGTGCTAAAAATTTTTTTCTTTCTTTATAACTTCATTCAGCTGTGTGAGTTTGGCGACACTACTATAATGGGTGTGTATAAATAAGATAAAAGATTCAAGTTTTGTTTGTAACGTGCATGAATTTTATGAGGGGAGAAAAATTAAAAAAAAAAAAGGGAATAAAGAAATGAATTTGTAGTTGTAGGATTTTGAGATCTGGTGGAAATGGTGGGTGGTTGGTGAGTGCGCGCCCACCTGTGAAGGAAAAGACAGATTCAAAGGGATGCGATTGACATCACTGTCTCACTGTCTTAGAAAACACCACAAACCTGGAACTAACGAATGGAAGACACTGAACTTATGAAGATTAAGTTTCAATGGAGCAAAATGCGTTTCATCTGCATTCAATTATTTTCCTTTTTTTTAATTTTTGTTTTGAGGTTTTTAAGCTGAATTGTTTTTATTCTAATGTGATGAGTCGTTTGCTGGCAGATCCTCTTTCACAATAGCTTATCTTTTAATGTGAGAACCAAACAAGGGTAACTTGGGGTTGGGATTTTTTGAGCAAATCAATGGATTTATTCGACTTAACTCAGATACAAGTGATTGCGAGATCTTGATTTTTATGAGCAGGTTCTTTCCTTTCCTTTACAGTTTGCAATCCGTTAGAACTTAATTCTATTAAAGAATTGAATTAAATTTCATATTTTAAGTGAAGAAATTGAAAGAAATTAAAATCTCATAAGGATTTAAATTCAACAAAATTAAAGAATTGAAATAGACTAATGTGAGAATTGAATTTCAATAAATAAAAATATCAAAATAATCTTATTTAAATAAAATATTTTATTCATAATCTATTAATAAAAAATAAAATAATAAAAATAATTAAATTAATTTATTTTTAAATATATTTTAAATTAAAAAATTTAATTTAATTTTTTAATTAATTGATTTATTTTAAACATAAAAATTCAATTCATAAGAAAAATGATTATAGGGATTTGGTGGTGAAGGAGGTAAGTAGGTGTTATTGACTTGCAGGGCCAACGAATGCAAACTTGATTAATGAATTCGATGAGCCAAAAGTTGGTCTTTGTGACGAGGCTGTTTTGTTCCATGTCATAAGAACCGTGGGTAGGTGCAGAAGAAAAATAAGCCAACATATATGGTAAGTATATTCAAGAACAATACCAAAAAATAATTATATTGATGAAACCAAAGGAGAAAGGGGAATCATATTTGCCAATCACAAGTTATAACGTTCGAGACTCTGTTTTTATCTCTAGAAAAAAAAAGTTTGCCCTGTATTTATATCATTTATCTCATTTTGATAAAAAAAATTTGATAATTAAGTTTAAAAAAATACTTTTTAAGTTAACAATAACTTCTTACACAGTTGATATTTTTTGTTTTAATTTTCAGTGTTTTTATAACAGCGACAAAATGGGAAAGAGTAACATAATGCAATGCATATGCAATGCATTTTGATATTATTTTTGATGGACCCTTAAACACGGAAAATGATGTAACGATGTGAATATGCTAGTATAATTGCTTTTTAGGAGACTGTTGGGTCCTTGGCCTAAAAAGCCGAAAGAAAGCTGAGAGAGAGAGAGAGAGAGAGAGGGGTGGAAATTAAGACAATTAAGACGAAAATGATTATATATTAGTAATAAAGTAATCTGACCTACCGAAATTGTTTTGTCCTCGGCTCAGTCAGACTTTGAATAAATAGGCTGCCTTAAAATAGTGAAATGCGCCTTTCAATTTTTAATATAAAATCGTATCTTACGACATTACCAATCTCCAACTTGCCCTGTTGCATGGAAGGGTTTTGCTTCAGGTTCATTATTATACGTAAAAAAATTTCAACAACCACAAGTGATATTTCATTTCTCATATTGTGGGCTTCCAGTATTTCCACCAAGAAGTTAATTTTCTATAACGAGAAGACTATTGCCGGCATAAAATCTTAAAATTCTCATCACTCATCAGAGTGGGAAACGCAAAGGGAGGTTGGATCTGTTTGGAGTTGCCAATCGAATGAATGGCCATGGCCCAGCTAATGCAAAACAAAAGCATACTGTCTTTAGCTCTCTGGGCTGAGTCAGTCCAGTCCAGTCCAGACCTAATTTCAACAATTTTTGAGAAAATTATGGGCCTCGCTCAATACCGTAAGGCCTTCTCTGTGTCTGAGGATATAACCATGGGTTCAAGTTCGTGTGGCATGTTACGAAAACTAACTTCAGAAATTTTCATTCGTTTGGGCTTCGGCCTTCTTCCAAGACAAATAATAAAACTTCACTCATTTGGTCCCAGAAAATCCAGCCACGTGTTTGATATCGGATGAAAATATGGCTGAAACCAGATCCAAAAAAAAAATAGGGGTGAGATTTACATATAAAATTACACATAAAATTTATTAATAAATTTTTTTTGTCTTATTTTTATCACTATATCAAACATCAAATGAATTTGGTATGAAGGTAACTCATAAATCAAATTTATAAAAACAGTTCTTATATTTTCATTCCATACAAAACTGACCAAATGTTGATCTAAATGATTTAGAACACCACCGGAAGTCTTAAAAAGTGGGCTGTTAAACAACATGCTGTTTCGCTTTAAAAATTAACAAGATATGATATTTAGTTTGGTCTCTAAAAATTAAAATATGATCAATTAGTTTCTGACTTTATAGTTGTGGATTATATTAATCTCTAATGGATAAATCTTAACAAATTACTGGGCTCATTTGAGTCAAAATTATTAATTTTAGATACTAATTTGATATAATAACAAATGTTTAAGGACGGATATAATTCATTTAGCTAACATGAATTACAACAATAAAGTTGATAACTAATTAGTCAAATTTTAAATCTTAAGAACCAAACTAATTCACGCATATCATTTCATATACTAAAGCAATTATTAACTCAATAAAAAGATATATATTCGGATATCGTCCGTCACATGTAAATCAGTAAATTTATAATCATTTTGATGGCACAAAGGCGAGAGTATAAGGCGTAAACCGTGCTTTGTGGGAGGAAGAAGAACTGTGAACATAAGCATTGGTCAAACTAAATTGAAGGTCACATGATGAAATAATAATACCACTAGTGAATAAATGATAAATATTCCATATAAAAATGAAGAGTAATGTTATTAATTTTATGATTTCCAAAACTCATATTGATAATTGAATTGATATAAATACCACTTAGTTTATATTGTCATCTAATGATGGGTGTGAATGTCAGGTGTTGACAAAAGTGTAAACATTTCTCTAAAATAAATACGTGACTGCACGGGGCGCTCAACACGTACAGCTACAGATGTCATATAAAAATGGGCAACACAATTAAAAGTAATTATTGTTTTGGAAATACCTTAAACGACAAGGTGCTTGTGAAGTTTGAACTGAAATGAACATGGTCCCAATGCCCAACTCAATCCTGAAAAAACATGGGCACATACTTGTGGCTACAGGGTAGACCGTAGATAGAACGAACCTGTGCGTTAACACTACAAAAGCAGTCAAACAGATTGAGACTTCAACCATGCTTTGCTCCAACCAAACCTTACAAGCTTAGATATCCAAAAACTTATAATGTTATTCTTGTTCGTATTAACATTCACAAGAAGTTGGTTCGGATGTCATGTTCTGATTTAAGGTGCAAATCAACGATCAAGTGCATTTGGGCGAAAATCCACTGGCCGCGGCGTAAATAATTTATATATAATGGGTTTAATTTCTATGCTATTATAATATAAAATTTTTTCACATTGTCATTCAATCAAATCACTTTATTTGTATGATTTTTTAAATAGTTAATATAAAATTTAACCACTTTTACTAATGTGATAATACATGATTGAATAACAGTATAAATTTTATTTACACTATGAATACACAAAAATTAAACTCATAAAACATATCATTGATATATGCATGAAAGATCTTAGATAATATAGAAATAAATGTTATTTTAATTTATTTACTAATGACTTCAGATGACACGGTTAAAAAACTAAGAAAAAATAAAGTACTAGTCAATAGTGTTGGTTGGTGGACAAAATCGAATGCCTCCGCTCTCAAGTCCCTGGTGCTATTTAATAAATGGTGCGACTAGTTGTCTAGGCATATCCATAGTTAGAAAGGGAACAACTAGAGTGACAAGAGCAAGCCATAAATTGTTCATTAATGAAACTTAGGATCTTGGTGGTATTGTGGTGCCTCCATTAATTGGTCCCAACTACAATCAGTAAGTGCACCGTAATTGAGCGCCAGTGGAACTGCGGATCCAAGTAATACAATGCAAGGCATGTCTGTTAATTAGTTTTGTAATATGTTGATATGGCGTAGTTAGCGTAAATTAATTAATATTAAAATCTTACACCAAAGCAGCTCACAAAAACACAGCAATATTACACAGACGAATGAATCACCCATGCCTTTAAATCATAAAACTCGAGTGCTCCTCAAAATTTTGGTCCACACAGACATGCATGGATCTCAGGGGAAATGAGTGACATCTTGTTTTCAAGACTACAAGCTTATCCATGTTAACCTTTTTTTTTCCTGTGAGACTTGATCTGAGAATCATGATAGTAATACAAGGTAACAATGACCACAAATTTACAACTAGTGAAAGCAATATTTGTCAAGGAGGTTCACACATACTCTGCTGTGCTTATGACGGTTGATGAAAAGAAAAGTAACAAATAAGTGTGGAATAAGATTAACTGATTAAGAAAGGGGAAGAAGAGAGAGTGAAAAGAAGTTCAAGGATCAGATTAAAGCTGAAGCGACAGGGATTTACATACGGCAAATAGTATTGGACCTGTATAACTTGTACTCGCTGCATTAGTACTAGAGCTAGCTACTTAGTTACTACTATACAATCACAAGCACAAGCATGAACACGAACACAAACACAAACACAAACACCATGATCAAGATCAGTTGATCCGATCAGTACTACGGCTAACCCATTATATATTCCCATTTCTATCCATCTCATTCTGAATTAAAATCAAAACCACTCTGATTTGTGTCCATGATGACCTGACCCCAACCAAGCACTCTTGCAAGCCACTCATCATCATCTTCAAAACCCTGGTCCATTTTCTTGATCTTCTCTTCCTCCCCACCAGCTTCAAACCCCACAAACTCATCACTCATCCCATCCTGGAGCGACCCATTTTCTGCACCGGGAATCTCGTCTTTGGTGTTTGGAGCATGAGAGGGTGGCAGGGACGGCAATGGCTTGGTTGCAGGGGAAAGCGGTTTGGGGAGAGGGGAACATGCAATCTCTTTGTAGAGCTCTTGCATGAACTCCTCTATCATTTCTTCTTTGAGGGAAAACTGGCCCACATCGTTGTCCGAATCGGTGAAAAGCTCCTGGAGCTTTCCGATGAGAGATTCTGTGGAGTTTGGGCTCTCTTCTTCCATGGAAAAGCTGCCTCTTAGTGGTCACAGAGCAAGAAGGACGAGGAGGAAAGAACGGTGAACAGTGACTCTGCTTCTGTTAATTTTTGGTGCTAAATAGGAGCACGGGTTCACAGTGATGTTGTAAGAGTTTGTTATTTCGACACGCAGAAAATAGGTATATATGAATATCTAGACAAATCTAAGAGTGGAGTATTAAGATGGATGGTATTGAAATGATGGTCCCTTTAAAATTTAAGTGTAATAGATTAAATATTTATATGAAATATGAGGGAGTAGATGTTAAAAAAATATTTATTTTTTGTAACATCAAAAGTGTAGGCACTTGGCATCCACTCACCCCACTATTTATCATATTTAATAAGGATGATATCCACTTTAAATGATACAAATAATGTTAGTTAAGATAAATCATTGAATAAATTTTTAAGGGATTTTCTAACTAGTATCCTTAAGCATTGATTAAGGGGTTAACAAAATAAAACTTTTATATGGGAAATGAGAGATTTTGTGTTCTCATCCATAATCATTCTTATTAGTTAGAAAAACTCATTCTTTAATTAGAAAATATCTCACGTTAGATACATAATTTTGAGGTATACATATCAAAATTTTGGCTTTACTTCCCCGTTATTTCCGAAAAAAAGAAGTTAATGCACAGTACACTTTTTTAATATATTGTATGTCAAAAATGTTTAATTCTTATCTTTATTATTTTAAAATTCTCTTATATAATAGTATAATTAAATAATGGTATAATTTTATTTTTTTACCGATATGTATTATAATTAAGAATAATGTTACGTGTACAATAAAATTATATAATAAATGCACACACACACTTATCAGGATTAGATGTGATAATGGTAGATTCATTTCATTCACTCATCACATTTAATAGTGATAAGTTGTGTAGTGTATATTTATCGTGTAATTTTATTGTACATATAATACTACTCTATAATCAATGTAAATGTTTTAGGTTGTGAAATTGCATCTGGATATATTTGGTGTAGTTTATTTCGTTAAATTATAGCTAAATGATTTTTTTTATTGAAAAACATATATAGTATTTTTTTTTCTTTTTGAGTTAAACTCGACCAAATGCATTGATATATAAGTATATAATTGTGTCAGGAAACCGACCCAAAATTAATTTTTAAAAATACAATATGTTAAAAAAATATAATTATGATATAAAAAGGGTTTTCTCTTCGGTATCTCTAGATTTTAATAAATTAGATTAGTGAGACACATGATACATTTTTAACAATAAATAATTAAAAAATATGATACTCTTAAATTTTATAAGAGTATTAGAAAAATCCCTATTAAAAGTTATACTATACACTGCAAAGAGACTCTCAATTCACTCTTTGAAAAAAAAAACTATATCCCACCACATGTTTATATAACAAATATTTTTTAAATTATAATTTTTATCTTAAAATATAATAATTTTTATAAAGTTTTGCAGTATATTAATTTTTTAGAAATAATACCAAAAATTACCTCCTAAAATTTAACATTAAATATAATATTTTTATCACATAAATATGTAATATACTCCTATATTATTTCGACAATTATATTCATTTGTCGGTGACTGTACGATGTTGTGAGTTAAAACATTGTCCCGACTCTGGATGGGTCACTCGTAAATTTTGGAGAGTTGTGGCTAATGCAACCGTGACAATGACAAAGTGCCTTTGATAATTTTTCTAATTATTCTTAAATGAAGAAAATATTTAATATTTTTAAATATTGAATGTATTTATTTTTATTTAATTTTTAATAAATATTAAGCACATTTTAACTATAGCATCATAAAAACATTATGAAAGCTATATATAATTAGAATGTATTTTTTTAAAACTAAATTAAATAGCCATTATTATTATGTATATAATTTTAAAAAATTTATTGTAAAAACCAAATATTTCGATGACGATATATATATATATATATATCAAAATCAAGTATATAACTCAATTAAACTGTGCTCGTGATGTAAAGTTAGATAAAGTACGTTCACATATTCAATTTACGCGGACATTGTTTTTATAAAAATATCTTTTACTATGCTTATAATTATTTTCATTTTTTTTGTATAGTTAAATTTTCATGCTTCTGCATACATTTTGATACAAAGGGATATACTTTTTCTATATATATATATATATATAGGATTTGTTGTCTGCATTACAAAAACGTGTGTGAAATTAACTTTTCGCTTTGTGAGCGGTTTGTATTGTTTGTATTGTGCAATTTCAAATATGTGAAAGTAGCTTTTTCCGTTACAAGAACGGTGATGCAATGTCTACCAAAAGACAGAAGGGTGATGTTATGTCTACCAAAGGAAAGAAATTAAAGGTGAAGTTAATTTCATAAATAAATAAATAATGTCTAATTGGTTGAATAGGTGGTAGAGGCTAGCTGGAGCATGGGGAAATTTTCTATTTATTTTTATTAATGTCCCACATTTCATGAGTATAATTATCATTTCTCTTTTTATTATTATCATATGGCTTAGGGAGAATTTGGGGACAATGTTATTGAAATATAAGAATATTATTTTAACATTTAAGATTATAAGCATCCTAGGCACGTCTCTCATAAAAAAAAATAGGGACCCATATTTTTCTTTATTGTCCATTTCTCTCTCAATATCTCTTTATTTATCTCTCTTGAGGTGTTAGGTATCTATATCAAATTGAGGTATTGAAATATCATTATTGATTGAGATAAGACATAGTTACCAGACTCTAGGACTCTCATGTAACAACTTAATGCTTATTTACAAGAAAAAAAGTTAATGTTTATGGAGTTCCTCGAGTTGCGTATCATGGGGTGTATGAAAGAACGATTTCCGGGTTGGATTAAAGTGAATCTACCCGAAATTCTTAGATTGCGTCAATTTTTAAAATTTGGATTTAGCTCGACAATAGCTTGACTATTGACTGGATTAAAGCATATCAACTTGACCTTCAAACAACATTCGAGGATTTGGGCATCATACATTGTAAAGTTATAAAATTTTATAATAAACAAAATTTAATAGTTATTTTATAATATATATTTTAAAACAAATCATATTAATATAAAAATATTATTAAATAAATTATGTAAAATATATCAATTGAACTATAAAATTTTATAATTTTTTTACTAATCATTATAAAAAATATAATTCTAAAAAAGTTATTTGACTTCGCTCAGTTAATAAACAAAACCTAACAAAACCAAAGTCTAAAAGTACACTGTGTCAAATTTAAAAGCTCCAAACCTTACTCAATAAGTTTAAGGTTAAGCTAATTTGCAGGTAGGGTAAAGTCATGAGCACCCCTAGTATTGAGTCAAATTTATGCTTATGAATATAAGTTTTTGTTTCAATTTTTTTAACCCAAAAACAACTTAAATTATTTTCCCAAAATCACCCAATAATTTTTAGCACATCCATGTATAATAAAACTGAACTACAAAGCACAAAATAAACATACATATAATTATATGATAAAAACCAAATATAAAAAAAATTAATGTGTGTATACTATTATTATAGTTATGTTTTTTTTCTCTTACTTATAATTTTATTTATTTATGCTAACATATCAATTGCCAATAACATACTCTAATCTCGAAGTGTAGCCATCCTTTCTCTCAACCTATATTTTTATGTACAAATAAAAAAGCTTTCATGAGATTAACTGATCATAAAATAATAAAATAAGAGTAATAAACTGATAAGTTGATTCTTTAAATTGATAGATTATTATGAGCTAGATAACATAACACTTTGTGCTTTTAATATGTTAGCTTGCACCACCCTGCACGGTTTTATATTTCTATACAGTCATGCATAAAGAAATCATCTCAACCTAATACAATTTTGTAATACACTGAAATCGTAGCCGCCTGAAATGATCTCAATTTGAATTATTTCAAACTGAAATTATGTTAGGTTGAAATGATTTCTCTCTACAATGGTAAAATAGGAGATTTTGGTAATTAAAATTGAAAAAAAATGGGTTTGGGAGTTAATATTTTTTAATTTTATTTTGATGAAAAAAATCCTAATCTACCATATGTTAGATGAATACAATACTCAGGACAAAAATACAAAATAAAAAAGATAAATGCGGTACATTGTTATTATAACTTACTAAATGATTTAAAGGTAAATTATCTTTCACTTTCTCCCTTTGAGTCAAGTTAACGTAATGAGAACTTTTTTCGTGTCAATTAATTTGCATTTTTATTCGTTGTGGTACAGGTTTTTATTAAATGAAATGTAGTTAGACATTGTCTTGGTGGTTATCTCACACTTTGATAGCCTATGGTAGATGTGCGTATTCTTCCCATCATAAATAAGTTTTGTATAAAAATAAAAAATTGGTCAAATGGTGTGAACCAATACTAATCAGATTAGTTCATCGATTTGAGTGGCCATGGCTTTTTTTTTTCTTTTTTTGGGGTCTGGCCATGGCTTTCTTCGACCAAGTAGTGCTTGGATTTTGAGTTGGTCATGGCCTCCTTCGGAGTAGTGCAGTAATTTGCTCACTATTTTTGTATATGCCACATTTTCTTTTCTTTCCTACTACTTTAAATGCCGAAGGATTACGCAACTAACGCATGTAGCAACATATACTAAATAAACATTTTGGGACTAATTTTTTAAGTTCAAGAATCAAAGGAAGGCGAAGATTTACATGGTGCCAAGTTTAGAACTATGTGTGCCAAAATCTTGACCGTTGATAAATGAAGTTAATGATTAAAATTATTTGAGATTAAAAATAATTTATTATTAAATTTATAAAGAATATATTTTTAAAATGGTTTACCTATTTTCCCCTTTTCTTTAATAATCAATTTTTTTCATCATCATCACCGTCACTCAGACACCCACCATGATCCAGCGCCACTACTGTCGGCCACCACCATCACCAACTTTGAAGTCCAACCTCCATGCCACCATCAACAGTCATTGTTTATCCACTTCACATCTGAAAATGAAAATCAAATCTCTCATATCTTGGTCCACATCCATTACAAGCTTTGGATTCAAGCTCTTCACCGTGTGAAGACACCAGACTTAAAAACACAACCTTGTCCGTTGAAATGGAAAACAAAGCTTTTAATTTTGACACACAACCCCATTCCGAAAGGGGCGGACCATATGGAGAAGTGGTGGGATTTTATACATGTAAAAGTATTTATCTCTTTGGGATTTATAAATTACTCATACATATGGAGACCAATTACCCAGAGTGTTCTCATAATGATGAGCTAAAGTTTTCAAGCTCTAATTTTTGTTTTTGGTTTTGCTGCAATAATGGAACTCTATATTCACAGATCCGTGGGTTGTGGGAAGGAAACACAGGATTTGGGTATTTAATAATAAAGAACGGTTCCAGCAATTAAAGAAACCAAGAATAAAGAGAGAAAGAAGATGAGGACAAATAAGCCATTTTCTTATTCTTTTTAATTAAAGTATAAGACAAAAGCATGATACAGTTTCACGTTTAAGAAAAGGAAGAGGACCCTTTGGAAAAGAACTGAGATATGACTATAGAACAAAATAGTTACAGCTATATATCACGCCCAGATTGCGAGCGAAGACATCAATCCAGCCCCAAGGAAAAGCATGCAGTAGGATACTATCTGCAGCCTAAAGTTACAACTCATTCTTTTGCTGAGAAAATCTGCGGCTATCAAGTCCACTAATGCCATATACACCAAAATCCCAGCTGACAAAGAGTCAAGAATACCTTCCGTGATTAGTGCACCGGTACTGTAAGGGTTGTACACTGAAGCAATGCCCGTTCCAATGCCAATACCCGTTGGCGTAGTTAGTGCAAAGAAACAAGCCATTATTGTTGCGGACGAAGTCTTAAATTGTGCTTGGGAGATGCACCCTCCAAGTGCGAACCCTTCAAAGAATTGGTGGAAAGATAACGCTGCAATCAAGGGCCTTATGGCACAAGGGCTTTGCGAAACCCCTAGAGACAACCCAATTATCACTGAATGCGACACGATACCAAGCTCCAGCACCTGCAATGCATACACGTGTTCATTTAGCATGTCCCCTTCATCAATCGGTACTCACAAAAAATCATACCAAACCTCTGCTTTTTTGGTAATCTTTTACATTTCATTTTATATTTTATTGATAAACTTAATAACTTTTTCATTTCAGAGTTTCGTGCTTCGAGCATTAATTGAAAATTGGTTTTTTTTCTGAAAAAAATATTTATACATGCAATACACAACTTTGATATCCTTTGCCTTTTGCTTTTTTTCAATATAAGGTCTTCACTTTTAATCACGTGTTCCACCCTTAATTAGTAACATGAGTTCCACTCTTAATCAGTAGCTTAAGGTATTGACTTATAGAACCCTTAATAATTTGATCTATCACCCTATTTTAACTAGATTTTTCTAACGAAACGTAGTATTATAAACAAACTATTCTAAGTAAACGTTTGAACCAGTCACATTATTTTTTATAAATATTGTCCTCCGACAAAACTGTGCATGATATTAAAAACAGTGAAATTTATAGAATTAATGTTCATTTTAATTCCTAACTTTCCATTCTTTAGTCATTTTAATCCCAAATTTTTAAATCAAGATAAACTAGTCCTGGACATACTTTTTATCATTTTAATTGAATTAAATAATAATATATAATATTAAGTAATATCTTGATATACCTTTTATCATCTAAATTAAATTAAGTTTAAAACAACTCATTATAATATCTAAAATTACATAAAATTTATGAAAAATAATTTTTATATAGTGTTATAGATAACGAATAAATTTATTTATATAAGGTGTTTATAGAATCACTTTCTGTGTTATTTTTATTTTACAAAGATTTTAAATCTACAAGCAAATTCTAAATGTGTCTTTGACGGATTATATATTAATTTTAATTTTACATTGAATCTGATTTGTAAATTATTTGAATTCGCCTCTATCCTGAAAAAAATCATATTGCGTGATTTTCACAAAACAACATATTGATGTAAATATACCATTCAAATCCTATATGAAAAAAAAGACCCCAAAATTTATCTTAAATCTTCAAGTTATAAAATGACTTATTTTATGTAATTTTATACACAAAAATAATTATTTTAAATTTCATTATATTTTAGATTACACATGATATATAAAAATATTACTTAATCATATACCATCCTTTAATTAACAAAATGTAAAATAAAAATGATGAGATAACTTAACTATGTTTTATGTTTTATAATATTATGAATTAATTTGATTCATTTTACATGTTTTGGAGTAAAAAACTCACTAAGTGTAAAGTTATAAACATTAACTCAATTAAAAATGGTGAAATGAAAATCGAATTTGCCATCGGATCAAATTTTATACTATATATCAAAGTTAAATTCTTATTTAACCAGTAATAATATTGTAAAACCTACTAAACATTTCAACACTATTATATTTTTATTAAAACTACATGATAATTAGGGTAGATTAGATTTGATTAGAGGGTGAAAATAAGAATAAATTTTTTATGGTTGAATTTTATGGGTAAAATTACACATAAAGTTCAATCATAAAAAATTTACTTATATTTTTATCTTCTAACAAAAAATAACCTAAAGTTAACTTCTTAACTAAAATTATTTAAGCCAGTTAAGGGTAATTTTAACCACAACTACATTAAAATAATTTTAAAACTGTATCAATATCTTATTAAAAAATAAAATGACAATTAACATGAAGGATTATTGAAGGGGGAAATCAAATAATAAAAAGAAATTAAAAAAACAGAAGAAAGAAAGCAGAGTTTAGAAGTTACCTGCGAAACGACGACGTGCCGAACGTTACTGTCTTCCTCATCCTCATCATCATGAGCACCGTGAGAATGGGAGTTAACATGCGCATGCGCATGTGCGTGTTGCCTGACGCCGGCTATGCCATGGCAGGCATCCTGGCCGTGAGGGTGATTGTGTCTATGGTGCGCCGCGTGCGCATGCATCCCCACGATGTGCATTCCACCGCTCTCTTCTTCTCCAAACACCTTCCCACCACTCCAGTCCTTCACCTCCACAATCGCCGATTCCAATCCCGAATCCGAAGACCCGACCCGAGCCTCCTCCTCCACGGCCCTGTTCACCCCTTGCTTCCTCTCGTAGTACTGCGTCCCAACGAAATCAAGAAGAAGCGTGAACAGCGCCGATATCATAGCGAAGAACCCCGTAAAAGGGAACTTCCGCCACGGGTACGCTGGCAAGCACGGGTCGTTGAGCGCGTCAGATGCGTCGGAGAGCATGTGGACGAACCCCGTGGCCAGTATGACCCCCGCCGCGAAGGCCTTCGCCGCCACGAAGACGTTGCCGTCGGTGCGGAGGAACCTGCGGTGTTTTCCGATGAGAGGTATGGCGATTCCCGCCATTCCCGACAGAAGGATTGACGCGATTGCCGCGAATTTGAGGACGAAGGCCGCCGACTCGTCACGGCAGAGCTCTGAGCCGGCGCCGCCGCAGGCTGAGTTCGTCATGTATTCCGGTAAGTGCTGGAAAATCGATGCTTTATTTTTTTTTGTTTTTCAAATGGGGGAAAAAGCACCGGTTTCCAAGAATTTAGAATCCCTTAAAAATAATTGACCTAAGCGAATAATAAAATCCTAACTCTAATTTGGAGAGTGTGTGTGTGGTGTTGTTCTATTTATTGGCGTTAGTGAAATGGAAGTTGTTTGCAATTACCTGAAACGAGACGAGTATTTCCAACGAGGTGGTGGGCTAGTGGCCAGAGATCCTGTCAAGAAAGTGAAGATAGACAAAAGAACGATCGTTATGAGAGAACAAAGAGAATAAAGAGAACAAAAAGAAAAGAGAGAGAGGGCAGGAAGAAGGGAAGAAACCTCAATCAGAAACATGGGATTTACGAATAAAAAGAAAGGAGGGGAGGGGAATGGGTGGGGGGTTTATAGAAGTGGGAATCTGGACTGTAATTGAAAAATGAAAGCTGAAATTATGAATAAGAAAAAGGGGAAGAGGAGGAAGAGAAATGGGATATGGGGATGTGATGGAATCAGGTGATGGGAGTTGGACGGAGCGAGAATGAGAAAGAGAGAGAGTGTCGACATATTGAACGGGCAGAAGAGGAGGAGAGTAGCAGATGGATGCTTCGGTTGCGACTTTTTGCAATCAAATGGGCGCGATAGTGTCGACATTCTTTCATCACTCTCTCTACACTTACGTTTTCCATTGTTTATTATATTTTTTTCTTTATAAACTGTAGTCCACGGGAACGGCAAAAGGCGACAGCTAACTAACTATTGAATTGAATTGAATTTATATCTCAGTTTCTTTTTCTTCCCCCAATAATGGGCATAAAAGAAAAACAAAAAAATATTATTTACGGATATGTGTTTTTTTTCATATAATTAACAAATATACACTCCTTTATAATAAAAGTAATTTATGAATATACACTCATTTATAATAAAAATAATACATGAGACAGTGCAACGTATTTAATGAAGTTGGTACACAAATACATGAAAAAGATTCATGTAAAACATAATATGTCATGTCACGTATTATGAATGATAATATGTTTAACAATGTATTATGCAATCATAATACGTAGGACGTGTCACGTATTATGGTGTGTGGCCTTTATAAAACAACCATCCCAAAGGTCTCTCAACTTAATACAAAGCAACCTAAGTGTGAGTGAGTAAGTTATATTTTCTCATCTTTGAAAAAAAAATGTCTAGATATATTTCCTTGTTCATTATAATTGTGAAATTATTCAAAATTCACAAGATGGGGTTAAGTTTTGTGGTCAAAATCCAATACTTATTAATATGCATTCATCTATGAGTTTGTTTAAGGTTAAGGTAAAATTCTTCACAAATTACGGGAAGAAAACAAGCAAATAACCTACCTTATGATATTCACCTTCTAACCGAACAAATCTACTAACTTACAAATTATAAACTATGGTATTAATTTTTCGTTAAAGTTAATCCCTAACATAATTGGAATAAAATCATCAACTTAAAAACAATGGAGACCGCTACATAGATTTTAATTATTAAATTTTTCACAACATTATTTACATAATTTTAAGATTTTTTATTAAACTAAATATTAATATAAAATTTTTATTGCTAATTATACTATTAGTTATGAAGAATAAATATTATTATGGGAAACTATTTTTATTTTTCTTAGAACTAACAATTTATTAATTTATTAATCCCAACTAAAGTAATTTCTAAATGTGTTTCTATTACATTAAATTATGTTTTCATTAATTAATATTGATTAATTAAATTAAACTTAATTAACTACTTTTATCAACAAATAAAAATTCTATCTTTAAATAAACTACGCCTAAACTCAAATTTTCTAACTAATTACTCTATAATACATAAAATTAAATCATTTAACGATACAATGTGAAGAAATAAAATTAATTTCTTAACTTACATGTGTCAGGATTTCCTAGATGTATCCGCATTGATTTCTTCGGTAGATATTGTCGTTCTCATCCATACTGAATTCTTTACTATTCCTAAAATATTTTTACTCTTTCTTTAAACTTTTCTCTTTTTTCACCCTTTCTCTCAACTTTTCCTCCCTCTCTAAACATAAGACGTGAGCATGTGGTCCTCACCTTTAAAATGCGAGCCCATGCAATACGTGAAACAATCTAACATATTATGAAGCATAATAGTGAGGCAGCCTCACTTATTATGTGTTTTCTCACCTCAATAATATGTGACGCACGTATTATATTTTACGTGAAACTGTCATGTATTGTATAGGTCATGGGACCCAGGATCTTTAGTGGGCCTCATAACTTGGGAGCCTCCGGTGAATGCAAATAACAACTTATAGGTCATTCAGATACTGCTCAGTCCAAATTCTAACATATACAAAAGTAGTAATAAGGTTAAAAGAGTAGATTGGTAAGCATGAAGTGTCTATCAATTCACTATTTATAAATAAAATAAATTATCTATTTTTTCCAAGCCCGAATACACACTCTTCATGTGAACTTTTTTCTTTTTTTCCTCCTCCTGAAAACGTTTTTATATATTTTGTTTGGTCAAAAACTTCTTTTCTATTGATAAAGGGCCTTATGGCCACGTGCCGACTGATTCCTTCTGTATGTAAACCCAATTTGAGCTCAATGCGATTCTAAGGTGCCTCGTTGATGATCTTTTTTTTTGTCAGACTCGTTGGTGATTGGATGAGCAAGGAATAGAAAGAACATTTGGTGGCCCAGAGAAAACATCATTTCAAACTAGAGCCTGACCAAAAACACAGAGCCCTTCCGTTGAAAAAAATATTTGGGGAAAAAAACCACTTCTTGAAAAAATGATAGCTGAAGGAATTGGTTCAACTAAGTATAATAAATAGTGGAGCAATCTAAAAAAATTATGTTACTTGTTACCCAATTTCAGAGACGCCCTATGACATACTAAGTTTTTTAGAGTTGAAAGAATTGGAAAAATGTGATGTGACATTATGACAATGATAAGATTATGAGATTTTTTTTTTCCTTCGTGGCTGTTTATAGATGCATACAAGAGGAGGTATACAAATAATATAACCCAATGTAAAATGATGAATTGTCTCTAGTGTGGTGGTTCTTGATCTACACGCAAAATGAAGATTTCAGGACATTGTTTGGGCAACAAGTTGGCTCAATCTATGTTCGTGAAAGTGAAACTGAAAAATGTTCTCAATGTCATGTAATGTAATGTATACTCAAGGTAGAAGCTTTTATGGAATTTCCGAATCTGAAGGCAACGTTTATGCTCCCATAGCAAGCATGCCAAGGCGAAAGATTCATTTGACAAGTAGACATGAATGATTGAACGTAAGTCCCGATTGGAAAAACAACTTATAATGAAGGCCCGCGAAGAGAATCTCTCAAAACTAGACATTCACATTCTTGTGGTGAGAGGTTAATTCCAATAACATTATAGCACACTCCTTCCCCAAACTGCCTCGATGTTTTGGCCATTTTTATTTGAACAGTTAGCCCTTGAGTAACCATTATTTGTTTGTTTCTTTTTTTATTAGCAGGGAATCAAACCTCTTTTTTCCTTTCTCCTTTTTCATTTTTGAAATGGACGCTGTCATGATTGATTCTGGTGTGGCCTTCACATTATTAGACTAATAGCGATTGGAGCTGAATAAAGTGCTCTCCTCTTCCTAACTTGTAAAGCCGAATCGAACCGATTTGGTAGTGGTGGGTTTGGTTTGATTCGGTCCACGAAGGCAAGGCAACAAGTAACAAGATGGATCAATTGGAGCCATACGTTGGTTAGAGTTAGAGCGAACCAAATTAATAGAGATTGAGAGAGAGAGAGAGAGAGAGAGCCATGCCATGATAAGTGCAGAGTGAGTATTTCACTACACGAGAGTCGCAAATCCATCCTCAGTCCTCACGAATCAGCATGGTTGAGGAAGCAGTGTCCGCATCCGCACCGACAATATGGGCCGTCATCAACAGCTGGTTTACGCCCACTGTCTTCTTTGTCGTCCTCCAGTTCGTCATCGCAACCATTTACATCACTTCCAACATAGGTGCCACCAGCCAAAAACAACAACACCAACAAAATCCTCAAGGAGATGACACCCAACAGCAACAACTCCCCAGATCTCCGTTGCAGATGCTCAAATCCATCAATTTCCACTCCTACTACACTTACAGATCCCAACAACCCCCTCCTGAGGTTCAAAATGCCCCACATTCTCAGACCCATGAAGCAGCAGAACAACAAGAAGAACACCCGCCGCAAGCTCAAATCCCCAGATCTCCCACAACACAATCCATCAACCTACACAATTACTACCACTTGCCCACCGCAGAAACAGACACTAGCATATTTCAGACAACCCATGAACCTGAGAAACACCATTTGGACAATGATGAAATCACCGAAACTCACGAGCAACAAGAGAGACATCATTTTCACTTGGACGACACAACAACAACAACAACAACAACAACAGTGGAGGCGGAGGAAACCGATGAGGAAGATCATAAAGGTCAAGAGGCAGGGCTAGGGCCGTCTCTGGATGAGGTGTACAGGCAACTAGTAGAGGTGGGGCAGGGGCGTGATTTCAAGCGGTCTCAGTCGGACACCACGCCGGGGTCCGGTCAGGAGCCCGCGAAGATGAAGAAGTCGGCGCTGTCGCATCATTGGAAGGAGGATGACATGGTTGCTGTGGAGAATCGGCGGCCGGCGAGAGATGAGGAGGGTGTGGATGCGAAGGCTGACGACTTCATCAACAGGTTCAAGCAGCAGTTGAAGCTGCAGAGGTTCGATTCCGTCGTCTCATGAGGCAAAAGGGCCATGGCCAATAGAGCATGTGTCGGAAGTAAACTAAGATTCCCTTTTGGGTCCCAGCATAATTTTTTTTTTCGGTTAATTTGGGGTTTGATTAGAGTTATATGTTGGTTCGTTTGTATTCTTTCTGTTTTATTATGTCTATTTAGATTCTTTTTTTTTATGTTTCACGCCAACTGTTTATTTTAAATATTGAAAGCTTATCAATATACTGTTTTTTTAAAAAAATATCTTTACATTGATTATAGTTAGAAATGTAGCTAATGAAAAGTATAAACAATATTTAATTTTAATAGAAGAATAATTTTATAAAACTAGTTTTTTATTATTGTCAAAGTTATTTAACGGGTTTTTCTAATATGTACATTAACCCTACATTAGCATATAAACAAAATGGAGGAAACCCCGAATTATTAAGATTGTGCAGATTGCTGAGCTGTTGCCTCCTCTGCTGCTGCATGTGGATGTTGGAAGAGCTTACTTTATCTTATTTTCTTTCTTTTCTATAGCATATGGGCCTTGGTGTTTTGAAATTCACGCAGGACGAAAAGAAAAAAAATAAAAAGAAAACTCATTTTGTAGGTTGAATGGATAGTTCACTTATAATTATAAATTAAATATAAACTGTTTCCTTCTTTCTTTTTTTTTTTTTTTTTCCACTCTATATTTGTAGTGCTGTGCTGTTTCATTAGGGAGCTTTTAGGTTGTGTGTTGACTTGTCCAAATCACTATTATATTTTCAACACCTAGCATAGTAGTAGCAGTACTTGATAACTCATCTTGGCCGCATGAGACATGCTTCGGCCTCGTCTTTGCCGTCTTTGTTACTCCACACAATGCATTCATTATTCAGAAAGGGAATTGCATCAAATAGACGATTTATTGGAACAATAGAAGGAAAGGGAAAGAAAATTGATATTTATACTCATATAAATATGAATACCTTATTAACTTACACTCTATTCATAATTTGAATAGGTCTATATTCAATCTAATAATGAATAAAATATAAGTTCATAATACTCATCCTAAATATAAAATACAACACCCAAAAGAAAACCTATAACACTGTAAGTACGCAATAACATCACTCAATTTCTGATGCTATCGCTGTATTTTGTATAGACATGCGCTTCATAGGGAGATGTTACCGTAATCGGCCGCCAAGATGACTGGTATTGAACAACCGATTTCGATATTTTAGAACGAGAATTGTTGAAAATTAATTAAAAAAATGAGAAAATAATTACTATTATTGAGTCATTTAATAAAACTCATACATAATAACAATAATTATTATTATTAATTTAAAAATAGTTAACCTTTCATTTTCTTGCTTTTTAATTACCCTCACTTTAAAAGAT
Organism: Dalbergia oliveri; assembly: GCA_030441495.1. NCBI lineage: Eukaryota > Viridiplantae > Streptophyta > Magnoliopsida > Fabales > Fabaceae > Dalbergia > Dalbergia oliveri. The sequence goes on from JAMLFY010000003.1 coordinate 5,413,765, forward strand.
GTAAATCCATTAATGACCATGGTTTGATGCCATTTGAAATTCGAACAGATATTAAATGTACCATCCGCAAATGTTTACCATTCAATAATTTGACACAATTTTTAAATTGGTGCATTTATCTTTTATTTTTAATTTTTTGTGATGAATTGGTGCTCGAACAGATATTAAATGTACCATCCGCGAATGTCTACCATTCAATAATTTGACACAATTTTTAAATTGGTGCATTTATTTATTTATTTATTGTGATGAATTGATGCATTTCTATGTTAGGCTACACAATGTTATACGGCGTCCATTACGTTTTATTTGTCAATTTAGACTTATCTACAAGAATTAAGAAACTCAATATTAATACTTAAATATAAAATACATTTATCAAAATACTCTAGTTTAATTTTTATATCAAATCAATTTATTGATCATATCACATTAAATTATAAAATGTGAAGAGATAATTTTTTTAAAAGAGATAATAAACTTATATTGAAATATGAGAATAACAAATAAAATAAAACAAAACAATTATATAAAACGGATTGGAGGTAATACATAATACGTAATTAATATTAAAAAGTTCCTGTGGATGCGCCCCCTCAACACAACACCACCAAAAACAGAGGAAGTGGCCGAGGGTGGGTTTGGGCAGTGGCAACAACCACGTTCAAGAGTTCCGAACAAATCCTTTGACCAACAGACCAAGTAGTCACCCACTTCACTAGGCAATTAGTGGGTTTTCCCGCTTTCATGATCCAGTCTAAAACCCCATCAACCAAAAAATATAAGTGATGAAATATTATGAATTGCAAATTCAATAATAGGAGACTGTATTATTAGTAAATAATAATCAAAACAATAACGTCACCATCATGGGAAAGATGTTACAACTTCATCAGCTAAAAGGAGGCTTCGCAACTTCTAGTTGGTGGCTCAATCAGATATTGCATATAAATGCAACAAAATTTATAAGATACAACAGTCACTGGAAACTGGTAAAGAATCTATCAGAAAGTGTAAGTGGCACTTTGGCACTAAAGTTTCACTTGAAATACTTGGTCGGCACAAAATGCTACAATAATGGGTCCAGCCAAATCACCAGCAGCACAACCTGAAGAGGACAAAAAACATGATTTAGCCTCAAGAAGTGAAACAAGAATCAGGTTAACAGAATTCAAGCACAAAAGTTCAAGTACTAAGCAAAGAGTCTTGAAACTTCTGCATGTGCTGTTTAGATCTTACCAATCCACTGGCCAAGCGATGGACGAACAAGGGTAGCACCAATCCCTGCTCCTATGGAGGCAAAGATCAGAGATGAAGTACACCTAACTGTAGCAATGAAAACCTTCTGTCCAAGAACTACAACTTGCTTGGTTTTATCAACATCGTTATCCTCATCTGTAGACCTGAACATGGAAGTAAAGAATCGATATACATCAATGCCTACTTGGACAAGCCATGACGCTGCAACTCCAAGCATGTGTCCTGTGCATAATGAGCAGATAGTTGTAAGCCAAAACTCAGGCAATCTCATGATTAATAGGTAATTCAGGGATTGCTTTGACCTCTAAAAGTTGTTCTGCTCACACAAAAGAAGTAAACCAAAGAAGGCATATTCCTTCCAGCCTTGCGAGTGGCTGACCTAGGGACATCTGTTCAAGAAATCAACAAAAATCAACTGCTTGTAAGATCTCACGGAGATCACACAATATAAAACAAACATCTCCCACCAATAAAATTTTAATCAACTTATCTACCAAAAATATAAATAAATAAAAAGGAGATTGATCGACTTTGCTAGCAGAAAATACCAAATAGTAACTGTTTTTGGCTGTGTTTCGGAGTTCACATTTGATGAAAGTAAGTGATTCTTAATCAAACGCAATGGTGGAGTGAAATAGAACATTTCACCTTTTTGTTTGATTGTTGAATTGGTTTAAGGGAGGAGAGAAAGGGAAATGTATGTCATCCCTCCTCTACCGCCAATTTGGAGGGCAAAAAGCGAGGGCTTTGGGCAGCTAGGGAGGTGTCCCTCCCCTGCCATTCCACTCCATCTCTTCAAATTATTCCCAAACTCATTTGTGAAAATATTGTTCATTCGCTTCCTTGCCATTCTCTCCCGTCATTCTTTCAAAAATAGCAAGGGATCTCTTGAATATCCCTACACTTCTGTATCCATTAGCAATAATACACACTTCCTTTGGTTTTCTAGCAATTCTTTGAATCAGTCTATCACATAGCCTTATATTTTACACATGGGCATCTAATCACTAAAGAACTTAAAAATAGTTCCAAAGAACATACCTTTAAGAAGTTTCCATGCCATCCTTTGTGAAACATAATGAACAGAAATTCTTTCTAAAATCCTTCTAGTGGTCACAACAGTTGTCTGTGATGGCATCCAAGACACAATTAACAATTAACTTACCAACTAAGTTTTAAATATTATAAGAAACTCAGAGAAATTAAATGGAAGATATCCACTCACCTCACGGATGATTTGCTTCACTGATTTCTTGAAGGGAACAACCAGATCAACCTCGTGTTCTTGATTCTCCTCTAGAAAATCCTCATCATCTTCCATTTTAGCACGAGGCTCCAAAAGAGGCAAATAGAACATCAAGAATGATCTTAAGGAAGTCATTAGGAATGACCTCAATTCAAAAGCAGAGAAGAGAGGTTTAAGTTCCACATTGTACTGCTTGGTAGTACTATGCCCAAGAGCACCATAATTATAAATCCTTCCAGAAGCACTTCGTATATTAGAAATATAATCTTCAGATATCGCTGCACCAGCATCACAATAAGCAACTGGAGACCTGAAATCAAAGTGACAAGGCTGCTAAATGTAAATATATACTAATGCTAAGTGCCCAAGGCTAACCAAAGTAGAATAGGCAAGACCATAGTGCAACAACGAATTTCACTTTACCCATAACAAACTTTAAAAACCTACATTTCACATCCCTTACGTCTCAAGAATATAAATTTCACCACCCATAGCCAACTTGAAAATTCAAAAGCATTGCAACAGGTAAGATTTTATTTAAAATTGGTAGTAGGTCATATGCCACAATGCTGATAATTTTCTTCACCATAAATTCACCAACAGGATATCTCATTATCTGTTTTCTCTTATATACACAACGAATTGAGGCATTTTCCCCAATTTTTTTTTTTTGCAATACTGGGATGGTTTATGAAATCTAGAAGCAAATCTTCATGCACCTTGTGGTAAGACTCACATACTTTAGGAGAAAATTTTATCACATATGTCCCATGTTTGAAGCTAAGTTGGTAACTTGGTAAGAGCAGTGGGAACATAGACAGAATGTAGCGGACTTCTATCCCTGCTTTCCCCTATCTCCCCATCTCTCTCATGTCCCTATTGGAGGGTCACTCAAGGGCCTCACTGGGGAAACCCCTCCAATAGGGCCATGGGTGGAGCCTATGTCTCACGAAAAAGATGAGAGAAAATTGATCACATGTGTATGTCTCTAAAACTTGCAAGGCAAGGGTGAGCAAAGTTTTGAAGTTGAATTCAATTTTCATACATCATTAGTGCAACACTTTTTCACACTGTCATCCAATCATACATTACCAAAATCAAATAATCAAAAGTGTTTGAACTTTATAATAACCACTTAAAAAGTTATACAAAAGGAAATATATGAGTAGGACTAGCTGACATTGTAAAAACTAAATAGCTTTATGCAAACAGTGTATCCAAAATAGACTCTTTAAAATTTGGGTACCAAAGTTTACTTAGATAAAAATTTTGAGGGGCAAAGTGTAGTTCACCCAAAATATGATGAAAAGAATGATGACAAAAGAACACCAGATATGTACAACATACAATAAAACAGTTACATAGATTAGACCATCCATTCAAGTGTTTCTTCAAAACCCGCCCCCCAAAAAAAAAAAAAACACTCACCAAAAAAAACAAAACTCCATAAACTGCAAAAAATAATGACCATACTGAACTCCAAGCAAATCTATCTTCCTCTGAAACATTGATAAAACAGAGGAAGTTGGTTGTACATGATTATTTTGCTTTACTCCAACTCAAAACACTACAAATATCATGCACAAGTGTTAAAAAAACAATTGTTTCTTCTTTCTTTCCTCCAAAATACTCAAATTGAGTAAATTACAACACCTACAGATGTGCAACAAACCCCCACCCCCGCCCCCTTTTTCATCAACTTTTTCGTAAAAGGATAACATTTCTTTGTGTATGGTCCATATAATCAGTCAATGACAAAAAAATAGTTGTTGCAATGGTAATATAGTTGACTACTTGTATTTTGAAAGCTCATACAATTTAAAGAGGCCTCTACCATTACCAATATACTAAATTAGAATATTTTTCTCATGCATGATACTGCTCTACTGCATCTAGAGTCTAGACATTATCATGACATTCTTCAAATCTTAGAATTTTCAACTACCTCACATATAAAACTAAGTCTTGAAATGATTGCAGTTTATACCAAGGAGCCAAATCACATCTTAACAATCAGCACACTAAAACTCTCATCAACCACACACACACACACACACACACACACACATAACCCTCAAATTTCCACCATCCAGATAAACTTTAAAAGTAGAATGAATAGTGACCCACTGCCATGCATCCACACCCAATTTCCCAAATCACGTACATAAAGGCAATCATCTAATGTCAAATTTTATACCCAATATCAACACCTTCAACACAAGAAAGCAAATTCATCCCTAAAACACAAACAACAATGAGAGGCAGACCATACCCAAAGAAAGCCCTTGAAGCAAAAGTGGTCCCTGCAGCAAAAGAGGCTGCAGCACCAACAGCAGCAGAGGCAGAGAAAAAGGAAGAAGACTGAAAGGCTCGTGAAGAATGCAACCCAGAGCTAAAGCTTTGGTTTTTCCTCCACAGATCCAGAAGTATAGCTATTCCCGCCATTGATGGAACTTCCGATGCAAATCAGCAGTGTCACAAAATAAAAGCTATCTCATAATCTCAGACACAAAACGTGATGGCAAAGATCCCTTCACGGTTCTCTTTTTGATCCCGATATATAGACAAAGTGAGAAGAGGAAGAAGAAGAAGAAGAAGAAAACAGTATTGGGCATAAAAATTAGCTGTGGTGACGGCGGTGGAGGAAGAAGGAAGATGGATGAAGGGCGGTGGCTGTGCCGATGGGAGTGATGGCGGCGAGTGAAGGGAAGGAATGGAGGAGAGCGGCGCCCGCAGCAACGAGTGAGGGAGTGAGTGACAGAGAAGAAAAGTTTTGGTTTCTGATGGATGGAGTGATGGGCCTGGGTTGGGCTGGCCACTGACTTGTTTTGATTGGGTTTCATAGATTTGCTATTTGATTTTTTTTTTAAACAAAGGCATTAATGTAAGGAATTTTTCCGTGGATTGAGGGAAGAAAAAAGGTGGGAATTAAACACAAAATCTGCCACTCATAAGATGTAAGAGATAACCACAATTATAAGGTTGCAAGCTCAATCACGATCTGCTATTTGATTGGGTGGATAGTGTTTTTTTGTTATATATATATATATATATATATATATATATACTGACACAAACTAATGGCCGAGAGAAGTTAGGAGTTATTTGAATTAACTTGATAAATCAACTTAAAAATTTGCAATTAGATGGGATGAGTGAGATGATTAATTGGATCTACTTATATTGAAATAGAGATTACCGATCTTATTTGTCTATCTCATTTCACATTTCTTGTCCCTCTATCAATATTTTGACAAAATATAACATTTGGAAAATTGGTTTTTGGTGTTTAACCTTTTTTTTAATTTTTATTTTGGCTACGTGACTAATTTTCGATTCATTTTGATCCTCCAGCTCTTCCCTGACGTCATACAATTTAAGCAGCTTAGCCAATTTCCTCATTGTACTTAATTTTCACTTTCACAGGATTTTTTTTAAAACATTTTCACATGATCTTTAACTTAATGTAAGAGTGTACTTAAAATTGTTTTGTTAAATGTTTATGATTTTTTTACATTTTCACATGATCTTTAACGTAATGTAAGTATGTACTTAAAATTGTTTTGTTAGATTTTTATGATTGCAGAACATATTTAACTTAACCGTGAAAAGTTAAGGGACAAAAGGTAAAAGAAAATTAATTAAGAAACCAAAATAAATATAAAATAGTAGGGGTCTTAGGGACCAAAATGAATAATAAATTAGCTAAAGGGACAAAACAAAATACGAAAGAAAATAAGTTAAAGGTGAAAAAATATCAATTTTGTCTATCTATAATGTTACACAACCCCATCCATGCTAGTCATCAAACTAGAACGGACGAAGTGTTTTTCCCTCCAGTCATGCTCCATGAACACTCCTTATTAAAGAGGTTGAGGCCAGCACATGGGCCTGTGCCAATTAAGTACCTCTACTTAGTATTGCAAGTAGTTTATGTTTATTCCGTAATTCTTATCCTTTTCCATTATCGGATTGCTCTACTTTGTTTATAGTAAATGGAAGGCATGTTCCATTTGCATGATTGACTCGGTTTGACGACTCAGACTTCCTGATTAAGCTAACACATGTAATGTAACAGTCTAAACACTATTTTGCAAAGTTTCAATGAAGTTGGGCCACCGCCTATTCTCGCTCTTTTCATTCAGGATTGAGCTCACTGGTTTATTTTTGTCAGTGGCAGATAATGGTGGCCTTTATCTACTGTGGCTGTTGAGAGATTCGGCCAGATGGTCGGGTTATTGTGTCTGTCTGGCGTCTGCTAGTTGGCTGCAGAATTTATTATGATATTGGGTTCTGCATCATGTTCCGGCTGATTCTTCCTCTTGCCATTCCAGTAACAGCATTTTGTATAGCTCCAAATATACTCAATCAAGATATTGGTTTCTGTCAAATAGGTAAGCCTTGGACCGTTTGTAGTTCTTTGATTTTGCTTGACATCTTTTCTCTTTGATTTTCTTATTTGTTAGTGTTTATTAATCTCTACCATCATTGCTCTAATCAAAAGATAGGAGACAGGCATAGAAGCAAACCCCACATTCTGTATAATGTATGATATGAGGAAGGAAGCTGTCAGTCATTTCACTTGTTAGTCACACTGGCTAATGCTATAATTCTGGTGGTTAGTACTTACTCATAACTGGTTGGATTTCATGTGAACTGTTGGATTGGGAATAAGGGGAGATTTTCTTCTATTTGATTAAGCTGAAGACTGAAGAGTCAAGTATTAAGATATTCTGCTTGATTATGTGAAAAGAAGAAAAATATAAATCTTATCAGAGATGCTACAATTCATGATGGTGGGGTCTAGGGTATTGGAGTTATCCCAATAATTGTGATTAATTCTGTTGTGAATGGTGCTCTAGTCTCCAAAAACGAGGTTTAGCTTTCCTGGTTTGCCAATACCATATTCTGTCCAATTTTATAGTAACTTTCAAGGTTTGGGACTTATTTTGTGCTAATTAGTTGATCTTCCAACTCAGAAACGATGGTTCAGTTCTGAAGGACAAGTTTCTGTGTTTCACATTTGTGCGATATTGGTCCTACCTTTTGTGCAAGCCATCCCACATACTTTTTGTTTTTGGTTATTGAAGGCATGTTTAGATTACATTGAACAAAGTTCACATTTGTGCAATCCATCATTCATAGGAATATATTTTCTATGGATTATTATAATATTATATAGAAAAAAATATATCTATTATTATATAGATATATAATTATTATATAGAGAATTAGATTATGACAGAGTAAATTCGTCTTTTAAACTAACTTTTTTACTTTGGCACGGGGATTTATCTGCTATAGCTAAATCTGAAGGTCCCTGACATGAAACTTTACCAACAAGGACATTATATTCTATGGATATGCTTAGCAATGATCCCAACCAGATGTAATTCTCTTCCTTAACTTAGAAGGCTAACAAGATTGGCTGTATAGTGGAGTACAATTCCTCTATCTTCTTCTCTGTATAAATTAAAGGAATCTTAGTTGACACCTAACTCTGCACTTGCATGGTGGTCGGCCATATGGAAAGGAAAGGAGCTCATACATTTTGGATTGTAGGATTAGGAGATATGTATGATGGACAAGAGTTTGTAACGTGCATTGTTTTTTCCTTTGTCGTTGATCATTGCCCTTCTCAATCTTGGAACTAATGTCACCACATAATGATTGACTCATCAATGTGAGGCGCAGAGGATTTTGTATGTGCTCTTCATTATTGATCTTATTTTTCTCAAATTTGTTTTTCTTGGATTTGGATGTGACGTGATAGTAACTAATTAACATGCAGAGTAGAATGTGTCAATGCCTTGTTAAGTTGTGATTGACTTTAGATTGCGACCTTCTATGCTTGCTGTCTCCATTTATTATCGATAAATCCAAGTGGGCATCAAGGATTCGGGATTAACATTAACAAAGTTTAGTTTCACCACAGAAAAAAAAAACATTAACAAAGTTTATGGCACGTGTAGGAACTTGGGAAAGATATGCTTGCTTCACATGCTGTTCCTTTGTCTTTTTGAATAGCTTTTGTGTCTGCTTATTTGATGGTTCCTAATATATTCACAATCATGTGGCTGTACCTTCATACGCATAATTATTTATTTGTATTACATTCGGTGATCTTTCATTTTCTTTTGGGATCCCTTCCCTCTCAATTTTGGTAAGGGGAGACCATTCTTTCCAATCTGTAGTTTTTTTTTATTAAATTGAAAAAAGTTTGCCTTTTCTTACAAGAAAATTTGTAATACTTTTATCAAATTGATTGTGTTATTGTCCTCATGAAATGTAACAATCGACTACCTAATCACCATTAGATAGAAATGGATCATTTAAATGAATTCACACCTCATTCATTATTAAATGAGCTTTGAATTAATACTATGTCCACAATTTATAAGTCCAATTAATATTTTTCTATCAAATTTAATTAATGTAATTTGATTAAAAAAAAGTTACCATAGAGTTTGTCACCACTAGATTTATTTGAATCCACTCATGAAAAAAAAATTCTATTTGAATCTAGACTACGCTTGGAGATAGAGGTAACCTCGTCAATAACTTTGAGGTTAGGTTACATTAAAGGTAATTACTTTTAGTAAATTAAAACTAGGTTAAGGCTTTCAAAAAACTTTTTAGCATAAAGTAAGGTTCAGCTATAAAAATAGTCTATTGGACCTAATAGGTTCTTACTTATATTATTATTATTTAAATATCTAATGATAATAAAAATATTTTGATCTATTTGAAAATATATATTTTTAACTAACTTTAAGTGTTTTAGTTTATTTTAAAACATATTTTTTTGATATATTTAATAGCATTTTAACTTATTTAAGAATAGACGTTTTGGTTTTTTAAAATATTTTATAATCAAATAAGGTCTAAATATGAAGCTTTTAAACGTTCACTAAGTCATATAAAAGGCCTATGTCAATTAAAGGCTAAAGCTCACTTTATTTAAAAATCACTAAATCTATTAAGCTAAATGCACAAATCTTTAAGCTATACTAACTTGACTATTTTTACCCTATGCGCAAAATTATGCAACAATGAATTTATCTTTTAAATTCATAGACAATTATCATTGTACCTGGTTGCACATATGAACTAGTCAAACGTGGGTTTGCAACGTTGAAAAGAGACTTTCGCTTAGACATGTATGTTTGGTTGCATGAAACGAACTGTCTTATATCAAATTTTCACATTATCAATGTTCTTTTCTTAGTCTTGAGTGGGTCCCACCTTAATAATTGATGATAAAAGATCACATATTGTATGATTATATTAAAATTTAACATCAGAAAATTCATTCTCATTAATATAAATAAATTTACACCGCCATTTAATTATATTTTATTATATCAAAAATACATTTAACTCCTACGCTCATTATTTCAAAAGTCTCATATGATACAAGATTAGATAAAAGTTTCAAATCCTTTTATACTATCAATATATCAAACTATTTTTTAGTTTCAAGGAAAATCAACTTGCTTCTATATTCATGATGTCCCGTTGTTATAGTATAATTTGTTTATTCCCTTTCTATTCCTTTTCCAGTTTTTCCTTAGCCGGTACAAAAATATACAAAATAAAAAATAAAATCATAAAGATTGCACGCGAAAGGATGAAACGCAACCCATGGAATTCTTATGTGCAACATTTTAAAAATGCTAACTTTAAAAATTTTAAACTAACATTGATATTTTATAGTTTATACTATTATATAATAAAATATTATTTCATCATTAAATAAGCTTCAATTTAACAATGTGTAAAAAATTCAATCTTAATTCTATAACCAAAAGTTAAAAATCAATTATATAATTCTATTCAAATATGCTTAAAAAATAAAATAAAATAAAAGAATAAGTGCAGCATAAAATTTACATAATTTTAACTAATTATATATATTTAAAATAATTATAGTGTTGTCTAAGTAACGTTTTTTTTTGGTTAAATTCACTTTTCAATAAAATATCAAACAAAAATTATTTTATCTGAAAATCACTTTCAATTAAAATTAATTTCGTTAAAACTGGCCTCCATACGCAATCGTAAAACCAAACAGACACTCTTACGTACTAGTTATTCTGTTCATGTCAAATTTATATGGTCGCTGAAATCAATCAGTCATAGTAAAAGACTATAAGGATCGATGTTATATATATGGACCAAAACGAAGAGAGCAGTGTTTGAACGAGACATTCATTTTATCACTCTCATACGTGATGATCATTTATTTTTTATCACATTTAAGAGTGATGAAATCAACTACTTTTTGCATGTTTAAATAGTTTTTCTGAATCGAAGTGTATTCCACTTAAAATTTCAAATAGTGTAAATCCAAGTGTCGGCAGTCTACTAAGAAAGACTAGAGTTTGGTTAGGACGTAGGGCCCTTATCACTCTCCTCTATGAGTACAAAACCTGCCATGCTTTAAAAATAGGATAATATTTAATTTAGGAACTGCAGAGAAAGTAACAAGATGGAGAATATAAAAGGTAAAGTAAAATATCCAAGTACTATAATTCAAGTCAGACGCGGACCACATAGTGGGTTGGGAGGTAAGGTAATTATTGACTTTGGAGCTACGCAAATGCAACAATGAATGTGATTAACAAACTAAACTCATGGTTGCACTGTCAGGTGTCAATCTTTAGTGTAATCAGCATTGACTCAGATTTTACAGTTTCGAGACGGACTATATAATATAAAAAACGAACAAATTGCAATTTGCAAACAGGGTTATGAGAGTATTGATTATTTTATATAATTAAAACAGAAATCACGAAATGAAAATTGGATGCATATATAATATTTCAAAAAAGTGGAAAAATCTACAAATTTCTCTTAAAACTATTAAGAATTTAAGTTGTTCTATGAATGCTAATCACAAGTCCTATAAACAAGTTAAAACGTTTTAAAGTTTATACTTTGCACCATTGATATTAGCAGGTGGGTTTTTATTTATTTTTTTTATATAAACCATGCGTAATGGTAGGTAGCTAGTAAGTAAATAATCAGCACCCATTTTTTTCAGAAAGAAATTGCTCCGTTTTCAAAATTTATGCATTAATTTTAGAAAATAAATATCACCAAATACGAACTAAATAGTGGTAAAGAAAGAGTATTAAGAATAGGCTGAGTATCTCAAGAATAATAATATAAGGAACGAATATTGTTAACGGATGTTTATAGATGTTGATTAAAAATTATTCAATATTTATTAATAATTTTTTAATAGATTTTAAAATATTAACATCTTAAGTTATAGTGTAAATATTTTCTATAAATAATTTTAAATAACTCCTTTATAGTGATTGTGACCCTTCATTTTTTTTTATTTTTTTTACTACTGCATCTGATTTTTATGTTGACATTACTATAAAGTATAAACTACCATTTGATTCTGACCAATGAAAAGTCGACATTTCTTTTGGTTGTACATTAAATGATGATTTAAGTATTACACCATCGCAACCAAACACGACGTTAACGTTGTCATATGTCAACTAGATAGACCATTTGTCTTACCAACTGTGGATGATTGTAAAATAGATACATGGTAAAAAGAGGTGGAATGCAATCGATCGATTAAACTTTCAGTTTGTTTACAGAAAGATGGCTTCACTAAAATCTTGCACTTTTCAAAAAGTTCAATACAAAAAAGATTAAAAAAAATTTCCATACAATACTAATTGAGTTGTTGAGATTTGTCATATCTTTTTAAAACATCTTCCTCATAATTTTTTAATATTTGTTAGAGAAACAATTAAATAAAAAAATATATTCAATGTTATTGTAAATATAAAGTGTTGGTTTATAGATCCTAATTAGTGATGACAACTATTATTATAGATCTATTGATGTGTTTGCTTAAGTATTTCAGTATATTATATCATAAATTAAATAAAAAACAGAAAATCTCCAACTTGAGTTGGAGACTCTCAGACTATCAATGTTGTACATTTTTTAAGAACAAATATATGGTGAAGTGGAGCTCCACATTGGATGAAAAAAACCAGATTTCAAAACGAAAAATATATGATAATTGCTTCATTTTGGATGGAATAAAAGGACAATGACAACTACAATGTCCTAGAAGAAAGAGAAAGCGGAGATGGTTGGACAAGTGGCACAAGGACACATTGTAAATGATTCCACCACACAAGGCAAGGACAAGGGCTAGCTGGCCTGGCCCCTCCTTGGTTTGCAATGGGCAGAATTCTTCCCTTTTTAAGGAAGTAGTAAACATCACATTATTGAAGAAAAAGAGCACTGAATGAACCTATCATTTTAATCCATTATTCTACGAAGAATATTCCTTATTTTTCTTCACTATAACAGTCATTGTTTAGAATTTTCTGAGAGCTTATTATATCTGTTATTTACTGAACATCACCTTTGAGAGGAAACAAAAAGCTACATTTTTTACAAACGGCTATTGGTTTGTGAGGTTTTGAGAGAAAAGTCATTTGTGAGCTTTTGTTATAGGAACTTGGTTTCTTGTTTTAGATGTTCTGTTATTTGAGCTTTGAGAGCTTTGTTTGGGTGATTAGGAATTTGGTTTGACTCCAGTCAATTTGTAATTTCAGTTGGTTAGTGGGAATCATATCTTAGAATAGGTACTGGATGTAGGTTCATAGGTAGGAATCGAACTAGTATAAAAATATTATGTTTTCCTCTTTTTCCCTAACCTCTTATTTTATTGTTGCTTAAACTTTTCAACTTTGATTTTCTCTAAAAAAAACTTTTCTTAAAACTATTAAAACTATTGCCTTAACTGATTCTGATATTTAAAGTCAGAAGTATTCTATTTGAAACAATCTTTTTATATAAAATCTATCAAAATCTCTTGTCATAACAGGAGATATTCGTGAAAGTCTAATAATTTTTATGAGTGTGCAAGAACATTAAAAAATATACTTGATTCAAAATTCTCAAGTATATTTAGACTATTATAAAGTAGTTCAGTTACCATTTTATTTATCACCTCAAATGATATTTTAAGAGAATTTAGCATTTTTAATACTAATAATCGAGGCACTTGTTAATTTTTTTTAAAGAAATATAATAAATAATGCAGCAAGACTTAAGTACAAGTAATCATTTGAGTACTCAATAGGAGTTAAGCAATTGAGGGCCTTTACAAAAATTCAAATTTTTGAAAAAGACAAAAATACTACCTTTTAAGACATTGTTGTACTTGTGCTTAAAGACAAAAGCAAAACGAATGGCCGTAAGAGCTTGTAATTATCTAGCACATCATGTTATCAACTCCATCCAAGCTCTTCATTTTCAACCATATATATGTTTGTGTTTCTCTTTGTTCATTAATTTTTTTTTTTTTGGTAAGATCCTTGTTCGTTAATTAATTGATAGCTAAAAATACAAAGAGGAACAAAAACGAAAAAAGAAAAAATAAATAGTGTGTGTGAATCCTTGAGCACAAAAATTGAAGTGGGCCCAAGGTTCCTGAGAATTCACTCAATCACATGTTCCGAAGCCAACCAAACCCCCTCGAAGCAAATAGAAAAAGCAAGAAGCTAGCGAGCGACGTGTGTGAATGTAAGTGTAAGATAAGGCACAAAATTTACAAAACCACAGCTAGCACACAAACCTTGACTTGGCATTCAAGTCTTATTATTAATTAATTACCACCACACACTAAAACGAAAAGGAAAGCTACCAGGAACAAAGATTAGACAATTAAACAAGGAATAAATCTAGAAATCCATTTTAAGCAAATCAAAAGATGGAAGAAAAAAAGATGCAGTAAGTTGCTGCAAAGAAGAAAATAAAATAAGAAAGAAAAAGATTCCAATATTGGTGAGGTGGAAGCATCTCTTTTTGGTTCTGGGTACCTGTCTCTCCTTCCTCACTCTTCTCTTTTTCCCTCTACAAAGCTGCTTCTTTTCTCAAACCCCTTCCATTCCATTCACCTCACTCTCAGTCCCACACACACACACTCACTTTCAGTCCCTTGGATCCGACTCTCATTTTCTCAGTCAAACCAAAGTGATCCCCCCAGAAAAAAAAAATGACCGACACAACTTCCAAGCCCAACGGAAACGGCGCAGTGAACTGCGCCGCCGCACCTGCAGCTGCAAACGGCAACGGCGGCCCCGTGAAATCGCACCTCTACAACCCGAACCGGCAAGTGTACCGCCCCCAGTCCCACTACCACCGGCGGCAGCGCTCAAACCGTAGCATCTGCTGCTGCTGCTGCTTCTGGACCATCCTCGTACTCCTCTCCGCCGCACTCCTCGCCGCAATCGTCGGCGCAGCCCTCTACGTGCTCTACCGCCCACACCGCCCTGAATTCTCTGTCACGAACCTCCGCATTGCTCGGATGAACCTCACAACCTCCACCGACTCACCCTCACACCTCACCACACTCTTCAACCTTACACTCATCGCGAAGAACCCGAACAACCACCTCGTGTTCTTCTACGACGCTTTCACCGTGACGGCCTCGTCGGACTCCGTGTTCATCGGGAACGGGTCCTTGCCGGCGTTCGAGTCCGACAAGAACAACCAGACGAGCTTGAGGGCGGTGGTTTCGGGGTCGCAGGATCTGGACACGGAGTCGCTGAGCACGCTGAGATCGGGGCTGAAGAAGAAGAAGGGTTTCCCTGTGGTGATTCAGATGGACACGAAGGTGAAGATGAGGATGGATTGGCTCAAGAGCAAGAAGGTTGGAATCAGAGTCACCTGCGACGGGATCAGAGGGACCGTGCCGGTGGGGAAGACGCCGGCGGTGGCTTCGGTTATCGACTCAGAGTGTAAGGTGGATCTCAGAATCAAGATCTGGAAGTTCTCTTTTTAGTTTTGATATGATTGGTTTCATTATTAGTATTAATTGTTGATTACTATTCACTGTTATCAGTGATCAATCCAATCATCAATCTCCTTTCTCTCTTTCTTTCCTTTTTTTTAAAAAAAATTCAAAATTATTCTTTTTTGTTTTCATAAATTGCCTTTTTCGTTTTCTGGGTCTTTTTTTTTTTGGAGGGGGAAGAGTGGATTGGTTATGATTATCGTGAGATGTGGAGGGAATACCATTAGCCTACCCTAGGTGGGTGAATGAATCAATGTGTTGAGAATTGAGAAAGCTGAAATTTGTAAGGAGAAAAAAAGGGGAAAAGAGTTAAATTTGAGTTTGTTATATGAGATTTAGAGCAGCATAGCTCTAAATTTAGATATATATATTTTTTCTTTTTTGCCATTGTAGTTTGTTGCTGTAATTTGCTTCAAAGAAGTGCAACTGCAAACTGTGTCTGGGTTTTTAAATCTGACAACTTCTCTAGGATTTTGTTTGCTTTGACAGATAGCTATCCAATATTAATAATCTGTAGCTGGTATGTGAAATTGATACTTGATCCAATGGAATATATTTTGTAAAATGTAGTGCATTGCTTTGAATGAGTTCGCATAATACACAATGCAGATAATTAAGGCTAAAACAACTGAGAAAATGGAAGGCAAGGTAATTTTTCTTGGTTTTGTTGTACAAGTAATGAATCTTGTTCATTTATTAGTAAATATTCTATATTTGTTTATTTTATTCGGCAAATTTATTAACTATTTTCAATTTGTTTTGAAAATATGTGAGCTATTTACAAGTAATTAATTATATCTAAAACCTTTTTTCTTTTTTCCGATGGATCCCCGGTATTTTTGGGTCCTTGTTACTAGGAACCTTCTTTGATAGTGGTAAGGGTCTTCAATGAGAATTTTTTTAAAATTTTAGGATTTAAACTCAGAGATCTCAATTAAGAGATCAAAATACTTACCTTGTTGACGAATTGTATGTTCGTATATCTTAACTAATTTGATCATATTTAATTTTGCTCACAATTTTAAAAAATATAATTTAAAATAAAGTGAAAATTACAAGATGTCCATCTCAGACTTTGACCTTAACAAAAAAATTTTGATGTCACAGCTAAGCAATTAACTTAATCGTGCATAATGGGAAGAGGAGAATATGGCAATAAGATGACTATATGAAGCATGATCTCCGTTTCTTATTAATAGATACTCTCTTTAATATATTAAAGAATTAATATATTTAACTACCAATTGTACGGTTTTTTTTTGGGAGCGAATATTAACAGGGAATAGAGGGATTGCTGTACATGATTTTCTCTCAGACTGAGAGACTTGGGAGTTTCAGCCTTCGGCTAATAGACGGACAGAGTACTGAAATTGATGCAAAATGAGTTAAATCGGGTGCTGTGCGATCTTTCTGAATTCTGAAACGTGTCCCACTAAGTGCCACGTGCAGATCTCGTTGTCCTAAGCTGTGATTCTCTGTTCAATTTTTTTTTGATTAGGTGATTCTCTGTTCAATACACTACTGTGCACTGCACTGCACTGCTAATCTGAAAAAGACGAGAGCTTTCTTTCTCACTTTTTTCTGAGCTTGAAATTACAAACAAAATTCTACCGACACATGATGGAGTAGACAGCACAACGGTGGAACACTGATTGCTTCACTGCAAACTTCACTATTGGTAACGGAACAGGTTCTGCAGAACAAAAAAGCAAAAACTAGCAGTGTCTTTTTCTCTTGTCTTGTGGCATGTTCAAATTTTTTTTTTTTGGGGCCTAAGCAGAGATCCCAAAAACTGTGCCCTTTGATCTGAAGGCAATGGGTAGTGGGTGCAGTATTGTTCTTTAAATGCTTTCCATTTTCTACCCTTCCTATGGGCGCCTCTCTCTGCTGGGCAAATCTCAATTTCCTCCAAAGTCCACATGCAAAGACTGATATTGAATTAGATCCTGTGGCCCTACCTGCTGCATTTGCATAGCATAGATATAATTATTTGGTACTAGTGATCGTAAACAATTTAAGCAAATAGAATAATAAGAATGGGCTAGAGAAATTAAAACACGTTAGCAGAGAACAACTTGTTTAATGAAAACATCCCAATCCGTAACTGTATAAGTGATTCCTCATTTATCACTCTCAAGTGAAGTGTGTGATAGTGATAGGATGCCTTAATTTGGGTGCACGTGGTTTCCATGGCTTCTCTCGGTCTGTCTGGTCGGCGAGGCAGTTACTTGGGTCTATCTTCCAATTCTTTTTTCTCATTTTGTGTTCCCTCTTTTTTATTTTCTCTTGGCCTCCTCCTCGTGTTACTTGCATGTAAGTAGTTATACGATCATGATATGTACTATATAGTTTAATTTCCTACCTAGAATCTTATTAGTGATTGGTGGAACGAGAATAGCAGATTTTGTTGTCTCCACTTCCGAATTCCAATGCATTTGTCAATGGCACTAATCCACCCAAAGTGAATCTACTTGAAGAAGAATTGGTGGATTTGGTTTCTCAAGTGACAAGAAAAGAGTGCCTAATATATATGTATCGAGCAAGTGAACCAATATGGTTGCGGTGGCTTCGTGTTTATAGGTCGGTGACATACACATGGACCATTATATATTGTTTAGAAAGGAGATGGAATTTAAGTGCGAAGGGACAGTGCTGGTTTTGATGATTGTGACCCTAAAGCAAGCAAAAGAGAACAAGTAGCTTTGTGAATTGGTGGTCTAATGGTCCATGCAAATCATTTGCTGCTGCTGCGCGCACAGTCAATTAAAAGATTGCAAGAATTTATTTCAGATGCATTATTGAACATGCAATGCAAGCTTGCGACCAAAGAAACAGGAATAGAAAGCCCTTTTCGATTATTGGCTGGGTTTTCTTTGGCTGTCCCAATCAACATACATTGTTGTTTTTCATTGCCAACTCTAGAAGCTTTGTTTCTAAGTACTTTGTTCTAGTTTGTTTATTCCTTGATCGAGGCACTCGAACAAGAGCATAAATTTATATTTAATGCAGCATTGAATTTGATTGAGTTAATGTTTATTTTACCTCTTTCCATTTATATTTGTGAGTTATTTTAATTCTTAACTTTTTAAGATAGGTTAATTTTGAAAGTTTGGGTAAAATAAACTAATAATAAAGTAATACTAAAATAACATTAACTCAATTTGGTTTAACTAATGAAATAATCTTCCAGTCCATAATATAAGTCATTTAAGGTTATGTCAGGAATTAAGTTAATGATTAGATTTTATTGATCATTTAAAAAATAAGATAAAAAGATAAAAATCCAGTTATAATTCATCATAATTATCTCTAGATTAAATAATCATTCTCACTCATTCATAAGTATTGAGATAAAATGGACAAAAAACAATTAATGCATTATTGAAATGTGAAAATAACTTATATTCTATAACAGACAAAAAATTTCAAAAACTAGACAAGAAGGAGTAGGATTTACTGTGGTCCAGGAAAAACACACGACTAAATTAAAGTGTCTCTATTGGAGCTTCCTTTATTTCAAAATCTACAACTTGCCACTAAATCCCCGACTGTTTAAGCATTAGATCACCTTCTCCTTAGTCCCGTTGAGTGAATGCAAAATATCAAATGCTCATTCCGTTTCACAATAACTATTGATTTTTGGCTTTTTGATGTTTTAGAATATCTCTCTATTTATAATATTTATATGACATTAATTTTTTCCTTCCATTTATATCTTTAATATAAATGTGTTAGTTAAATATTTAATACATTTATCAAGATAAATAATAATGACTAAAGAGAGATAGTTTTATCAATTCATATAATTTTATACATTTATCAAGATATTTTTATTTTCCTTGGTATGTATATTGTTTGGTGATTTTACACATATTATGAAACAGAGGAGTATTATACAAGAGCCATAGAAACAGGGTTGGCGAAATTGGATGATGAGAGTCACAATTTTATTGATAGTGGTTGTTTGATCTGATCAAAATAATTCTTAATTATGATAAAATTGTAATTTTCAAGATTTAGTCAAATTTAAACATGACTCTCACTGACTGAAAGAAGTATTCTCATATAACACTTTTTGGTTGTTTGCTCGGACTAACAAAACAACAGAAAAGAGATACCCTTGTATTATTTAAAAACTACCATCATGAGCTATTTGTATTATTTGTTATCTGTGCAAGTAATACAACATTTAGACTCCAAGTCAAATTTTAGAAATTACTCCATAGAGCAGGTGCGGATGAGTAAATGTATACTGACAGTTTATTGAAAGTGGTGAAATTTAGTTTGACCTTCAATTAAACTACTTGGTTTGGAATTCATAATTGAGTTTTATATGGACCCGAGCAATTTTTGTTTTACCAATACATGTATTGATTGGGCTTTGTTTATATGAGGATGCTAAATGGCCATAGGTTGTTATATATATATATATATATAATGCAGAGTTTGGAGTATGGTCAAGAGAAAGTTGTTAATATTGTAGAATATAAATGTCATGGGATGTTGTTATAAAAGAAGAAGCTATATAGCATAGTAGCTATTATGAGTCAAGATTCTACATTGTCACTAGATGCATAAGGTGTAAATCTATGCTGTTTGAGTTGTCATATCATAGATGTAGTTAGAACTCTATGACTTAAGTATGCGTCATGTAAAATAATAGTAACGTAATGTCATCTGTAGCCTTCCTTTATCTATAAAAAAGAAGGTTCATAATATTGTAAATCATTCAAAACTTACAATAATTTGCCACTTAATATATGCTTGCGGTTTTGTATTTTGTCTGTAAATATATATATTTGTGCTAACGCTTTCCATATACATGGGGTTACGTATTCGCGATTATTGTAGGCATGGTGGAGGACGAAAAAGACCTTAGCAGTTAGCAGTCTTCTTGAACTCAAGTATTCAAAGAGACCACTAAATTGAAGAATAATATCAAGTTGAGGATCTTGGTTAAACAAATTATTGACTTGTCAATAAGAGGCCAAGTGCATTGGAGGATCGCATTCGAAGAAACTGAAATCCATACAAATTTGAGAAATATCAAATATAGTATTTTGTGAAAATTGTGTCACTCATTGCACAAAATATGTGTGGTTCTTTTTTTTTTTTTGTCGAAAAATATGTGTGGTTCTTTTGTATACTGCATAATTCTGCTATGTATGCTTCGGAAGACAAAAACAAAAAAAAGGTAAAAAGGCATGGCTATAGCTGGTTTCTGCTAGCCAAATACTTGTTTTGGTCTTCTTTTCTGGGCTAGGGAAATTACCTAGTACTCACCCATTTATTCTGCGTCATACCAATTGCACTTCATAATGCCCACCACGTCGTTGCTATTTGCTGAGAGACCAATATGGACTCTATCCATTAGCCTCACTCTTATTCCCTTTAATTTATAGCGCAACGCAAAAATGGCCCGTGCACTTTTATTTGGAGTTATGCCTTTGCTTCCCTCTAAATTAAGTTCTAATTTTAATGCTAACAACTTTGTTCAATTAATACCCATCTACAAAAAAATATTACTTCTCTCTATTTTTCAAGCATGTGCCTCTTGTCTTATGACAAATCCATTAACACAGGTATTATCAACAAGATTCAAGAGAAATGGAAAAGTAAAAAGTAGCATCTTAAGTGTGCGATTATGCAAAATTGATTCAAGTTGGCGATTGTAAAAAGGCTGCTGCTACTTGCATGCGTATATATTTTGTATGACAATATATACAGCGGGAATTTCAATTCGGCATCTCTCCCTCACTGCAAACTTAATCACTCAACAGTACGTAGAACAAATGTCATAACATCTGCTTGTGACAATTACTAAAAACTCAACAAAATTGAACGGAATAAGAAGCAGGAAATGGCAAATAGAGTCTGTAATTCAGCAAATTTGAAGCTAACAATTGTTTAATTCCTTCCTCTAAATGGCACCGAATTCCCATGCATATTATGCATAACACAAATGGTTATGCACATGCAGACATAATGAAATCAAACAGCTAAAGTAGACAATAAGTAATCAACATGGTATTTACAATCTACTGTCTAGCATAACTGCTAAGCCAAAAAAAAAATTAATAAAAGAAAAAGACAGAGACCCATATTAGCCTACAGATAGAGCAGTATCAGTAATTTCTCACCCATTTTGATAAGGAGATTAGTTGTTTCTGCTACCACGCAGCTGAGGTAACTAACGATTGAAGCTTCCAAGCAATGTGAAAATAAATTATTCTTTATTCTTCCCCTAAAACCAAGGATTAACATCCTCATATATCATACTTTTATGTAGCACATTGTCACTGACAGCAAAAATATAATCTCAAGGAAGCTTCTTCACATTCATGATTCATCCGTGAGTATTAACAGCTTCCCAAACCAAGTTCTTGGGAATGGGATTGGACAGATTGCGAGCCTGCAAGGCTGCATTCTTCAGTGTCTGAATTGTTAGTGCATTGGCTTTCCAGAATGAGACACAATTGTAAGGCAAGTTATGCTTCTTGCACAGCTCCTTAACCAAAGGTGAGATTTTCCTGAGATTGCACCGTGGCAGCCTTGGAAACAAATGGTGCTCCACCTGAAACTGCAATCCACCATGAAACCAGTCCATCCAAGATGAGCACTTCACATCAAGTGACCCAGTAGTCTGCTTCTCAAACCAATCAGTGCTACTTGGTGGCCCAACATACACACTGGAAGAGAAATGGTTCAAACAGAACTGAACATGCTGAATCCCAGTGACAGCAAAACTAGCAATGACAAACACTATTCTTTCTCCCCAATTGGGTAGGCATGAAACCAGAAGAGGGTACCAAATCCAGAAAACAAGGATCCCCAGAAGCTCTTGATCCCTGTTGGGCACCTTCCTATTGGACAACAGCAAGAAGAAAGATTGTGCAAATAAATTGAGCCTAGCAAAGCACATTACAGGGTAAAATGTCCAGTGCTGATAGCTAACCAAGAACCTAGCAACAACGTCAAAGCTCATCTTCCTCTCATAGAAGCAAGAAGTGAGGGAATTGAAGAGCTTGGAAGACACCACAAAGAAGGGAATGTGCTGAAGATCTGGATCATAATCAAGGCTGTTACAAGCAATGTGGTGAGCATTGTGGTTCCACTTCCACCACCCAATACTGATCCCAGCAAGGCAATTCCCAGAGAGGATCTGAGCAAACCGGTTGAAACCCCGGGTTGCCATAACCTGGTAGTGCCCAGAATCATGCCCAATCCACCCACTCTGAATCCAGAAGAACCCCATTAGGCCACCACAACCAACATGCACAAAAGGGCTGCTAGAACAGAAGACGCCGTAAACACTAGCGCAAAACAAAAGTGTCATGAACAACATTGTGAAGAACACGGTGTGCCCCTTGGTATCAAACAAGCCCATTGTTGAGAAGTGGGACAAGAGTTTCCTGTAATCTTTGGAGACCTCAGAGACAGTGTAGTCTTGGAGATAATAGCCAGTGAAGAAGTTGTGAAGGTGTTGGGATGCGGTGTTGGGGTGGTAGGCAAGGAAAGCGTCGGTGACGTCTTGGCCAGCGAGGTTGAGCAATGGAAGGGCACCGCCAGGGTGGTGTTCGGCCCAGTTGGTGACATTGTAGATCCTGCCATGTATTGAGATCCAAAGATCTTCTGTTGTGTTGTGTTTGCTGAGTTCCTGCAGCGGAATGTACTTTGTTGACTTTGATTCTGCCTCAGCCATTGTAGTATAGTGATCTATGCAATGCAACGATCAAAGACAAGACCAAGAGTTATGACTAAGAGGAGTCTATGACCAGTTGAGTGTGTTTGGGTGTGACTATATATGATGAGTGCCGTTTGGTTGGATGGGCTACTTTGTTTTGTTCTGTAGCCAATGAGGATTGCACAGTGACTGATATTTGCATAGATAGAAGAGAGTGAGTGAGTGAGTGAGTGAGGGAGTGGTGGGAGTGCAATGCAAGTGCCAGCTACGTCTACAAAGATTCCAACAAGCGCCAATGAAATACTTTAAGAATGTCTTGAAAAATGGAAACGTTTGGCAGTAGTTTTGGGGATTTTTTTTTTGGGTATTATAAATGTAATTGATTGATAATTAGCTCTTATAAAAAAGATTCTGTACAGTTCATTAAGCATAATTAATGTCTGACAAACATATCATCATTCATTTTAAAATCCAACAATTAAGGTTATTAGAATGAAATAAATAAAATATTCATCTAGTCATGGTTCAATGGATCCAGGGGAATAAATTCAATTTGTTTCCTTCAAGTGGGAGATTTAAACTAAATCTTACTATCCTCCTCTATTTTTTTCATCTAAACTTTAGTCGTTCCTGGGGATCATTTTTTATTTGTTTTGTATTTCATTACCATAATGTGAGAGGAAATTCTATTAAGCTAACGAGAGCTTCCCCCTCTTTGCATTGACATTTTATTTTAGTTTCCATTAAAAAAAATTCAAAAATTAAAAGTAATACTCTTTCTGTTTCATAAGAATTATCAAAAATCAAATAATATACATATAAAAAAAATAAAAAAACTCTTGATAAATATAGAAAGATACATGACTTGACAAAGTTAGTTGTGTCTGGTCATTATTACTTATTTTAATAATGTATTGAATATTTAGATAATATATTTATATTGAGAATACAAATAAAAGAAAATAATTAATATTAACTAGAAATTATAAATTAACAGATATTTTAAAATATTAAAAAATTAAAAACTAACAATTATTGTAAAACAAAGGAAGCAGTTATCAGCAGAACGTGTCTTAAATTATGTGCTGATATCCCTAGCTTTAATTTGACATAATCACTTTGAAAGAATTTGGATTCGGATGTGATTTTATTTTGTCCTTTAACAAGAAATTAAATAACATAGGTGTTTGTGTTGGGGCAACATTCAATCCCTTTTCAGTCCATGTACGAAGATTTTTGTTGAAATGTTTTAAATAAAATTGCTTAGTATTTTTTAAAGATAAAAAATATCATTACAAGTGAAATATCTTCTGACCGCGAAATACCATGGTCACAAATAGCATATGTTGTGTCTGGTACAAATATATGATACAATGCAGGTGTAATGTGAAGAGACGTCGTAAATTAAATTAAAAATATATAAAATATAATTAAAAATATTTAAAAGTATCATATCAATATTTAATACAATATATATCCAATATGAATATATCAATTATTTTAAAGTATTCATACCATTCATCTTGACCTGAATATTAGTTCTTTCTTTGTGTGATAAATCTTTCAGCTTTTTCTAATATACATCTTTTGAGTTAATTTTATTACTATTATTTTTTAGGTCAAATATGTGGTATAATATTCTTTCGAAGCTATTACAAACACTATACAAAATGTACTCAACCGTGACTAAAGAGAATAAAATATTGTAATTCCACAAAATAAATAAAATTTTTGTCTGAAAACACCCGATAAATTTAATATAAAAGATATAAAAATGTGACATTCGTGAAGTGTACGCATTTGATATTACCTTCTAAAAGCATATATTATATTTACTTTGCATGAAATTATATTATTCTAATATTTTCATAATCAGGTACAAAACTAATTTTATAAATAAATAAAATTAATCATTAATATGAGCATATTCCACAGTCACATAAATTAAACAAAGTACCAGTCAACAATATGCACACTTGTATCCGGTAAGGGTTAGTTTGCTGCATGTGTCACTAGCTGTCTATTCCTGCTAAGATTTCACTGAGGCGAGATTGCTATTTCAACATTTAAAAATATATGTTTAATTGGGATATTCATTTATAAGGATTAGATGTGATAGTGATCCAATTTAAACCATACACATAACGTACAATGATAATGGATTCGACACCCATTTTGGACATAGACACAATAAAGATCTGAGTATGCACCAGCAGCAACTCCTGTTTCTCCAAAAATGAGCTCTTCAGCAACCTGACCTCCCATGGCAACGTCAAGCCGTGCGAGCACCTGTTGAAATGAGAAAGTGATCTGATCTTTTCCAGGCAATAGAGAAACCATGCCGAGAGCTAGCCTTCCCACGAGGAATTATATATAGTTGCATTGTGAATAGCAAGTGCCCCATCTGTATGAATAGAATTGCCACTATATATGGCATGACCACACCCTCATGGAAAGCAATTATCCTTCCTGACTCCTCAGATATAGCAGCAAGGTGAGGGCCAGAGAACCCAGGTGCTCCTCGAGCAATGATCATAGGATCAACGTCTCGTCCTTCAGAACCTGTTTTTTTTTATTGGAGAGAGAAAATCAGCACGAGTATTATACAAACATTGATATAACAAAAAATGAAACAAAATACGTTATAAAATTCATGAAACAATTTGTATTACAAAATTAATGAAACAATTTCCATTGCGAGAGCCTATAATAACATTCTGCAATTTGGTATTGTTAAGTGTCTTACTTCAAAGATAGCCAATGTACATCCAACCTCAAATCACGACAAATTTTACTTTTAACACCAACTAATTCTTGACAACTTCTTCTTTGTGTAGTTTAGTGTTATACTCTATTTGTCACGATAATGCAAAAAATATGAACCAGATGAACTATGATAATTAACAAGTAAGAATGACAGTCCACGCACTGAGCATACACTTTAAGGTGTTAGTTTAGGTTTTATTTTTCATTTTTCATTTTCAGTTTTTTAGTTTGTGAAGGAAATATTGAAAATGAAAACTGAAAACTAAAATTTGTAGTTTTCAGAATTTTAGGATTTCCTTTACAAAATCTAAAACAAAACTGAAAATGAAACTGAAACCAAACAAGTCCTTACCTTACCAACCAACTCACTCTCCCACCCAAACGACCATTTGCCATATAATACAACAAACAAACTGCAATCAATCTAGTGATGGAATCTCTTAGCTAGCAATCTTTCTGTTCCTTAACTTTGCCAGCCAAGATTACGGGGAATAATTGTTGAAGGGTTAGAGGTGTAGCACGTGAAAGTTGAAACAGGTTAGTACTCAGAAAGCAGTCATAACGTAAAAGTGATTTCCCACCTTCGACCAAGCATCAATCAATAAGAGAATATAGAACACACGAAGTTAAAAACACAGACATCCTCCATATTTATGAACCACTCAAACAAGCTTAGGCTACAAGAAACATGTCCCCTATGTCTCCGATGAAATGAAATTTCTATAGTATAAACCTCCATTACTGCACATGATCATAAATCAAAACTGAAAAACCACTAAAAAAGAATGCATCTTGAGCCATGACTCATTCAACACTGACCTGCGTTATCAAACTGCTCCATGCCATGTCCACAAAGAGGAGAAAACGTCTGTGATTAACGAAAGATCCGAAAGACAACACAAAGAAAGAAACAAAAGAAAGAAGGAGCTATTGCTATTCTCTCCTAGTCTGGTCTCAGCCACATTGTTACTTATTCGTCTAACGTTTTTTCGCTTCACTTCACTTCTCACTCAGCTAGCGTACTTGGATGATCTTAAAAACAAAAAAAGATTACGATCAAATATTGGGAATAAACAAAAAATAATTCATGATAAGACACAATGGCTTATTTTAATCCATTTAGTAGAGCCCACCTAAGGAAAAAAATGTTGTTGGTGTTGGTAGAATTCTATACAAAAACTTATCACTAGAATGAGGGTAAACAAAATCAAGCACTGAAATGTTTCCAATCAGTTCTACTATTTCAATAATAGATGCCTTAATGAATTCCCTGAGAATATAGGTCAGCAAAGAGTGTGCAATTAACCAGAAAGATATTTAAACAGCAAAAAAGAAGACTATAAGGAATGCATGTGAAAGAATATTTAACACTGAATAATTACACTTTGTCAGGTAAGATTCCCAATGAAACACTAAAAAATCCACGCCTTACAGAACTTTTTATTAGGAGACAATCAGGAAGAAGTTCTTCCTTTTGACAAATAGTAATTACCCAAGCATTACAATAAAAATTTCAACATTTCAAGATCACATGTTTGATTGAGGTTAACAAAACACAGGATGAGCCTCAGTGCAATTGTAACGTTGTTGTGTGTTCTAGAGGTTACTAATTCAACTCCTAGAAATAATCTCTGTTTGTGGAGGTAAGATTGCGTATCTATCATTTATAAATTCTACAAGAGGGAGCCGTGCAATGTGCCTCCCTTTCATGGTTAACAATTCACTGTCAATAAACCAATATTGACCGGAGATATGGGTCAAACAGAACAATGCACAAGCATATGCAAATATCAATAAAAAAATAAAAAACAGAGCAATTCAAGGCAAATAGACACCTCTCCATAAAATCTTCAGTAATTCACTTTCACCCAGCAGATCAACTTTCACTAATGCTTTAATGTATTCCAAAAATGTGGAAGGATTAGTCTGCAGAGATGTCTGACTTTCGAATGCTCTAATCACGGCTTCAGGATCATTTCGGTGGTAAAGTTTTTT
Source organism: Dalbergia oliveri (assembly GCA_030441495.1). NCBI lineage: Eukaryota > Viridiplantae > Streptophyta > Magnoliopsida > Fabales > Fabaceae > Dalbergia > Dalbergia oliveri. The sequence continues at coordinate 5,441,563 of JAMLFY010000003.1, forward strand.
AAGATGAGCAGCTTCACTGGCTTCATTTGCAAAGTAACATAGCTAAGAAAAAACAAGCATACTACAATGAAAAAGGGCAAAAATAAATACTCGTGGAAGCAAATAACATGAACTAAAATATATGACAGATACAGGAACAAGGGTTTTAAACCTACACGGCCTTCAAACTTATTAAATGAAAAAAATCTCCTAGCGAACAAATTTTTTATTTGTCTAAATTCTGATTGAGGCCTTGCTACCTGTAAAATAAATTATAAAATTAACTGACAAAACAAAATAATACAAGATACTGCAGTGATATAAGTCATAATTGGGATCATTTAAATATAATTCATAGTTGATGGAATCTACTGATGGAATCTCTTAACAATCTTTCTGTTCCTTAACTCTGCCAGCCATGATTACAGGGGAAAATTCTTGGAAGGGTTAAAGGTGTAGTAGTGGAACAGGTTGGCTAACACTCAGAAACGCGTGGTAACATAAAAGTGTTTTTTTCCACCTTCTACCAAGCATCATCAATGAGAGAACATTAAACACACAAAAGAGCACATCACAGACCTCCATTCCACATTTATGAACTACAGCTACTCAACTCAAACAAGCTTTGGCTACAAGAAAAACTCCGAAAAGGCCAAGAAACACCTTCCCCTATGTCTCCAGTGAAAAAAAACGTCTATAATACACCTCCACTGCATATGATCATGAAATCCAGAAAATTGAAAACAACCAATCAGAAAGAATGCTTCATCCTTGAAGCCATGACTCATTCAACAACTGACGTGCGCTATCAAATGGCTCCATGATGCCATTTCCACAAAGAGGAGCAGAAAAGGTCTCTGAAAACGAAAGACAGAGAAAGAAAAGAAGGAGCTATTGCAATTGCTATTCTCTCTCTGCTCTCATCTCAAATCAACCGCAATGTTAGTTGTTCTTCTTCTCTTGTGCAGTTTCTGTTCTGCGTTTTCTTCTTCTCGCTAAGTCAACTGTCTGGTATTCGATTTTGTACTTTTCTTACTGCAGTTAAATGTCACTTTTGCCCTTCCCATTTCGTCCCCTTTACAGTGGTAGTGCACATTCATTTGGTACCAATTGTATTGCGAAGCCTCATGATCATTCATTCTTTCTGAGCCTTTTACTTTTTGCCTTTTTATTCGTCAAAAAATAAGACGTAACCCCACTCTCATTAGCCTCTTCATAATTTTCGAGTATAAACAAAGGCAATGCTGATACATTTATGACTTATTAAAAAAGTTTTTAAAAAAAGTCACAAATCAATTAAAGGTCCACTTTGATAAACATTATAGCTAAAATTTGATAAACAAACATCGTAAAACTATTTTACACTATCATTCAATAAATTAATCTCATTTGTTACTTTTCAAGGAGTAAATGTATGACCTAATCACCTTTAATTATGTGACAATACTAATTAAACTCAAATTATATTGCTTAAATTGATCCCACCACAGAAAACAAAAATTATTTGAACATGGTACTTTTACTGGCTTTAGTGTTTTATGGCCTGTCAATTTATTGGTTCAACTTTTGAACAAAGCTCGTATGATGGTGGTTCATTCTCAAAAGACAAATTCATTCCAACAAAGGAAAAATATGGTGTAAAAGTGAATTTCCCCATGCCTACATAATATCTCGAGAGAAAGAAAACTATTAAAACACTATCTATGGCGATGTAGGCTTTATAATAATCGAAATGAGCTTAATCATTGAACCTGAGACGATAATGTGTACGTTGAAACACAGTTCGGTTCCATCCCATTGAATGACTTGACAAAGGTATACTAATCAACAGAATGAGTCATATGGTTGGTCATGTACAAACCTATTACATTAACTTTGCCAGGATGGTTGGTTCTGATTATTTTGCTTTCCATATGACCAAGCCCAGATATAATGAAAAAGTCTCTCTGAGAAAATACTCCATGCCCCAGAAATCTCATCGTTGATACCCCCAGCCTACACGAGCTTTAACTCGCTACAATATTGAGTCCACTTGACCCGGAATACATGACTTGAGCTCCAGTGGCAGAAGAGGAACCACATTAACCCTGAAAAACACAGAACAAAATACTATCTGCACATTTCAATCCGGGAAAAGTTATTTTGCTGCATGTGTCACTGCTGTCTCTTCCTGCTAAGATCCCACCGGGGCAACACCTTGAGCCTTGGCTGCAGCAGAAGCTGCAGCTGCGGCGGCAGCTGCAGCAGCCGTGTTGGACAGTGAACTGCCCTGAGATTCAGCTGTTTTCAGCAGCTGTTGCTGCTGCTGTTGGGAGTTAACTTTTGCAAGCAAAGCCTTTATCTGACTTCCCAGAGTGTCTCATGCTCCAGAAGAGCATTTGCAAGGGCAAGAAGCTCCTTATCATGGGTAGTTAGAATAGTTTTTGCATTGTTGTAAGCCCTCTCTAGCAAGTTCTTCACCTCTTTCTCAATAAGCAGCCTAGTTTCTGAGCTCATGCTTCTCCCATCATCAGTGTAATTGTGGGTGACAAGTCCAACTTCATTGCTCATACCATATTTAGTTACCATTGCCCTAGCCAGTTCAGTTGCCTGAGAAAGATCTGAGGATGCACCAGAAGTAACTTCTGTTTCTCCAAAAATGAGCTCTTCAGCAACCCGACCTCCCATGCAAACATCAAGTCGTGCAAGCATCTGTTTACGTGAGACACTAGTCTGATCCTTGTCAGGCAATTGAGAAACCATGCCAAGAGCCATCCCACGAGGAACTATAGTTGCCTTATGAACAGGAAGTGCTCCATCTGTATGAATTGCCACTAGGGCGTGACCACCCTCATGGAAAGCAGTCATCTTTCTTGACTCCTCAGATATAACAGCTGACTTGCGCTCACTACCCATCATGATCTTGTCCTTGGCAAATTCTAAATCATTCATGCTCACAGCTTTAGCACCATCCATTGCAGCCTTGAGAGCAGCAACATTAACCAAGTTTGCAAGGTCAGCACCAGAGAACCCAGGTGTTCCTCGAGCAATTATCATTAGATCAACATCATCAGCCTTCAGAACCTGTTTTTTATTGGCGAGAGAATCAGCACAAGCACATAATGCTGACGAAGATATATATATATATATATATCAACCTACAGAATGATAAATTAGAGAAAGAAGGGGAGAGAGAAAAGAGACCTTTGACATGTGGGATTCCAAAATCTGTCGCCTCCCTTCAACATCTGGATTGGGAACAACAACATGGCGATCAAACCGCCCAGGTCTCACCAAAGCCTTATCCAGTGACTCTGGAAAATTAGTAGCAGCAATCACAATTATGCCTTCATTTTGCTTGAATCCATCTAACTCAACTAGTAACTGATTCAAAGTCATCTTCATGTACATTTGATCCTTCGGATTTCGGCTTCCTCCTATAGCATCGATCTCATCTATGAAGATTATGCAAGGTGATCGCTTTTTGGCAGCAGAAAAAAGATCCCTCACCCTTCGTGCACCAACACCAACAAACATCTCTTCAAATTCACTTCCACTGCATGAGAAGAAAGGAACCCCAGCTTCTCCAGCAATAGCTCTTGCCAACATCGTTTTACCAGTGCCAGGAGGGCCAACAAGCAAAACACCTTTTGGGAGCTTACCACCAAGACGAGTAAAGCGCTGTCACAAGAGAAACAAGTAAGGTAGACATAGTCCAGGAAAAAAAAAAGCCAGAATATGTGGTCAGGAAAGAAGTAGGTAAAATAAAACTTACAAAAAGTATGAAAAAGGGATGTGACCACGAGGAGTAAAAAAGAATTCAGGTTCTAAATACACCTTTTTAAGCACTTATATTGAACATGTAACCCAATTTTGTTTTACCCGGACTCTCAAAAGAAATCATCATCACCAATGGAAGCAGTAACTAGGCAGAAGTGAGACACTTATTATAATAAGTTAGCATGCTGAAATTAAATCCCCAACCCACTTCCCTATTTTCTCCATCACAAATTGTGTGCCACATAGCTGTCAAAAATCCAACAGGAAAGTACAGTAAGAACTAAGAAGTACTGATGTGCAGATGCAGATATAGCATTAGCACCTGCACATATTTTGACAGCGGTTGGCACATTGACAGAATGATAACAAAGGAACCGAGGTACCTAATGAATAATGAAAAAAAAAAAATCAAATAGGAAACCTAATGCTAAGAGGATATACCGCATCAAGGTTACTTAGATATTATTATCCAAAGTAAAAGAACTGGTTTCTTAACAATTGTTATCTAATTTCTGTTTGAATTGGCCCATCTCTCATCAACAAAACTAAGAATTATAACTATTTTAATGATTCTGCATTGTTGTCCCATATCTAAACAGTTATGTTACTCTTTTCAACATGTCAGCAGTCACATGGAGCAATCAACTTGATCTCAATAGCTTCGGACATATGTCAATTTATATGGGCAGAATTGTTTTCCACACATACAAGTTTGACTGTCAAGCTTGCAAGAAATCAATGTGAGAGAAAGTATAAATGTATGGCAGAAATTTCAACCTTAGGATCTCGGAGGTAGTGCACAATTTCTTCCAGTTCTGCCTTTGCCTCATCAACACCTTTTACATCATTAAATTTAGTACTTGACTCCACACTGGGTTGCACTTCTTCGCTCATACCAAGTCCTAGGAAAGGTGAAAAGCAAATCAAAGAATGCGCCCACAAAATAAGATTCAATAGTAAATGGATCTGTGCAGCTCATAAGCAACAATGGACATGGCAATACCTTTACTAATTCCTTTATCCTCAATAAGTGCTCCTGTGCCAGAAACCAAGAGAAAGACCACTAAGATGGACCTAATTGTACGCCACAGCTGCTCTTTAAAATTTGCACCTTCTGCAGCCACCATATGAATAGGAGCACTTGCAGTTCCGAGAATTCCATCTTTGGTAGGTTTTCCCACATTTCTAAGAGCAGAAAAACCACCAATACTTTCTTCCCTCACTGAATTAGAAATACCTGAAATTTCACAGACAACTCTTGGTTATAACAGCTAGTCTCTAAAATCTTCCAAAGATAAAAAATGTTCAAATAGCTGATGAAGTAAGAAGAGAATAAGATATTTAAGACAAGTATGTGATTGAAATGCCAAATTCTGAAAACCTCCAAGACAGCTTCAGCTTGAGGTCTTCCATAATTTTCTTGGCTCATTTGAGTCACGAAGTCTTAGGATAGCATAGCGCTATATAAAATGTCAAAAGAGGCATCACGATTGCAGGTTTCCAGCATTAAAGCACAAACAGAAGTAAGACTCTAATTAATAGTAGAAGCCATTAATTGAACATAATAATCCCCAATAAAAGATTATGATCAGACATTGGTGATAAGCAAACAATAATTTACAATAAGACACAATGACATCATTTAATCCATCTATCTGGCCCCACATAAAGGACAAAAGGCTTCGTTGTTGGTATTGTTGAAGTAGCAGTATTCTCTACAAAGACTTATCACTGGCTTGAGGGAAAACAAGATCAAGCATTGAAATGTTACCAATCAGTTCTACTATTTCAATAATAGATGCCATAGTGAATTCCCTCAGCATATAGGCCATCAGAGAGTGTAGAATCAAATGAAACACAAATAAAAACACGCCTTAATGAATTTTTCATTACAAGACAACCAGGAAAATGTACTTGCTGTTCACAGAGTAGTAACTACCCAAGCATTATAATCGAAATTTCAACACTTCATGAGCACCTGTTTGTTTGCTTGTTTTGGGGGAAAATCGTTGATCAAGTTTAACAGCCAGCAAACCAATATTGATAACATATATGGTTCAAATAGAACAAAATGCAAGCATAATACAATAAAAATAAAACGAGCAGTTCTAGGCAAATAGGAACCTCTCTGCAAAGTCTTCAGTAGTTCACTGTCATCGAGCCGATCAACTTTTACTAATGCTTTGATGTATTCAGAAAGTGCTGAAGGATTAGTGTGCAGAGATGGCTGACTTTCAAATGCTCTAATCACAGCTTCAGGATCATTTCGATGGTAAAGTTCTTTAAGATGAGCAACTTCACTCGCTTCATCTGCATCACGTACTCGACGGGCCAGATTGCCAACATAGCTGGACCGGAATCTCTCCTGAGCACCCAAAAGCCTATTCCCTACAGAAATTGAAATTAATTTTAACAAACAAAAGCCATTGAACATCAATGTAGAAAGCAGGCCTAATTGAGTTAACAGCTTGAACAAAAGAAATCTAAAGAATTAAATTATACAAGAAAAGAAAAACAATTTCAAAAGGTAACCGCAAAGTACCATAATTCATAAAATCAAATATACTATAAAAAAAAAGGCAAAAATAATTACTTGTAGAAGCAAATAACATGAACTTAAATATATGATTGATACAGGGACAAGGGTTTTAAACCTGCACGGCCTTCAAGCTTATTAACTGATAAATAGCTTCTGGCCAAGATCTGTCTAAATTCTGACTGAGGTCTTGCTACCTGTAAAATAAACAATAAAATTAATTGAGAAATATAAGTATTACAAGATATGGATATGGATTTGACTTCTCTAAAACGAGGAGATTAATAAAGCACAAAAGTGAGGTGTTAACCACCCTTGGATAAATAACTTCCATTGTGTATGGGTCCCACTAAATGATCCAAAGGTGGTTAACCCCTCAGATTTGCTGTGATTCCCCAGGTACACGTGTCAATGGGTAAGTTCTACTACCCTAGGGTCTCCTGGAACCCCCATATTGGGGAAGGCCCAAGATGCATGAAAGACCCTTGAACCTGCAATTTTGATGATGTCACCGCTATAGCGGTCAAAGTGTGTGGCCGAGTGTGTTTAGGGGTTCTGGACCGCTATACGGTCATAAGTGGTTCCGCCGCTATAGCGTGTCAGTTTGGTAGCAACGTGTAAATGGCAGCGTTTCGTGTAAGTGAGCCCACCCCTTTTAAACACCCCAAACTCGGGATTTTCTTCCCAAACCCCCTCCTCCCTAACCCTCTTCTCTCTTCCTCTAATCCAACCCCAATACTTTTCCTCCAAGAGATCAAAGGTGAGTTTTTAATGGGTTTTTGTTGTCCCTTCCTTCCCAATTCATATCTTGGTGATGGGTTGTTCTTTGTCTCCATTAATGTTAAGTGGGGAACTCCCAACGTTATTAGAGTTATGTTTGAGCAATCTAGAGGTTGTTAGAGTTTAATCTTGAGTTTTGTCGCTTAATGGCAAATATTGGTGCCATTTCCACTCCAGGAACGTTGTAGGTGTCGACGCCACTCCTTCCTTCCCTCCAGGTGAGTGGGTTCATATCCTATGATCCTTATGTTGATCATTAGTATTATTTTCCTTGATTGGAAACATGTTTGCAATATTTTAAAAGAATATTAGAAATTTCGGATGGTTTTACATATTTGTGAAAATAGTCGTTTTCAACTAAAGCATGAAATACTCGTTTTAATGCAAACTCATGGGACCATTATTGCTAAATGATTTATTAAAGAGCTAGAGTATGATTATGACTAAATTTAGAGATTTTAGAAATTTCCATGATGATTTCCAGAGCAAAGTATTTATGTATTACATAGTTTTATCCCCAAAGCAGAGTTTTAGAGAAATGATATGATTTTATGATTAGAGATTTGACGATAGTCATAGAGAAACGTCAAGCTGAACCGATCGTTAACCTTGGTACCAAGTTGTCCAAGAGGACAATCTCATAGAGTAGAGAACGGAACCTAGTAAGTGTCCAATTTAGTCGAAAGGATCATAGAGAGAACTCGTTATGACATGATTGACATGCATAATCAGAGAAATTATATTTTGTTATGCAAGACATAACCAGAGATCCTTGTTTCTCTAATAGTGTCCTGTTATTTATGTTTTTAGAGAATAAATGATTTAAGAACTATTATGTACATGTAATGAAATGATTTCAAAGAAATTGCATTAACTGGTTTTGATGGATTTATATATGTATGATTATTTATTTTCTTGGTTGTCCTATGAGAGGGTTATGGGTGAGGGCATGCTCATTGAGTTTCAGATTAAACTCACCCTCTCCCTTTTCCATTATAGATGCGTTCACTGTTGCGGGTCCTTCTCATCCACCTCCTCCCAACAGCGGTAGAGAGTTCAGGTTGGTGAGCTTCACTTTGAAGTGAAGTATTTTTTTTTTTTTGCATTTTGATTGAGATAGAGTGCTCCAGTGTACATGACGGCGGGATACCGAATCATAGAGATAGAATGCATTGATTTATCATGATTATTTTGTGTTTACATGATTCTAGTTTTTATGTATATTTTGTATAGAGAGCAACTCATATATTTTGAGTCACAAAAATATGTTCAGAGATTGAAAAATGATTTGTTCTCTAACTTTAGAGAATTATGCTAGAATTGATTATGATATATACTTGATGGTGATTATGTTTTCAAAGAGCCAAAGATTTATTAGAGATGGAAATGATGTTTTATAAACGAATTTAATATTAAATATGCATATAGAGAGACTTAGAGGTTACGAGGCTTAGTGGGAATTAGGATTTCCCACGTGCGGTCACGTGCCCAAATGGGGTTGTGACATTTGCACTTTACCAATCTCCTCACTTTAGAGGAGCCAAATTCACAAGATACAAATCCTGGAAGTTAACTGGCATCATTTAAATATGTCATAGTTGATCAAAAACTAATTGACAATGGTTGGATATTAGCCTCATATTCAAATAGATTCAAATTTCCCATAAACTCTGGTTATAGGTGCAAATGTCTGCTAGTGTGTCAGTTCAGTTTCAGTTTCAGAGACAAAGTACAGTAATTTTGTAACTACTTTCCACTGCTAGAGACCATAATATTTTGGTTTTGTAAGTGTCTTACTTCGAACATAGTCCATATACAGTATACACCCAATGTCAAATGGCAACAAATTTTACTTTACTTTCAACGTCACAAGTTCTTGAGGTTCTTTTTGCTTAGTGTCATGTTCAATATTCTGTGCCAATGAACCAAAATACAGAAAGATGAATTCCAGAAAGAAGTGACTGACAGCCCCATGAGGATACCCAGCGTGAAAATCAAACCTAAACCTTACCAAACAACCCCAACCCGAACGACCAGGCCAGACAAACAAACAAAATGTAATCTATTGATGGAATCATTAACAGTCTTTCTGTTTGTTAACTCTGCCAGGATTATGGGGAAATTTTCTTGGAGGGTGTATGGTGTAATGGAAACAGGTTAACACTCACAAAACAGCCAGTCATAGCATAAAAGTAATTTTCCTTCCACCCTCTACCAAGCATCAATGAGAGAACATCATCAAAACTCACAAAAACACAGACCTCCATATTCATCAACTACACAAACAAGCTTAGGCTACAAGAAAAGCCTTTCAAAGACAAAGAAAAAATGTCCCCTATGTCTCCAGTGAAATAAAATCTCTAAACTAAACCTCCCCCCCCCAGAAAAAAAAAAAAAAGAAACTAATCACGTCAAAGAATACCTTCGTTACATATGATCATGAATCAAAAAATGAAAACCAACAAGAAAGGAAAAAGAATGCCTCTGATGCAAGAGTAATTCAGGGAGGGGCAAATTTGGAAGAGCAGGACATAAATATTGAGGCTATAAGAGTTGAGCATAGAGTGAAGTGATAATCACGGTTTATTAACTTAAGAGATGTACAAGGTCAAACATATATACAGTGTGAGCCATCCCTATTATTTGGGATATGTCACAACAGATTACATTCAAAAGTTTGAACTGTTCAAGGAGAATAAAAACTGAATTATAGCTAAGTGATAAGATGCTAATAACTAGAAATGGTTGTTTGAGTTGGTTGAAGATGATTGACTTGGTGCATTCACAGTAGACGCTGAGTCTGTTATAGGCAGGGGACACTTAGCAAATGATCCGGAAAGAGGGGTAACAAGAAAGAGTAACCGGGTCAGGAGGGTGCCTAGTAAGCATTCTCTTCTTCCTCTAAGTTTCTTATCCTCTCATCACCATTTTCTTATACTAATTCCATACTTCTTCTTCCTTCTCAGGTAGCAGAACTTCAGCATCAGTGAATATTCTCGGCTCAGTGCATTGAGCTTGTTACTATTTCATTTTAATTCTATACTTGTTTTACTGCTGTTCTTAGATATAGCAAAGAGAACCTAAAAAACACTGTTACTTTTTTCATATAGGAAATACTTTCTGTAATTACTATTAGCCTTTCATTTAGCCTTCCATCATTGGTGCTTTCATTGAGAGAACTGATTTAGGGTTCTGCGAATAATAACACGAAATGCAAGCAAATAGAGAAAAATAATATAAGTTAGGGGATCAAAATTGATGGTGTGCTAGCCTGATTAAGGAAACAACTGACCTGCGTTATCAAACGCCTCCACGCCATGCCGCACTACAAAATTAGGTTATTTTGCGGAGCCAAGTTTCTTGGGTTCAATCTTCTTCTTACGGAGAATGGAAATAAGAAAATTGACGGTGCAGTGTCACGAAAATAAAAAAGATCGGAGAGATAAGACAAAGAAAGATGGAGCTATTTCTCTCTCTCTCTCTCTCTCAATTCACAGCTCTCGACAACATTGTCATTCGCTAACGTTCGACAGACCTTAACTCTTTACTTCTCTTTGCCCCTGTTGGTCGTCTGCTCTTTCTTCTGAGCTAATCGGTTTGAGGAGTGACTGCCTTTAAATGTCATTTTTGCCCTTCCATCTCCAAGATTTTTTTTTGAGTCCTACACTACCCGGAGTTTTACATACGTGGCTGTAGTACTCGTCATATTTTTATTTTGTGCTGCCTTTATTCGCTCCTCAATTTTCTTTTTAATTAAATAATCGCATTCGGACAATAGAATTACAAATAAGTACCAAAATATTACGATTAACAAAATACAATTTGCTGTTTAAATTTTTCTAATAAAGATATAAAACAGTAGTAAACCACGATAACTTTTGCAATTCGTAGCTAATTAAACTTTAGTGCTTAGTAGGAGGTTCAAAGCAAATTCTCATGTGATGTCCGATATGTTAGGCGCTATGTGCTGATGAAATCTCTACCATACAAAAACTCATCATTTGGCTAAGATAAAAAATATTTATAATCTTTAAAATGATAAATATTTCCTAACATTTTCATCCATTTAAAATCTATAAATATTATTTTAGCCCATATTTTTTGTTAGGTGTCATAAAGATCTGTTAACTATTTTTACGGAAATTATTAAACATGTTTAGTTAAGTCATTTAACGTTTAACAAGATTAATTGATAATTAATTAATTATTTTTTTTCTTTTTGACGGGATAATTAATTAATTGTTAATGGTGGCCTGTTGTGTTAGTCTCTGTCCCATGAGAGTGGGATTTCTGAGACTTGTTCATGCAACAACAACGTCGCCACCTTCATCAAGGCCGGTAATGGAGAAGTAGGATGCAGCAACCATGATAGGGTCAGAGGTGGTGGTCATGGCGGCGGAGGGCATGGTGTCGAACGTGACGGATTCATTGTGGGAGCGCCATTGGAGGAAGCTCTAGAGATGATAACGGCAAGGAGGTTTGTAGCAGGTACCATTGAAGTCCTGAAGAAAGCCCCGTTAGAGCACAAGCACTTGACGTGGCACTTCAATTTGCAAGTCAAAATTGAAACTTTTTTGCTTTCGTAATTTGGGGTTTATTGGTTTTGGGTTTATGTGAATCAGGAAAAAATAATAATTTTCCTTTTGGCTTCTAATGTGAGTGATTAAGTTTGAATTTCAGGGTTTTTGGTTGTGTGAATTTGAAGAAAGGGGAAACTTTTCATGTCTAATTTGAGGTTTTGGGTTGGACAATAGTTCTACCATTCCTCAACAGCAATAGCTTATTCTCGGCATCAATCCATGAAAGCCTTTAAGCTCAATCCCTTCCTTGATTCCTTTAGCACAAGCCATTACTTAATCTATTGTTATAATAAATCCTTTCTCTTCCTCAAGCTAGTACCAAAATACCTCTTCCTTTTCTTAGCTTTCAACTTATGCACTTATTTGGAAAATAGGGAAAAGAAACTTTTTTTTGTTCACTAATATGAGTGCGCACAGTTTAATTTATGGGTTTTGGACTCTGAAAATTGTAATAAAGGAAACTATTCTTCTCTACACACTGTTCTAGGAAGGGGCAACTAGCTAGTGATGTTATGGGACACAGGTGAAGTAGGGTCAAGCTTTCTTAACACTACTATAGCGGTCAAGGGCTCTATGGGGTCAAGTGCTTACCTAGGTTAACCCCACCACTATAAGCTGCTAGCAGGGGTATCCCAAATATAAGAATAGTGCAAAACAATGTAGTTTTGTTTAAATGACCCCTCACCTCTATATATACCCTTCCCTATACACGTTTTTCATTTAGAAACGCAACCTTAACATTTCCAACACTTTCTTCTACCCACCACTCCCTTCCTCCATCAATCCTACCTCCTCCAAATTTTAAGGTAAGGATTGTTCATGGTTTATGTTAGGATTCCTCCCTCTTCTTCCTTTCTTCTGTGGTTGTTGTTGTTCTTAGTTGTTGTCAAGTTTGGGTACTCTCTCAATAATCATAGAGTTGTTATGGTAATCTTGTACTTTATTCATGTGTCTATGTAATTCTATGACGAGTGGTTAGTGTTATTCAAAGCTTCAAAGGTCAAGTTAATAGTGCACATACACTCCAGGGCAAATTGGGTAGGTTTGAACTCAACCTTATTTTCAATCATTATGAGTATGTTTATGCATTATGATTGTTAAACATGAAATTAGATATGAAAACATGTATAGAATATGGTTTTACACGTTATGTCAAGCTAGCAAAACTTATGATTTATGATGATAGCATGAAAGAAATATATTTTAAGAAAACCATAGGACTATGATTTGGATTGTGGTGCATCATGAAAATGTTTTATATGTTTTTTAAGAGATTTAGTGGAAAACACATGATTTAGTGAGTTCCCAAAGTTGTCAACTACATTTTTATGAATCTATGATATTCACTATGTTTTCAAGAGTTGGGATTTCAAATTATGCTTTTTGAATATTAAGATAAGACGGGTTAGAAAAATGTTGACAGAGTACGTTTATCTTTATGAATAGATATGCCATTATGATTTTCAGAGTTATCATGATTATGAATCATGTTATTTTGAAACATGATATTAGAATTATTAAGATTATAAAAGTATGTTAGCTTGAGATAAAATTTTGGGATTTCAGTTTATCAGGTTGAAAGTATGAAACTCGGTATGATGAGCCATTTATCATATATATATTCTGTGGGCTTTTGAAATCACAATGCCTACAAGCTGGTGATTCCTTGGACATGATTTCATATTCAAGTTATGCTAAAGTCATATTGCTATAATTATATCAATCCAGAGTTTTTAGAATTTTTAGAGTTTTAATAGATTTAAAAGTTTTTCAGAATTATTCAATTTATGTGCAAACTAGTTTTAGATAGTAAGTGTAGAGAAATAAATAGTGAGTTAATGGCTATGAGAGATCGTTAGTATTGGTACCAAGTTGTCCACAGAGGACAATCTCACTCTCTCAAGAAAATCAATATGGAACCTAATTAGGTGTCTAATACGGGACCTTATGAAAACCCATAGAGATCAAAGTAATTTCAAAGACTATTATTGTTATAGTATGTATCCAATGATTTCTATTTATCTAGTATTTACCTCACCATAAGATTAAAGTGATTTCATATGAGGCAACGAATTCATAGATGATTTCTCACAAACCCATGAAATGAGAAGTACTTTTCTATATAATTATGTATGTAAATACCAAATCATTTCTGCTTGTTACATGTATAATATGTTAGGTATATCCTTTTGATTGTCCCACATGGGTGATAGATGAAAATTAACTCACAAGTTTAGATGAAATTCACCCATCTCATTTTTCCTTCCAGTTCAGGACAGGTTATTGTTCAATCACCGTTTAGTAATCCGCAACTATTCTAGGGTGAACTTTATTTTACAATAAGGCTTAGTCTAAAGTTATGTTAGATTAGAGAGCTAAGTTATTGTGTTGGAGGATCCAAACCATACATCCTATTTAAGATTATGTATCTATTTTAAAGTTATGAACATCCTTAGATTAGATGTTTTTAGATTTCAAACCATGAACATTATTTGTTATTTTTTAAAATTGTAAGTGTATTTTAAAGTTTTAATCATGAGAAGTTAATGCTAATGGTTATATTTGTTTTTTTCATTTTAAACACTTTTAGATTTATAACTTCATATCATTTATATACTTCTAAATTTATAATTTCACCCTATTATATTTATATATTATTAGGAACCACGTGATTTCAAACTCTCCATTCATCACATAATGATTCGCCAAAGGTTTAATTCCTAATAGTATGTATGAAAAGAAACTCATGACAAGAAATTTACTCACAAGGTGTGGTAAAATGGGTTGGGTTCATCGGCTTCAATTTCTTAACGGGGCAAGTTGGCATTTTCACCCAATAATCAAAATGAGTCAATTCATCCTATCCTGTCTTATGGTCAGCCCATAGCAAGTTGAGACGAGTCAACATGTCCTTCTCCGTTTGCCACCCTTGTCCTTTATGAGAGTTTCATCCCTCAAATGAATTTGTCATTATTTTCGATAGTGTACCTTGAAAAAAAAAAAGAAAAAAATGATGGCAACTATCTTAATGATGGTGATATAAAAAAACTATGTCAGATTGATGAAGTCAAACTGCACTACCTAGTTTTTTGGTAAACAAAATGCCCAACTTAGTTTTTTTGGTAACCAAAATGCACTACTTAGTTGAACATCATTTAACATTTTTCTTAAATATTTTAACCTTAACCTACAAAATAAATTGACCCATAAAATGTAAAATTATAAATTGACTGTAATTTTATACGTTCTATTTTATATCAAATGTTTTATAATATGAATTCACTTCATTAAAATTATATTACGAATGATCATTTATAATGATTCTTTTATCTTTAACTTTCTCTACTATTCATTAAAAAAGAAAACGTAATAATCCATGTTAACCAGTTCATACTTTTTTCATGAAAATGATTTTTATGACATACAGCAATGCTGATTTTATATATTAATCCAAACATTTATGATTTTTTGTCATCTTAAAACATTTATGAATTATTAAAATAGATAACAAAGATAAATTGTTGGACTACAACATATTTTATGGGCCAGCCCATAACAGAGTTGAAGACTACATATTGTCGCCTCACTGCCTGTTAAATTGGATTTTCTTCCAACCCAAAAAAAGAGGAATTCTCTTCTGACAAAAAACAAAAAAAAAAAGAAACTGGACTTGCCTATTTTTTCCCATACTAGTGTACACGGGAATGAGTTACATTGACACATGAGTTGCTGACCAAAAAGCGAAAAAAAAAAAGACACATGAATTCAGCGAAATATGATGGTAAAATTAACGTAAATATATGTTGAATGTAAAATCTTACATGAATGCCTTAAATAATTGATGATGATTCCGGATGATATTCTACAAAGAAAGTATATCATTCTTAGTAAAATCACAAAATATACACAAATTAAATTGACTTGAGTAGTTTAATAACATTCAAAGGATTTAATTTTAATATAATTTCAATATAGAAAATTACACATGGCTAGTTAAATGTGTATTATCATATAAAGCCACTAGGATTGATCTAGTGGTAAGAAATTAAATAGTATATATAAGTCCAGGTTAAAAAAAAAGTGTATTATCATATAATAAATATTCTAGTCTCTACATTTACTGTTTAAAAGATTACGTAAACGAAAAAATTGTATAATGCTGCTTTGATTCTTGAGTTTCTTACACACATCCAAGTTTCAAGCATGGTATAAAACGTCAATCAATGATGAGATCAGCTATGATAAAATCTTACCCAATTAGAGAAGAAAAATCGAGTATAATTCTAAAATTGGTTTTGCAAAAAGGAATTTGACGTGTCATTCAATTAAATTACTTGGTTTTTGCCCATAAAAAGACAATAATTACTTTAGTTTTTATAGGAAGAGGATTCATATTTTTTTAATAAAAAATTATATACCAAATATTTATTTTAATAGGAATCTGATTTTTAAATTAATCAAATTTTTTATAGGAATATGATTCAAATATTATTTTATAAAAAAATATTAATTATACCAGTTTTTAATAAAAAAAATCAATACCAAATATTTTATTTAATAGGAATCTGATTTTCAAGTGAATCTGATTTTTTTATAGGAATATGATTCACTTTTTTAAATAAAATCTGATTTTCTTATAAGAATATGTTTCAAATATTATAAAAATATTAAATATTGTTGATAAAATCATTTGATGACAAAAATATCATTTTTGATTTATAGGAATATAATGCAAATGATTTGGATCACAATATTTTAACAAAGCCAGATTTTAAAATGTAAATAATTAGTATTTTATTTCCAATGTAAAAATATATTAGTAAAAATCTAAAATCATATCATATATCATGTCATATCATATTATAAATCATAAGTAAAAAATTCTTAAATTGGGTTTTGTAAGAAAGAAAATGGATGATACATCATTCAATTGTATGTAGTATATTCCTTTAATTTTCTTTTTCTTATTTTTGAATATATGCAATTATAAAAAACTGTATTAACTGATATATCATTTCTTTTCTACGGGTTTCATTCATACTTGATGATGTATGGTGCTGACTTGCATAAGATAGTAATAATTTTATTATTTAGTTATATTGAAATTCTTTAAAACTATATTATGATTTAAAATAAATTATGCCACTAAGATTGATTTCTCAACTACAATTGATTCCAATTGGACCAGTAAATATAAACCCTTTTTTTTTACACATTATTTATTTAGAGAATATATCTATTATAATAATTATAATAAGTTTACATAATATTAATTTATAACCATATATATATATATATATATATATACAAGTTGATTAAATTAGATAATTATTTGATAAATATGTTATTTTTTTTAGCTTTGATCATTTTTTAATATTTGAATTTGAAATTGAGACTAAATAAATAGTATTTTTTGTTGATATTATTTATTTTGATATGAACAACTTTTGTGTTTGGGTTTTTAATTCATACAATACCAATTGTAATAAATATAATTAAGTATAATTTATTTCAATTGTACTCAATTTGATTAATAATTTTTCGCTTAAGTTGTTTGTTTAGATATAATGAAGTTGTTTAGTTACCTTGTATCATAAACTTAATAACATGGGTGAAATATCTCATTTGTGACTTACAAGATTTATGCTCGTTGTCAATTAAAACTTCATCATGAAGAAGTCACTCCATTAAAGCCATTGTCAACTGATGATTGAATGCGGAGT
The DNA here is from genome assembly GCA_030441495.1 of Dalbergia oliveri. Taxonomy (NCBI): domain Eukaryota; kingdom Viridiplantae; phylum Streptophyta; class Magnoliopsida; order Fabales; family Fabaceae; genus Dalbergia; species Dalbergia oliveri. The sequence continues at coordinate 5,458,920 of JAMLFY010000003.1, forward strand.
CATATAATTCATTAATTTAGCATATGATTTTTTCTTTAGTTTGAATAAAATTAAACATGCAATGTGTGAGAAGACTTAACTAATGGGATAATTACTGTTAATGATGATAAATTTAAAAAGCAATCATAATTAGTCAACTAAAATTCAAAAATCTGTAAATTAGGGCTAAAAAGACATGCTAATTTAATGCAATTTTGGTTAAAAAAATATTTTATTTTTAACAAATCCTATTTCAAGTATAATCAGTTTGATTTTATAATTAGTATATTCCTTGAGAAAATAACTTGAACCAAAAACTTATAACATGTTAATAAAAAAATGATTTGATTTTTTCAAGTTGCATTTCTAATATTAATCGAACAAATGTCTAATTGAAAGAAAAATTAGTATATTTGATATAACTAAAAATTAGGAATTGTGCTTGATAATCAAATTGGAATCATTAATACTCTGATTACTTTTTGATTAATATATTCCCTAATTAAATAACTTGAAAAACAAGTTATAACATCTTAATTGAATTCAATATATCTTCAATTAAACTTAAAGCAAGAATTACTGATTGAAATCAATTATAGTTAATTATATTTATTATTATAAATAACATAATTAGTGTATTCTATAAATTAACTAAAAACATTAACAAAAAAATTGTTTAAAAAAATTCAAAAATAAATTACATGGATGAAAATTACTAATGATTTAATACTAAAATTGATTTCTAACTCAAAGTATCAAAATATTGCATTCTAAAAATTAACATATCTCTCAACTAATTACCCAATTTAATGAAAAATTAATAATCATGAGTGTTACAAATTATAATAAATTACAGTTATTAGTTATTACAATTAATATTGTTGATGTATTATCTATATAACCGCTTCATTTTGATTATTATTAATTTATATAAAAAAATCAAAAAATAAAATGTACTTCTTATCTTATAATATATTTTTTTTGACAAATTGGGAATACTATCTATTTTTTATAATACAGCACTATCTCTATATTATAGTTAAATTTATTAGATTTGATGCTTTTAAGTTTTGAAAAGAAATATACACAAGGAGATGGATGAAATATGTATAGACTTTAAAGGTAAATTACATTCAAAACAAAAAAAAAAAAACTAAAAGCAACATCATTTATTTTTTTCTTAATAAAAATATTATGGATATAATGACTTGAATATGTCAGGAATTTTTTTGTCTGATTAAAATTCATGATTTTATAAGTTTAACTAATATTATAATGTTTTTACATGTTCTTAATTAAATTATTTTTAAAATTTTAATAGTCAAACGACTAAAGAACTTTGTCTTAGAATTATTATTACAGATGTTAAAATCTAAATTGATAATATCTATAATACTAATATTTAATCTCATTATAGGGAAAGTTTTACATGTGTCGCTCATAGAGGCTTATGGCCCATGATTTTTATAACTTGATCATTAATTATTTTGTTATAAAAATTACCTTCATATCTATTTCATTAATACAATATAAATATTTCACATTAAATATTGGATTTCAAACCATTCCAATTCTTAATTTAAATTATATAACAGATCAAAATATGTCAATCTAAATTATTTATCATTGAAATTAAAATAGATATTCACGTGATACATATCTTTTTCTATTTTTTTATTTTTTTTTTTTTCAATTAAACACGTTTTTCCATATTAATTACAAAATTTTAAATTTTGAATTCACCTTGATATTTTGAATTTTGGATTCAATAGGCTACTTAATTTCTATTTCACAACAAACCAAAATCCAATTAGATTAGTGCAAAAATAAAAAAGGAAACAAAAACTATTGCTAAAGAAAGATCCTATAATCGAAGTATAAATCCCTTAAATTACTCCTATAATTTGTAACATATTCATTGTTATAAAAGATGACCACTTATACTAATCAAAATTAAAACCCTTAACTTCTCTTAAATCTCCAATATCAGTTTGTTCCAATTTTCCTGCCTAAAGTTTTAGTAAAATGCTAACACCTCATTTCATTTCCCCCTCTATTTCACAACTTTTTTTTTCTCTTCCATTTTTCCTCTCATATTTTCATATTTTTCATTTTTTTTGTTCATTATCTTTTAGTTATCTTAAAATAAATTAATTTACTTTATCTTTTAATTTTTTTTCTTTGTGATTTATATTAAAGAACAAGAATTTGTAGGTTAGAAAATTCAAATGTTCCACTATTCTTCTTTAAAGCTCTTCTTTCTTTGAGATTTCTTTTTTTTTTACAATATTTTTTTATGTTTCTTTAGTATTTTTTATTTTTTTTTATATATTTTATACATTTAAATGTTTCCTAAATAAAATAAAAATTTGATTTTTTTATGTTCTTTTTAAAATAAACCAATTTATTTATCCTTTTTATTTTTATTGTTTATATCCAATTTATTTCTACCTTTCTTCTTTGTAATTTTTTTTGGTTTTGTATAGAGATTTATGTTTATTTAGTCTTTTATTTTGTGTATATATCTTAATGGTCTTTTTTATGTTTTGTGCACGAGACAACCACTAGCTGTATACTAAAGGCATATTGTTCGATCTTTTGTGTCAAAGGTAATTGTATTTTTCATAAATAATTTAATAAATATTTTATTGAATTTGAGATTAGTTTTATTGTTGTATAAACGGGTATTAATGATTTTATAATTTTTTCTTTTTAAAATTTGAAGCCACAATTAAGTAAACGAGATGCTATTGATGGATTATTTCAACTGGTCATTTTACTAAACTTAAGGTAGCAAAGATTAAGGACTAAGAATGATTAAAAATTGTGTTTGGTTTTACTTCAACTTTTACCTTTGATTTTATTTTGCTCATTTGCTGGCAAAATTTATATGAGGGAATTATGCATTTTTGTGTCGAGAACAACATTTTCCAGTTAGTTCAATGCATAACCAAGCTAGTTGATGATTCAATAGCAATATTACACAAAATGCATGAGCTAATTTCCATTGAAATTTGTCTATGCTGTTCCACCTTCAATTTATTTTTTCTTCATTATTTTATAAGGCTTAAAGATTGTTGAATTCAATATATACATAGCCATTGAATTAAATTTTAATTCCATCTACAAACACTAATTATGGAAGATGAATAACATTTTAGAAAAAAATTATATTTTTTATTTAAAATTTTCATTATGCATTAATGCTGTACAAATTAATTGTTAACTATTATTCTTTTTTATTTTGATATAAATTGAATATACTGATATATGTATAGCTATTGATTGATTTTTCTTCCAATATATGCATTTATGGTTCCCTTTTCTTTTCTCATGCTAAAACTTTTAATTAATTGATAAAATTTAAAATATTATTTTTGTATATATATAAATCCATATTTATTTGTGTTTGCTTTTTTAAGGTATAATCATTATTAATATATTATTTTATTTAGAAAAATACAATTGTTGATAGATTGCTGATTTTATTTTCCAAATCTCCACTTAACTATTTAAGTGACAAAATTTATTTTCTAATTCATAAAAATTAATATTACACACACACTAAAAAAATAGAAACACCACAAAAATTAATAATAAATAATATTATTTCCTTTTTTATAAGCCTAATTTATAACCTTTAATTGATATTGATATCAATATCAATAAATAACATATACATGTAGGGATTTAAATCTTCGCAAAAAATGAGGAATGGAAACCCATAATGGGGATGAGGATGGAGATAAGAGGAAAATTCTAAATGAGGACGGGGTTGGAGAAAAGTTTTTAACTTCAAATCTAAAGCTTTTGAAATATATATATATATATATATAATATCTCACTATGTTATATTTAATTTTTTAAAACTTAAACATTTCAATTTATCAATTCCACAATTGTTTGTATTATTTTTTGAAAAAAAATTCAATTTTCAAAATTAAAATATTTTAAAAAATTAATTTCACAATTTACACTTCTTTGATAATGATACTAATTATTATTAATCTTTTAAAAAATAAATAAATACAATACTTTTTTAGTTGAAAATAATTATGTAATTAATATACTATTTCAATAATTGAGATGACATAAATTAGGATTATATATCATTTTTTTGGCTAATTATAACATATTAATTATAATATATATTTTAAAATTGATATTTTAATTTACTAAAAGGATGTACAAGGAGAAAATGCATAATTGAAATCACATAAATTAAATTTATTCATTAATTTTTTATTAATTAGAAAATATATTTTTATATGTTTATAAATTAAATACTTTAATTTACTAAAAATTGTAAATGATTATGGATGATAAGAAAAAAACCAATGAAAGTGGATACACATAGGGATTATCCACCATAATAGGATGAGAATAAGGATAGATTTTGTCTTCTTGGGATGGCTAACAAGGGAAAAGTTTCCATTTGTTAGAAAGAGCGGGATAACACACTCTCATTTATTTAATTATATTTGTTAGATTTGTATTATGTATGCATTTTTAATTTTAATTTGGATTATATTGTATTAATAGTGTTTGTTACTATGGATATTTATATATTGAATTTTAAAATATTTTTAATTTTTTCATTTTTGAAAATTTTTAATAAATCGGTGAATATATAGGATTCAATCATGGGATAAAAATTAGACCTATGATGGGAATGGAAATGGGGATGGATGGAGAAAAATTCCAAATGGGACGAGGCGTGGGACATGTCCTTTCTAATAAATCCATTATCATTCCTATAAATGACTCATGATATAATCAAATTATCCACTTATTCTCTTTCATTTTTAACAATTTTAACTTTCAAAATATGCAAAATATCATAAAACGGGTACTTTGTTATTAGTTATAAGTTATCTCCTGAGATTTTCAGCTTTATAAATATGATATTTGAAGTAAGATATAAAATAGAATAACACATTTATATTTTTTTATTTGTTTAATTATTTAATTATTAACTTATTTTCAAAATAAATTTATACATTCAATTTTCTATAAAATATATTTAAATAAATTATTATTTATTTTCCTTAATCATCAACAAATTGTTTTTTATTATTATTTAGATAGGTGCATGGGTAAACGACTAGTCAAATATAAACATTACAATAGTATAAAACATGTACATGTACATTAGTGAATGACGATTTTCCTACATTAATTATAATATCAATTTCTTTTAATAAATTAATGGCTTTCTACTATTTGATATATATATATATATATATATATATATATATATATATATATATATATATATATATAGTTACAAATAAGGAAACAATATGATTGATAAAATTAAAATCAATAAATGGTCTTGTAGTATTCAAACAATTTGATGGGACTAAAATCAATCAATTTGAGACTAAATCCAGTTACATGATACGTAATGCTTTTATAATTCAATCAACGTGGCTTTATAATTTAATGTATAAAATTATCATCAATCAATTAACTTATCTCATTTTAATTTCAATCTTTAAATTAAATATATAATTTAATGAAAATTATATCTCATTGTTATTGATCAGTTCCTTACCTTTGATTTATAAAATTCTTTAAATAAGAAAAGTACCTTTTATGCATCAATCATTTTGCAATTTTTCAATTTAAATTAAACTTAAGTAAGATTTTGTGTCATAAATTAATTAGTTCCTTATATGTCAAATATATATTCTTTAGCGTTGAATATCTACGTAGCCTGAATGTTGGGTTTGAATGATTTTCTTATAAATATTAATATCTCAATTAAGTAATATACCAAATCAATACATTGCTTCAAGTGATAACTAATATGTACATTATATTGCACAGGTATTGATTTATCTACCACATAATTACAATTAATTTATATCAAATTGAAATTCATAAAAATTATAAATATATTAGGACCAAAAGCAATTTTTTTTAACTTTGATTTGGATTACTAATTAATATTTTGCATTTTTACAAATTACTTTTCAATTCTTACAATATTCCTATTGTATGTTTACATCCATTGCTACCTCATATATATTACACAAGTAAATATACTAGACATTTATTTTAATAAATTAATTGAACAATAAAATTATACGAAATTAATAAATTATGATTTAATTCAAATTTTAGTATATCTTTACTTAACCAAGTTTTTACTTCAATGTATTAGGGTAATGAACTAGTTTTGATAAAAATTTGGTATGAGTCATGGTTTCAAAAAATTCAAGCTAGGTTGGGGAAACCCACCTTGAATCCACCCAAGCCATTCATCTAAGTTACCACGGACCTTTTTTTTTTTTCTTTTTTTGGTCGTTTCCTTGGTCGGGGAACGAGAGATTAGGGTTTAGGGAGCATCAACGAAATCGAACAATCCCTCTTCGGGTTGGACCTTTGAAGTCACAGAAAGAGATAAGTGCAAGTTAGAGGCTTTCATGTTGTTGAGTGGCTATCTAAAAGTTGGGAGCCTCCTTCAATTAGAGTCATCAAGGTCAACACTAATGTCGTTCGTTCAAGGGGGACAATGTGATTGGGACTTAGGGTGTTCATAACCCGTCCTCCAGTCAACTGGCAGAAGGAAGTTTATTGAGACGGGTTCGGGTTTTAAAATTTGACCTGGTAGACTTTCAGGTTTGGGTCATACATCGAATTGGTTCGAAGTTAAAAGTCAAATAATCCCTAATAGATATATGTTTTTATAATAATTTATAAAAAATTATAAGATTTTAAAGTTGAATTAATATATTTTACATAACATGATGATATTTCTACATTGATATGGTTTATTTTGAAACTTATATCGTAAAATATTTTTAAAATTTTATTTCTTATTTGTAAAATTTTATAACTTTACTATGTATAATATCCAAATTATCGTATATTGTTCAAATGTAGGTACCTGGTTAACAGGGACATCGGTAATTATTGGATTTTTAAGAAATTGATCCAATTTAAAATAAGGATTTGAATTTTCTACCCATCCTTGTATACTCCTACTGGGACAGGAATTGTGGTTCAAGACTAGATTAGAAGAGTTGTGGTGGCAAAAATGAAAGAAGATTTTTTTTCAAAAAAAGGTGGTATATGCGATGCACATGGTGCAAAGGCAACTAGAGCTCTTTTAGGGCTTTGGGCACTCATTCTAGAAGGTGAATCCAAGGATGTTTTTGAGAGCTTTAGAGAGAAGTGGACTTGATCTCTCTCAACTTGGTACTAACCCAGGCCTATAAACCAGTTCAGTTTTTTCAAGGCCCAGTTTGCCCTATAATATGCAACAAATTAAAGTAGCTGACAAAATTGCCCAGCTGGCCAAGGATAGATTAGACCAAGGTTGGGCTAATGTTGATCCTAATTGCATTTGGGATGCATGTGTATTAGATTCTTTGTTTGAATATATTCATTTTTAAATTAAAAAAGTATTTTATATAAGTATTTTTGTACTTACTTCTCTCACATGCCTATAAGATTGGTTCTTAGTTTAGTTTTTTAAAAGGCCCAATTCACTCAATAATTGTAATATGGTCGCTAATAATGTAGCTCACTTAGCCAAAAACAGATCGATTAGACCGAATTTGGTCTAATGATATACATAGTTGCATTTTTCCGGATGTACTTATTGAATTATTGTGATTGAATAAATTTACATTTTACGTTCAATAAAGTATTTTATACTACTAATACATAAAAATTAAATTTCAATTAAAATAATTCAAAAGTTACAAAAAAGACGCCAGATAGAAGCCATAAATCGCACCTACGCTCAAACTGCAATTACAAATGTCATTCCTAACATTACCCAAGACGTCTGACAAATTGCACTGAGTTGGGATTAGACCGGTTCAACTAGAAATGTATATATATATATATATATATATATGAGGACGTAAGTTTCACATTGTTATATATTATAAGTTTTTTTTTTTTACTCTTTGGACTTTTATAAATAACTCAAGTCTTATATTAATCAAAGTAGGAAGTTTCTACTCTTAGGATAACTATAAATATTTTTATATTATATTATATTTATCTGTGTGCTCTTTTTAAGAGATTTAGATGTTTAATAATCCTTTGTTTGACTAATCAAGGTGTATTTTTATTATCTTTCATCGTAAAAGGCTGTTGAATTTAAAAAAATGAAAATTTTCATTTTTAAATACATTGTTTGACTCAATCGGTTTACACTGTTTGTTGGCCAATTTAATATTTTTTTTATCGGTTTACACTAGTTTTTGAAAATCCAATTTTTGGGGCTATAAAATTGGTTCCCAATCCAATTGGTCAGACTTGTTGATCCAAGCTAGTTTTCAGAACATTGGCTAATTGATATTCAAAACTTTTATTTGATTTTTTTTTGGAACAAGGGAGAATGAAAGAAAACGAAGAATACTTAACTGTTCAAGTTATTATATATGGTAACTCAATACCTCTTAATACACTTAGGAGAAACTTTTATTTGGTTTGCCTTGAAATTATTCTTTCTCAGACCCAAAAAACAAAATCTTATTCTTTCTAGCTCAAACCAAAAACAAAAAACTTATTCTTGACCGATCTTTGCATGATCTCACGACCCCAAAAAAAAAAAAAATTAGTTGATCCTAGCCAAACGCATAGAAAGTTATCTTCGGATGAGTAAACAGGTTAATGAATAAATAAATGAAGGTTTCGCTATCATCTCCAATTTCTCACTATTACATTAATTGATTGGGTTGGTTTCGTGTATGTCCTACTTCAAATTTTGAATCATTATCCTTAATTGATTACATTAGACTATTTTATAATCAAGAAGGCAACTTGGATTGAGCTGCTAAAAAGTAATAGTATAGCAATTTGTATGCAGTATTCCGGCATTTAATATTTATGTTCAAATGCAATGCATTCGAAATACATAAAACATTCCAGCTCTGTAGTGGCTTGATTTTGCTCAGAATTTAGAAAACTAAGAAAAATGAAAAAAAAGGTAATTGAAAATAAATAAATAAATAAGTTTAAAAGTATTATTGGCAACTCATGCATTTTCTCGAAGTCCATTTGGTTCCTGTTAACCTTTCCCTTTCCCTATTATCATGGAGATATCTGCAGTGTTAGTATTACTTGGCTTGTTTACTTTTCTGCCAGACACTGCAAATGGAATCGAAGCATGGCCACACAGCATCAATCCTTTCAAGTTCAGTGTACCTGAAGAACAGCCTTATCGAACTTCTTATCACTTTCAACCCCCACAAAGTTGGATGAACGGTATTAATTACTCCCACCAAGCTTTGTCCATATTCTTTCAGCACTGAAGCTCTCTAGTTGTACAAGTATCTGTTACTCATGTTCTAATTCATTTATCACGGCTAATCCCTTTTCCCTATATTTTGACATGTTTTGCTGAAGAAAATTTGATAATTGATTGATGTCTTCACCATGCAGATCCAAATGGTAAGCCTGTGAATTAAGCTGATTATTAACTATTTGTTAGGCTCTCATCATCCACACTATCATATGAGTCAAGTCTTAATTCAATGAAATGAGATAAAAAAAAATGATCTGCTGACTGATTTTGATTTACCTATGACAGGACCAATGTACTACAAAGAAGTTTACCACCTCTTTTACCAACACAACCCTTATGCAGCAACCTTTGGTGATGGCATGGTATGGGGCCACTCTGTGTCCTATGATCTCATCAATTGGATTCACCTGCACAATGCTATTGAACCGAGTGAGCCATATGACATTATTAGCTGCTGGTCAGGCTCAGCCACAATCCTTCCAGATGGAAAACCTGTTATCATGTATACTGGGATTGCAGACAACAAGCATCAGGTTCAGAACTTGGCTATGCCAAAGAATATATCAGACCCCTTCTTAAGGGAATGGGTCAAGCACAATCAAAATCCTGTCATAACTCCACCTAATGATGCTGCTGAAGAGGACAACTTTAGAGACCCATCAACTGCTTGGTATGGAAAGGATGGAAAATGGAGAATAATCATTGGTGCTCAAAAGGGTGATGAAGGGAGGGCAATACTCTACCAAAGTGAGGATTTTGTTAATTGGAAAATGGATCCTAAACCTTTTTATGCAACAGAAAATACTGGAGTTTGTGAATGCCCAGACTTCTATCCGGTGTCCATCAATAGCACAAATGGGATTGATACATCTGTCCAAAATCCTAAGAGTGTTAGGCATGTCATGAAGACAGGCTATCTAAGAAGAGCGCATGACTACTATTTTCTTGGTACATATCTCTCCGATCAGGAGAGCTTTATTGCTGATACTAAGTTTACAGGAACTAGTTTGGACTTGAGGTATGACTATGGTAAATTTTATGCTTCCAAGACATTTTTTGACTATGCCAAGAACAGGAGAATATTGTGGGGTTGGGTAAACGAATCTGACAGTGAAAAAGATGATATTGAGAAAGGATGGGCTGGCCTACAGGTATCCTATTTCCATAGTTAGGCTTTTTATTTTTGTTGTTCTTGATATCAAATTAGATCGTGGAATATTGCTTTTAAGGCCGTATGTTCGCGTCCTAAAGTAGAAATTATTAAGATGTGGAAGGGGTTGTTTGGGGATGCAGGCAATTCCAAGACAAGTTTGGCTTGATAATAAAGGTGGGAAGCGATTGGTTCAGTGGCCAATTGAAGAAGTAGAAAAATTGCGTGGCAAGAAAATCAGTATTAATGGAGAGAAACTCGGTAATGGATCAATTCTTGAGGTTTCAGGTATCACTGCTTCACAGGTAAGTAAAAATGTAAAATGATTGTCAGAGAACTCAGATCCTCTTGATAAACCTAAACTTAAGGTAATTACAACATTAATGGTAATTATTTTTAACTTCTAAGTTGTATCCTACCCAGGCTGATGTAGAGGTATTGTTTGAGCTACCTGAACTAGAAAGTGCTGAGTCGTTAGATCTAACCGGGGTTGATCCTCACCTACTATGTAGTAAAGAGTTTGCATCAAGAAATGGCATAATAGGGCCATTTGGTTTATCTGCTTTAGCATCAAACGACCTAAGAGAGCAGACTGCAATTTTCTTCCAAATATACAAATCATCCAACACATATGTAGGCCTAATGTGCAGTGACCAAAGCAGGTTGCTCCTGACATCCTCCTAACCCCAATTTTTTATGTTCATTTTAGATTGAAACTCACTCAGTAATTTGTGGTTACAAATTGTTTACACTTCACAGGTCTTCATTGCGAAAGGACCTTGATAAAACAACATATGGAACTTTCTTTGATGTAGATCCCGGCCTCAAAACGATTTCACTAAGAAGCTTGGTATGTTGTGATTAACTTTCTCCTTCTTGTTTCAGCAAGTGCTTGCTTGTCTGATGTATAAAGGTTCTTATTATTATGCAGATTGACCACTCCATTATTGAGAGTTTTGGGGAGGGAGGGAGAGTTTGCATCACCAGCAGAGTTTATCCCTCGTTAGCTATTGGCAAAGGGGCCCATCTTTATGTATTTAATAATGGAACCAAGAGTGTACTAATCTCAAAATTGAATGCTTGGTGCATGAAGAAAGCTGAGGTTGGACATGTGACAAATATAAGCTATAGCCTGTAGCTGATCAGCAGGATTTAGAAGAATCATGCTGCATTTTTATTTGAAGTTACTGTATGAGTCTAATTTTTGCCTTCCTTTCTGTCTTGGTCCCTCCATGATTGTTGTACCAGGGAAATAAATGAGCTTCAAATTAATTCACCAGAATTTGATAAAAGAACATGCCAAATCCGTAATTGGGCTACTGTTATTCTCTGATCCTTTCAATTTGATTTAGAATAAACCACAGATCAAGTTATTTCTCACACACAGAATTTATGCTGCTCAGGTTGAGAATTTGATTGAATAAACACCAAGAAGGCAAGAACATGCATAATACAATCAGTTCTAATGGTTAATCAGACCTGAAAAAGATGGAATCAGATTCTTCTGTCTCCAAGTAGTGTGTCATTTCCTATCAAAATCATTTACTGATATGAAAGATAATATCATATATTTGGTAACTTATAAATTTTTAAATTTGTTTTGATTGTTATCTCACATATCAATAAATGATTAAGAGACAAGTGAATGAACACGATTTGGAGCAGATGATTTCCATCCCTACATGATGTCGCAAGCCTCTCATAACAAATTATTGAAATCAAATGCATTAACATTCACATAATAAATAAAGAAGAATCAATTATTATCAATCTTTTTTTTGGGAATAATTCCCTTAGGATTTATTAATCCCATGATTAGACCACGATTCAATTCAGAAGAAAAAGAGAGGGAAAAAGACATTATTCACCTCTATGTTTGGTTAAACAAATATCATTTGATTCCCAAGCTCAAAATTGGCTATGCGCATAACATTGGAAAATGACAGAGAGAAGAGGAAGGATATCAGTGGAAAATAATAGGAGGAGGAAAGTTATAAAAGGATAAATGGTAGTAGTTGCTGATTCCGACATTGAGCTTTCTTTTCTAGTGGTGCAAAATATTTGGATTTCAATTCTTACAAGGTTTCATTTCCTTCATCCGTTTTACAAGCTTTCGAAGATAGCAGTAATCTGATTACTACACGTGGAAAAAATCCAGAGTGAGAGAAAGAGAAAGACAGTAACAAATGAAATCCAACAAAACTATCTTTATCCATGGCAACCCCAACCGGAAAGTCAAATGGAATAAGATAGCAAAACCTATTTCCCCTTCATCAACCATGCCATTCCACCTTTGGAAGTCCTTCACGTTTCACGATTCCGCGTTTTCCCTTTTCTTTTTTCCTTTTTCACCTTCTAACACTCCCGAAGAAAAAAAAAAAAGAATCCCCATGCCCCTTAAACTATTTCCAAGGTTATCTTGCGTAACATGGTTTCTTGATTCCTGATTTAGATAAAAGGGAAAAGCTTGCTTTCAATAACCCCGAAATTACACATTGCTGCTGTGCTCTGGTCTCTGTTTTGTTTCGTTTCTTTCTTCCATTAAATTAAAGGAAAATCAATGATGATGGGTATCTACCCTTTTGAGCAAAGTTTGTGACTTTAGAAAAGAAAAGCATCTGGGGAAGACAAGGCAAAAGGGGGCCACCAAGGAGGGAGGAAGAGAGAATCGAAGGATGAGCGGTGAAGATGATGACCCAAAAAGAGCAAGATTGAAATCGAGACAAGAAGAAGCATCGTTGAATTTGATGCAGTGTTCAAGGCTCGCTAGCTTTAACCGTGATCTCATGGCTGGGGCGGTGATGGGTGGGGTGGTGCACACCATTGTTGCCCCTATTGAGAGGGCCAAGCTTTTGTTGCAGACTCAGGAGAGCAATTTGGCCATTGTTTCCAGTGGCCGCGGCAAATTCAAAGGCATGTTCGATTTCATAGTCCGCACTGTCAGGGAAGAAGGCATTCTCTCTCTGTGGCGTGGCAATGGCAGCAGTGTTCTCCGCTATTATCCTTCCGTGGCACTCAATTTCTCTCTCAAGGTTTGTTTGCTTTTCTTCATTCGTCGTTGAGTTTATTACTCAATCTATTCTTATTACCATTTGAGAGTTGGAGTGATGTTATTAGAACTGTGTAACTGATATGCTTCTGTTAGCAAACATAGGAGGAATTGGCAGCCTTCTGTTAGTTATTGTTTATTATCTTAATCTGCTGTGAATCTGTGACTGCTTTTTGTGTTAAATGGTCCCTGAAATATTTGCAGTCTAATATCATCCGAGATTGTGGAGGAAATAGCAGTTGTCCAAGTATTTCACCTTCTTTGTTTTGTTATTGATTTTTTGGTTGGCTGAGAGACTAATTTAAACATTTCTGTTGTGCTCAAAAACATAATGAAGAACCCCATGAGTAATCTTGTAGTTTTGCAAATGCCTTGTCAGTGAGTGTGTTCGACAGAAATGGAGAAGCCCTAATAAGTTATGGGGCCTTTTGGAATTCTATCATGAGTCTTTATTCCAGCCCTTTCATGTCGGATCAGTCTTGTATGATCTTGCTTGCCAATTATAACACCACTTCTGGCCTGATATGTTGAGTGGTGAATGTCACTCAGTATTTAGCTATTTAAACCAGTAAGATATTGTCATGCCTTGAGAAGGTTGACCAAGGGATTTGGATCCATCAATTGTGTATTAAATGCCGTTATTTGAATCCATTTGGGTTTGGTCATCTCATGAAAAACTCGGAAGGAAAACAATGTGCACAGCTGGGTGGGTGTTCATACTGTTAACTAGGCAGCAGCTATCTCATAGGTAGCCATCATGATAGTTCAATAAAATTAGTTTCCTAAAGTATAGAATTGATAGAAATATGTCTGTTACTCGGAGCCTTTAAAAAACTTTACACCTTTGTCCTCCTTAAAACATCAAAATTTTATAGATCGTGGCTTAACCTATGAGGCTTGTGAAAAATCAAATTTACCTCCATAACAATAAATAATTATAGCACTTACACTATCACATTTTTAATTCATTGTTCTGTATATTTAAGGGAACCAAGTCATTTTCCTTATAATTTTATTTCTCTCTTTAATCGATTTTGCTCATCCTAACTCATCATTTTCTGTTCTTTTCTTGTTATTTCTGTCTTTCATATTCCCCCTTACCTAATACTGTTCCATCCCTTATCACTCCCTACCTTACCCTTGAGACCTATATCCAGAGTTAAAAAAAAAAAAAAATCCTCGAATCTGAATATTCTGATTGTCAAATATTTTCCAGGCTGCAGCACCATTTTAATTCATTATTTACAACATGGATTTTGACAAACACAATATGACACTAAGGCATTAGCATGAGTACTTTTCTAAGTGCTTAATAAGTCCAGAGAGATTCTTGACCTTGGAATGAGACGATTCTTTCCCTTAGGCTAAGTTTTATTATACAAAGTAAAAATTGAGCAGGGACTTCCTTTTCTTTTTTAATGTTCTTGTAATTGCTTTTTGTATTTTCTTGCTACCAAATATCAATGCTGAATGTTGCTGGGTATACTTCCGCATCCCTATGCAGAAGTCTGCCATAACCTCATAAAGAAGAGACTGAGAGAGTAAGAAGTATAATGCAATCTTGACATGTGCAGCACCTCATTTTTGTGTTACTATATTATATTAATCGTTTTCTAAGATGTCTCTTTCCAAACCTCCCCTGCCTTCTGGGTGCTATCACGGATTGTTCTGTTTAATGAAAAGCACCACTTTCTTTCACGCTTTACTAGGTGTTTCTAGACCTTTCATTGGCTTTTTCTTGAAATGCACGATATCCAATAGATGTTTCTGTATTACTTGCTGCCTTTTCAGTATTAAGACAGCAGCAATTACTCATCAATTTTTTGGATTGTCTTTATTTTTTTCATGTATTTTTTAGAAATTTCTTTCCAGTCTCTGGTGGGAGTAAGACCCTATTGATCCATGGTGTGAGTACAGGTGTGCGTGTGCATGTGCGCAAGTGCAAATTTGTAAATGCATCAAATTAGGAAAACCTCATTATACATGTACAAAGTATAATTAATATTTATCAGTTAAATAATAGATCCATCAACACGTTTTGCTATAGGAATTAGGACACTAAGTAGTAGGGACTTGAGTAACTTCAATGCACATTATCTGAACTGGAGATGCCCACAGATTAAGTCATTTGGTCTGAAGTTTGATTCCCTTATGGTTCGGATTTCATTTGTCTCTCCAAAAGAATTTCCTTCTGTAGAAGGATAGTTTGTCTCTATTTTTCAACTATCTGTGACTGATTTTTTTATTTACTGCAGCAAAAAAATGGAGTGTTTCAGCATAATTTCAATTAGATAACTAGATTGTTTTAAGATCAACACTGAAAATAATTTAATCCCAATCGCTATCTATTTTTAATAGCTCATGTTGAAGGTAGCAAAAGGAATTGATGGATTCTAACAAAGGCACCTGGGAGTGAATAAATTTGCTTTTAACTTAATGCACTTTAAATTTGATGTGATTTAGCTTCCTAAATAACACAATAATAGAGGTCTAGAATGACAGCAGTTTCTTTTTCACTGAATAAAAAATCGGATTTAAGCATGGATTCTTATTTAAGGTGATGCTTTAGTAAAGATGTGACTAGCTAAAAACAAAATTCTGCACAGAAGATTGTGAAATGTGGCCAAGGATGTATTCTTATACAGTGTTTTTTATGTCCAGAATGACAGAATATTAACGTGTGACTTATTCCTTGACATGAATACTTGGGGTATAATTAAGTGCTAGAAATGCCAACACAACTATTGCACACTAGAACACTGGTACCAAGGTTGGTTATTAAATTGCCAAAAGAACAATTCTGACAATGAAGTATATTTTTGTTTGAATTTCTATTCCCTCTTTCCTTTTCCCCCTTCATCTCCTTGGCATCCATTTTCAACCATTGGTGGTTCAGACAAAGGTGGATGCAACCTGGAGCCAGCCTTTATTTTCATCATAAAATGAAGATTTCTCGGTCTGAAAGTGAAACCAACTTCCCTGTCTATGCCCTCAGTGTAATATAACATGCAACATTTAAGAACAAAGCTATGTTTCTGCAACCGAATATTACAGTTAATGTGAGATTCTTGACAAATTGTTTTCTTCAACAGGATCTTTACCGAAGCATGTTAAGAGGTGGAAACTCTTCCGATAATAATATTTCTCCGGTGCATCCGCCAATTTTGTTGCTGGCGCTGCAGCTGGTTGTACAACACTTGTCTTGGTATACCCCCTTGACATTGCACACACACGCCTCGCTGCTGACATTGGAAGGACAGAAGCACGTCAGTTTCAAGGCATCTACCATTTCCTGGCTACCATATTCGATAAGGACGGGATCCGGGGATCTACAGAGGCCTTCCTGCATCTCTACAAGGGATGGTGGTGCACAGGGGCCTTTACTTTGGAGGCTTTGATACAATGAAAGAGATCTTGTCTGAAGAATCAAAACCCGAGTTGGCATTGTGGAAGCGTTGGTTGGTAGCTCAGGCTGTCACAACCTCTGCGGGTTGATATCTTATCCATTAGACACGGTTCGTAGGAGGATGATGATGCAGTCTGGGATGGAACATCCAGTGTACAACAGCACTCTAGACTGCTGGAGGATGATCTATAGGAAAGAGGGGTTGGCTTCATTTTACCGTGGTGCAGTTTCAAATGTGTTTAGGAGCACAGGTGCAGCAGCTATCTTAGTCTTGTATGACGAGGTTAAGAAATTTATGAACTGGGGGCGATTGTGATGCCACCAGCTTAACTGCCGTTCATTGATTTCATTTTGACACCTAGGACTTACTTCATTACATCAAAACTGTTACACGTTTTGAGGGTTAGGATAATTTTGTAAAGAACAAATGAGCTCCATTACAGTTCATTTTTAAAATGATGGCATTCCCACGCCAATGCCACATTGCTTTTGTAGCTCTGATATACTGAATTTTACCTTTGTATTTTTCAGACGGAGTAGTACCGAGAATAATATGTGATCAGAGGAATTTAGATTGGTGACAAAATAAAATTCTGGCCCTTTTTCTGCCTAACTATCTCTTTGTTTTCGTTATTATTTTCATGGTGTTTCAACAAATGAGGACCCTTCTGGCACTAAGGCTGAAAGGCTCATCATGCAGAAAGCATAAAGTTTCAGGAAGTGTGAACATAAAGTAAAGAAAGGAGTGAAAGACTTATCATGCAAAAGAATGAAAATAAATTTTAAACATGAGTTAGTAAACTTGTTTTGAAAGTAGGATAGGGAGCTATGACTGATTAAAATTATAGCCTTGTATGCTAAAAAAAGTTTTAAAATAATGATAAAAATAGAGAACAAAAGTTGGACACCAAAGCAAATTATACATTGGAATCTCTTTGTAGTAAAAAAAGAAAACACCATAGCAAAGAGGCTAACAAAAAATTGTCGAAAAAACACAATCAGCCAATATATAATTGGTGAAATCAGAAATGAATTGAAGGGCATAAAGTATATCAAAGCTGTAGAGTGAGAGCAACAAGACATACATGGCGCCCTGAAATAGCAGGACAAAGTGTCACGGCATTAACACTCACAAATCGAGCTAGTCAAGTCACAAGGCCGCCGACAAAGTTAAAGTGACTGTAAAAAGCATCATAGCAACAGAAGAGTATAAAGCCAAATATACAGCATGCACGAATTGTACACCTATATAAAGCAATAGAAACAGAAATACGAACGAGCAGCCAAAGTTTGTTTTGGAAGCAAATAAAAGTATATATGAAGAATCCTCCTTTAATTTCTTCTGAGAATTGGATATATTTTTCCGTAACACTTAAGATTAGAACTAAAGGATACCTCCTTGGAAAAGCACCCTTCTAAGTTCTGGCGCCTTATTTACCTGGCTACTTGGTAAGGCGCATAAAGGGCTAAAGCACCCCAAAAAAGTGTCCTGGCGAAAAAACAAAATGCATTATTTTTTACTGATTAAATGCTTGCGGTAAGAAAAGTTATTCTTGCTAGGATTACTGAAAAATCTAGAGAAACATTATAGGGATCAAAAGGCGATTGTTGGAACATGAGGTTTCAAAAACATATCATAAGAAGTCAGTTTGATAATACATCTATTAAACTTGGATTGAAATTTTAGGAATGATTTTTTACAATTACAAAAGCTAATTAAATGTAGCCATTTCTTTTCATTTTTCAAATAGCACTCAAAAAGTCACTCAATGTTATATGGATAGCGTAATTTGATCATTGTGATTATTAAAACACACGGATAAATTGAGAAGAAAAAGGTAAAAGAAGAGTGGTGGAAACTCCATAAAGACTACAATGTCTTTATTTTGGTAAAACCCCATTAAGAGTGAGTAAAGTTAAAATGGAAATCCCACCCTTTTAATTCATTAACAAGCAAAATTATTCATTCATGTAGTACACCTAAAAAAAAGTACACCCAAAAAAAAAAATCATTCATGTTTGTGTGTATTGATGCTTACGTTCAGAGTCATAAAATAATTAAACAAGCCCATGTTGTTGCAGTACGTTTTGCAACGAAAGCGCAATACCTAAGACCCAAGCATTAAGGAGCATCAAGGAGCATTAAGGAGCATCGATTTTGAGGGTGGCGGCTACATGCTACTTTCGCTTTGGCCGCCTAAAATTTGTTTATTTCTGCATTTTATAAACTCAATTGCAATTTAAAAATTAAATGCTGTATTGAATGTGGCTTGTCCACACTTCTGTGTGGAAACAGAATCACCAGGTGATTCTTTCTTACGTGAGGCTGTAAAGATTAGATCCGCCAATGTTCTAAAATCAAAGCCATTACATGCTTGCCACGTCTGATTTTGCATTAAAGAAAACATAAAATTTGGAAAGTGAAACATGCACCCACTCTCTTCTTGGATTGTCGCTGTAGTTGTGATTGTAGTGGTTGATGTCATCACCCTTCTGTCTTTTCCCAACTCAAAGGATAAATAATTGGATCACATGGTGGGAAGTGGGGTTTGGAGTTAGGACTCTCAATTACTCTTGATTATTATCACTTCTATTCCCTCCTCATTTTCCTTAATTGGGAAAAGTTCCTTCAGGCTTTGTTTGTTCGCTAAATTTGCAGCCTCTTCTGATACCACACCAATATCATGCTGTGCTACTATTGAATATATATTGATGATTTTTTTAATTTCCTTTCCCCATATATTAACTAATAATTTCTTAAACAATTCGCTGTTTGTAGTACTTTTATTTTTGCTAGGGTACATTAATAAACCATTGATTATATGAAGAAAGCATTAAGTAAGATGCATGCTGTTCCGGCTATTGCCCAGTTTGTTAGATCCTCTGCTTATGAACTAATATAAATTACCACCAAAGTGCTTTTTGTTTATATACTGTGGAAACGAGAAGAAACTAAAAAGCACCGCAGTTAGTGCTGATTTTTATTTTTATTTTCTCCTTTTGCTTCCATTTGAGTTGCATTTTGTGGCTGGCTTGGCATAGGACAATGAATGAAAAGTGGGGATGCATCTGTAGAAACCAGTGGCGTTGAGACCGAAGCTGAGGTTTGTGGAGGGGGCATGTTATGCCATGACGCACTGCCTCATCAAAAGTTGTCTCGCGGCATGACGTCAACAATTTGATCAGATTGTCCTTGCACCTTTGTTTTTTTAGCTTTGAATCTATTTGGCCTTTTTAACTTTTGCGATTGCTAGATTAATAATAATAGTAGTAAAATATCTATGTGACGGTCTCCACGCGAATGTATACTATGTTGTTTCTACTGCATGATTAAGCAAAACCAAGGAAACGATAATTTTTTTTATAATGTGGTGATACCCTTTGCTCATTTTTATTGTGAGGTTTTGGTGGGAACTGAAAATCAAAGATTCTATCATTCAATACAAGAAAGTTCAAATTTGCCCAAAAAGAAAAAAGAAATTCATATTGATGCAGTCAAAAGAAGACAAAAGGGAAGCAAGGTTTCCAGCTCCTTTTATCAAATTATTCTCGTCTATAATTACAGAACAATTAAGTGATTAACCAACTTCCATTAAAAGTAAAAAAGGTTATTAACCAACGAATTATATCGTGGGTAAAGTAGTAAGATTAATTCTTTTTTAGAGGATGGCATTACACGGGCATGATTTGATTATGTGGATGCGTTTGATGGGGCCAACGGAACGAAGCACCATGGGTGGAAAGAAAAAAAGAGCCGTGTTGGATTTCAACAATATTGTTGATTTGTTAGTAATAGTTGGAGGTGCTTGCCTTTGTCATGTACCTTCGTTCATCATCTTTTCCAAAGCACTTTGAGTTTGGGAACTCTAATTTCACCTTAAGACCTTAATGGAAGTCTTAAGGTGTTTTTTTTTAACATAGATTCTAAACTATAAACTTTAAATTCTAAACTATCATCTTTTTTTTTACATTTATTTAAATTATATTTTGAGGTTGAATATTTTGTTGAAACATAATAATATAATTTTGTCACATATGTTAAAATATGGGACAACAAATGAAAATAGTGATTTATTATGAGATTAAGATAAATACATAGGAGCCGTATAAACTATATATAAATGACTAAGATAAAAAGTTATTTTATGATTGCATAAACACTTAAAAATATGTGTCTTTATATTTTAATATTTTGATAATTTATATAAGATCTAACACCTAAGATATACTTATTTAACTGTCATAATAAATAATTTCTCCCATTTAAGTCGGCCCATGTTAAACATTATTTTAAGATAAAACAGTTTAAAGTTTCTTTACACTCCTAAAACCGTAATTTAAATGTCTTTCATGCGAAAACAAATGACTACCTAAACTTAGACGGGAGGGCAAAAGAAAAATAAACACTAAAAAATAGAATTTAGTTATTTTTAAAAGAATCATGTAACGTTATTTCTAATTATTAGATGAACGAACAATTGTTTAACAACCATCGTTAAATTTTAACAAATTCTCACAATAATATTTTTTAAAAGAATAAGTATATGTATACATTTCTCAAATAAAAGAAAATCATCTTTCATTTGGACGGCCAAGATTGGAAGTGGTCCCACTCAAATTTGGTTTGATAGAAATTTTAAAGGAAGCGTTCTTACTTATCAAAACATAAACCAATTTTTTATTTAGTAAAATCTTAACAATTATTTCATAAAATATTTATCAAATAATAATATTGTAGTTTCTCTTTATTCAAATTAGGTTTAAGGTCCGTTATTTAATATTTTACTGCACAATCTTGCTATATCTTTGGAGTAGTAGTTTGTAGAGACCTTGCAGTGCTACCCATCATGGAATGATAAAAGTGGATGTTCATTTTAACATCCATTAGATTTAAGAATGGAGAAAATGAATAAATAAAATACAGTGAGATTCATAATATCATTTACTAATAAAATAATAAATATTAAAATGAGATATTTACTTTTAAATATTTAAATATCATTTCTCCAGCCCAACGAAGGCCCAATCAATACCAGATAACAACAGCGTACTGTCATTCTTGTGCAAATAAAAAACAAGAGGGAAATGGAAGAAGGCGATCAAACTATATACTGATAGAAACAAACTTCCATATATTTGATCTCCTAAAGTAATAATAAAATTTACAATAGAGGGAGAGAGAGAAAGTCGATAAGCTTAGCGCTTCCCGAAGCAAACTGACAGATTTACTGTGGCATCTACGGCCTGATTGCTTAATAATTGGCAGTGGGACCCAACCTACGGACCTGATCAATCCATTGAAAGCCATTAAGCCATTGACATTATTATCTTATTAAGTTATTATCTCTTCTCTTTATAATAATCATGATATAAAATTAAGATAATTTAATATATTAAAAAATTAATATATATTAATTTTTTAATATATTAATTGTCTCAATTTTTTACAATGATTATTAATAAGAAAGGAAGGACGAAGATGTCACATAGATTACAGATGCCTTCCCTCTCTCTCTACACGTGTTGCCTCCGTAATCGGCGAACTCGCACCCTGGTTCACTGCCTGACTGGTAACTAGCGACTGTTACTTGCCACTCACTCACTACTAAGCACCATTACTCAAAATCCATCATAAGTCATAACCCCTCCCTCTCTTCTTCCACGCCAGCCAAAAGAAGGTAAACACACACACACACTAAAACCTCATATATAGTACTAGCTTAAATTACGACAACAAAAGATAAATTGAGGTTTTCATTTCAAAGAGAGGGCCCTAAATTATACTTGCAATTAGTTAACTTATGTTTTTTTTCAAAATTTTTGGAAATAAAATAGTAAATTGATAGGTAGGTAGAATAATATATAAAAATTAATTATGGGGAGGGAATCGAAGAGGATGCATGGTATGGTAGTAAGTCGGGGTGATATGATATCATCATACCAAAAGAGCACCGACTTCAACGAGCTTGGGGACGAGGAGACCGCTGACGTGGAGGGCGACGAGGGACTCGAGGCCGCCGATGCAGATGCCGCCGATGAAGGCGGCGGGGGCTGAGGAGGAGGAGGAGGAGGAGGAGGAGGGAGGGCGGGGATCTCGTGGTCTTCGAGTTCGATGACGGTGGGGTGGACGCCGATGGTGACGAGGAGCTTCTTCATGACGTGGCACATGCAGCAGGTGGGTCGGGTGAAGATGATGACAGGGTGCTCCGTTATGAGGCGCTGGATTTTGGTCTCCGTGGATTCGTCGAGGTCAATGGACAAAGAGGATGAGGAGGAGGAGGAGGAGGAAGGAGAGGAGCCGGCCATGGCTGTGCTGATGTGGAGGGGGACTACGTCGTTTGGCAGCGGCGAAGACCTTGCGCTGCCTTGACGGTGAGGAGCAGGGAATGGAGTGATGAATGGAGTATGTAGAGATGGAGGACAGTTTTATATATATATATATAAAAGAAGCATTAAAGAAAGAGGAGATGGTGGTGGTGCTTGCTTACATCACATGCTACTCTGTGTTTCATTCCCTCATCTACTCTCTCTTACACTGCCCTTAACCCACGCGCGCTTCCTTTATATTCTTAATTTAACATTTTTAATTTGATTTAAGCATGGCACTTTTGGATTTGTTGATATTAATTCAATTGTGTTATTTCTACTCATTATATATGAAATAATGTACTGACTCATAATTTATTTATTATTGAATAAAATATGAAATTTATTCAAGTAGATAATCCAATATAATATCCTATACAATAATAAGTATAAATAATATTTTATATTAATTTTAGGATTTAATTTTAATATATTAATATTATCAAAAATATTTTATATATTTATTTAATCATGTGATGTTACGCCAACAAATATAATCAATTTTTTATCATATTATTTGAAAAAGTTATACAAAATGAGAAATTCAATTGAATGATAATGTAAAATTTTTTTATAAGTCAATATATCAAAATTAAACTATTAGAGTTTGTGTGATTAAAGGATAAAAGTGAGAATAAAATTTACTTGAAAGAATTTACATATGAAATTTGTTATTCATATAATTTTTACCATCAAACCAACGCACCATTGGAAAATATTTGATTGGAGGGTAAAATTGAGGAAAAATTTTCATGAATTGGTTCTATTCATAAAATTATACATAAAACTCATTTATAAAAAATTTCCCCTAATTTTACCTCTTCAACCATACACATACTTAAAAGTTAATTAGGTTTAAATCTATGATATCATAATACCCAAAATGGAGGTTAGCTTAATAGAAGTGGATCAAATCCTAGACAAGATTTACCTATAAAATCAAGGTTTCAAATCTGATGAAGCCCTCCTGGAAAGACACTCCAGGTCTCAAACTTAAGCTTCCTTCCTAACTTTTTAGTATATATATATATATATATATATATATAAAGGAGTGGATAAAATTAATCATGTTTAACTGAACGTGTCCACCTATAAATATTATTAATCATTATATTAAGTTTATCCATATTAAATATATGAGCATACGATTAGCGCGGAAGAAGATCCTCTTATCAGCGGGAGCCAGGAGACGGATGACATTGCAAATTTGCAACACAGGAGGATCCTTTCTCCATATCTTCCTTCCCCGATATCACTATCATGTTTAACCAGAAGATAGATAAGCGTATATGAACAACAGAGAGCTTTTATCTTGTAGCCATCACAATTTCTGTCACCAATCAAAATTTTCAATGATACTAGTTACTCTTCACTTTATTAGATTATATTAGTTTACATGTGTTGGATTCCTCAAACAAATAGATTCAATCGTTATCATTTGGTAAAATCTACACGATTCCTCCCCTGCTATGACTAGCACAAGACTTTATTTATATTGTATATACATATGTGTACGCGATCACGCTAACAAATAATAAAGCATTTATTATTATTCTCTTTAAAAGGTTTAATTTTAAATGAAAATTGAAATACAAACTACAGTCCACATAGATAACTCTGTTTAGTTTCTTCCCTTCTAGGTTTTTTGAAGTAAATATTCTTCGGGTGCGTCAATTGAAATCAAATTATTCTTTGAATAATTTTAAAAGCGTTGCTTTTCATATGTCGAACTTAATTTATTTTGCATAAACTTTCAATGTTAAAATCCCTACTAGTTATATATTTTATCAATTTCAGATATTAATATTTGAGAAGAAGCAAAAGCATGGCCATATTCTTGGTAGGCATATATATCCTTGATCTTTAATTATATATCGCAAAACATCAACTTCGATTGATATATACTGGGATACGAAATCTTCAAAGATTCCAATCGCAGTCCCGGTGGTGCGTACACAATTTGTCAAGGACCGTGACCAAGAACGAAAATCCCGTTGAGAGCGCGTGGGGCATGCAACTAGGGGAGATGGTTTAAAATCAATAAATCTTTAATTTTTTGATAAATCGAGTCCAACTTCTATATATTGGTAGGATAAAAAAATTTATATTATTATATAATTAAATTATTTAATTTATATAATTTTTTAAATAATAAATATGTGATTGATAAGTTGTATTCATACATCTCTTTCCTGTATAACTATAAACATATTATATCATTTATGCCTAGAGTTATAAATTCTTGTAAATAAATTCTGACAGAATGTTTTGGCTATGAAGTATTTTGTTTAAAATAATTATAATGAAACCTTTTTTTAATATAATGTAGATTAGATATTTAAATTAGCCTATGAAAAATATATAGGAGACAAATTAATTACTCATAATTTGAAAAATTCTAAATTAATTTATCATATTTTTAAAAAGGAGATAAATTAGTTGTTCATAGAATTTCATATGTTGAAAAAGGGATAAATTGATACTTTTATATAAAGTATGAAGCTATATAAAGAATCAATTTGTATCATTTTTAAAATATGAGAGATTAATTTAAACCTTTTAAAATTTGAGACACTAATTTATTTTTAATATATTTTTTAAGGATCAAATTAAATATTTTACCTATGGTATGATATGGTATGATATGATCTAATATTGTTGTATAAATATCCAAAAATTGGTTAGAATCTAGAAAAGCGTTGAGGGGACGTCAGATTGAATTGGACATGGAACGGTAATTAACACTGAAGCGTGACGCAAGCAAAAGTAAAGGCGGCTGTAGGAAAAGAAAAGAGTGGTGACGTGGACCGAAGGCTAGCACAAAGGTGCCCCACGGGGCACGGCCATGACATGACCATGGAATGAAAATTGGAACGAGTTGAGCTCTTTGATTTGTGGTCACGGCGTGGCGTGGCGTCGCTCTCCGTGACGGTGGATGGGATCGGGGCATCTTTTGAATGGAAGACGTTCAGTTCCTTCAGGGAGGGAGGGAGGGAGGGAGCTCCATTCTGGCCTGGGATTGGCTGGGCTGCGAGGCCATTTGCAATGTGGTCCCCACCATATTCATGAATATTGAAATAATTCACACACGTTGCATGCCCTCATACTCAAGCGCAAAGCTGCACCGTCGATGGTGGTGGTATATGTAACATATGGTGTCTGCCTCGTGGTGGTTGATCAGTCCGGGGTTCCATCACAGCTTTGGCCCTCACTTTCCTTAAATAATAAAGGGTATTTTATTCAAAAACATAAAATAAAGAATAAATTAAAATTTTAAAAATGAATTAAAATGCAACTTAATTTTATAGGGAAGGGAACTGTATATCTTAAAAATAGAGGAAGAAAGTGTAATAATAATATCTGTTAGGAGAGGAGTCATATTTTACTCATAATTAGATAATAATAATTGATAGCAATAAGATTGGATTAAATAGCATAGATGCTCCATCTCAATGTAACTAATAAAGAAAATAGAAATCATAAAGTCTAGCACAATAGGTAACTAGCTGATTTCTTAAGTATATATTTTTTTCAAATAGATAGCTACTCACTAAAAACAAATTCCAAAAATTGGTTAATAGCTAGCTAAATTTTTTAAATATCTATTTAAGGATTTGATTCATAACAACATGTACAAAGAAAGTTTTATAATAAAAAATAAAACACATTTATATGAATTCTATATCTTACAGGGATTTATTATTGGTTTTAACAATGGATAAGCCAAACAATAAAGATGATGTAAGAATTT
The DNA here is from genome assembly GCA_030441495.1 of Dalbergia oliveri. NCBI lineage: Eukaryota > Viridiplantae > Streptophyta > Magnoliopsida > Fabales > Fabaceae > Dalbergia > Dalbergia oliveri. Next base: position 5,485,892 of record JAMLFY010000003.1, read on the forward strand.
CAAATGAAAAAAAATATAGTATTATTTTTTTTATCCAAAACATGGTTGGTTGCATGCAGTACAAGTAAAACGTGACCTTGAAACTTTACCTGAAATTCCCGTAGTCATTCACTTTTTTATTTATTTTTTTTAAGATTTAATCTGACCACTGCGTGCCTTCAGTTTCAAATTGTGTTCACTTCCTAAGACAAACAAAATATTTTTCAAATGATGATACTTTTGGAATTTTATTACTCTCTATGTTGCATCTCAGCGGTTCACTTTTTTCGAAATTTTTATTTTGTTTTATTTATCTATTTATTAAATCAAGAAAATATTAATTTTTATTTACCAATTATATCTTATCATAATTAAATGTATCTTATCTACTTTTATTTTTTAAAAAAATATAATCATATACAGGGGTAATTTAATTTTGTCAATTAATACATTTTTACACTATTATCAATATTTATTTACTCCTTTTGTTAATAAATAATTGTCTAGTTTTAAATATACATAGCAATTAAGAGAATGATTAATAATATCTCAATATTAATAAAAGTTATATATATTTTACAATACTATCTTTGATACTTCCTACTAAAAGTGTATTTAATAGGAAAGAGAAAATAAGTTAATAAGGGGTATATAATTGAAAAAACTAATAAATGTTGCCTAAAATTTTGAAGTGGATAATTATTTATGAAAAAGTAAATTTTCATAGTGGACAGTTATTTGTGAATAAATGGAGTATTATTTTTTTAATATGTGTGTTTTTTTTAGTTTTGAACAATTAAGATGCAATAAAGGAAGCACAAATTTTACTCATTTAAATTATTTATGTTTGTAAATGACTATTATTTTTACCCAACAATATAAAGATTATTAGTTTTCTTACAGGACTTATTTCTTTATAATTAAAATAATTTTTCGTTTGAAGAATTGATCACAACCCACTCTTTGTACATCAATGTATAATTCTAGGTCATTACCTTAAAAAAAAATTGCTGAATACAATAAAACTGGAATGCGACTCTATATGAAATGGTCCGTTCATTATAGTACTGAATTGAAAAATAAGGATTTTTTAGCGAGTACCTTAAGAATTGAAAAATAGTAACTTTTAAAATTTTTGAAAATTTCAAAAACTCATACTTTAATATAAAAAGGGATTTTGCTAAAAGCACTGGTCAAGGATATTAAAAAATATGAGAATTCAAATTTAATGATAGATCCCAAGTATTGAAAATATAAAAGTTCATCTCTTAAAATAAAACTTTTCTCTTTTATTTCTTTAACTTTAAAACACTGATTAGATAAATTCTATAAAAATTCCTAACTTTGATTCCTTGACAAGTAACTAAGACACTAGTTAAAAAAAATCCATAAAATAAATGCAAGGAACAAGTTTGTGCAAAGGGCAATGACTTAATTTATTTTTCTTTGACTTTTGCCCTCGATGTTAATCATGCATATCATACTTTCATTATGTTGTGCCCCATATTAAATTTTATTAAACGTTTTAGTTGTTGTTGACAATTTAAATTTTCGTGTTGTATTTTTATTAGAATTGTCTTAATATTTGGTATAAAATATTATTTTTCTTTGTCAAAATCGAAATTAATTTATTTATACATCTTGGTTTCCTTAAAAAAGAAGTACCCAAAAGACATTTTAGTTTTCTTCATGTGACAACAGAGAAATGAGCATTATACGTTTAAATTAAATTTTTTAAAACCCCTTTATATATTATATAAGTATCACTGCTTTAATGGATTTGACATTCGGTGGGTTAAATGCCATAGGACTTTTCATTAGTGGTTGATTTTATAAGTTCCATATATCTAACACACCCGATGTTTGATACTCTGCTCCATTTTAATTCTGTTTGGACTTGCTACGTCACTATCTCAAAATTTATGGAATAAACAAATTATGTGGATCTAACTTAATCACCTAGCATATGTCCCATAAAGTGGAAGTCACATGTCACGGTTCCGGGCATTAACCAAGTTTGATTCCTTCCTATTATTGCTCCCGATGGGCCCAATTTAGTCACATACGAGTATTTAATAACCAGTTAAACTTGACGTTTGCTCCCATCCCATTAATTTCATGCATCTCTTTAATCATATGGTTACCCTAATCACGATGGCAATTTGAGGTTTAAAGAAAACAAATTGCAAATTGAGATTCAGTTTGTTATTGATCTTTCTTTTCAAAAGTTACCTTCTACAACCGAAGAGAAAAATGCCAACAGTATTTGTTGTCCATCTACAAGTTATTTAGGGAAGGGAAGGGGCCTTGGCTTTCCTCTATTCTTTCTCTCTGGTCTCCATCCATATTCAAGCTTCTTTCACAATTGTTTGTTAAAAATATCATTTACAAAATAAAAACATAATCTATATTAGTCAACCGCTAATTATCTGACATGGTTTGTGTCATAAACCATAGTTTAGAATTTTTTTATGTGGAATATAAGAAAGCTTTTTCCTTATCCGAGGAGGTATCTACCTCCTCCTCTCCGAAACCCGCGGCATAGAAGTCGCTTTTTTTTCTCAATTCACATTTGTGACTCAAATTGATGATCATGAATAAATATAGGTGAGATTCAATTGTTGAGAAGATTATGATTTACGAATAGATTCCCTTTTTTTTTGGGTCATGGAACATGCCCTTTTTCGTTTTCCCCATGAGATCAACGGACTAACTATTTTCCACAAACTGTTTAGCCCAACTTAGAAAGTGAAGAAAATACTGAGATATCTTCCGGTTAGCCTTGAATCTTTGGGATCGGGTTTAAGGCCTGTTAGCTATATTTATTCGGACACTAAACATATCGACTCAGCTTTTCTTAGTCAAACTGCTCTTCAGTTCTTATTTAGGGCACAGACTTGATTCTTTCCCCTTTTGCACCAGTTCAGTTTTTGTTTCAAGTACAATTGCCGTTTTTGGGTTGTCGACAATTAAGTAGGTAGTTTTTATTTGTCTGAGCAGTTAATTTTTTTTTCCCGTCGAAAGAGTTAAGTACACAACAGGGCCAACCCTAAATAGTTAAATAGTTTTAGACATGCGTTATTTTATTTGGTTGTTGGGCCTCGTTATTGGTCTTACACTACTGTTATCACAAGCTCAACATGTAGTCATCGTGTTCGGCATTTTGGACTGATTCATACTCCGGTGTTGTTCTTAAAGTCCAGAGTCCGTGTGGGTATGGGAGCCTGATACGTTGCCTTTGGTTAGGTTCCAAAGGAAGCCGTAGGACATTTATTTATATTCCTACGAAATGAAGCCTTCGGACATGAATAGCAAGTATCGTCACAAGAGAATTATCCTCAGAAGATTCGAGTCTGGTTCCCTAGGCGATTAAAACACATATATATAGTTTGTCATGATTCTTTACGCGCAATTTACACGCAGAAATTTTATATAAGATAGACTTTTCAAAATGCATCCCATATATGACAACTGTCCTACATAATTCCGAGATGAACGAAATGATTACAGGAGTGAATGATATGTTTCAGATAATTTGCGGTTAAATTCTTAGCTCAAAACACTTGTCAGTGGCTCCTTAATAATAATAATAATCATGATTATTGTTATAGTAGTAACAGTAAAATACCGTAATTTAAAAGAATTGTAAAGGTATCCAAGATTTTTTTTCGCGTTGGCGGATTTGATTTTATAAATTAAACTTTAATAATAATTTAAAGAATTTAATTTCCATATAACAGTATAAAACCTTTTTATATTTTCATTCAATCTAATTATTCCATTCACATAATTTTTCATCTAATATGTGTAAGGCTTAGTCAATTATATTAATATAACAATATATAATTAAATAATATTATCATTAAAAAAAATTAAATAATATTACCAACATATTAAAATTAAACTCTAATTTAAATAGAAATTCTTGTCAATTCTATAATATAGATTTCAAAGGTTGAAACCAAATATCTTGCCCATCAACATTATCGTGATACGGTCATAAGTGGATGGTGGTGTGGATAAATCCAGAACTTTCCAGAACTTTTCGAAAATATCTGTGGCCACATAAGACCGTGACACATGGCAGAACATTCTGACAAACTTCAGAAAGAGCTAAGTTACCCTACCAAATCAAATCCATTCTTTCTCGTCTCTAGAATCTTCCTGCTCCACCGCCTTAAATATCTTCTTACTTTCCCAAACTTGAAACAAATGCAATCTAACTAACTGAGCTCACTCGGTTGAGTTCCCATTTTCAACCACCTTGAGAAGACCAAGAAGGATTAAACTTTATCCAAAACGAATTCACTCCTTAAAACAGACAGAACCAGGTTGCTGCATGTCTGGAACAAGCTCTGTCCCTGAAATGAAGGGAATCAGAGTGAAAGAAGAAGAAGTTACAGTAGCAGCATCTGCAGCTGGTTCATTTTCAGCATCATCTTCTTCTTCTTCGCCACAGCCCATGGAAGGGCTACACGAGGTGGGTCCACCCCCATTCCTCACCAAGACCTTCGAAGTGGTGGAAGATCCCTCCACCGACCCCATTGTTTCATGGAGCAGAGCCCGCAACAGCTTCATCGTCTGGGACTCCCACAAGTTCTCCACCACAATCTTACCTCGTTACTTCAAGCACAACAACTTCTCCAGCTTCGTTCGACAACTCAACACATATGTAAGTGCACTCTTTGATTATCTCTTCCATTATCACTTTAATCTTAATACGGTACAAAATTGCTTCTGTTGATTGATAAGTTGTTTTGTGTGTGGTTCTCTAACATTGCGAAATGGATGCAGGGGTTTAGGAAAATTGATCCAGATCGATGGGAATTTGCAAACGAAGGGTTTTTGGCAGGGCAGAGGCACTTGTTGAAGACCATCAAGAGAAGAAGGAACGTGTCACAGTCACAAGGAATGATACAACACGGAGGAGGAGGAGGAGGAGGAGGAGGAGGAGGAGGAGGGGCGTGTGTTGAATTGGGGGAGTATGGTTTGGAAGGTGAACTTGAAAGGTTGAGGAGAGACAGGACAGTGTTAATGGCGGAGATCGTGAAGCTGAGGCAGCAACAGCACAACTCGAGGGAGCATCTGTGTTCCATGGAAGCAAGGTTGCAAACCACAGAGAAGAAACAGCAACAGATAATGACCTTCCTGGCCAAGGCACTCAGCAACCAATCCTTCATTCAACAGTTCGCTCAGAGGAATTCCCACAACAACAGAGAATTGCCTGGCGTTGAAGTCAGCAGGAAGAGGAGACTAACTGCTACCCCAAGTGTTGAGAATCTGCAGCAGGAAGACCCTGTGCCTGTTGAATCAGTGGTGCTGGGATTTCAAGAGCAGGAGGAATTGGCAAGTACTATTGAGACTGAGATGGAAACACTTCTCTCTAGTGCTTGTGATAATGAATCAAGCAGTGAAATCAAGGACCCTACATCAACTGCTAGTGGGGGTAATTTGGCCTCAGTGGGAGATGCAGTATGGGAGGACTTACTGAGTGAAGACTTGGTTGCTGGGAATCCTGAGGATGAAGTTGTAATTGGTGATTATCCACAGGTTGATGTGGCAGTGGAGGATTTGGCACCAAAGGTGGATGATTGGACTGAGGACTTGCAGAAACTTGTGGATCATATGGATTATCTTGGGTCAAAACCTTAGAGGATAGATAATATGAAGTGGTTGTAGACTTGTTATTATTTTTGTTCTCAGTTTGGCCTCTGCAACTAGTTCCCCCTTGCACCATGGTGGTACGGCTTCATTTGTTGTTGTTTTTTGTTGTTGATGTTTATGGTCTGATGATTTTTGTGATGGTAATTGATGTAGAATATGATATGGAATGATTTTAATATGCAGCAAGGGAAGGTGGTAGTTGCAGAAGAGGCCAACAGATATTTGCTCTCTTTATCTGTATCCTTTATTGAACAGCCTAAGTTTATGTGAATCGATGAATATTGTTTGTTTCAGTTAATATTGCTGCTGCTATTTTTATTTAATTGTGTTCTGTTTGTGACTATACTGTGCTTTTTGCAGGCGAGATCTTAAGCAGGTGTCAAGGTGATGATCTTTAATGATTGACTGGGATCCGAAGACATATCATATCATATAATAAATCTGCTGCACATAGACTAATTTGCTGGATTGTACCTTTTTTCATTGTTCAGAGGTGTTGGATTATATCAATTCGAGTCTGGTAGTAGTGCTTATAAAATCATGTTGGTCACATTTGAGTATGTGACTGAACGAGAGAGGAAATGAAATGAGCACTCGTCTACGATTTCATTTCAATTTTTTTTTCCTTTTTCTTGCACTACAGAGTGCTGCTGCTACCTGCCATATATATTGTCCTGATGATTATTGTACATTTGTACATTAATGTTGGGAATGGGTTATGTTATTTATATTTATTGGGTATGGATACTATGTTGATTTATTATTCATTTATTATTGGATAGAGCGTGAATTCTATCTAGGATTTTGGGAACATTTTTCTTGATGAAAATACAACATTTAATTACTTATTCACGAATTATTTTCGAGGGTAGCCAAAAGCGTAGTCTTTTCTTCCACCGAACTATTATTTTATTTTGGGTCTGTGTGGATATTTTGGGTCTAAACGAATTACTTGGTCATTAGGCAATTGTTTATTGTCGTATTATTTATTTTCTTATTCATTGTTCCTGCGTCCTATGAATCCAGCGACTTGAATTTGGTATCTGATTTTCACTTGGGCTTAAGCTTGTTCGACCCAAGGTTTTAATGTTGAGGTTCTGAGTTACTGGGCTTAGCCCATTGAAAGGCGCCATCCAATTGTTTTAGTTGACAGGTTTATTACATGTGTGACACAGCGAATTAGTCATAAACTGTGTCTGAGTTAGTCGCAAAGGAGTGTTAGGAATTTTTTTTGTTCAAAATTTGGGTATTCACTGTAGGTAGTAATGACTTACTTTGCTATAGGAGCTTTTTCAAAGAGACAAATTGTTGGTTATGAAATGTGATCTATTTTTATGAGTGAGGTGAACCCTAATTATATGATTAAAGGACAAGGTGTGTTATTATCACATTACATCTCATGATCATAGGAGTGTACGAATTAAGAGTTTGGTTTAATGGAATTTAATTCTTGAATTTGGTTATTTTTCTAATTTAAACTTGATTTAATTAATTATTAATTCAAATTAAGCTAACCAATATTTAGTTAATATATAAATATAGATATTAAACATAATAAAACTGCAGGATTTTAAAAGTTTTAAACAAAATTCAGGGGTATTTTATAATTTTTATTTTAAAAATTTAAATTCATTAAATATATATATTATATAAAATTTATACGTTACATTATACTCTCTTAGAATTTATCATTATTTTTCGACCAAAAACACTATATTTGCAGCTTCAGGTTTTTAATATATATATATCTATTATTAGTCCCACCAAAAGATGTTGTCGGCAAACAGATGCTGAGACAAAGACAGGTGTCAGCAAATAAGGAAAATCTTGCATTGTGCCATGGTCAGAGATATGCGCATGGATGCAGATTTTGTGTCCCATTTTGAAATATATTTATTTATTATGATAGCAACTATTAGTGTTGTACGAGTCTGCTAAAATCCAGTTGATAAATATTTTTTAGAATAAACATTTAAATTGGTTTTTATTAATTTTTTTATGAATAAATTAATCCTAATAATTATAAACACTTAAATTGGTCATCATAATTGTTAAAATAAGATAATATATTTTTAAGGTATTATTGAAATCCTGATTAAAAGGTAAAGATGAAAAAAAAATTTGCTGAAAAAGATGAAGTTCGTCTAGAGGAAATAAGCTCAATTAGAAGGAGACATAACTTGACTGACGAGGAAGAGTTGGATTACAGATAGTTGAGCTTCATCTTATGTCGGTTAGTCTTAGTCACCAATAAAATAAATAGAGTTTTACTATTTTTCTCACCAAATCAAAGCACAAAAATTGCGGATCCTTATAATGGGGTTTGGAGGGAAGGGAGAGGAATCAGGCCCCGTTAATGTCATTTTCGAAATAAGTAATTATTATCGACTCCAGTAACAAAGAGGACAAAGGAAATATAAAATATTTCATATAAATGGCGCACATTGTTCAATGACGACAGCCACCGCTAAGAAACCTTTAATTTTCATTTGTTATCGACGAAGAATTAAATTTAATCATCAATGCAATGCCCATTGGGACTCCGAGTGAGGATGGAAAAAGAAATAATGATATTCTTATGTTGATCGATAGAGAATCTCACATAGAATTCTTGCGTTATGCTGAAGCAAGTAGAAGTCTACAAGTTCAACTTGTGGTCATATAGCCCAACTTTCCATGCTTTGATTCATTAGCATTTAGCGAGATAATGGAGTTGATATCTACATATACTAATTATATTATTTTGAAATAATTTAATTTTTATAATATAAAATTTAAAATATCGGCCAATATGTATAAAAGGTAGAAGATTGCATCATACTATTAATCCAGTTTTTTTACTCTTGGCCCGTTTCATCCTCGATTTGATGTTTAAAGATAGTCACACGCATGAGAAATTTTATTTGAACATAAAACAATAAACATTTTATAGATTTAATAGGAAAAAAACACAAAATCTTAGTTAATAATTAAGAAGCGTTCAGATTTGAGAGGAAAACACCTACTGAAATACTTAGATGCATCAAAATCAAAATCAAGAAGAAAACTATTCTGATTTATTTATTAATTGACACATAAGTTTTATGGATCATTAGTGTCTCACTTTCTTTATATTTTTAATGTAATAGATTATATGTCAATCAATAAATTGAATAGAGTAAATATTTTTTTCCTAAGAGTACCTAAAAATTTTTCATGACGTTATATTTTTTGCTTGTATACTATATATGTGAATGAAGTATTAATATCTTTTATGTATGATTGACATTTTCCAACATCTCATGCCAGTAAGTTCATGTCTCTTGGTGAAAAAATCAATGACTAAAACCGTAATTTAGTTCATCATATTTATAATGGGAAATAAATTAAGCTATTAGATTTAAATTTAACGACAATTTAATGGAAGGAGTATATTACTTTTATTTGTGAAATTTGAGGGATTAACAAGGAGTTTTTCAAATTTGAGAAATTAATTTGTTTCACACTATAAAATTAAAGGACTAAATTGAATTTTTAGCAAAATAAAAAAATAAAATAACCATTATTTTGTATTAGTAGTGGACAATAGATGATGAGGTGAGAACAGTTTATTTATTGGGATAAAAAAAAAAAAAAAAGTAAGTGCCTGACTTTGAAGTATATTCACGGTGCATTTGTTTGATACCTTAGCCGATAGAAAGCGATAAAATGGTTACCAACATGAACGAACAAAGTAGAAGAAGATTCACAATGAATCTAATTATCGCAGTTGTTTGCGGCTAAGGATAAAATAGTTATCTTATCATGTCCATTGTCCACTGAAGACTGATCCATCGCTCTCTCTGACTAACCCCCACACGCCACATTTTCCTTCCTGCCCGGGCATAAGAATAGGATATATGCATAGTGGAGTGTGTGTCCCGATTCTGGTGAACGTGCACTTATACCCCCACATGCCCACAAGTCTACAACACAAGCACGAGCACGAGCACACAGGGATATTTTCCGATGGAAAACGACGACACATGATACTCCATTATTATTTTTGCCATAAAAAAATTATTTGTTTTTGGTTGACATTAATTTTGATTTATTTATTTATTTTTAAATAAATGGAACTGCCGAAGGAAATGGAATCGGTACGGGGCATCAAATTCCACCATTCATATACGGACAAAAGCACATTTTCACTCATAATGTAGTGTGTTGTTCACAGCACTCCCAAGACCTTAATATAAGCCTCAATGCGCGAGGAGTGAACCAAGGCAAGAGTCCCCCACCCCACACTCTCTTGTTTATTTCTCTATTTCAATAACCACAACCTCCGTCTCTTCTCCTTATTTGTTTGCACATAAAACAAGGAGGAATAAAAATGGTGTCCATGGATTTGGATTGGCTGTTCCCAATTCAAAATGCCCCTTGTCCTTCAGCAGCAATATTGTTCACTATGGTGGTGGCCTTGATGGGAGGGTTATTGGCTTATCTATATGGGCCCTATTGGGGAGTAAGGAAGATACCAGGCCCACCACCCTTGCCGCTGGTAGGCCACCTTCCCTTGATGGCCAGGTATGGTGTTGATGTGTTCTCAGTCCTCGCCAAGCAATATGGCCCAATCTACAGGTTAGTTAATTGCTTGCATCTATTAATTATATCACCAAAGTGACAATAAATAAATTGGTGTAGGCTTTGTCTTACTTATTAGTACACACGACCACACCATTTGATTTATGATTTGTTATTTTCTTTTCATTCATTTGAGTGAGAAGGAAGAGGCTATTACGTACTGTTGATATGGAGGCGTCGATCATACTATAGCCTCAAACTTCATTATTTGGGAGGTTGATTTTCAGCCGAATCACGATGGCAGCAAAGGTTTGACTCGTTATTGCTAGCTGGGTGGGGTTTAATTTGGTGGGTTTTTAGGAGAAGAAACAACGGAGGAGTTGTAATATAATTTTATCCTTCAAGTAACATTTCCTTTCCTTCCTTTCCTTCAAAATTAAAACTCGCAACATACTCTTGAATGTCTGAAGACATGGATATAAATCGAAAAAAGTGTTTACTCTGTAATTAAATCCAGTATTCCGGATGTCCAATTATTGGATACGGTTTAATTATTCACTGGTTGTTATAGCCTCCTTTCCTTACGAGAAGAAGAAAAAACAAAAAAAAAACTGGAAAAGTGCCGTCCTTTCAGCAAGATACGATTTACGTCTTAATCGATCGAAATGCAAATATTAATTGTTCTCCCTTCCATGAGTCAACGCGGGGGTTTGAGTCCCATGCTCACTATCCTTGCTCGATGTTCTTCTTCCTCAACGGAGATCTTTGTTGTCTATAGCCTATGGGTTATGACCTATGACCTTTTTCTTATTGGTCGTCGTATTACAAAAATTCTGTGTATGAATAACTATAAGCTTCGTTGGGTGGACTTTGCTGGCCTGTCAAAATCTCAAGCATGTTAACCTTTTTTTTTTTGAATAATTCTAAATCATTCGACTAAATATGTTTATAAATTTTTCTACATATTAAATAAAATAAATATTAATCACTTTTTTTATATTCAAGGCATTGATTGCATTTATTATTTTATTAGCTCAAACATGTTAATTAATAATATAAAATGGAATATTTGTTCTCGCATTTTTATTTATTTTTCCAAATTTATTTATTTTTCATTTTGATCTTTACCTTTTAAATTATTTATTAATTTAACATTTCGTGTAAATTTTTTTATATAAATACTAATAAAAGTAATAGTTTAATTTTAATACACTAGTAATATAAAAATTTTACACTATCATTAAATTAATTTTTTTATTTACATGATTTTTCAAGTAGTAGATGAAAAAATCAACTATTATAATTAATGTAATAATACATAATTGGATAATAGTATAAAAAATTTTACATTATTAATTCTTTTACACGGTTAGTCTATAAAAATTAAATCTTGAAAGTAATGATGTATTACTTATATTTGTTCCCAGCAATAGGGCCATAAAAAATATGTTATTACTTCCAGTAATAAAATTAAAATAAAATATATAATAAAAAGTGATTAAAAGAAAAGTTAACTTAATATATAAACTAAAATATTAGAATTTAATGGATCATGTTATCCATCTTACCGTATAGCCGTAGTATTAAAGGACACATATCCTTACTTTATCAAAAATAAAAAATAAAAAAATGGAACATATCCTTACACACGCACGTAGTTAGCGTCATTTTTTTGGTGTCAAGCACAAAACAAGAGGACGGTTATTCTGTTATATGTGCGTTATACTTAGATACTTTAATAGGAACCTTGGTTTGACATAATCCTAATAGCCTAATAGGAATAAGAATAAGAGTATGAATATAATCTTCAATTTTTATATTAGAAATTTTTTTCATGATTGGACAAGAATTACTTATTACTTTATTTCATTTTATCTTTTATAGTAATTAACAATAATGAGAGTTTAATTTGATGTACTAATAATATAAAATATTTTTACAATGTTATTCAATTAAATCATTTAATTTGTATGACTTTTTAAATAGTGAATATGAAACTTAACTATTTTTATTGATATGACAATATATGATTAGATAAATGTGTAAATAAATTTTATATTATCCGTATATAAAAGTTAAACTCATGATACAATAGAATTGTATTTCTTTCCTGAAAAAAGAAATTAGTTTGATTTAAGTTTTGAAAAGGTTGGACCCAACTAGGGTGGAAATTGTTAGAAGGAAGCAGGTTTTAGCTTAAATAGGTTAAAGCTTGTATTTTCAAAATGGAGCCTAAGTTTGGACCTATTACCTAACATAGGCCTTTTATGGCCTTAGGTTCTTAAAAGCTTGACTTGGTCTGAAACCTATCTAGAGGTATTTGGTTATAAAATATTTTAAAAAATCAAAATACCTATTCTTAAATAAGTCAAAATACTACTAAATATATAAAAAAAATATATTTTAAAATAGACTAAAATATTTCTATTATCATTAGATATTTAAATGATGATGATGATAATAATAATAATATAAATAGGTTCGCTGTTCCAAATAGACTATTTTTATAGCCTGAAGCTTGGCTTAATTAGCTAAAAAGACTTTTCAAAAGGTTAAGGCTTACTTACAAGGTTAAGGCCTAAGGCCAAATGTAGGTTAGGTCAAAGACCCTTGACGAGCAACCTGACTTACTTTCACCTTTGGGCCCAAGTTAGTTAGAGAATTTAATTTTTAACTCTTAAAAATTGTCCCAGGGAAAAAAGAGGGGCATAAAATGAGTAAATGATCATCTGTCACTCCTGAAAATTTTATGTGAGTCTGGAGCCATATTAGTTTCTAATTCTATTTTTGTTATTGTGTCAATCACAGTTTCACTTATGTGTTACGTTAATTGACATATTAATGATAGTGTGATATTCAGCTTGATTTTTTCCAATTAAATTGAATGGAGTAAGTATAATTAAAGACTATAATAAAAATTTAATATATAAGTAATATTATTAATAATTTGACACATGTCAACAATTTGAATCTATTTGTTCAACCATTGTATGCCGGAGGACAAGCAAGATGTGAACGTATGACTAATAGGTCAGGCTAGCAAAAACATGAGAGCAAAAGAAGGAAAATAGAGTCAGGCGAGTGCAATTTTAGAAATTAAATGGGTACATAATCCTAAGTCCACTGACCACTATGAAAGCCTAACGAGTGGCCTCCTAACAAAGCCTTTGGAATAAGGGAACTGAGAAAATTCCATCACTTTCAAATGCATATTGCATATGGTGTCACCGTTGGAAATTTGTGGGTGGTGATGGGTAAGTTTGAAACTCCACGAATAACTAACTCGAGTCTTTGAAAAGCCTAACAGTAATAATAAATAGTGCTAGCTTTGCTGCTGTTTGGCTTATGCTACACTCTTATAAGATCATCAAAATACCAAAGGAAAGGGTTAAGATGAGAAGTGAGCATGATAAAGATGAAAATAACATTAATTAGCACTGTGTAACCTCGTATATTATTCGCATGAACATGTCATTTTTCACTACTTTGTCGTTCATTCCATTTATTTATTTATTTATTTTTTATTTATCAAGCAGCACAGTGTTGCTTTCTTATAACCTTGTTGAGATAGGCGCTGCATGTAGTTAACCTTCAACTTGTTTTTGTTTCTGATTTTCACTGTTACCATTGATGTTGCAGGTTTCATATGGGAAGACAGCCACTAATAATTATAGCAGATGCAGAGCTATGTAAAGAGGTTGGACAAAGAAAATCTAAGGACATTCCAAACAGAAGTATTCCCTCACCTGTTTCTGCTAGCCCGATACACCAAAAGGGTCTCTTCTTCTCCAAGTATGCAAATTGTAACCCTTCGATTATTTTAAGTTTTATAGTGAACCTGTCTCACGTCCACTGACACGCGCAAAAAAAGGGACCAAATTGGTAAGTTACATTTAAACCAAGGGTGAAGTGTAACCAAAAAAAAACCAAGGGTGAAGAAAACTACTACAAAGCCTTAGCAATGGCGTACAATAGTATTTACTAATAATGTATCAAGAAAAATTGTTGGCGACGAGAATCAAACCTTTTTTTTTTCAGGCACAGTGATTTAATTTTTATAAGCTGAACCGACCCCGTTGGCATTAGTTAAAGAGTTTGATAAAGTCTTGGCTCTTGACAATTTTTAAAAGATCAATACCTTGTTTTAAGGCATGTCACAGAATCAACATTTATATGCACATAGATTCAACATTATAGGCTGCACGTAAAGTAGTAAAAGCTGTTCTTTAGATCAGTGGCTAGACACTAAGTTGAATTTCAGTTCCCTTTTGTGATCACTAAGGTGTGACACTGTGATGTGATGAAATTCATGACCGTATGTGCTCTATTGCCTCATGACAAAAACTGAACAGTCTCTTGAAACTTTGGGATGCAGGGATTCACAATGGTCTACCATGAGACGAACAGTATGGTCAGTCTTCCAGCCACCACACTTATCCAGTATAGTCCCAAAAATGCAGTCATTCATAGAATCCGCGACCCAAAATCTTGATTCCCAAAAAGAAGACATCAACTTCTCTAATCTATCTCTCAGACTAGCAACTGATATGGTCGGAGAGGCGGCCTTTGGTGTTAACTTTGGCCTCTCTAAGCCTCATTCAGTTGGTGATTCAGTCAAGAACGTAGGGGATGCAGGTGATGGCGATGAAGTGTCAGAGTTCATCAATCAACACATCTATTCCACTACACAACTCAAGATGGACTTTTCGGGTTCCTTATCCATCATCGTCGGTCTACTTGTTCCAATACTCCAGGAGCCATTTAAGCAGATTCTGAAGAGAATACCTGGCACCATGGACTGGAAAATTGAGCGCAGTAATCATAGACTAAGTGGCCGTCTTGATGAGATCTTAGAAAAGAGGACAAAAGACAAGATGAGAAGTTCAAAGGATTTCTTGTCACTTATACTAAATGCCAGAGAATCAAAAACAATATCAGAAGAGGTCTTCACACCTGACTACATTAGTGCTATCAGTTATGAGCAACTACTTGCTGGGTCGACTACGACGTCCTTCACCATGTCTTCAGTTGTCTATTTGGTTGCTGGACACCCGGAAGTCGAGAAAAAGCTGCTTGAAGAGATTGATGCTTTTGGTCCAAAAGACAAGATTCCCACTTCTCAAGATCTTCGGGACAAATTTCCTTATCTTGATCAGGTAAGTTGAGCTTCATGAAAAATCTTCAGCCAAGCAAAGAAGATATATGTTATACTTCTATGTGCTTTATTTGATGCAAGCAGGTGATCAATGAGTCGATGAGGTTTTATGTTGTCTCCCCATTAGTTGCAAGAGAAACATCAACTGAAGTAGAGATAGGAGGCTACCTTCTTCCAAAGGTAACGCATATCCTTACACTTGCATGATCATATAAAGGATAAGGGGTTCCTTTCTTTTTTGGTATATTTCTTCATAAACCATAATCATAGAGGATAGCTTTTACTTGTGCCCTTAGTGATCTAGTTTTATATATATAAACAGGGGACTTGGGTGTGGTTAGCTATTGGAGTTCTAGCAAAGGATCCAAGAAACTTCCAGAGCCGGAAAAGTTCAAACCAGAGAGGTTTGATCCCAGTTGTGAAGAAATGAAACGGAGGCATCCGAATGCTTTTATACCATTTGGAATTGGTCAGCGGATTTGCATTGGTCGGAAATATGCCTTACAAGAGATCAAGCTTACTCTTATTCATTTATACCGGAGATATGTGTTTCGGCATTCACTTACTATGGAAAGCCCCCTAGAACTCGACTATGGCATGGTTCTCAAGTTCAAGAACGGTGTCAAGGTCAGAGCTATAAAAAGAACATAGACTAGCTGCTAAGTACCCCGTTATCATGTGTTTGGATGGGGGAAAGAACTGAAGATGAACTAAATTGCAATAATAAAAGGTCGCAACTACGTAGAGTAAAAAATATCTAACATTATCTATGAAATAAGTTCTAAGTCTTTGCCCTCTATTGTCACTGTTTCTAGCTTAAATAACTTTTAAATATCTGTTGGACACTCTTGAAGAGTGCTACAAGACTGTAGCCTTATGGCAGAAGGTTGACAAAATCAGATGGCAAAAATGTGTTGGCAAAAAAGGGTTTTCCCCATGTAGTTTAGTTTACGTCTTGATTAAACTGATGATTTATCCGGATAACTGCTGACTGATGATATCAATACCCACACAAATGAACAATTATACAAATGGAGAATCTTCGAGTAGTATCAGGGGCAGTGAAAGCACAAAAGCTACTTCTAGCTAGCTAACTCAATTAAAGTGCAACGAACAACAAGATGTTGAACTTCTTGGAAAAAAAAAATAAGTACAGAGAGAGATGTTGAGCTTCCATCAAAGTCAGATACATTTCCCTTCCCTCTCACCGTGGTTTCACTGAGCTCTTTTCCAAGTGAGTTGGGAGGTTGAGTGGCCTAGAAAAGTTGATTGAAGGGTCAGAACCAGTAGTGCTTTTTGAGTCCACATTAGAGAAAACCGCTGCCTTTTTGAGGAATTGAAACTCATCCATGGACTGCTGCCTTTGAGCCCTGTTGTAAACCTGATTGCTCGGTTTTAGCTTTGCCTTGGTTGACTGAGTCATGTTCATGTAACTGGGCCTAGTGTTACCACTGTCCTCTGTCCTGTCACAAGTGTTCCCAGATACTGGTGTTGTGGATGTACACATAGAAGATGATGCAGAACTCTCATCATACCGAAACTCAGAACTAGGACTTGAGGATGAACGAGTGGCCTGCCCAATTTGGGGAGCAGGCCTAGCACAAATCCTTGTTGTGACATTGTTCTTCTTGACTTTGACCATGCATGGTTCAGATGGTTTTGAATTTGAGCTTGCAAGGGAGTCTATAAATTTCTTTGGAGGTGGGGTTTTGTTGTCTGAGCCTTCAGCCTGAGATTGTTCCATCAATCTGCTCTCCCAGGGCTTAGCTGCCATCCAACGTTCCAACCAACTCCACCCCGAGTTGGCTTTGTCAATCTCCTGGTTCTTGAGTGAGGCATTGGTTCTTGAATTAGAGCTAGGTGTTGATCTCCATTGCTGAAAATATTAACAATTTTAGACATCCTTCTTAAGCCGGAAAGAGAAAAACGAAAAGGAAGAGCAAAGTTTGTGCATTGTTACCTTCTGAGCAAGAGAGTATGCAATGGCTCTCTCCCTCTTGAAAGCACCTTCTTGCCTCATTTGTATTTTTGCTTTGACATCTTCCAATGTTCCTCTGCTATCACACCACCCTTCCTGCGGATTTTGCATATATATCTCCATTCATTAGAGACAAGCTGTTCAAACAACTGAAACTAGAACTTTAACAAGCATGCATTATTGCATTGGCATGGTTAGCTTTTGGTTATGGCTTAGGATAGTGATACCTACCTCTGCTTGCTTGAGAAGATCAGCCTCGGTGCGTCTCTGATTAAGCAGGTCCTGCACTGCTTGTCCCTCTACGGACATTCGCACACGGCGTGCTCTCACTCGTGCTTGAACTCGAACTAGAGCCTGCATGCACCTCAATGTCACCGCAGCCTGCTTCCTCACCTGTCTACCCCGCACAAGAGCCTGAATCCTAACCACTCCCTTCAACGCCCTCAGAGCCCTCCTTGCCTGCCACACAACAATGCTTAACTATTCAAAACATAGTTGATAGCTCCACCAAAAAGGTTAATGTTTGGTTGAAAATTGAAGAAACAAAGAATGCAGCTGTTTACAAGCTTTAATTTACTCAGCGAGGCAATGCGGATCTGGACATATACAGCTGCTTTCAGTAAGGAAAGAAGAGTGATGTTTGTTTACCAAGAAGGCGCGGAAAGCAGTTTGGATTCTGATAGCAGCCCATTCTTGCCTGACAAGTCTAAAATCCTTAGGCGGAGCTCGAACCACTGTGGCCACTGCAGCTGTATAAGCATCTGGTACAGGTGGCGAATCAGACCCTTCAGAAGAAGCTGCTGCTGCTGCTTTGTGGTTTCCTTTGAATCCCTTCCAAGAACCCATATCCCCAGAAGAACTCCTCCATAACCTCCACTTCTTGCTCTTACCACCCTCCTTCCCCTACACACACACACACACACACACACACACACAAGGAACAAACAAAGTCAAGAGAGAAAACAAACTTAGTTAAGCTTTGTACACACACTGGTATATATTATATAATGCAAGATATTATTATTACATGTTCATCTTTGTCTGGCTTCTTGAGCCCAATAAACGCTTTTACCCATTTCCCTGAAGCACCCATCAGTGTGGCAGGCTTGCTTCAGTTAGAATGGCAAGAAACCTTCTTGAATGAAGTGTCTAGTGAGCTCAAACAAGAGCCAGCCAGCCAAAGTTTTGTTATTATAAGTATTACGTTAACTGATGAGTTACTTGGCCTCTTGAAGCCTATAATGATGGGGGGAGAGAAAGAGTGTGTGAATGTGATGTGTTGGTGATTGTTGTCGTGTGGTGTGGTGTATGTAGTTGCCTAGTGGCGTTCTTAGATTTGAAATTCAAAACGTGCAACGGACAAAGGAGGGTTGGTCCCGCTCTCCTTTGCATTGGAACAGTGCCACATCACGATCAGCTTCAGGGTTTTTGGTGTTTGCACTTGCATTTTAAGGATGTAGGCCCCATTACCTTTGAGAAAAAAGAGTATTATTATTTCTGACACGTAAAATTAGATGTTCAAGTGAAGCATTTATCTCTATTGAATGTGATAAATTGATAAAAAAATATGGATTAAGGATTATATTAAATAATAATGTAATAGGTGTACAATTGAGGAGAAATCCTTAAATGCAAGGAAAGTAAAAGAAATTATTTCCTTCTGATTATTTATTAATTGACGCATAAATTTTATGTTTCATTATTATTTTTTATTTTCTAAATTTTTAATATAATAACTAATTTTTCAATTAATAAATAAAACAAAGTAAATATTTTGAATATTTCTAAAAACCCCCAAAGAATTTTTCACAATTGAGACCCCTGTTTTTAGACATTTAAATAACATTTCACTTGAGAAAAAGGCCATAAAAAGGCACGAAGCCTTTGGTGTTTAGTACCTGAAAAAAAGGCGAGACAGAAAACTGAGGTAAAGTTGGCCAAAATGCTAGTAACAGACAAAGCAACTGCATGTATCTCACAATGCACTGACTCAGTGCAGTTAAGATATGCTGCTCTGCACTGCTCTGCTACCATTGCTGTAATTCCAGATTCCCCGCCCATTGGCCCAGCCATTCCTATCCCACCATCTCCTTCTTTAAAAACTTTGTTACTTCAAGAGACAAAATTACCTAAAATAAAAACAAAAATATGCTTCTGTTTCGTTATTCCCACAAGCTAGGTCACTTGGGACCAGTTAATTGCATCAACTAATTTGTTTGTTTTAAAATCAAATTGGTGTGGTTTGGTTTTAGACACATACTTGAGCTAGATTCTCGTGTTCCTACATGATCAAAGTTTGAATTTTGCCTTTTGGGGTGCATTACAGCATTAATAAGTGGCGGAGACAAGGGTGCTGGCCCCAAATTTTGGACTTTTATTGGATATATATATATATATATAATGACCCTTGAAAAAAGTCACCCACCTTTATATATATTATTTTTATTCTATAACAATAGTAATTTTTGATGACTTGAGTTCATTGAAATATCAAATGGCAGGTATAATATACATAACAAATAATAAAGCTCTTAGTGTAGTTCTATGTATAGTATAAAATATATAAATGTCTTTAAAATAATTTTTTTGATATTTTTCTTTTATTAATTTTTTTATTAAGCTTGAAATATTTAAAAAGAAAATTATCGATCCATTTGTTAATAAAATGAGAGGATAGATGGTAAAACAAATTTTAGTTTATCAATAATTTGAATGAAAAAAATTATATAATAACTATTTTAGATTTTTATAAGATAATTTATTTTATTTTATTTATGTTAATTAATTTAATTTTCCTCTCTAAAATTTCTAGCTCCGATACGTATTAATAATGGGACTGAATTGGGGCTTCCAAATGTCGAGGTCACTGAGTTTCTAGTATAATATTTTATGAGGCATTATTGGCTTTTTACAATTTGTCTTTATTCCTTGGCTATGAAGAGCATTCCCATTGACACTGCACTGACCAATGCCAGCGACCACTTCAACAAATAAAGTAACCGAGAACCTGAAAAAATGTTTGGCTTCCTACTTTTTTATCGCATTAGCTGGAATTTGGAA
Organism: Dalbergia oliveri; assembly: GCA_030441495.1. Classification (NCBI taxonomy): domain Eukaryota; kingdom Viridiplantae; phylum Streptophyta; class Magnoliopsida; order Fabales; family Fabaceae; genus Dalbergia; species Dalbergia oliveri. The sequence continues at coordinate 5,506,270 of JAMLFY010000003.1, forward strand.
TTCAAAATGAGAAGCTAGTTGAATGGTAGTACAGTAATTTCCGTGCTCTATATTTTTCGAGGACAGTGAAGCATTCATATCCCCAACCGTATGGCAGTACACTGTTCTGAGGAATCCAAAGACAATGTAATGTTAGTTTAATAGAAAAAAGAAAGGCATAGAACCTCAAAATCATATAATTAATGCAAATTTGAGTATTTTATTATTTATTTTTGCATGTTTGATTGGCGGCAGCCTGCATGAAATTGATAGGTCAATTTGAATTGCGCATCTTTATCTTACACGGTGGGCGTTAAGTCCCCTTGCTTATGAAAAAAAAATCTTACACGGTTGAAAATCCATTTTGATTAAAACACAATATTCGGGATTATTCACCTGTAATTGATGTGTTTGGTCGGGGGTGGAGTGGTGGTAAAATTTTTATGAATAAAATATATATATATATATATATATATATATATATATATAATTTTATTTTTAAAATTTATTTATGAAAATTTTATCTTTATTTTTATCCCCCATCTAAATAGACTCTGATGGCTAATGGTTAATAGGGCCGGCCCAAAAGCAATCTTTTCACTTTTCAGTTTAATGTCATTTGAGTTAGATTTAATTCAGACACATATTGCACCCAAAACTAAGTTCTGGGCACATATTATACAGAGATTTATAAATATGTTATCACTAATAATGTTTTTTTAAAAGAGACAATTTTGATCACATGACAAAAATTGCCAACTTCTAATATCTCTTCAACAAACATAATTTATATAGAACTTATTTTATACTTACTATTAGGTATGAAATCCTTTTAAGAATGAAAAAGAATTGTTGGCATTTTTAAGCCCACGTTATTTTAAGGCCAGGAAAACAGAACAGAAAGAAACACAAGAACGTGCTGCACTGTGGTCAACATTCCAGGGATCAATGTTACAAAAAGAGACCGTGTGTAGTGAGCCCGTCCGAGAAGAAAAGAAAAAAATTGGACAGATAGTCAATGTTTCATTTCTTCTTTTCAATGCCGATTGTCTTTTCTTTTGGGCAGGCCAACCTATTTTGCCGACTTTCCCAATGCCAACAGAATAATTATATAAATAAACAAACACCATCATTGTTGCAACTAAACACACGATAATTGTTTTTTTATTTAAAGCAATACTACAATCAAATGGTGATTACAGAAGCAGGACGGATAGACTGAATTGTTTACATTTAATAATCAATGGCTACACTCTAATTTTAGGTAAGTTCAAAATTTTATAGTGCTATTTAAGGAGAATTTTTCTTTTCAATTACCAAGTTTTTGAATTGAACTGAACATTAACAATTGATGTTCGTGCAGAACATTTAGCATGTGATCCATGGTCCATACTGCAATCAGTTATTCACGGAGATAAAAATAACCGGGAACAAAAATTCATTAATTCAAGGGGAAATAAGTATAACTACCTTTTTTAATCGCATCAGCAATTTCAGACCAATCTATACAAGTTACATTTTGTGGTTAATATGTATCAGTGTGAAGGAACTTTCCAGGTATCACAAACCAACTTGAGCATTGATTAATTTAATCACGAGATTTCTCTAAAACAATCAGAAAGTGCCACTGTAAACTTATTGCTGTGTGTCACGGGTGAGAACTGAGCGATTATCCTGTGGAAACTGATTGAGACTTTTGCTGGGGTGGTATGCCAAGCCAAGTCTTCATCATGTCATATGTGGTGAAACTGATTGCAGCCGAAGGAACAATCTGGGAACATAGCAAGCAATGTTATAAAAAGTGGAACCATTTTAGAACCAAGAAGAAAGCACAGATACCATCAATAAGTTTCTTTGGAATTCTAGGAAGAGTAGCATTCATTTAACACAACCTAGAAAGAGTGCTTGTAGCAGTGATTTGACCTGCTTGTGATGGGTAAAAAAATAAACAGGACCTAAAAAATGTGAAATAGCAATCTAAAACTCAGCTTCCATAAAGTTGGCTATGATAAGGTGAGCATTACCCTTATATAGTTAATGCTTACGCCTGCAAACAACTGCCTCCACCCTTGGTTTCTAACGATCTTCCTAAGTCCATCAAATGTATTTTTGTATCTGGCATCTTCATGAGCTGCATTTTGTAGGCTGCCAACCTGCACATACAAAGACAATATGAGTAAAAGGTCCAAGTCTCCAACAAAGGGATGGTAATGCTACAAAAGAGTCCGTGTTGAAAGAATGGAGTTGCAAAACTAAAAGACCACCTAAAAGGGTTCTCAGTCTAGATCAAATTTTATACCCAGGAAAAAAAAATTATAGAGCTAATTTCCCCAAAACACCCCAAAACGCGCACAGCAAAAACCAAGCTTATCTCGGTAAGACATAAAGTTGAACTGAAATACCTGCATCTGTCGCTTAACAACATCTAAAGGGTATGTTAAAGTCTGGCCAAACAACCCAGCCAGAGCTCCACAAGAAAGGCGCATCAAAATGGACCTTTGATGTTCTTCAGGAACATGAAGCTTCAATTTCTCATACATGTAGAACTTCAAACCAGCATATGGAAGAATTCCAGTAATAGTTGGTCCTAAGGAAAAGAAACAATTGAGGTTATCAATGAATGTACTGACAAATTGGTTAAGGCAGCAAGAAATGACAACTGAGATATGCTATAAGAAAACATTTTCACTGTGAACAAGAATTCCAACAGAACTCTTCACCGGGAACCAATTCTGATCATCATGCATAAGGGTTGCATTAGTACATCATGGGATATACATATGCATAACATACCTGCACCCCTATAAAGTCCACGAACTCCCCTTCCTTATATACACCTGTTAGTACACCTTTAATGCCATTACGTGCAGGTTGAGAATGAACTTCTTTCACACCATCTTTGATACTGGATCTTGTCTCCACCACCTATATAATTGTAAGAACAATAGATTGTGCATTAATGAGTCTTTACCTCTTGCATATATCCCCTGGTAAATAAAGCATTAAAACAAAACCACATAGAGAAGTTCAAGAAGTGCAATGGGATAGGTTCACCGAATATGTAGATGGAAAATGACCTCTTACACACAAGTAAGAAAGCCAGAGTCCCAATTTGTTGCACGTTCCAAATTTATTTATTCACAACAACCAACAAAACCAAAATGATCTAGCAACGGAATATTGTAAGGGGAGAAAAGTCCATCAGTTGATATCCCGCGTACAGCAAACTATTTGAAAAAGGATGACACAGTTCTTCATAGAGATAAAAAATTAAACACAACCAGTAATAGATTCTCCTAGTATGTCTGTGCATTCTGAAGCAAAGCTCTTTTACTCTAATCGTGTCATTTTTAAGACATAGGTGGTTATGTTTATTGTATGCTAATTTGGTTTCAATATAAATGCAACAGTATTCATACTTTCTTACCCTTTGTAGGATAACTCATGGGCCAATATTCATAGGAATCAAAATAAAATGTCATTTCATAGCCTCTCAAGGACTTAGGCATGCGGAAGCATCTATGAACACTATCATAAATCTGCTACTAGTACTCCCTCTTTTTGAAATTGGTAGGCATAATATAATTAATTTATTCTGCATGTCTCTTTCTATTCCTTTTTTCATAGTTGTTCAAGATTCCCAAAAATCTAATTTAATCTGGTTAAAATGACAAACAAAATAACCAAATAGAAAAATGATTTGCAATCCTGTGTGGCATATGTGTAACAAGTACCATCAAGTCTATTTCAAATGGTTCAAAAATGTTTATTGAAGATCCCTACCTGATAAGCAAGTTTAGTACGAGCAAGGTCTAGGGGGTATGTACATAAAACTGAAGTTCCTCCTGCGGCGGAACCAGCTAAAAGATCAACAACAGGACCTGATCCTAGCATAGGAAAATTAGTCAAGAGCCAACTTTTATAGCGCTCATATGCCATAAAATGCAAGGCTGCATAAGGAACAATCCGAATAACACTAGCACCATTTCCTCTGAAATCACCACATAAGCATAGGTTAACAACATATATACATTCTGAACAAGAAATAAAAAAGATTCATGTCATGTAATTTGAATCTTACTTATATAGTCCTAGAAAGCCTTCATGCTTGAATAACCTATTTAAGGATTGATACACACCAAGAGTCTGAAATCCTGCTGTCCTTGTCTGCAGATAAAAAATGGTTAAAGAGGCACATACATACACCCATTTACAAAAATTCTATAAACACCACAATAGTCACAAGTATGCAAAATCAATAACTTCAAGAATCCAGCAAACAGCCACGAGATCAAGGTGCAGAAACTAAGATCCTAGACAAGCCCAAGATATAACAAAACCATATAGCATCACAGCACATATCTCCCCTTTGCACACTTCAATTCTCTCTCCCTTCTATTATGCTCCTAGGAGATTCTAGGTCCAAGATACCAACCACAGTTCAAACCCATCAAATATTACTTTGTCTAGTATATCAGTATATCTGCAAAATCCAGTACATATTTCCCACTAATTCAGCAATTTACAAGCAGACTTAAAAGACATTAGTAATGTGATCTGTTGGCTAGCATGAGCCCACAAGGAGCATGTTCCACTAAAAAGGCATAAAAGAAAAAGACGAAAATGAGGTGGTGGACCTGCCAGAGTATCTTGACCCGTTCAAGGGGTGCAACAGCAGACTTAGAGAGCGCACCGGCAAAGCCACCAGCAATTAGCTCCTTAACATAAACAGGCACGCCATCCAAACAAGATTCATCCCTAGTCTGAATTGATGCATTTTCCACCAAACCAGCCAGCTTAGACCCTTGTGATTGAGAAGAATCCATTCCCCCAAAAGAAAATAATAATAGTAAGAAGAAAACAAAATTGTTATGAATCTGGTTTAGCCACTTTGGAGCTCAGAAAACTCCTTATCCCATCTGCGTGATCTTGCGAAAGAGAATTGGGTTTGCTGAAGAAGAAGAAGAAGAAGAAGAAGGGTGCAATGGCCTTGTGACGGTGAGACCCAGATTTGAATTGGGAATGTTCACAAGCCAATAACACGCTTCAGCGACAATTAGATACATCAACAGTTAACAAGACCCCAGATCACAGAAAAGGCCTCTTTTTGTTACAACAACAATCCGATCAGCAGTAATTTACGCTAAAGAAAAAAAAAGCTTTGTGTTTTGCAAGGAAGAAACATAACCCTTTGAATTTGCGGAGGCAATAGGATCTTGTTCAAACACACGCAAGTTCAATCAAGGCTGGTACGGCGAATGGGATATTTAAGAATAAAGATAGGATCTTGAAGAGAAAGAGGTTGGGTTGTTGAGGGATTCGTTCGTTGGGTGGAAAGCGCGTGAGAGAGATGAAGAGGAGAACAGGTATTGTATGAAGAGGAATGAATGGGGAAGATGAAAACAGAACACAACACCCGTTCTCCTTGAAGTTGAATTTGCGTGTTTGATTCGAATGAATGAGTGAATGCCCCCCCTTTTTCTTCTACTTTGCTGCTATTATTCTTTCTGTACGTTTATTTCAACATTGCTATTTCAACGGCCAACCTTTTCAGGCACCCAAACACTATCTATCTATAAATAATATGAGTTTCATTATTTATTTGTTTTTTAACTTATTCTCCCTCTATCATTCCCCTCATACCATAATCTACACCCATATATATTTTAAAATAGAATTATTCTTTTTATATTTCAAATTTGTAAATCAAAATGCAAATTGCAAAGAATGCATCGTATCTTTCGTCCAAGGCTGACTTGGTAGGAAGGTGACCGGTACCATGTTCCCTTTCAGCGTACCTCCCTCGCATAGTGTTCTGTTCTGTAATAATTGTTACTTGTCCACATCAATTAAAAAGTAAAGACTCCTGTAGCGTGATTCATTCATTTACAGTTGTATTTTCAATATAATTTTTTTTATATGTTTTTTCCTGATAAATTTGCTAAATTTTTTACGCTCAAGGAAGTAAAGGTAAAAATAAAATTTTCTTAGATAAATTTTATATATAAAATTTTAAATAATTTATTTTGTCATAACCAACTTGGATACGTGATCACATTAGAAATCTCATTCTTACGTAAGCCTAATGACATGTATCATTCCTATATATACAAGAATCCATGATATAGTTTTATTCTTTCCTATACATCCATTACCTGCTTTCGATATCATAGCTATAAAAATAAGTTATTATAGTTCGTTCCAAAGTATAATACTATATTAACACAAAATATACAAAAAGCCCTTGTTATACAAAGTGTCTACAAAAAAACATAAAGCTAATACAGTCCAAAATAACATTCTAATATACACAATCATGCAAAAAACAACATGCTCTAAGTCCAGGAATCCTGCGCTAAATCCTGGAACACATAGGCAAAAGACCAGACATCTCACCTAATGGGCTTTAACTGAAATCTAACGCCTTGAAAGGAAGATGGGGTGAAAGTATTAGCAAGCTCCTATATCTGTAAATAGAGGAAAAAAAATAAAAGGTGGGGTGAGTTTTGTTACCAAAATTCAGTGAATGAGTCATCCTAACCCCTCCATGGGACAATAAAGGCATGTAGAAAATCACAACAACATAAATAATGTTCAACAAGTTAATGTGATCATAAGAATATAAGCATGTGCAGGAGTGCTAAAAATGCTTATCTTATAAAACATCCCAATAGTACCTCAATAGAGAAATAATAATCTTTATATAATAACTTCTGTTAATCTGTGGTATTCGTCCCCAGTGTGACGATAATGGGTACCTAACTAGGTCCCTTCTTTGAATACTCTAGGCCTACCCTGGACCAAGTTTACAATTACCGCGCTAACACACAGTCTGTTTCTCTATAGCTACCTCTCAAATAGAAATCTTACTCTTTTCTCTATCATTCATAAAGTCTTCTATCCTAGGGTTCAAAATCTATCTTTATATAATAATATGCAATACAAAGTCATGTGATCAACATAATAGCTCTTAACGTTCAAAAATCACAATTAGACCTTTATAATTTCAATCCAATAGCAACGGTCCCATGGTTTTGTTAAAACATGCCCATGTTCTTAATTCAACAGTTCAAAACATAATAACAACATAAATTCTCAAATCTTTTGTAGAAATCTTTACAAATCATGCATAAAATTACTTCTTTAACGAAAATAGTTAAAATGACCAACATAAAGATTAAATATGAGAACTCACTCACCTAAAGTGGCAGAAGATAGGAATAGCACCACCAAAGTTCTGGAGGCAAGATTGGTATCCGTATCTATCATGGGAAGGTTAGAACGTTAGATTAGTTCCTAGAATCATTAAAAACCTCAAATCCTTCCCTAACATGGAGAAAGAGCTCTTCACCCTTATGAGCATAGAAACATCCCCAAAGACAAGAAGAAATTGAAGCAACTAGAGCAAAACTAAGAAAACTACATACCTTGAAGCTTTAGGAATGAAGGATTGAAGTTAAAATTGGAAGAAATGGAAGTAAATGGAGATTTGTGAGTGAAGAGAGGTTGGGGAAGAGGTTTTCGCTCTGGAGATAAAAGGGTCGTGCTTTTGGTGTTTTGAAGGTTCTAAACCTCGAAATGGGGTATTTATATTTTCTGTTGAGCGCTCAGCGCTCAGAGCACTTCAACGCTCCAGAGAGCGTGAAATTGTCCCTGTCCGCCTTACTATTCTCCAACTTGGTGCTCACTAGAATGGTTACTTCATGTGATACCCGAGGTACAGGGTCAGTAGTCAGGTTCTATAGCCTTAGGAGTTTCCCGAGACTCACGGGTCTTGAATTTGGCTAAGTGAGGATCCTACACCTCATTGGAGGGCTATATGATAGAACCATATTCTTGGAATTAAAAGTCCTGGTAATGGTTCCTAGAGGGAAAATAAGTTGAAGAGTGATTTTTAATGAATTTTATCAAATCTTTAAGTGTTTCGTTTTTAGCCCACAAGTTTAGAAAATCTTGAAAATTCTCGGATTTGAACTAAAACCCAAATTTTGGATTCTAATTGTTGGGATTTTAATTTTTGAATATTTTATTTGAATCCAAATGGGGGGTATTTCCTTATTTACATTTATGTTTTAAAGTTAATGGGAATTAAAATAAATGATTAATTTAAAATTAAGAAATGTAAATAAGTGAACCTCTAGAGACCGCCCCATGGGACCGCCAACGTCAAGAGAAGTGCGGTCAGCTGAAAGAGAGGACCCAGGCGGTCATTCACCGCCCAGGCGGTAAAAGTTTATAAAAAGCAATGTTTCGGGCTCCAGAACGCGCAGACGCGTTCCCTTCTTCTTCATCATCAATTTTCTCTCTCTCTCAAATCCATCATTTCCAAGCTTCAAAGTGAGTATATGCTGCTAGATTATGTCTTTATTTCTTCATAATCTTGGATTTGGACCGATCATTTCTTTCATTGTTATCAAGTGGGAGTCCTCCCCAATTTTGTTAGGATAGAGCCCTCCAGAGATTGTTAGAGTTTAATCTAGAGTTATAATTGCTCTATGGCAGTTGTTGGTGTCATTCCAAGTTCTCTAGTTGGTGGGGCCCACATACTCCCTCAAACGGTGAGTGGGTTCAGATCCTATGATCCTTATGTTGATCATTAGAGTTAATTTCGTAAATTATGACGTGGCCATATGATATTAGAAATGAAAGCATGAAATATATGTTTTTTAAAACTCATGGGACCATTATTGTTAAAAGTGATTTTTATTAAAGAGCAAGAGTATGAATATGATTATATTTAGAGATTTATGAAATATTATGATGATTTTCAAAGTAGAGCACAAGTATATGATAGGGTTTTTAGAGAAAATAAGTATTTTTATGATACTAGAAGTATGGAATTCAATATGATTCATAACAATTGCCAGATACATATTTTGTGGGCTTGGAAATGCCTAAAGAGGTGATCCCTTGGGTATGATTTCATAGTCATAGTTATGTTAAAGTCAGATTGTTAAGTCATATGAGACCAAAGCTTTCAGAGTTTCAAGAGTTTTCATGTTTAAATAATTTTTTAAATATATATTAGAGATTTTATGATTTCAAGAATAGAGTTTTAAGAGAAATGATTAGAGATGTTGTAATGATTATATGAATTTCAGAATTTATTGATTTTATATACTAGAGCTTGTGAACTCTAGGATAGAAGACTTTGAGAAAAGATTTAGATTTCTGATTGAGTTAGACGTGGCTATAGAGAAATAGGCTGTGTGTTAAGAGTTAATCCGTTAACCTTGGTATACCAAGTCGCCCAAGGGCCAGAAAATAGAAATGAGACCTAGTTAGGTGCCCTAGAGTTCAGAGATATTGTTATGTCACATGAATTGTGCATAACCAGAGATTTTCTTTCTCTAGTAATACTGTTATTTATGTTTTTAAGAATATTGATGCTTTTAAGAGAATATTTGATTTAAAAGCTGTTATGTATATGTCCAGAAAATGATTTCTCGAGAGTAAATATTTAGAGATGTTTTCTATGAATATGATTTTCAGAGATATTGTATTAAATCTGATGATTATATATGATTATTTGTTTCTTGATTGTCCCATGAGAGGATTATGGTTGAGGGCCTACTCATTCAGTTTTAGATGAAACTCACCCCTCTCCATGCTTCCATTACATATACGTTAGCTGCTACCTTCCCTAATCCACCTCATTCCAGTAGTAGAAAGTTCCATGGCGAGCTTCACTTGAAGTGAAGTATCTTTGGTATTTTGTTTAGAAATATAGTGCTCCATGTACGTGATGGCATGTCAGACCATAGAAATAGATTACATTGATTTATCATGATTATTTTGTAATTACATGATTTCAGTTTTCATGTATACTTTATATAGGGAGAATATATTTTGAGCCACAAGGATATGTTCAGTTGAGAAATGATTGTTTTTTTCAAATTTCAAGAACTAGGTTAGAAATGATTATGATATGCTATTAATGATGATTATGTTTTCAAAGATCCAAAGGTTTCTTAGAAATGGAAATGATGTTTATTAAATGAATTGAATATTAAATATGCATATAGAGAGATTTAGAGGTCATGAGGCTTACATGAAGATGAGATTTCCCACGTGGTCATGTTGTCGGGTCGTGACACTTCACTTATTTAATCATATATTTTACTTCTATTAACTTTAAAACATAAATGTAAATAAGGAAATGCCTCTTATTTGGATTCAAATAAGATATCTAAAAAATCAAAATCTTCACAAATCAAAATCTAATTTGTGGGTTTTAGTTCAAATTCAAAATTCCAAAGATTTTATAAACTTTTGAGCTAAAAATGAAGGGTTTAAGGATTTTATAAAATTCATTAAAAATCACTCTTTAACTTGTTTTCCTCTAGGGAACAATTACCGAGACTTTTGATCCCAAGAAAATGGTTCTATTATATAGCCCTCTAAGGCGTGTAAGGTCCAGACTTAATGAAATTCAGTATAAGGGTAACTGGCACATTTCCTAATTCAAAAGAATTTTCTAGCCGGTTTTATTTAGACTAGGGTATTACACATTTAAAGAATTTTTACCCTTATTTTTACTTTCAAATCAAATATACCCTAAGTGAAACAACTTTTTAATCTTACAAATACTATAAAAATACTTTTATATTATCAATATACTCAAATTAGATTCAATTCTTGTTATTCTTTTGGTCTCATATCTCAGCTTTATTTTTGCCCCTAACAAATACCTGGCCTGAAGTTTATTGGGACGGGTTTGTCTGAAATTTAACCGAGTATACTTTTCTGGGTTTAGAATAAATTTAGGTCATACATAAGGTTACCCGATCCTTTAAGTCAAATAACTCCTTAAGAGATATATATTTTTATAATAATTTATGAAAAATTATAAGATTTTAAAGTTTAATTAATATATTTTACATAATTTGATATTATTTACACATTGATATAGTTTATTTTGAAACCTATATCGTAAAATATCCCTAAAATTTTATTTCTTACTTGTAAAATTTTATAACTTCCTGTGTACAATATCCAAATTCTTATATGTTGTTTGAATGTCGGTTAACCCGATATATAGTCCAGTCATTATCGGGTTAGGTTCAAGTTTAAAAAATTGACCAGCTTAAAATTCCAGGTTTAGGTTTTGTCCAACACATCCCTTGTACACCTCTATTGACAGGTAAGGTGTTCGCGATTCAATTCGAAGTGTTCGCGATACAATTTGAACTAATTTTGATTAAAAATTCATCTAATCCAAATAATATAATTGATTGTGAATTGGATTAGATTGGTCTAATTGATTTTTTGTATATAAAATTTTAACTTTGAAATTTTATAAAATATAAATATATCAAGTCAATAAAATAAATAAATAGGAATAAAAACTTAAACTAACTTATTTAATATTTATAACATATTATTTAAAAGATAATGACACATAAAAAATAAAACATGTAATAAATTAATTTTATTATAGTATAATTATATATTAAATAAAAAAATTACATAATATTATATTATATTATACGATTTTGATTGGATTGTTTTATTGATTTTCATTTGATTGAGTTGGATTTGAACACCTCACAAGACACGATACAAGCATGAATGCCACTTTTGAAAGTCAGCACCATCCTATGAATTTCAAACAAGTGGCCATAGAAATGGGCCAAACTCAATAGGTTAGTTAGAATAGCCCAAAAAATGTATGGTTTAGGCTAATAAAGAAAAAAATAAAAATTAGCCCAACTCGGCCTGACTTGGTCTTACCTGAATGGGCCGCCTATATGGGTTAGGTCGGCTCAATGGCCAATACTAATTTTTTATTAAATGATAAATTACATATATGAGTTATAAATATTTGAATTTGAACTTTTTAACCCATTTTTTTACTTAAAGGTCTAAACTAACAAATATTGACATATATATATATATATTCACTTCACTATTGTATCAAATTAAGTTATTGAAATTTAATTATAAAAAAAAATAAGTTTCATTTATCATTATCATAAATAAAACAAGAATAATGACACTACTTACTAATAGTTTGATTTCTAATCTATTGTAATAAAACAAAAAAGTGATTTTTCATTGACATTTTATACGAATTATACAATTAAAAAAGTGCACAAGAAAATATAATTGGCCTAGGCCAATACCTTTTTTGCCCGAAATTAATGCGACCAAAGCCTTTAAATGACTCTATCCAATATGGTTGCATTTTGAAGCCTATATGTGATTGTCGGAACAAATGATACTTGAAATCTATCTATTATATGTCTGCTCACCATGAGAAAAATGTGGCTCCAAACTTTGCGTGTTGTTTGTTTGAAGTTTCTATATAATCTGAGCTCAGTTTAATTGGGATTGGAACACCTTTTTTTTGTGTAAAAGTCCTGGCAAAAGTTCCTTATGCAGTTGATTTTATTCAAAAGGGGAAGTCCCTCTAACTCATTAGGATTCGCCTTTGACCAACTGGTCGTTATCAAGGGTTTTCTGAATCCAACAACTAGATGTCCCTGGAAGGAGGGGAGTATTTCTTATTTTCGTAGTATGTTGTACAAGAACACTTGAAAAATCTATGATCTCGTTTTAATCATGTTTTCGAGTGGCGAATTTTCGTTGGACTAATTCATATTACAGGAGAGAAGCATACGAATTTGGCTTCCAATTCCTTAATGCCACACATGAATGTGACTTACGCCCCTTCAGAGCTTGTTCTCTATTTTGTCCGTATTAATATGAGCGTATCATGCTACAGCATAAAAGACAAAGCTATCAGGTTTTTAGAAAGATGTTATGAATGTTTGACTGTTTGATTTAATCGGAAGTAGAATAGAGATCAGCAGCCAAAACAAGAGGAAGTGCGGTCAAATACCAAGAGAGGCAAATAACATGTTCATGCAGCATAATACGAATCTCTATTCGTACTATTCACAATTATCTTAAGACTAGAATGTAATCCGGTGTAATTGCCTGGACAATGAATTGAGTTGATATACAATTTTAAATTATAAATGTGTGATAAAGAAGTAGATAGTAAAATAAATTGTCTATAAATTATACATGAATTGTTAATTAACTTATAATATATGATTTAATATATATTTTAGTGTTTTTTGAATCACTATCACATATAAAAATCTCTAATCATCTGTGATTGATTATTCTAGAAATTGCAACATATAATTGGCTATGAGAAAAAACATACCTCTCCAAAATCAAGTCAATATTTTCTCTAGAATCACGTATTAATATATAAGATTACATATATGATAAATTTTCAATTTTTATTTCTAACAATTATATTTAAATTAGTTATATTTAATTCATTATATTTTTTATGTTTGTAGGTAGATAATTAACCTCTTATAAAATAAAAATAATTTAAATACTCTACAATATAATAAATATAAAAATTCTCCATAATTCACTCAAGTGAGATATAGCTGAAAGATTTTAGTAAAAGTTTATTAACAAAATAAAACAAACCATTACTTCTTCTTTTTCTTTCTCCTCTATTTTTCTTATTGGTTAAAAAAAAATTTAAATTAAATTTTATATTACATAAAATGAAAAATTTCAAAGTAAAATATCTTAATCACTTATCTAAATCAAAAGGTGATATGTATCAAACATAATAGTATCTAAAAGAGTGTAAATTTTGGAGGAAAATTTGGTGTTAGATGAATGACACATGGTATGATCTAATAGTAGGACTATCGAACTTTTATATATAGATAGATAAAAACACACACACAATTTGTTGTTATAGAATTTATCATTATTTATATTGATTTATCAATTTTGTTTTTACGCCATTTCACATGCTAGTAAAGAACAATGAGACTTTAGAGACTACTCATCTACTATCGCAAACATCCTAATCTACCCACCCTATGTTGTTTTTAACTCAAGTAGAAAAATTGTCGCTACTCTATGCGCATAAAATAATTGCATGCATTATCACATTAATTATATCAACACGTATTAACAGGAAAAAAAAATGAAAAAGAAAACCTAACTTGATTGAAAAATTACGTGTTATTTTACTTTTACTTCTTCGGTTTGGGGTTGGTAAACAGACAAAAAAAGAACATTGGAAAGCGACAAGAACTGCCTATACTCTTGTGACAATATATTTTGATCTATTATTGAATGAAATATGGTAAGGTTTATGTTCTATAAATATGAGTTTCTAGGGACACATGTATTATTGTTTTCATCCAATTTCTTTTCACTTTAATGTTATCCTTTCTGAGACATTACAAAGTGCATTTCATGCTATGAAAGAAGACCCTTTCATGTTATTGGAAGGAACAAGGAAGCTCCAGCACATGTGAAGAGAGTGGAGAAGATGCATCCAACTTTCTGATGTTTAATGGAATACAAAGCTAACAACATTCATATTATTGAGTCTCATCCTTAAGTCATGACTGAAATTAGGACCTTTCTTAGATATCTATAGCAAGATTGAAGGGGTGATCACAAATAAACAAGACATTTATTTATTTCACAAGTAAGTACAAAAGGAAGTTTGAATACATACATGTTCTCATGTTTCCATATACACACCACTAAGTACAACATAATAAAAAAACACTAACTATTAAACTATTGCTCTGGTTCCTTTATGCTCATATAAAGAAGCACCTTAACAATTTTCAAAAGTTACACCATTATAATGTCATTCATTGTAGGAAAGTCTACCTTCCTTACCGGTGGAAAGGAAGCTTTTTCCCACCACATTCGTTGTCATTTTCACATATTTACTTCTTTGTTATTGTATCATGTTGAATTGTGGTGCTCTAAATGCTGCATGTGATGATGGATTTTTCAATTCTCTTTCCTTATGATGGTTCATGTGTTGTCGTGCTCAAGAGCTAACAACAAACTCACTATGATGTTGGTGCAATTGTCAGACTATGAATTAAACATTTCCTTCATCGCCTAAACAACACCGAGATTGTGTGTGTTTTATCATCCTCCAATTACAAGATAACCTTACAAGATCAGAATCTACTTGAGCAAATTCAAATTGGATAATAGTAATCTATATTGATTAAAACCTTAAACAAGGACCATTTATTGTATACAACAAATTATATTGTATTTCACAAGTGAATACAATATGGTTCATTCTAACTATATGTTTACATATCATGTATACATGCCTTTTAATGCCCAATCTAAGGACTCACCATAACTCATAAAAAAACACTATTTACTAAGGTGAATTGGTTCCTTAGACATGCTTCCTCATGTTGGGTATAAATAGGAAGGCAACACAATAAACATGATTATGATGGGTGAGAATTTAAAAACTATATCAAGAGGAAATCCCAATACACGTGCCATTATAATGTCATCGTCATCGCCCCAACTACTTCGGTTTATTAAGAAAATGTGCGCATGCGACATATATCAAAGATTCATTTTAATGTTCAAAAACCATTCTTCCAGGTGGGTTTCTTTTAGCATTCAATCACTTAAAGTATATATCTCATAGTATTTTAACATTGAATAAATCATCCTAGGAAGACAATTCAGAGTAAGTTGAGTAGTATATAATACATGCAATGAACTTATCCCTAAGTGACATGGTTTCACTTATGGCCACAAAGATCAAATCAATGCATTTTTCTTTTTTCATTGACATAGGAAAGACTTAGTCATACCCAACGGGTATTTATCGTGGACAATTCCACAATAGATAATTTATACCAAATGGTATTTGTAGTGGATCACATTACACAAGAAAAATTATCTGCTATCAAGACGAGCTCAGTCCTACATGTGATCATCGAACTTCATTTTTTTTTTCCATTTTTGAATCACACACAGATCTATTCTTAGTTGATACGTCTACCGACTATAAATTTGGGAGTTCCTCTTTTCAATTTTCTTCCTTCATTCAACCTAAGTCTTGTTTTGTTTTGTCCATATGTCAGAACATGCACAATTTAAGTTTATACGTTCTCTTTTCCTTTTCCAAATACATGCATAAAGCACATGTAGGTATTCAATCATATTAGAAGCCCATTCATGCCTCATGGATAAGTAATTGAAATAATTAGCATGCATTCATATGCCATACACTTGGACTAGATATCACTTTACCACAATTTTTCAGCCATTCTCACATTCCAGCACTTTGGCAGATTTACTGTCCTAGGTACAACATTTAATTACCATATCAAAAGGCCATTTCAAGAGTCACAAAAATTCTATATGACACCTCAATATGTCTAGGAGACCCTGTAAAAATTTCAAGACAAACAGAACTTTCTAACTCCTTCAGTAAATTGTACAAATTTAGTGGTCAAAGACCACCAATTCACAGCTCAGACCAGAGTTCTCATAATTTTTAACCCTAGCAAATGATTGAATCAACTCAAAATAAAAATCACGATTGAACTTCAGGATGATTTCAACCCTCTGTAAAACTTTCAAGGGAAAAATCAATCATTTGCTATGTTAAAAAAATTAGTAAAATTTGCAGCTTCAGTTTCACAAATCCAGGCAGCATAGACACACTTTCGGTTCTGGAATTTTTTAAAGCATTAGGAGTCAAAATAAGAGCCCAAGAAATTTTTTGAAACTAGCCTAAGATATTAGCTTCAACATATATTTTTTCTAGATCATGAAATTACCCAAAAATATGCCAGAAAATTCATGAACAATTACTGCCAGTAGGAAAACCGAAAATCTAGCAGCATAGAGCAAAACCCCTTTTGACAAAAATAATTTTTAGCACCATCCAAACAGTCCACCAAAATTCATAAATCAATATCAACATAATATCAACCAATATAACAAGAAATTTCGGACTTAGCTCAATCAGATCATACCAGAATAAATTTGAAAAAGAAAAGGCAAGAAAATCCTACTTTTAGAGATTTGTGGCTTTTAACTTCAAAGGATGCTCTAGAATGCTTTTGCTTCACTTCAAAGCTTCCCCAACAATCCTAAACCCTTTCTTTAACCTCAGATTGTGTGCCCTCAAAGTTGGAAAAGTGATGGATTGAAATTATAATCGGTTAGATTCGTAGGTTATGATGAGTAGAATAAGTTTGGTGAAGGGAGTTTGTGGTTTCATCAAGTCTAGGCTAGGAAAATGGAGGTTTGAAACAAGCTTTGAGCTTGTGAAAAGTGAAAAATGGAGGCTGGTTGTGTGGGCTAGAAAATGGCCGAGAATGAAAGCTTGATGAAGAAGTTGAGTTTGTGTTTTATCTTTTATTTAATGCATGGATGACATATTATCTAATTAGGAAATTCTTAATTCAAGAAAGTAAAATGGATGGCTAGGATTCAATCTTGTAATTCAAGATTGAATCTTGGCCTTCCACTTGTTTAGAATGGATATACATTATCCATTTGTAATGATTAAAATATCTTTCCTTAAATCGCACACGAAATTTTATCGAACGGATAAACGTCATATCCAATTAAATGGATATTATCCGAAAATTAATTCAAAATATAAAATTATCATTTCCATCTATTTCTAACCTTATTCCCATGTTTTCCTAATTTCGGGCTAAGGTTTTCCTAATTTTTTTTTTTTACAAGTTCGTTGGGCCGCCTTCATTATTGTAAACTATTTAATTTTTGAAATTACGATCAATAAAGCTCAAATTAATTTTTAATTAAATTTTTTAGTGTTACAATTATAGCAATGCTCGCAGCTAATCCCACTGCAAAGAATGAAAAATACAGAACAGGATGTATCGATAAGAGATTATCATAAGGGATTCTTCTTCCCATGACCATGAACGATAAATTTGTTTGGAATGGTTATTGTGTGATGGTGGTATACCACTCTGTTTTTTGCACTCTCTGCACTTGTTTCTTGGATAAACTACGAGGACTGCAAGGTTGTCTGGGAAGTCCTATTGGAAAATAGAACTTGGGAAATCAAATACCAAGTGCATTTTTCGTGTTCACTGTGCCTCGATGGAGCATTTTTTGTTACAGGGCATTTATCGAGAGAGCCATAAATGTTTTACACTCTCCCAGTTTTGGAAAAGACGCTAATGTTCACCTACCATTAAGCTAAAAATACATTAGAAATTTTAGATCTCTCAGTAAAATCTGCTCTGGTTTATTAATATTTCAACACCTTCACTTTGATCTACTTTTTTTTTTTTAACGTCTTGTCTAAAAGCCCAAAAGAAAAAATTTAACAGATACAATTTGGTCCAAACCCTATAACAATCCATAAATCTATAGGTATGAGTTTAATTTTTTCTAAAATTTAAAATGCTTGATCCTCAAGATAATATACATATAATTTAGCAGCTGAATTAATGAAATATATTATTAATAAGAAGAGCTTTTTTTTTTTGGATAAATTGCAAGGCTACAAGCCCAAAAGACAAGAATTACTGAATGGAAAACCTGGGAAATATAGTATTATTAATAAGAAAATATTTAATAAAGTATATTTTTGAGTAAATAGATCCCTCTCTATTATAGAGGAGGAGAGTGAAAAAATTAGATCTTGATTATTTAATTTTACATGAATAATTAATATTAAAACATAAAATTATCTAATTTTTTTCAAGTGATCATATAATGTTTAAATTACTTTAAATTTTAAACATCATGTATGGTTTAACTTTCAAGATTTGCTCATTTCGCCTGTTGCACAAAAATAATCCTCTAACTTAATATGCCCCATGTAAAGAAAGTACTAAATGAGATGAAAAATTATAAAAATGAGATTAGGAAATTTTGATAATTATAATTTTTGAAACTTATGTTTGGTTGACCCAAGTAGCTGAACATTTGTTTCCATGAATAAAGTTTCAAGTTCAAACATTGTGGATAAAAAATATTGTTGAGAAAATTTTATAGTAATAGTCTTATAAATTTCAAATGTTACAAGGTGTTTGGAAATTTTTGAAATTCAATTATATTAGGGAATTGAATTGAATTCTATGCTTTGAAAGTAACTTAAGTGAAGAAATTGAAATCTTATAGGAATTGAAATTCAACAAAAATAAAGAATTAAAATCAGACTAAATGGGTGTGATTTGATGTGAGAATTGAATTCCAACAAATAAAAATACTAAAATAACCTTACTTGAATATAATATTTTATTTCTAACCTATTAATGAAGGATAAAATAGTAAAAATAATTAAATTAATTTATTTTTGGACTCATTCTAAATTAAGGAATTAAATTCAATTATTTAATTTATTAATTCATTTTAAACATAAGAATTCAATTCAATTTCATTATATTAAAGGTTTCCAAATGTCCTATTAGTAATTTTTTAAAAATATTGTATACTTTAAATATTTTTTAATCTTACAAGTGAATTATGATCTAATGATAAACTCTTGTATGTCAGTAAATTATGAGAGGTTACAAATTTAACTTTTGTTTTGGCCCTGTCCCTTAAAATCCTAGCTAAAAACTAAAAAGTTAATCTTCATCCATCCTTGTATAATTTGATAAGATTTACTCCATATCTTCAATTGATATATGGTAATTTTATTTTATGACGTAACCTTACTTGATAGTTGATACGTGTCTGACTCTCTCTATATATACATAAATTGACGAGGAATTTAATCCTTAAGAGAGCCGACAAAAAAGACGTAAGATTAGAAAGAAAAAATAGAGCATGTGGGGAGCCCGTGCCTTGGTACCCTCATCCGTTTCTCATATCATATGTCATATACGCTCTATTCGTCAATTTAGGATCAGCCCATATTACCCTTCCAACAAAGTTTCAGGCTTTAGCTGTTGATTGCTCCAAAAGTTATTTAAACGAAAGCCAATATACACATATATAAGGGTTGCCTCTTTTTTTTTTTAATTTGTTTTGCTGGTTTTGTTTGTTCCTCCAATGGTTTTGGGTTTGAATTGAAATACCACGAAAGAAAGCATCGATTTTGAATGGAGGAAGGGTACCCCGGAAGCAAGTTTAAGAGGTCTGTGTCTTCTGCGGCAGCAACTCTGGCAACCGTGAAGTCTTCAGTGACGCTGCTATTCAATTGGGCAATGAACTGGTTTGTTGTTTTGCTTTGCGTCACTCACTCACTCACTCTATCTATTCCTCAGTCTTTGCTCTTCTTTCCATAACAGTAGGTTTCTTATATACTCTCAGGGCACGTTCTCTGCTTTTGTTTCTATTCTGTTTTTGCATACCTGCTCTTTGTCGTTGACAAATGGTTATTTTTTTCTTTCAATGCTCAAACTTGCCACTTCAAATAGCACCCTTATTTTAATATTATTTTGGGGTGTGTTAGTGTTGTAGTCACAGCTTTGTTCTTTTTTTTCCTGATAACTAACAATTTTGCATAGCTGCATTTATTGCTCTGCACAGGTACAGTGGTAACATCTTTTTGTGTTTTGTATTTTTGTGTTATGGCTTGAATTACAGGTTAAGCGGAATATAGACTTGGTGTATGGTGGGGGCAGTGTTGGGCTGATGGGCTTAATATCCCAGAGGGTGTATGATGGAGGCTGCCATGTCCTGGGGTATGCCTAAAAAAGCTTGCTTTATACTTTCTAGTGTTTATCACTCTATTTATTTACTATAAGATTGCTAGTGTTGTTGCTATTTGGTCACATTTGTCTCACCATTCGTTTGTTTCTTTTATACATTTCCCTCCTCTCTGCATACAGGATCATTCCCAAAGCTCTTATGCCTCTTGAGGTATTTGTGCTACTGTCTGTGCAACTCCTTCTACAATCTGTATCATTTTGTTTATTTTTCTTGTAACGTACATTTAATTTGATCATTGGCACTGAACTGGTTCTTGTTTGATACTTGTTTATTTTCTTGGGATTTTTATGGTGATAATTTGATTGGCAAGGATTGATGTTTTTTCTGAAGAACTAATCAGAATTACAGTTAAATAATTAAAAAATAATAATAATTTTATTGGGATTTTATTGTTCTTATGCCTGTCTCCACCGGTGCATTGCCATTTCACTTCTTACTTCGTGGCAGGACTGATTTATGGTGAAATTTGGTGGGTTATGATGGCTATCCCTTTGTCATGTAAGTTGGTTGTTGGGTCATTTTGACAGATATCAGGTGAAACAGTAGGTGAAGTAAGAATTGTTTCAGATATGCATGAGCGTAAAGCTGCAATGGCTCGAGAAGCTGATGCATTTGTTGCTCTTCCTGGTACTTGCCTGACTGCTTTCATATAATTTTTAAAAAATAATTGATGCTCGTATGTCTTATTATTTGTGAATGACACTAGATGTGTTCTTAAACGTATTGAAGATTGTTTTCTATTTTTGGTATTTTGGATTATTGTAAATATACATTATTGGCCCTCACTGCCCTTATACCTGTCCCTTTCCTTATAATCAGGAGGATATGGAACCATGGAAGAGCTGTTGGAGATGATAACTTGGGCTCAACTTGGAATTCATAAAAAGCCGGTAAATTAGAGTTTCCTTTTTTTTCAGTAGACAACCTAGTGTTTTTACTGTGTATTATAAAATCCTTAGAATACTAACCAAATGTTATTTCAATATCTGTACAGGTTGGTCTACTGAATGTTGATGGTTACTATAACTGTTTGCTTGCACTATTTGACAATGGTGTCAAAGAAGGCTTCATTAAGCCCAGTGCAAGGAATATAGTTGTCTCTGCTCCGTCGGCCAAAGAACTTATGATGAAGATGGAGGTGTAACTTCGACTAGCCAATTTTCCCATACCATGCCAAAGGAAACATTAGAAATGTCTGCATGCAAATTTGCATTCAAATTTGTGAACTGATTTCTTTTAAATCAAGATGAATGACAGATTGCTTTACTAGGGCCATGAGGAAAAATTAATTTACCATCCATGCTTGGTATATCATAATTGGTCATGCTAACGATGTGCATTCAATTTGGTCAGTTTAAGGGTTGCCATTCAGTACCTAAAATAAAGACGGACGTATGACTCCTTGCATGACTTTTTACTTTGACTTGTGAGAATAGATTGGAGCCCATATTTTCCTCTTAAATTCTCTGCCCCTGGACATTTTGTTCGTTGTACTATAGTTGTCAATTAGGACTTTGCTTCTTTTTATGCTCTAAGCACTTTGTTGTGTGATTATTGTTTTATTAGGACTTTGCTGCTTATGTGGCACTTGTAAGCATGAATAGTATATGTAGGCTTATAGTAGGTTATTTGGAATTTTCAAACTCTCAAATTGATCATACATATTAATGAGTTCAAAGTACCATGTTCTCTCTTTTACTACTTTTCTTCTTTTGTTTTTTGGGACAAAAGAATTGTTCAAATTAGTCTTTTAAAGTGTTAGACTCTAAATGCTGACTCCTCCTTTTTGCAGCATTACACTCCTTCCCATGAACATGTCGCCTCTCATGAGAGCTGGCAGATGAAGCAATTAGGTAATTATCCAGGACAAGAAAACGAAGAGTGAAAGTTGAAACGGTTATTGATGGAAGGGTTCCCCCCCCCCCTCTTTTTTTTTGTCTCCAAAATTGATTTTCTGACGTGATTCTTCATCATTTGAGGTGTATACAACAGCCTGTGTAGATGGGGCCATATGTTTGTTTGTTACTGTGTACTAAGTTGTTTTTATGCCAGGAGTGCTAGTACATGTGCTTTGCTGCTGTGCGCCATTTCTTCATTTTTATTATGGTCAATCGAATCACTGTGAGATAGTCATATCTGGTTGTTACCACTCATTAAAGGCAAAAGTACTTCGAAATGGAAAGAGTTGATAAGCATTTCTTGAGCAGAATCTCAGTTGTGCGATGATGGGTGGCTCCACTTTGTAGTGGCTTAATTAGACAAGATAGGTGAATCGAGGAAGTCCTAGACTTTTTTTGAACCTCAAGACTTTCAGATAGCCCTCGATGACTTTTATCTGGCATAAAAGGAAACAGAACACTTTTCTTTTTCTAAGTAATCTGACTTGAGCAGAAGTGATTTATCAGAATAAAACTCCTTTTTTGTTATTTTATAAGATTCCAACTAATAACTTTATTTAAAGACAATAAGTATCGAACTATTGAATTAATAAGATTGTGATATTGGATGCTCATTATCAATCATGTGAGAGTTCTTAAGAGTGTGTAAATCAGTTGATAGGGGCTGTAATGACTTAATCAGAAATTTTGAATTTGAGTTAATATGCAGCTTAAAATTTGAGAGAGAGCTTTCCGTTTTACATCCTTTGATTTAAAAAAGATTATTTTTAATAAGAGGATATCTGTGATTTCAATATTAAAAAGAAAAAGTCATATTGAGATTCATATGTATGTTTTTAAGAAAATAATCTCAATTTATAAGAGTTGAACAAGAGATCTTCCTCAATTCCATCTCTCATTTTTTTTTCCTTCTTTTTTTAGTAATATTTTAAATCTTTCCAATGTTAATAATGCAAAGATGCTCATTTGTGGATCCGGCACTGCTTAGGAGTAGCCAGTCTAAGAAACATTGTTCTACATGCGTTATTTCCATGGTCCAGTCATTCAAAGTGAAAACAATGCAATTTGATCTCCATGATCTCCTATATTGGAGTTTCTGAAAATTGTATATGCGTGTACATCTTTGGAACTAGGATACCCAAGGTACCACCCTCTCTTGTTAAAATATATGGTGTGACAAGATTATGGGGCCATATACAGGGCAAATCCCTATGTATTATTGTGAACTTGACTTATCCAAAGTACCACCTTTGTTGATCCATTAACTATAGAAATTGACTCTTACTTGCTGAAGCCATATGGGTTGAGTGGTGGCTGGTACAGGTGTGGCCACCTACATGAGACATGGGTTCTCAAGGGAAACTATTCAGTGTAGGACCTGTATTGTATGGTTCTTTCCATATGACCAGATCAGTCATTCAATTACTTGGCTCCTCCACTGTCTTTTCCACGTCAGAGTGGGCTAATACAAACACCTCTTTTTGTGTCGGCGATGCCACCTTAGGATTGGTCGGGTCATGAGTCTCATGATGCCTCTGGGATTATGACTAGTAGTATGATATAACGAGCTTGTTTTGCACCATGGAATCTTCACGACACAGTGCTTCCCGCGTCCTAGTCTTTGTCATGGTGGACCAACTAATTTTGGTTGAATCACTAGGTGAAGAAAATGCTATCTATTACTTCTTCCTTGAAAGGGGTCCCCTTTGCATCCAGTTCTTTTGGAGTCATTCTTCCATCCTCAAGGAGGAAGAAATTTTTCCTCCAGCCCCTCTTTACACCACAAGATATATGGATTGTGCACATTTTAATAGGTCCCACAATACCATCTGAAGGTTATAGGAAGAAATGCTCTTCCTCCGGGAGGATATCAGAATTTTCCGTTCTTTTGTCATTTGTTCCCTGTCCTCCTGGCTCCTCAAAAGCTAATTAACTGTTTATCACACCCACCATGAAAGGGAGGATTATTGCAGAGGTATTCAACTGCTCCTTTTGTGTGTTCTTGGGGTCCCTCCTACTACTGTTACCTAAGACAAACTTTCGTCGTTGAAGCCTTTTTAACCTTCAGACTTGTCATGTAACCAAGTAAAACGATAATGATGTTTTAAGACAGCACTGCCTTTTTTGCATATCCTTTTGCTCTTGATTTTCACCATCATCTTCATTTCTCTTTGTACTGTTAATTGTGTATTACTTTATTTGTTGATAGCATTTTAAATGTATATACTTATTAAAAGATAAGGATAACCCGCTAACGACTAAAAGCCCGCTACTCATTCTCTCCATTTTACTTTGTAGAACAATTGACATTTCATGTAACCTCCGTGTCACTATGTCTTGACAATTATCATGTGAGTTGTCAAATCAACCTCAGGCTTCTTTTTACTTGAGGCAATTCTGCTTGAGTCGGGTAGAATCTTCAAGGCAGCTCCTCCCTCCTGAGTTTTAAAACAACTATATATTTAGAACTCTTTAATCCAAGACCTCCGGTTAGTTAGAACAATCACTGACTTGTATGCTATCATCTTCTTGATTTACCTATAAGGATCAGAAAATGATATTCTCCCGCTAACGTAGGTTTTGTACACTTCAGATAGAATCAATCCTTTTGTCCCGATCATAATTCCTAGAAAATGTCGTACAAAGCACATTGCTGCTGCGCTAGCATAGCAAAGTAGGATTACATTTTCTACACTGCATCCTGTAGGCTATTTCCATGCTAAGTAAACACTCCGTGTGTTCCTATTATCCTATACCATCGTCATATACTACTATATTGTGGTTCAGGAATTGTTTACACAAGGTGAAATGAAGAAGTTAACCAACATCCTACCTTAAAATATGTGAGCCAGAAAGAATGACCCTAGAAATTCATGCCCTCTGATAAAGCACCAACTGTACACAAACATTCTACCTTTAAAGCAAGACATTTTTTTTAGGGGAATGAATCCTGGGAATGGATGAAGGGTCAGTTTCCAGCTGACATCAAATCAAGCCTTTTCTTTGGAAGATGATGACAGTAAATGATTTAAGGTCGCTGCTTGAATGACAGCAGCTGGGTTTGGTTCCCTGTTGCGGGAAGTCCCAGGTCTTCTAGGGCCATAATTCTTATCAACACTGCTTCTCTTAAAGCGGCGTGAAGGAAATCTAATTAATCTCTCTAGCCTTCTTGAACCCACGAGTAAAATCACGCCTACAATAATAAGTAGCCTGCAGAAAAATGCTTCGGATTAACTTATTTCTCACATAAGAACATAAATATTCACATATCATTTGAGAAACAAGAACAACTAGATTGGGTCCTACCAAAACACTATTGATATATATCTTAGATATATGTTCTCTCTATAGTTATTCAACCAAACCAGATAATGACTTGGACAAAAGATTAAACTGGAAAAACAGGAAATGCTGGTGACAAACGACTAGAGCAACAAATGATGGAACTCTCCGAGACCTTGGAAAACAAGGGATGTAAAAGCACACAACAACAATAGCAGAACATCTTATATTACCATCCAAGAAGAAGTAACAAGCGAGCTTTTGGCGCCGAAGGGAGTTGCTCACCCAAAGCAAGCATTCCTGCAAGTACACCAGTCAAAATTGATGCCACAGCTGCACATGTCGAAACTACAATAGCCCTCCCATGCTTTAGACCACGTGTCTGAAACACAAAAAATCATAAATAATATAGTTTTGCAAAACTGAAATTAGCAATGCAGAGCTTGGACACGCAAGTTCCTTGCCACCATTCATAGATCAAATACCCCCTCCCTAGGCTTAAATGGTGTAATAGTTTTCTCAAAGTAGATGGTATAAAACAGGTCCCAGAATACCTGGTAGTAAAAGCCTGCACCACTAGAGCATACACTGATGATGATGCATATAGGAACCAACAGCTTTTGGAAACCTTGCTCCAGGAATAGAAACCCCATCTTTGATATTACAGATGCCATCCTGCATTTACATATATCATCACAATTAAGATTAAGGGCTTATGATCAAGTTCTGTTCTCTGTGAGTGTGAGTGTGTAAATAATATTTGCAAGTTATGCTCATGGCCGAGAAAAAGCGGCGATCCTCAATAGAAACTAACTCTAATTAAACCAAGTTTAGACTTCACAAATGAAAATGGTGCAAGCAGTTGAACTAAAATTTCAAGTTTTCAGATGACATGAATGATGAACAATAAACAGACCACATTTGTTATGGTTGTAGAGGAATGATCACATTTAGGCATCCGTATAACCTTAACATATGGGATAGGATTGTGTTTATGACCTCTCCATGGTACTCA
The DNA here is from genome assembly GCA_030441495.1 of Dalbergia oliveri. NCBI lineage: Eukaryota > Viridiplantae > Streptophyta > Magnoliopsida > Fabales > Fabaceae > Dalbergia > Dalbergia oliveri. The sequence goes on from JAMLFY010000003.1 coordinate 5,532,934, forward strand.
GCTGATGGTTGTTTTAAATAAACTTTCCAGAGAGATATTGGACAGTTTTGTTACATTTTGCAGCCTCTTTAGATCTCTCTTGAATTTTAAAATCTAAATAATATCTTATCCTACTAACAGCAATATTCTCAAAAAACCTTTTTTATTAAAATAAAAGACACCTTGAGGTGACACATACAGAGAATATATTAAAGGCGAAACACTTCATTGACATGATCTTCATCTTGAGATATTAAAGGGTTAAGGTAAATGAAAGAAGTGAAACGTGTCCAAACAAGAACAAAATACAAAAATATAGTAGGGAAGCAACAGTACCCAAACAAAATTCCAGATTCCAAGCCATAAATGATTTCCTCAACAACATCATATTCCATCTGTAGCACTTAAAAATGTCAAGCAATGCGGAAAGAAGAAAGGACAATAAAGATCATTAAATCACCAAATGGGTATATATATATAATGAAAATAAACATGTAATTTTGAAGGGAACATCATGATTTAAACATGAATTACCATCTCTTGTTCTCTTCGATTACGTTTGCATATACGAAGCCATCCATTAAGTAGTATCTGCACAGGTGTTTATAACAATTAAAATAAAAACTATGTCTGGAAGATGGTAATAGTACTTTATAGCACTAATGACCTCAAAATAAAATGAGTAACATGAGCAATAGTCTTGTAGTCACACACTCACATTATCAGATTAGTGAAAAGGAAAACACAATGCTGCACAATGCATTCCAAGATACTGGATTACTGTCTTACTATTGGCTTCAAAGAAAGTTGGTGATAAATGGACAAATCAATTCAAACAAAACTACTAAATATAAGATGATGGATAAGACAGGGTACCTACAAACAAGATGAAAACAACAAATGCTAGCCATGGCATACGAAAAATGGATAGAGCAGCAGCCTCTTGCTCCTCACCTCCAGCACCAACTCCTAAATATAGAAAAGCATATAATATTTAAAAAATTGGGGCATGTGAATATAAAATAATAGGATTTGGTTCCTCTAAAATAAAGAGGTTTGTAAAGTGAGAAAATCAGATGTTAGTTACCCTTAGATCATTTGGTAGGACCCAAATATGACAGAAGTTATTGGTCTAAGGGTGATTAACTATTCACTTTCTCACTTTGCAAATCTCTTCATTTCAGAGGAGCCAAATCTAAAATAATATATCAACAAAATGACACATTTAGTGAGTCAAATCTGATGGAAACCTTAATTTTATTAGCAGAAAAATAACATAAATGAGGAAAACTCCAGGAACTATCAATCCATTGCTCAGCCTCAGACACATCAGTGCAACAACATCGTGCACATAAACATAAAATGGTCACACACTCACATTGTTAGTTATACTTACTATATTCAAATTCTGAACTATATAAACACCAAGAAAATTTGTTATTCTCATCATATTAAACAAATGGATTGTTAAGTGAATTATCTGTTACTTGATAATACACGCACAAACACACACAGAAGGACATATTACTGGATTCAGGATCTACATTTTGTATAATTGCCTCCACAACCATGTTTGTTGTTGTGTAAAAGGTTAAAATAAGACAGTCAAACTTACTGCTCTTTAGCAATGTAAAACTTACATTACCTATTGTGCCAAAACCTGCTAATGTAACACCAACCCAATCAACAACATTCATGACTTCCTTGAGATAAAAATGAGAGAAGATTGAAAGAATTGCCAGTCCACTGCCAGAAACTGGTTGGATGACAGAGACCTATGTGAGAAAAAAACCACTAGATTACGATGTAAAGAATCTAGGAAAACACTAGAAGAGCATGCTAGCAGTAAGCAATATCCCATTAAAGTTGAAATTCAAAGACATGTTTTCAACTGAATTAATTTTCTCTGATAGGCAGGGTCACAACACTTACAGGAGCCAGAGCCAATGCCCTTAACATCAATAGTGCCCCAAATATATCCATTAGAAAACCTATCACCCAGGTTTTGTTTGAAGCATATGCCCTTATGACCTGCAAACACAATTGTGGAAAAATCAATACCAATTATGTTAATCCTCAAATAAATTCAATCAATAATCAAACAGTGACAGCCTAAACCACAAAAGCTTGAATGAAAAAAAATAAAATAAAAAAGGGGGTCTTGGAATTCAATTCTCTTTGCTCAAGTATTGCCAACCCCTAATACCACAATCAATTAAGCAAATGCACATGCATAAGTCTGAAAGGATTATAGATATCATAAAAGGTGGAATTTTGAAAGGGAATCAAATCATGGGGAGTGACCTTAAGCTTGAAAGAGAGGGGGAAGAATGACAGTGCCCTTCTTCTGAAGGATCTTGCCGATGTTATTTCCGGCGGTGGCAACCACCGTCAGAACAATTGATTCCCACATTTCTCTTCAACCCTTCCTTACTCCTCTGCTTTGCTCTGCTCTGCCTCTGCGTGCCCAGCTCTCTGTTTCGCTCTGCTCTGGGTATCATGACCCCTTGTTAATATTCACTTGAGAAATATTTTTAAAAAATAAGGATTTAAGTGAAAAAAAAAATATTTGTCAGAAATGGAATGGAATTTAACAATAAAGAAACATTAGAATTAGTACTTTTTTGGGTACAAATTAGAATCAGTACCTAACACCAATAAAGAAATTCATCAATGATTTTTTATAAACAAAAATAATTTAAAAAATGCTATATAACATCATAAAAGTATATTTTTAAGGATTTAAATTTTATACTATAAAATTTTTTACACATTTATCCAATTATATAATATCAAATCATCAGATATAACTAACTTACATCTACACTATTTAAAAAATTATTCAAATTAAAAGATTTTATTAAATGATAATATAAAACTATTTTATATTGTCAATGTATTAAAATTACACTATATTTTTATTGTTTTATCAAATGCACCGCGATCATAAAGTCAACGTTACAATCAACAGCTTTGATTTTTGTTGTAAAAAACTGAATAGTCTTACAAAGGGGTGTGTTACTTACATGAAAATTAAGCTATTGTTTTACGGATACAATAAATTTCTAATTTTGTGTGAGTGTAAATTATTAATGATGATAATGGGCTGAAGGAAAAACAAGTTTTTGGCTCAAAGGGAAAAATGAAAAAAAAACGCAAACGAATCAATTTCGTTGGTTAGGATTTTATCAAGTTTTATTTTTTTCTTGGTCTGGGGATTTTATGAATGTTGGTATTCATGTTCGGTCCAATCAAGCGCCTGTAGTGGGTTGAGATCTTTGTCATTGGGCTCTAAACTAGGTTGACCTTGTCCACAGTACAAACTTTATGCCCTTTTTTCTTTTTATTATAATCAACTTTTAAAAAATATCAACTAAAAAAAACCTATAATGTAAGGGGAGGCTCGCCCGAGTCCCATGAATGATGAGGGCACGTCTTATATATCACCCGCTAATAAGAAATTTGTGAATCAAACATAAATCATTGTAATTTGTAAAAGAAAATTGGCTAGACGAGCCAACTCAAATAAATTGTGGGTTTGGTTGTACGTGTAGCTTAAAAACATGATTGATATGTAGAGTATTATCTTTTGCATAACATATTAAAAGTTAGTAGTGTAATTTTTTTAGTAATATGTCCAAAAAAATTTCCAATTTTTTTCATGAGAAATGCAATTTTCCATAGACAGAAATAGGATGAACCAATGCCCTGACAGGCAAACAAAAACTCACATTAGCACTGTTAGTACCAGTGGCCGAGCTAGAAATATTTTATAAGGGGCCAATATAAAGCACCAGTCTATATATCATATTAGGGAAAGTATATAACTATAACAAGTGCATAAGGTAAATTGAGGAGGTTGGGGGCCATGCCCTATAAAGTCCCTTGGCTCCACTCCTGACTATTACACCATATTCAGCATTCAAGTTTCATAACATGAAACAATTAAAGCCGAGAAATAATTGGAGTACAGCAAAACTTGACAACAATATTACAATATCTATAAAATAATATATCTTAATTTAGTCTCACGTACCTCTTCACTTGACACTTTTTTCATTTTTCTATTATTTTATACACATAATATTGTTGTCAAGCTTTAATGTCAATCATTTCTCTTCAAAGCCTCTCATTGTCAAAGAGCATATGCTTAGAAATAATGTTATTTTAATATATACTTTATAAGATACTATATTAATATATTTTTATTTACTATTAAATAGTATATAAATCTCACTCGTCCTATATAATTTATAATAGTGAATATGAATGTTTATTGTGTCAAAATAACATTTCTCCTCCGCTTAGTGCCCAGTCAACACCTACCATCAGAAACATAATACAAGTCATTCTAAAGCATTTATTTCAATCATTATTATTGACAAAGACACAAACTTTAGCTGACCGAATTATTTTTTAGCTGGGCCAAACTTTATCTTAAACAGTATATGTGTGTTATTGCTTGTGGTGGAGTTGTGGTCTGGTCCACATCACATAAGGTAGTAAGTATATTTGATATTTCCAATTACTTTTCCGTTCCAACGCTTGCTTTTTCCTAAAACTGATGCTGGAACGGGAGAAGTCTAGGTTTTGCCGTGACCATGAGCTTGATTTGAAATCGCATAATGACTCGCAGGCCTTACCTTCTTGAATTTTGGTCAATAATTTAAACAAAAAATTATTATTTTGCTCTAAAAAATATACATGGCCACCCCCCCCCCAAAAAAGAAAAGAAAAGAAAAGTTATCGTTGAAAATCTAGCTTCAAGAACAGAGCTTTTAAATATTTTAATTTTCATTTGATAGTATAAGAAGAAACTGATGAAGGTGTACAAAAAGAACACCAAAAGGCTTAACTTGAAAAATTTAATAAATCAGTTAGTCCATAAACAAGCACTGTATAACAGGCATATATAGCCATCCTGTTCACATTAACAGCACTGTTACACCAAACATGTCCTTTGAAGACAAAATAAAATATATATATCAGAAATCTATACTTAAGAAGGTCATCGGCGGCTTCAACAAAACTTGCGTAAACATTGCATACATACGGTCAATTTATATGGTCAAATCAGCTGCTAAAGAATCAAAATTCAAACAACTCGGGAGCCAATGGTAATAATTCCCGTGCAAGAGCTTGGATAAACACGATTGCTTGGAACACATGGAATATCATCAACATCAAAGAATTGAATGACCTTAAGACATCTGGGGTATGTTTGCTTGGAGGAAAAAATGAAATGAAAATTATGGATGAACCCCAGGTGTAATTTGCCTGAAAAGAAAGGGAAAGGGTGTGATGGAGAGAAAATCAGGGGAGCTATTTGCTCCAAAACTAATTATGTTTGGAAGTACAGGGTTGCTTGTCCCATGAAAAAAGTAGAGGGTTGCGAGAGTACACAGATTACACAAGTTTTATCAATAAATGGAAACTTCACTACACACATGATATCCATCCAAGCCATCATATGAAATCATGAATATCGAAATAAATAAAATTTGATCCCTCAAAGAAGATCTTCCAGGACCGAACAAGACTTGATAGGATTTCTAACATATAAACATTTAAAAGCTTTGACAACCTCAAGTAAAACTGATCATAACCCATTAATCATCATCGTAGCCCATTTAATGATTAATCTGGAGTTCTTCTTCTAATGAGCTTAAATTTGTGAACAGAACTTTAAATACAGATAGTGAACAAAATAACTCTGCCTACACAATAGATCACTCACTCACTACCAACCATAAACCACCTGGGAGTACTTATTCTTAAGCCACCTGAAGCTCTTTGTGAAGGAACCTTTGATCTTTCCCTCCACAGAATACATTTTATAGCTGGCAACCCTCCTCTTCCTCTGAAGCTCAGGATCAGCAAAGCTCCAAGACTTGGAGATAGACCCGGAAATGCTTTTCCCTTTCTTCAACTTCAAGTCTCTAGGACCTTGTTGAGTTTGCACATAGGAAGCGCTGTAGGTCCTGAGATCATGAGGCCTAGGTGCCCCATAGTACCTCTCCATCTGCATCATTGGCCCATGTCCATAAGACCTTGATCTTTGAAAGTCCTCCATGGAAATTAAAGTTTGGCAGAGAGAAGATTGAAGGGTACTTGGTACTCGTTAAATGTTAAGCCTTCTTTCTTTTATGGGAAAGATTATCAAAATTTGAGGCACAGTTATGACGTGGGGTCCAACAAAGACCAGAGGAGCTAGTCTTCAAGGGTGGCTGTTGGTGATGGCTGCTAGCTAGTAGCTGGCTTAGTTTAACTTTGAATTTTCTTTTAGCTTTATTTGCTGTTAATTCCATCCATTGTTATTGACATCGGGGAGGAGTTGCTGCTAGTGACAATTTTTATATAAAGTTTACACGAATTTAAATGATAATTAAACAAAGTAAAAATTTTAATAAAACGTGACAGATAATTGAAAGAATAAATAATTCAATCAAATTGATTCATAAACGATTCACGAATTTATTTTCACAATAATTAGAGTTGTTTGAATTTGGTATATGTTGTATTTACTGTCTAGATGGCGTGGTTTGTGGGGAACCACTGACGTCTAATGTCTACGTTTATTAAATTCTTGAGGATTTTTTATTTGACCTAGACAAAGGATTCCTTTTGTTATTTTTGACGACAGACAGGATGTACAAGACAACTTTTCTGACACGAATTCCCATCCTTAATCACAGGCCCACGACAACAACAAGCGTAAAAGTCCATTTTAAAGGGCCTAATTTTCAATAACCACAGTTTTGAGCAAAATTTAACTAATGCAAAACAGTAAAGGCTCAGACCCAAAAAAAAAAAAAACACAGTAAAGGCTAGACAGTGGAACCCCCACTTTACACATGGCACCCAAAAAGAAGGTGCATTGTAAACACCACCTTATTAATTCCGAGAGTACAATAATAAAAAAAACTCAAATTTATGAGATCAAGTTTTTCATGATCGCCTTTTTTTTAATATATATGTAATGCTGTATAGATAAACAAGGTTTTGTACCCAAAAAACAAAAAAGGAAAATCCTTATCTAATATGGCAACCGCTTTTTTAATTCACATAATCTCATATGTATTTTTAGACCAAAAAATATCTGTTCTAAATGGTTTTCAATTTGATTTTTGTTGATAATTATCGCCAGAATATCCTTTATGCTCTTGATTGCTCATATTCAGGCTGGGTCTTAGACCATGGAATCGTTCTTTCTTCTAACGTATCTGTAACGTGTAAACCACCAGACATGTCCACACGGTAACCAAAAGAAATGCTACAATTGCATACTGTCGGCTAAGTAATTCATAAGGACATGACAATTCATTCGCTACATCTCCAGCAGAAAGGGAACCCGAACTCTCATTTTAACGTGAGCATGCAACAGTGTCTAGATGCTCGATTTGGATTTTTATAAGACTGTAAACAGCTTCGATTAGCCCATGAAGGGGAAGCATCATGTGACCGGTACAAAACTACAAATAATAACGAGTCCAGGTGCAGGATATATCCACCATCACCTTCGAAAGTTCCAAATTTACACAACCACAATCACAAAAACCCTCACACATGTATTAAAACAAAACTTACAAGAGCAAAAATATTTAAATCCAAAGCTAACAGCATTCCGCAATCTTTCTTAAGACACCAGAGATACAAAAACTCGCAAGTCACAACAAAAAGTGCAACAACACATTCTGCTAGACCCAAAATTATAAAGAATGCCCATTTCAGTTCAACTCTTGCTAAAGAAAGGCCCTAGACCATGAAAATTATAATGACAACTGTGGCCTCCATACTAAACACATCACTGATGAAGCAGAAATCAAATCAAAGGAGATCAGCAACATTGGCTGGCAGCTCCTCAATCATCACATTATAAAACTTTTGGATGTCAAGCAGCATCCTTTCATCATCCCTGGTCACAAAATTGATAGCAACACCCTTTCTTCCAAACCGACCACTACGACCAATTCGATGAAGATAGTTCTCTGGCTGAGTGGGCAAATCATAATTAATCACAAGTGAGACTTGCTGGACATCAATACCACGGGCCAAAAGATCTGTGGTAATAAGAACGCGGGAGGACCCAGAACGGAATTCCCTCATGATGATATCCCTTGTATTCTGGTCCATATCTCCATGGGTGGCTGAAACTGTGTGATCACGACTCCGCATCTTGTCTGTTAACCAATCTACCTTACGTCTGGTGTTCACAAAGATAACACTTTGGGTAATGGCCAAAGTTTCATAAAGATCACAAAGGGTCTCAAGCTTCCATTCCTCCTTCTCAACATTGACAAAGAATTGCTTGATACCTTCCAAGGTAAGCTCATCACGTTTTACAAGAATCCTCACAGGTTTATTCATGAACTTCCTAGTGATCTCCAAGGCTTCAGGAGGCATTGTGGCAGAGAAAAGACCAACCTGAATCTTTGGTGGCAGCAGCTGAAAAATATCATAGATCTGGATGGGGGAAAAGGAAAGGCAGAATTCAGAAGAGCAAACTCTGTGAACCAAAAGGCAGATAAAACTTTAAGTACTTTTATTCCTATTGAACGTGCACATACTAACAATGCTGAATGCATAATGCTAATCAAAACATCAAAATTTTTAAACAGAAATAAGTGAGCAACAAAGCTTCTAGCCCATAAAGACATAACAAAAAATTTGTTCCAAATAATAGTCCTGGGTGCAAACCTTCCAAATTTCGAAGATATAAAAGATTGATACAGAAAAGAAAAGGGATGCAAAGGGATTGAAAAGAGGATTGCTATCTCTCCTTTTCTTTCAGCTTCAAATCACAGTCAATTATGCACTTACATTTTTAGCAGGCTAATATGTTGTTGTATCTAACTACATAAAGACCACAAGGTGAGAGGTAAAAATCTACCATAACATTAAACTGACTTGGACACTGAAATGCACTGTTTGACAATTAGCAACAATAGTATTGGTAGCCATCTAATTATAATTGTAAATGTGGTGAGAATTCAAATAAAAGCACTGAATAGTATTCTTAGGGCAAAATTTTCTTCCACAACTGCAAATCAATAGAACAAAGCAAATTAAAGAAAGCATCATAGAAAAGTGAGAGGACCTGATCCTTGAAACCTCGAGAGAGCATCTCATCCGCCTCATCCAACACAAACATTCTAATGTGATCAGGGCGCAAAGATTGTCTACGCAGCATGTCAAATACACGACCAGGGGTACCAACAACAACATGGACCCCACTTGAGAGGATGCGTTGATCTTCCCGGACACTGGTCCCACCCACACAAGCATGAACCTTGACACCAAGATAGTCACCTAGTGCTCGCATGACCTTTTCAATCTGTTGTGCAAGTTCACGAGTGGGAGCAAGAACCAGAGCCTGGCATTCAACTAAGCTGTAATCAAGCTGTTGCAAAATTCCGGAGCAAAACGTAGCAGTTTTTCCAGTTCCAGATTGTGCTTGCTGAATTACATCAAGTCCCTTGATGAAAGGAACAATCCCCCTTTGTTGAATTGCAGAGGGCTTCTCAAAACCTTTTCAGAAGTTACACAACATCATTAGGAATGCTCAGGTATCAGTGACACCCCCCCCCGGGAAAAAAAAAACAAAAAACAAAAAAAACAGCAAGTAATCAACATGCTCAGATGCATATATAATGTGACAGTAATATAAACTAAGTTATCAAAAAGGATTTAGAATTGTAGTGCATTAATGCATTAATCTACATACCATATGCATAAATACCCCTCAGAAGGTTCTCCTGCAATCCCATAGAATCAAAGCTTTCATAAACTTCATCATAAGAAGTGAAAAACTCCTGTCCGTCAGTTCCCAGTCTGTCCCCATCAACAAATCCAACCAAGAATGAGCATGTAACTTCGGGCATCATAGGAATGCATCATACATAACAAGTAACAAGATGGCCTCATTACTATGATTATCAGGAAACTAAAAGCATATCTCAATGCCATCACATCTCTACCATATATCCAGCAAAAGAAAAGGGCAACTTACAACTCATTCATCTTAGCATCGAATTGACGAGCATCAAATTGTGATCCTTCTGGTGTCATCCCAGCCATGATTGCAAACTGAAAATATAAATATACATTAACTCATTTTGTATCCTACGGATGATCAAACTTGAGGTATCAACGATATTGCATAAATTCTAATTTTCTAACCATAGTTCACAAGATAATCACACTAATTTGGCAAGTACAGAGGAATTGAATAATCTGATTCTAATGCAGACAGCAGACTACCAAATAAACAGCAATAAACAAAACCCTTGGGCAGAAATTCAATGAGAAAATATAGGCGGAAAAGAGAATATAATAATCTATAGTCATTAGCGTTTATTTTATGCATAAGGAAAAACAGGAACAGCCCAAATAGCTATATTAGCTCAGTTTACTTATCCGATGGTTGATATGAGTTCTGAAATGTAAAATCTAAAATTTCCCACTCCCACTACATAAATCGATCTGTGCAAAAAAAGAAAAGCAAAGACAGAAATATATAACAGAAAATTAGAAATCAAATAAATCTGAACTATGGCGCTATTGAGATGCAAAATTTAAATAGCAGTAAAGCATTAAGTTCAAAGTTCGAACCTTTGAGGCAGAGGGTAGAAGTTCGGATTATGAACTAATGAAAAGAGAGTGATTGAGTGAGGGAGTGAGATTGTAGGGTTAGGGTTTGAACAAGTGATTGGATCTTTCGAAGGGTCGTGGTGCTGGCGACGAGATGAGACGACGACGTAGCAGAGAGATGCGCCGGCGAGAGTGTGAGACGCTGCTTCGGAATTGCAATGGCTTTGGTTTCTTATGCTTTTAATTACCATTTGGTCGGTTTTACCCCTCACTTTCCTTCTTATTGCAGAGTTGCCCACAGAGCTACGACGTCGTGTTGAGGGTGACAAAGCCATGTCCATTGTCCACGGAAATATGTTCCTTACTATGGGTTTCAATTTAGAATAGAACTTCGAAGTTACTCATCCGAATTTTTCTATATACATGGTTTATGAAATGAGTTGAATTTTAGCAATATAAATATACTATCCATCAATTATGTGCATTTTTTTATAAGACTTTTTAATTAGAGAGTGATTGATTCAAATACTTTTGATATGGCAACACATAATTGAAATATTAGAAGTTTATGTAAAATTATTTTACAGCTATTCAAATTAAATCGGGACCAATTGGTTGAAATTATAGCTGAAGTTAGAATGCAGATTGTAGAATAGCTAGTGTGATGTTTTTTAGGTTATTTGTAAAGCCATTATATTGTGAAGCCATATAGTATATTAATTCAAAAATAAATCCTCTTATTTTACTGTTTAAGATAAGATCGTCACTTCAAGGATTCAAATTCTTGTAACCATCGCAAATGTCCAAATGTGGTGCATGCCAGCGTCGGGATACCTTTGAACTAGGTCGCACATAGTCAAAATGCAACCAAGCTATAGCTTGGATAGGGTCAATTTGTCCTTTTAGAGAAGGTTCGAAGACGTGCAGCAATTGGCTTTGTGGAAATTTTTTGTCGTCCATTTTATGTGTTAGCTCTCTTTGATTTGGATTGATTGGCTACTAATAAAATTACAATCTTAATTGGTTTTGTATTTTAAAAAAAAAAATTCCTTCTTTTTTTTTTTCTCTTTATGCCCCAATGTTCTTTCGAATAATTGATACTATATCTTCTTTACAGTTTTTTTTTTCAAATGTGTTTAGGGAGATGTTTCATCATGAACTGCATAATGAATTCAAGTGAGTATGCTTTATACTATAAGTGATTTTTTTTATCAAAGAAAAAAAAATACTATATGTGATTTCTTACACCAAAAAAGAAAAACTATTTAAGTGAGGTCTTTGGGCATTATCAGCCCTTTGTAAGTCTCTCTGTCTTCCTTTTTATGTTTATTCCCAAGACTTTTTTTTTTCCTTTCATCTCCTCACCGTGTCACTATCAAATACCAAATCCATTATCTTGGTGCAAATTATCAAGACTAATTGTCATAATCATATTTTATTTGTTTGGATAAGACTATATAAATATCTTAATTTCATCATCACGTCTTCCTTGACTTTAAATATTCAAGATATTCACTATATCATCATATCATATTTTCGAAACAAATATTATTATTTGAATGGAAGTCGGGTTGATATACTAATTTGCAATCCAGCAAATAAATTAGGTCTTGTAATTACGTAATGCCGGAGTCTTCCTTTAAACATCAATTTGATCAAGATCTTATTATAGGAACTTAAGAAATTAAAGAAGTTTTCTCCAAATGAATCAATTTTTTTTTTGTTCATAAATTAATCAAAATCTAAACATGCTTGAGTGTTGGCTTAGCCCATCACCTTACTTCCGTTACAGAATTAGACTAAGCCCACGTGAACCCATATGATTTCTTGGTATTGCGAAGTCCATTTGCTGTGAAACTGAAAACAATGGGAAGTGCGATTTTTTCAGCCTCCTGCTGCTGCTGCAAATAAATAAATAAATAAATAAGTAAATAAATAAAGACCACAAGGGAATAAATAGGGTCCTCTGGTCAACCCAGAAAGATCCCTTTAGGTTACGGTTTGCTAGCTATCTTCTCAATCACTGTACATTCTTTTAGTGACGAATGCGGGTTAACGTGAGCACAAAGAGAAGGTTCTAACAAGAGAGGCTGAGAGTACTTGTCTCTCTTTATAGTTTTAATTTGTGGAACTCCGGATCACAATCTACAACCGGCATTCGAGGATTATACTGGAAAATTTTCTAGCCTTGGCAAATTTCATTTTCACAAACACGATTCTTGAACTGAGCACATAATAGAGAGTAATATTATTTGTACTCATATTTTATGAAATATTATACCAACACATTTTCATCTATTATTGGAGATGTGAGTCCAAACTAAGTGAAGTCCACTCATCAAATAGTAGATAAAAATATGTCAACACAATATTCTATAAATGATGAATACAAATAATATTTTCCATAATAAAAGGGCTTATAGTTTGGTGGATGTGCTTTTTTAGATAAAAAAGGTATTTTTTAATAAAAAAGATCTTTTGTGTTTTTTAGATAGTATGCTTAGATAATTTTTTAAAAGTAAAAGTAGAATCACAGGAAAAATTAAAAAAATATATTTTTTAAGAACATAAAATTTTCATCTTCTAAAAAAGATATCTTTTATAACATAAAAAATATATTTGACAATAAATAGAGATTGTTTAATATTACGTCCAAACATAAATTGATGAGAATTCAACCAAGGCCAACAGTGTTCAAGATCAATTTCAAAGCATGGATGACCTAATGACCAGAGTTAGAGCAAAAAGGCTAAAAGAAATATTGCAAGGCCTAGTCATGGAAGAAAAGACCAAGAGCAATCTAGTTGAGTATGAGCTCCCAAAATGGACCACTCTTATTCAGCTTGAAGAATAGCAAGAACAACATGAAGAAGTAACTTGAAAACCCAAGATGAAGCCAAATTCAAATGATCAAGCTACAAAAGATTGAGCTACAATAATTAGTTTAGATTAGGTGTAATTTGTTTTATTTTCTTATAATTTTCATGCACCTTTTAATGTCTTCCATTTCAAAAGCTTTTTAATTGTTTTCAAAGTCAATTTAAGTGTTTTAAGAGTTCCTAGGTAATTATGATAGATAGTGGGTGAATTACTAATATTTTCAATGATAGTGGGACTTGTGTAGTTGCAACATAATATTTCTGAATCCACTTAAGATTATAAATAGTAACTCAATATAGAACACAAGATAGATTATGAATACACTTCTTTTGAGTTTTCTCCCATTATGAGAACTTCCATTCTGTTCTTGGGCAAATAACTAAATATGATTTTATTAAGACAACTTGTGACGATCAAACGAAGACTTATCACTCATATTCTCATCTTCTCTTGAGTGTGGCGTTTATATCTTTCTGACTAAACACAAACAAACTCAAACACAATCCTAAACTCCAACCTAAAAGTGCAAGGCAATCCCTTGTACTAATTGTTGATTTAAGCCATTCAACTCAAACAAAGCTGAATCATATCATAAATTAATGTTACATCCAAACATAAATTAACTTTTACTTTTTCAAAATATCTTAATTAACAAGATTAGTTAAAAAATGATTTTTTATAAGAAGCATATCCAAACAAACCTTTAATTTAGATGGATAAGTGAAAGAAAACAAGTTTTTTAACATAATTAAAATAAAATAAAAAACAAATTGCATGCTTTCCCTATTTTCTATCTGCTTCCACATTTGTCCTTTTTTATTTAATAGAAATCGATTTAAATTAACTTCCGTATAAAATCCAAAATTTCAAAACAAAACATGTGGAAGCCGATTCAAATCGACTTCAATTGCAGGTCTCCAGCAATCATTTCTGGACGCAATAGTCAAATTAACTAGCATCCCTCGCTTCTGCCGCATGGCAAGATATAATTGAAGTTGATTGAAATTGGCTTTCCAAAGCGCCGTCTAAGGGTGAGAGAAGTTTATTCCAATTGACACGGAAGCGTGTCAAAGGTGAAAGAAGACGTTTTTAATCGACTTCTTGGTGGGTTTTGTTTATAAAAAAAGGATGATTCATATCGATTTCGATTCTATAAGAAATTTTGAGAAGGAAGGAAGGAGGAGGCAATGGTGGAATTTTTGAGAGAGGAAGGAGGTAGTGGCGGAAAAAGAAAGGAAAGAGTGATGTGCTAGTAACCATGGAGAATGAACTCTATCATTTTAATATTATTGATCACATTGCAAGCAAATTGGCATTGTAGATAATTTAATTTAATTTTTAATTTTTTAACATTGTATTTTATTTTATCTTTTAATTTATTGTAGTTCAATTTATATATTAGCATTTAATTTTATCATTGATGTTATTAAATTTTAATTTGTTTGTTTAGATTTGTAGATGTTAATTTATTTTTATTGTTCCAGTAATGTGTATGTTAAATTGATTCTAGTTTTGGAACTTAAGTAGCATATTTTAGTTTAATTTGTGAAATGTAATGAATTTAATTAAGTTTGCTGTAGTTTAATTTGCTTGCATTTTATTTTGGTGTGATTTAGTAGAATATTATAATGTATATTATAATAGTAGTTCAATTTATTACCAGTATTGTATATTATTTTATCATTAATTGTTATTAAACTTTAATTTTAATGAATGGTAACACTAATTTATTTTATGTGTAATATGTCATTTATTTGTTGTAATAAATATATAATTATAGTCTTAGAGCTTAACGAGCATTTAATTTAATTGGAAAATTTTAATAAATTTAATTTTAGTTTTTGTTAACTTTATTTTGTGGGATATTTAAAGTTTTGTTTTGTTGTAATTTATTTATTTTGGCATAGCTTTGATATTTTGTAGATTTTCACTTTAATTTGCAAAATTTAATAATGTCTTATATATATATATATATATATATATCATTTAATGGTGGCAGATGGAACCTTTTCTTAAGCAAGTGGTTTGGGTATGTCGCGCAATGATTCTAGTGTTTGATTATGATAAGGCACTCATAAGTGCACTTGTTAAGCGTTGGAGGCCTAAGTCACACATTTTCCATCTTTCATATGAAGAGTGTACAATCATACTCACAAGCTGTGCAAAGCTAAGAGAAGCCAAGTCATCATGTGCTGCATATGAGCTTTGCACATGATCACAAGACACTTCAAAATATGGGGATATATTAGTAGGTAGGGTGTTCAAAATCGATTCAAACCAAATTAAAAACTGAAAATCTATCCAAAAAATGAAAACTGATCAAAATCGAAATTAATCAATTTAAATTGGTTCTTAATTTGTGAAAATCAAACTAAACTGATTGATTTTCGGTTCTTATTTTCAAAACCAGACCAAACCAATAACATATTATATTAATAATTTTATATATTAATTAGAGGTATTACTTATCAAAATTTTCTGTCTATATCTAAATTTATCTCATATTTTAACTCAACATTTAGGATTTTCATTTATACATTAATTTTTTTAATTTAATCAACATGATTTTTGTTCAAATCTTTTATCATTTATGTCATGACCAACCTAGGCACGTGATTAACATGTGAGAAATCTCATTCCACGTAAGCCTTATGACCTAGGATACTTGTAAACATGATATTTACAAATTATTTAAAATACATTTTCATTTTCTACATATAAATCACCTGTTACTAACTCATAAAATCAATATCAGAAATCTCATAATCTATCTCTAATTAGTCTGAAGTTATAATAACACCAAAATATATAAAGTCTGTTGTACAAAATAACCATGACGGGTAAAGTTTTGTAAATACAACTCATGATATGCATGGACTATATAGTATGCTCTACGTTTGGGATTCTGGCAAATGTACTAGCAGT
This sequence comes from Dalbergia oliveri, assembly GCA_030441495.1. Classification (NCBI taxonomy): domain Eukaryota; kingdom Viridiplantae; phylum Streptophyta; class Magnoliopsida; order Fabales; family Fabaceae; genus Dalbergia; species Dalbergia oliveri. Next base: position 5,549,308 of record JAMLFY010000003.1, read on the forward strand.
CTAGATCAAAACAATAAACACTTCACCTCAGTGAAGCTCACCACCAGGTCTTAGTGCTATTGAGACAATGGTGGCTTGGAAGGACCCACACCACTTCTATCTGTAAAGGGAAATAAAGAAGAGATGGGTGAGTTTTTATTCAAAACCTCAGTGAGTGAGCCTTCATGAAACCCTCGTTCATGGGACATCAAAGAACAATGCATAAAACATAGTAACATCATTAATATTCAAAGGCCTTACATAATCAAGTATGCATATATAATTATATGTGTGTGTGTTGTATTATTCAAATAATCACCTTACAAAGTCAAAAACAATTTTCTCAATTTACTTTTATATTTGAAATCATATAAGTTCATAATGTAGTAGCTCCTAAAGAAACATAATCTCTTTTTAGTTACGCACAATGTTTGTGACGTAACAAAACTCTGAGTATAATCTCGGTCATATCAATGTGACAATAAATTATTTGAAATCTTTGGCCCAAGTTACTTGGTACCAAGGTTAACGGATCAATTTCAACGTTAACTCGCTAGCGTTTCTCTATAGCTACCATCTAACTAACTAAATAAATCTATCTAAAAGTGAAAACCTCTAAAATCATTTAGTTCTCTAGAGCTCTTAATCTATCCATTCTAAGTTTTACCTTAGCATAACTATAGCTATAAAATTATGTAAAAGGATCACCCTTTTTATAAATTGTGATTTTATAAGCCCAGAGAATTTGTAGCGTCAAATTTAAATCTCATAAAGATTCATGCTCTAAAACCTCTTAGTTAATCATCTAAAACATAATTTGAACTATCAAGCTTTTCATAACTATAAAACTCAATACCATATTCTTAAAATAACAAAGTTTACAGTCATAATTCTATTCTCTTCCCTAAATTGCATGCCTAGGTATAAAACTATATCATATGCATAAATCAGTTCAGAATCCATTGAACAATCATAAAAGCCTATAACAATTACATATATCATCAATTTTGCATAAAATCAATTTAACAAACATGGTCCCATGAGTTTTATCAAAAATATATTTCATGCTCTCAAAACCAAAAGTTCTAAAACATGCAAACTAACAGTAACCTCAAACTTCTTTGCAGTAATATTTAAAATCAAGTAGTAAATGATATCTTTATGAAAATCATTTTAATGCACAACATACAGATCACATATGTGAACCCACTCACCTGAAAGGGTGAATAGAAGAATCAACACTAACAACACACTAAGAAGTAAGAATGACATTGGTACCTGCTATAACAACCATAATATGCTAGATTAACCTCTAAAACCTCTCACTAACTCAATTTTAGCTCTAACAATGGTAGAGGATGACATGAAAACCATAAGAACACAAGACCAAAACCTCAAGAGCATGAGAGATTGAAAGAATAAAGGAAGCAAAACTACTAGAATGACATGCCTTTAGGTTTAGAAGGTGAAAAATCCAAGTTAAACTTGAAGAAATTGGAAGAAAATGAAGTTTTTGGAGTGAAACAAGGTTGGAAGGTTGTTTGGTGTTGAGAGGGAAGAAGGGTGTGAGAGATTCCTGGACCCAAAATAAGGGGTTGTTATAACCTATTGAATGAGCGCTAGTGCTCACCAAAGAACTTAAAATCTCGTCCTGGACCATTACTATTCCCTGACCTGCAACACTTATGATTTTTCTCCTAACTTTGAGCTATAATTCAAGTGCTGGTGTGTATTATCCTGCAATACTCACTAATACTCACTTATTTACATTTCTTTACACTAACTTTAAAACATAAATATAAATAAGGAAATACCCCCTATTTGGAGTTAAATAAAATATCACAAAATTAAAATCCCAACAAATCAAAATCCAAATTTTGGGTTTTAGTTCAAATCTGAAATTCTTACGATTTTACAAACTTGTGAGTTAAAAACAAAATGTGTAAATATTTCATAAAATTCATTAAAAATCGTTCTTTAACTTGTTTTCCTCTTGGGAACAATTGTCGAGACTTTTAATCCCAAGAAAGTAGTTCTATTATATAGCCCTCCAACATGTGTAGAGTCAGATTTAGTGAAATTCAGGAAAACGACATATAAGGGTAACTAGCACTTTCCTAGTTAAAAATTTTTTCTAACATTTTTATTTAAAACTATGGTATTACAATTTGTTTAACTTATTAATCAATAATATTACATATTAGCATAAATTTTAAAAATTAGCTCAGATTTTATAACTATACAATTTTATAATTACAATTAGTCTAATTTAATATTGTTTATGCTTTTTTTATATTTTATAAATTTTATAGTAAAAGTCGAAAACTTAACCAATCCAAACCAATTTAAATTGGTTTAGTTTGGTTTGGTTCTTAAAAATAATCAATTGAACCAAAATAAAATTTATTGATTAGATTGGTTGGTTTTTATCTTAAAATCAAACCAAACCAAACCCGAACACCCTAGCATTAGGTGTAGCAACAAATGATGGACCTAGCTGAACCTCCATAGCTAAAAGCACCATCTTGGAGTTCAACAAATAGATCGTTATACAAACTTTGACAAATGAGTGAAAATAGGTAAACATGGATTGACGTCTCGTTCTTCCAAATTCAAAATCTTTTATATTTGATCCCATTTGACCCAAAATCAACAAACATCCTATAGAATATTTTTTGGATTTGCTTGTTGTTTCCCTCGTAGTCTTCTAATATTCTACTCTGAACTCTAATAAACTAATAGGTGGATGAACAACTAACCAAGTTTGATTATCACTACAAAATGTCCTCCATTATGTTTATATTTTTAGCATTATAATGGAAAAAAATATGAACATAACTCTCTGTCATATTCTCACTAAAATTTTTATACTCAATCACTCAATTTTTCTAGATGATTTTAGGATAGCTGTATTTATAATAGAGGAGTAGCTTAAAGTCGACTTAAATCAACCTAGAAGTCGATTATAATCAATTTCTAACACATTATCAAAGTAGTTTCAAAAGTAGATTTAAGTTGTGACTTATGTCACACTAAGTTGATTCAAATAGACTTCTCATTGATTTGACATGCATTAAAAAAGTTGATTTGAATAGATTTTACACGTTTCTTACATATGAAAAAGGAACATCACTCTTAAGTTTATTCAAATTGACTTCTTTGTACGATTTGATCAGTTTGACATGATATGACTTATATATGCATGTGACATTTGCAAGTTGGCATCTACGAAATGTCCACTTTAAATCGATTTTTATTAAATAAAAATACTATAAATAAATAAAAAAAGATAAGCATGTAACCAAATGAAAAGTAAGGGATGTGTGAAATTTGGTATTTTTTAATTTTAATTATGTTAAAAATCCAAGAAAACAGGTGTTGATCAGCCCAGCACGATTACGAACCAGTTGAATTCAATTTAACTTTGTCATCGCCTGCATAGAGTTGAATGATATTAATTTCTATTATTTGAATATTTTGAAATATGATATAATTAATATCGGATGGAATTTAATTATTATATTTCATATCATCTAATATTATTATTCGTCTTCTTCTATAATTTCGGCACAACGAGATGAAATAAAAATAACATATAATTCACATCATTTCATCCCATTAATTATTGTTGACAATAAAATTTCATCCCCATTATGTATGTTCAAACAATGGAATTGAAGAATTTCCCCATTCCATTTGATTCTATATCGTCACTCCAATTACATTTTACTTTATTTTACTCATCATTATATTAAATCATAACCTAATTACAGACACGGACTGAACAAGAAGAGAATAAACATACCGGAATAATACCTATCAAGAGTTCTGGGGTCACGCCTTACAACCATATCTATTATCGTATCAAGAAACAAGACACGGAGAGACGCGTGGGAGATGCGAGAATTTCATTCAATAACCGAATATAAGTAACAGTCTCAGGTCCAAATGGGAGAGGCTCTGAATATATTATTTTGATTCAATTGCTAGACTTTGACATGGATAACTAGCCAGGCACTTGAATGGATGGAAGATACATATTATATATTTTATAATTTATAAATTTTAAAATTTATTTTTATTTTTATTTGTTTATGTGGTAATAAATGATTAGAGGAATAGAGAAAGGAAGAATATGCTTGGTTAAGGGGTAAATAGGGTATAAATTTTTATGAATAAGCTCCATATGTAAAATAATATATAAACCTCATTCATGGAAAATTTATCCCCCATTTTTACTCCTCAACCAAATATATCCTTGAACATATATGGTTTGATTGATTGACATTATAAAAAACACTTATCAGTCAAGCAGAATAATATAGGTTTAAGTTGCGATAATACTTTTTAATTAATTCAAATTAAATACAAAGACTATATTGGGGCATTATATATCAACCCCTAAACATAAATATAATTGAATACCATAATATAAATTTCATATATAAATAATATTATTAATAGGACAAATTATACTGACATATCCTGAAATTTATTGAAATTCATCACTTCAAATTCTCTATACTTGTATAATTTGTTCAGGGATCCCTATTTTTGTGAAGTTACCACACTAATCTCTTTTGACCAATTTGTAAATCATTATATTGCCTTTTTCCTCTACTGCACACATAACACTATGCATCCAGAGAAGGTTATTGTCATATGAACAAAAGAGAGTTGAAGTGAATTTCACTAGGACTCAAGGGAATTTGGTAAAACTTATTCTTGTTATTAATTAATATATTTAGTATAAGTTAGCAATTTGAATTTATTATTCAACCATGACACCTCTAAGGTGAATGTAACTAAGATGTTGACCTATGACCACTATATCACTTAGCATGGCTAGGGTGTAATTGGTTGGGTTGGTTTGGTTTGGGGTAGAAAGAATCCAAACCGATCAATTTTGATGGGTTTGGTTTGATTTGGTTGGTTTTGGATTTCTAGTTTTTTTTTTTAACTTGAATTCAAATCAAACCAAACTTATTAAAATTGGGTGGGTTTGATTAGGGCCTTTGGGTTACCCAAATATTATTATTTTAATGTTTAATTCAATAAAAATGTAGAAAAAAATCATAATTTTTTTCAAAATAATCACAAACTTTAAATCTCTAAAATTTTATTAATTTCATATACATATATAACTTAATAATATCAATATACATAACTAAAGTATGATTTATTTATTATTATATATGCAAAAATATTATATATTATAATATATATGATCAGGTTTATCAAGTTGAAATTTATGAAACCCTATACCTAAACTCATCATTGTCAGGTTTAATTAATTTTTACTCATGTGACCCAATAACTAAACCAATTCAAACCAATTTAATTGGTTCCCTTTGGTTGGTTTGGTTTATCAAGTTGGGTCTATCCACTTACACCCTAAGCATGGCACGATGGCACAATGGTAGAAGGTAAAGTAAAAAGTATGAAAATAAAGACATGTTCAGGTTTTGCAATTACAATGACTAAAAATATAATTTCAAAAATTTAGAGACTAATTAAAAGTGATTATCGTGTGCAATTTTGGGGACTAAAATAAAAATTCACTTCTTCATAATTTAGCATGCTAAGCTTCATGCATATTTTTTTACGTAAAAAAAAATGTCACAATAGAAATCCAACTCTCATGCATTTGATTGAGAATTAAAAATGGAAAAGAATTACATAGATAAGCTCTATATATAATTTTTCGTATAAAACACATTTATGATTTTTTTCCTCACTTATACCCTCATTTAAACACACTTTTTATAATAAAGATTTTTTTAGTACCCTTAATAATGAGTTTTAAAGTCTTTTAATGCATAATCTACTACACTGAAAAATTTTAAAAACTCAGTCTTTAATGTACAGTTTACTACTTTTAATTTCTTAGGGCACTAGGGTGCATTGCTTTGCAAAATATAGCGAAAATAGCCGCCTCACGAAGAATTCTTTACAACTTGTTTTTTTTAAAATATATTATTCTTTACATCTTGCTTTGCAATATATATAGCAAATATAAAGTCAAATTTTTTTTTTGGCTATTAGTTGCAAATATTATATAAAGATGTATTATATGTTGCTAAACTTCAAACACATCTCCATGATTAACCTCCGAGGGAACTCACAGAAGTGCTGCCTGTTTTATGCTTAATTTATTAGGAAAATTGTTTGGTTCACAATAAAATTCTACAATAAACCTATATTATATATCTTATTATAATTAGATGAATAAGTGCTCGCACTCATTCCACTCACTCATCACATCTAATGATGATAAATGTATAGTATAGGTTTATTATAGAATTTTATTGTGAACCACACTAGTACATACACTCCAATACAAGTGACAGTTACAACATTCTCTTACTATATATATTTAAGTAAAAGAAAAGGAATAAAGTTGGTTTTCTTTTTATAAAGACTAAAATAAGAGAAAGGAAGAAGAAAAGAGAGCATAAAATAGTTAAAGAAAGATGAGAATGTATCTATACCCCTTCCCAAGCACTCTAGCTGGCCTGGTGTGATAGTGCAGATGTGGGGATAGTATTGCCACACCGCCACACTCGGCCAATATTGGCGTGCACAGTGCAGAACAGAAAAAAAGAAGATTTGAAAATGTGATCGAAGCACATGGCTCCAAATTCTGATCACATGCATGCTTTGCCCCTGAGTTGGCAACGCCTCCAACTCAAGCCCCACCATCTTTCTCTGATCACAAACTTAATAACCAAATAAAATATTTAAAAGAATTTGACCCCATAGAATTGTGATGACGAGGCAAGAACGAGGGGCTGGAGACTCTGTGTCTTTTGACTGAGACGGGTTTTGTTGGCCAGTTCCCAACACACTGGTGTGGTGTGGTGTGGAGTGAGTATCGAATTCCAAAGGGCATGCCCAGTTGTGTAAGGGTTAGGGTTTATCGCTTCAGAGTCAATGTTTGTTATCACCCCCTAGCTAGCCCCCACTATATGTCTATCAGAAAGGAATCAATCAATGCACTTGACCCAAACCCCTCAAGGCAACCCCATCCACACGATATGCCAATTGAGTGTTGCGAAATTTTCATTTTATTTGATCAGGATATTCTCATCACTATTGTTACGAGAATAATAATCTTTTGCATACCATCATAAAGAAGGTTCTTTAATAATTGTCTTATTTAAAGTCTCTCTCTCTCTCTCTTTTTTTTTTTTGAGCCTCGATCTTTTTTAAAAGTATAATTAGCTTATTATTGCATATTTGCATTAAACACTTGCTGGTATAGTGTGGATTATTTGACCAATATGATTAAGGCCACTTTTAAAACAATTTAAAAAATTGATTTTCATGCATTCACAATATAAAAATATTATTATTTGATCATATATTATTATATTAATAAATATAATTATTTTCAAAATTTATTAGTTAAAAGATCATGTTAATTAAAAGATTTAACTAGATCGCAATATTAAAGTTTTTTAAAATCAAAAGAACAAAGAGAAGTGATCTAAATAAATGTTAAAGTCTCATATCACTTAGTAGAGATAAGATCTAAATAGTATTTATAAGTCTTTAATAACTTTTATCCTTTGAGATAGTTTTTGGGCTTGAGTTAATCCTACTCAACTCTAAGATGGTATTAAAGTCTATATATGATTACTATTAGGTCACCCCATATGTCATCCCATATGTTCTTAAAATAAAATATAGATAACCTTTATAAGACTTGAGTAACCCTTAAACAAAAGCATATAATCTGTAAATAAGTTTATTAATTTTATATATGTGTGAGTGAGAGAGCGACATTTTGCCATGGGCATTATACAAATTAATGCCCCGTTTTAGTTAGCCGAAAGTGGTAAGACATCTGAAAGGATGAATGTGGAACGTGCTAGTCCAAAGATTGAGATCTTTTCTTTACATTGCCTTATACCCAAAAATTAAAGAAAAAGAGAAGAGTTGCCCATGGTAGACAACTAAGATGCTTATCATAATTGTTGCTGATGATGATACAAGTGGGCTTTCTATATCCACAAATATTTGGTATCTCATTCTGTCATTTCAGTTGAAACACTTGGAATCAGCTAGCAAAGGGTTAACCTCATCCATGCCCCTCCGCCAAAAAGGTTTAAGTTCTAGAAAACCTTACCCTCATGGCCTTTCCTTAATGGGAAACCTTTTATTTTTTTCACACTATGATACCCCACCTCATATCATCATCATTAATAGAAATGCAAAATATAGGGCTTGTTTGGCAAGTACTTTTAAAAATAGTTTTCAAATTTTTAAAATTAAAAAACAAAAAACATGATTGAAAAGATGCTTTTATACATTAATTTTTAAAATTAGAAAACTGAGTTTGAGTTTTAAAAATATAAAACAGAAAATAATTTAAAGATATTTGACAAAACAAATGGTAACAACTTTGTAAATATATGGTGTTATTGTTTTAATAACTCTTCTCTCTATCTCCTTCCTCATCAACTCACTATATCATAACCTTGTTCCATCTCTCTTGTCTGCTTTTTGTGCACAAACTCTCTCTATGAACTAGCTCCATCCCCACTTTCACCATTTTTGTCCTCTCATTGTCAACCTTTCCTTCCTCTTTTCGCCATCTTCGACCACCACCTCATGAAGCCCTTCCAGCTTCAAATTTGCTTCCTCCTCCATCTTCAACCACGATTTGAAGGGGAAGAGGTCACTATCGATGGTGCCGTTGCTTGCAAACTAAAGCCCACCACGGAGGGGATATTGTTGAAGAAGAAGAAAAGTGGTTTTTGTCCATGATTTTGTCCTATTTTTTGTTTAGATTTTTCTTCTTTAATTTATTATCCCTTCATTTTTCAGGATCGATTGTTTTAGATTTGGTTTAGTGCAGGAAATCAAAGAACGGAATGGGATACAGTTTGGAAATTAGAAAGTGGTGTTCTCCTTATTGATTGTGCACTTACTTGGTGGGGGTTGCCTTCTAATGTTGTAAAAACTATATATTTTCCAAACAAGTATTTATTTTGTTACTTTTAAAATTTGTTTTTAAAAATGATTATCCAAATAGTTTTTTTTACTATTAAAATACTGTTTCTAAACTTAATTTTCAAAATAGTTTTAAAAAAGAATAACACAAAAATTGTTCCAAACAAGCCCAAAGTAATTTTCTCATATGTGGTTGATATAAAGAGATAGATTAGGGTCATAGATAGCAATGACCTATTGGCCTTTAGATAGAGGTGTAATCGAGTTGGTTTGAATTGGATTTAAAGGAAAAATGAATCTAGTCGATCACTTGGAATCATTCTGTTAACTAGCAAGCGTTAACCTCATTCATGCCCCTCCACCAAAAAGGCTTAAATTCTAGAAAACCTTACCCTCATGGCATTTCCTTAATGGGAAACCTTTTATTTTTTCACACTATGATATCGTACCTCATATCATTACCATTAATAGAAATGCAAAATATAGTAATTTTCTCATATGTGGTTGATATAAAGATATAGTGATTAGGTCATAGATAGCAATGACCTATTGGCCTTCAGATAGGGTGTAAACGGGTTGGTTCGGATTTATGATTTTATTTGTACAATTTTAACCAAACTGACTGATCAACTTTGGGTTGGTTCAGATTGGGTAATTGGATTTATCTGTTTATTATTTTTCTTCAATTTTTGCTTGAAAATTCAATAAAAATACTTTAAACTGTAAAACATCAAAACTTCATATAAGTAAATTCTTATATATTAAGATGCTATATTCTAATGTGGCATAAGTTTGCAATGATAATGATGTGGTGTTCGTTGGGCCTCAAATTGCATATTAATGATAATAAATGATAAATGAATAATGAATATGAGTAAATGTTATAGTTAGTAATCAATAACAATAATAATAATATTAAGAAGATTGATTTGGGTTGGATTTCATATTTTAGATGACGTAAATCAGATGATTGAATCAATATATGATTGATTTTAATTGGATCAAACCAACTTATTATTCGACTTGAATAGGACCAATCTAATTAAATTGGTTTGGAGCCGTCGAGTTCACCGGATTGACTCAATTCGATCGCTTACCCCACTAACTTCATATCTGTACTTCATGCCCATGAGGTGTGAAAACAGCCTTTTGGTCGCGTGATCCATATATACAAATAAAAATAATTTTTTTGATTAAACAAATAAAAATAATGTTGGCCTATATCATTCTTACGGGATGTAGCCTCCGAGCGCGTAAACTTTGAATTAGTCACTCAGCAAATTAAATTATGCGCGATCCAATTAATTTTAAAAGAAAAATAATTTAAAAAAGAACAAAGACACACATGGTTCTAAAAATTTGACAATTGAATTAGAAATCGGCCTATTCGTCTTAGCTAACCTTAAACCGTCCTCCAGAATCGTTTAAGTTGCCTTTTAAACTTGCTAAACTAGTGGCTTAGCCAAACCGGTTTGACATTTTTTTTTAATAAAAAAGATGCAAAATAATATCATTTTGGGTTTTTTTCCTTTTCTGATATGAAAAATAGTAACTTGATAAATTTGAACCATATGGATAATATTTATTTTCATTAAGGGATGAATTATGTTATGTTTTATGGGTTTTGTTGATACCAATTTAATTTTTAGTTATTTTATGACGTATATTTTATTTTGTATTATTATATATTTATATAAATACAGATTTTACTATATATCAGTTATATTTCTTGACTTTATTTGAACCAGTTAAATTTTTAACTTTTGGCCTTCAATATTGGTTTTTCAAAACCTTGGAGACACAAGATAAGTCAACGAGTCGCTTGGCGTTAATTTGTATCATTACCCTTCCTTCTTATATCGGGTATGCTTAATTAGAACTTCATTCAGGAAAAAAAAAAATGATTGGTTTAACTAGGTGGGCATCGCGAGGTTGTATAAGGATGCATCCAAATTTAGAAGAAGGGACAAAGCAGCTGAACCAATCAAAGTGGTAATATATACACATTAAATTTAATATCAAATATAATACTCAATTGTCAAAGGCATGACGTGCCCCAAACTCAAATCATCACACACTTGCTGCTATTGCTCCGAACATTAACGTTAATTATTTACTTTGCATCAGTAATGTTTGAACAATAATAAAGCACAAAGCATATATACTTTAACTGCTTTAGCGGCGCATTAGATCTTTGTGTGACTTTTATTTTGTTTTATGAGGTCGTGTTGAGCACTAACTGGCGAATTAGGTCTAACGCAATTCCTAGCTTTTCTCCGCTCTCTTTTATTAAAGGAAGGGACCAGCCATTATAGCTCAATATGTTGCGCTTCAATTTGATCTGCAGCAATGTAAAAACATGGGAACCATGGATATTGTTTGAAAACTGAATAAACAATGCATAAATAGTTAAGATTAAAAGGTATGTCTAAGTCACATTATCATTTTAAAATATTACACATTTAGGAATTTTTTAGTATTCGTATAAAGTTTAAGGACATCTGTATTCTTTACTTATTTTTGGTAAAAAAGAATCATTATCCCACTAATTCAATTTATTAATACTTATAAAAATATCAATTATTAAATCACAACTATTGAAAATACAAGAGTACCAATACCTTATATGAGTATGGAAGGAAAATCCATGTTTTAATGATTAATATTTACTTTTCTCATTCCTGCAATTTTAACCACTCTTTCTACTGATAAACCCCACATGTATAACGTCTATAACTACGGTTCAGTTGCATGATATATTACCCAGTAATTGAATTTTGTTTGAAGGCCTTGTAGTTTAAGTAATACTAGGTGAAATTAATTTTTGAAGGGCTGGGGACACAAGAGAGACATCAATACGTACAATACAACAATCTCCAGAGGATTACTTATATGAAAAATCAGATCATATTTTAAGCATAAACTATTGTTAGATGCTCCCAATGTTAGAGAAATCTCTTGTCCTATACTCTTGAAGATATATGACATTAGTTATAATATTAAAATATGAGCTAAATTAGGGTATATTTGGATGAAAGGTGAAAATGTGGATAAATTTTTTATTACTGAGCTTTATATAAAAAATTACACATAAAATTTAATCATAGAAAATATAATTTCTCCCAGTTTTTACTCTCCAACAAAACATACACGGACAAATTTGAACCATAAAACTAAAGTGGTACATAGTCAATCGTATATAAAACTGAAGATATTTCTGATGCATCAAGCCTCCATGAGCACTTAATAAAATTTATCTTTTGAGAATAGATACAGATGGTGTATTGAACGATTTTGAACTGCAAGGATTGGATGGCTAATAGATTTAGAACTACAAGATGCGTTGGTAAAAACAATGAAATTAGTTTGTAGTTGGGCTAGTTGCATATGGGTGGAGCAGATATGATGGAAGCGATAAAGTTTCTACCCTTCCTTTTTCTGCTTTCTCTTTTTCCCTTACGTGAAATGTTTAAAATATTAGAGAATGGTTAGTGGAAGATAACACAGATTTATTCCTTCAATAAGTGATGCAAGCAAATTCTCTTTCGGGCTCTATATAAACCTCTGCATCTCCCTTCTCCTCTTCACACAACATCTCAGGTTTGTTATCTGTTCCATAGATATAAAAGGGAAGTTTTGGGGCAAAATATAGAGGAACAAGGGCTAATTAGCTGTCTTTCCATAATTCCCCAACCTTTTGCAAAGAAGAAGGTTACTGCAGTTTGATTCTGCAGGTTCATTGAGAGTAATTGCATATCAAATCATATATTGAGATCAAGGGTAAGGGAGGTGACAGGAGAGAGCACACATGGTAATTTCTTGCATGATGATTCCATGCTTTAAGCTACGTGTGCTCACTCTCTACCCGTCACCCCACCACCATCTCTCTATACTCTTTTCACTTTCTGTTATTATATCTGTTTTAATTTGATTTGTATGTTTATTTCTTTTCTTACTTCTCCCTTTGTACTATGCTAGGAGTAGGACTAACCCTAGCTAGCAGCTTGGGGCCTCGCTACCATGTACATCCCATCTCAAACATATCACAGGTATGTGTGCCTTTTCCACCATTCTGTTCTAATTAGAGTTCTTAATTACTTCTTATCAACTAGCACGCTGACTTGCGGTACCTTCTTCATGAAAAGCATATATAGTTAAATTTTAATTACCTCTCTCTGCAGCTAATATATATGTGCTTAGATACAGATCCTCTTTCACAATTACAATTGTCTATAACTCTAATTAATCGATCAAGTTTGATGTTATACTTACTATGATGATGTTGAGAGATGGTTGCTGATTAATCAAAGAATCTAGGAAAACCTAGCTTTTCTTTTGATTCTGACTGTAAAGAAACATGACTTCTCTTTGATTTTATTGTTTTGGGTATGCACCATCAACCTAGAAAAGGGTTAACGAAGGATCAATATATATATCTGTTATGAAAATGTATATCTTATCCTTAGGGTTTTGAGTCTTCACGGTTGAGAACAAGTAAGGAATTCTGTGCAAGTTTATCCTCCTTCAGAACTGGAATTTTGAATCTCTGAACTTCATGAAACTGCTTAATTTTCAGTTTTTCACCAGTTAGCTGCTTTATTTGATTTAATTTTTATGTTTTGTCAGTGTAAATGTTGCTACACAAGCAATTACTCTGATGTTACAGAGAGGAACTTAATTATGTGTTTTAGTCTTGTTTTCAAGTTAGGTAACAAAGACATATATTTGATTGTCTTGCCCTTGTATATACTCTAGGGTTCTAAGGTATAGGTTTCCAAACGCTAACTCCAATTTTCTAAGATATAATATAATTTGTCATCCTTTCTGGTTGTGAAAACTCTCGCCAGCATGCTATGGATTATGTATTTGCTATTTGTGGTTAGAAATGCAAGAGCGCACGGAGAGGATAAGGGAAGTTGGCAAGTGGGGATTATCTTCTTATAGTTAGGCCTACTTCTATATTTATCGAACAAATCAAAATGATTCATATGGTCCATATGGTCCATATTTCATTTCCAAGGAGATGAGTGAGAATGACATGGGTAGTAAAGAGCCATATACAATTACACATTTTAATTGATGTCCCTGTACAAACTAATTAAATTGGCATTACTGATGCCAACTGTACTGTTTTGTTTATTGATTGAGAATGAAAGTAAGAAATTATAAAAAGCTCACAACTTCTCTAGATTGGATTATGTTTTGATGTTGTTAATTTTGACTACCCTCCTTTCATATTGCTTTCATTTTCACTCCCACAAAATTCATCCTATTTTATCGATATATATCATGCCTTTTCATTTCCAGCTATACGAAGCCTCCGAAAAATTAACATAAAAGCACAAAAAGAAAAAAAAAACAGTAGAATCACTCTGAATTGCGCTCTGATCTGGCTTGTCACAATAATTTCATGCAGGTTATCTAAATAAACAATTTTTACGACATCTTCACTTGATTTGTCATGTTTGATATGAATGAAAATATAGCCAGAAACAAATTGTTGTAAACAAATTACCAATTTTCCTAATCACAGGACAAATGATTGATTTGATTACGTTTTTTTTTAATTATTATTATTTTAATATTTTAGCCATGAACTTCATGTGCTTCACTTCTGATCACCATATGCATATGAAGTTGATCAGAACAATAAACAAGATATTGCCTTATACGATTTTGTTAAGCTGACAAACAAAAAACTGCAGATTTCTGCATTGCGGAGAGATTGCAGAATTGCCCCCAGGCTAGCTCTCCCAAAAGATAAAGGTGTTGCATTAATTAGATGTAATACTAGCAAATGGCTATGCCACCATATTTTCGCTGGTGCATATTGCAATGAGATATCAGATCAGTCGTTGTTGGCACGAAGCTCAAAGAAGGCTACCTGAATTACTGAGATAAAAAAAATATATATTTGTTATGCATTATTTAAACACACAGAATTTCACTCTTCCCATTAAAAGGTAACTTCTTCCCACAATATTGTAATGTAAAGATAAGATACAAAATATAGCAAGATGCAGCCGCTGCAAATATAGAACGGAAAAGTGTGTGCATGCGGATCTGGAGAAACTGCAGATAGAACATAAACATACCTACTTAGGGCTTCTTTATAGGTTTCCTTTGGCATGAATAAGAATTTGAATATAAGGTATCAATTTGAGCGCTGGATTCAAGTGTCTTTTGCTAGTGTGGTCCTTCGTTTCAGAGGCTTGAAATGTACGGAGGAAGTGGGTGGGTAACTTAATGTAATTGAATTGACTTCTTCGACAAGTATACTCCACAATTAATTAGTTAATTTCCTTGTACAGTTACACCAGATTAAGTTAGGAAAGGTTCCACTTTACTCATTTTAATCAAAGGTCATTTACATTTTAATTCTTCAACTGAAAAATGTAAAAATGTGGAATGTGGTCTCTTAAGTGTTTTTTTTTCTCCAAATGTTAGCTCTTCTGTTAAATTTATATCAATTCTTAACAAAGAACAAGTTGATTTTATCCTCCTGGAATTTAAATTTTATACACTTTAGTTACTATAATACAAAGTAGTGAGATCCTATCTTCTAAACTTTCTTAAACACATATTATTTTTATTATTAATAACATACAAAAAAAATTAACAAAAACTCAAAATACACATTATTCAAAAGTTCAGAGGATTACATTGCATATTCTTTTTAGCTTATAGACTAAAGTACATATGACCTATATGTCAACCCCCTAAGTTATGTGCCATAATGTAAGCATAACAAAAATGATCAATAAATGTATGTTTTAAATATTTATTTTGTTAATTATTATTAATTTTGTTAGATTAGTGGTTATCACAAGATCAAAAGATATAACTAGCAGTGAGAGCATAATTTTTTTTTCAATGTTGTCTTTAATAAATGTAGAGAGGTTATGTCACTAGATTAATTGGGATGTTACAACTTTTATTTCTTTAACCATGTGTAACATAAAGGGTTTCATCTCTTGCTACCGCCATGAGTCATGACATTAAACGTATAAAGCTTTAGAATAATATTATACAGTAAAAAATGTTGTCAAATTTTTTTACTTATAGAAAATATAGATAGTTGTTGGAAAAAAAGAAATGACATTACCTACTTTTCCATACAGGAGTGGATGTATATGTCATATTCTGACAGATAAATTTAAATAAAGAATTTTACTATGTGTACGTAATTTTTTAAAAATTTTATGCGTGATACAAGTCAATGAAATTTTTATTAGTTTTATTTTTTAAGAAAAAGAGAAAGGAAGAAATGAAAGTAAGATAAAGCAAAAGAAATTAACAATTTATTCGCACTATATAGTATTACTGCCCAATATAATCAAAGATCACACTCAAGGACATTAGGCTTTAATCAAATGATTTTGTTATAATTAAAATAAATTAAAGCCTTGCGCACTCTTTGTACCTGCCTCTGCCAATGTTCGTTTAGTACCAGGTTACCGGGCTACATAATTGTGTTATTTCCACACATTAAAAGTAAGTGTTCCAATTGATATTTATTTTATTATTATTAAATATGATAAATAAATATAATAAGTAGTGGAGACTTCTAATAATGAAAAAATTAGTTGTTTCAATTAATACTCACTTTTAAGATATTTAAATAATATTTTTGACCAGGTAAATTAAAATGCAACAGTATGCCCATAATCAGCGTGTACTAGCGAGGACATGTTTCAAACTATTTGGGTCACAGGAACGTAGCTCAATGCAAATGGATAATAACAAGCAATGAAAATTTCTTTTTAATACTTGCTTATATTCCTATCTGATTCAGCTTCAAAAAAATCTGCTGTCTACAATCATTTTGTAGTAATTCTTTTGATTAACTCATTTTGTAGTAATTCTAAAACATAAAAAATGAGGGGGCGGATGCAGATATGCTTCAATTAACTGTTTGCAAACAATGGAATAAAATTCCTATAGCTATATATATAATGAAAACAATGGCATTACCTTCTTTTATCTTGTTTTTACACAAATCCTTCTAGTTATAGTTTTGCTGCTTTCTTCCTATCCATTCATTCTTTTTTTTATTTTTATTTTTCTGGAATATTCTTTCTTTCTTGTTTGGGGGGGTCAATTTTTTGAATATGGGACTTGCGTTCAAAATTTATCACAATATGAGTTTTTGTGGTTATTTACAAGAATATGAAGTTTTTTAGAAGCAAATCTCGTCAATGACAAAATTTTAGTGATTAAATATTTTTTAAATCAAATATTATCAATAATAATATTTTAATAATAGAATATTACTTTTTAACTCAAATATCGTTAGTGGCAAGATTTAATAATAAAAATATTATTTTTTAAACAAAATCTTGCCAATGGCAAAATTTGGATAACAAAAAATATTATTTTTTAAATCAAATTCGTAATGGCAAGATTTGTACACCATATTCATATAAATTCTTCAAAATCTCGTATATGAGAAATTGTTAAATTAAAAGGTTTAATTAATCTATCAGTCCTATAGTTTCATTAATTTTCAATTGGCCATTGCAGGCCCTTAACAGACCACAAACCTTCCTTCATCCTTGTTCTTGAACCACTATCCCTACGCCTCTCTCCAGCACCACCGCCCCTTCCCAAATCAACAAAGCCCTAATCCTTTGAAACTAAAATCCCTCACCCACACACACTAAGTTCCAGCCAAATCCAAACACAAAATAAACCAGATGCACCCACACACAATAAGCTTGAGCTCGTTGATATTAATTTCAATTTGAAATGATAACAGGGGCGCAACTTTGAACTATCAACAGATGCACCCACGCATAATAAGCCCTAATATTGGTTTGTTCTATGAATCATAAAAGGAAATGTTGGGGAAGAAGCTAGGGATCTTGGTGGCAGATCACAGAGAGGTAGATTGTTGAGTAGGGTGGCGGCTTAGTAGAGGAAGCTGGGAAGAAGTCTGCCAATGGGTAGCTGGGCCAATCCACCGTCGATGGCGTGGTGGGAGATGGGGTCGAAGTGGAAGAAGAAGAAGGGAGGAAGGGAAAGGGAAGGTGGGGTGGACGTGGGGATTTATTGTAATTTTATAATATCTTAATTTGCAATTTTTGTACAGGTTATATTAAAAGAGTGTATTGATAAATATGTTATTTTTAGCCATAGATTTCAATTCTACATATATTTAATGATTTAGATCAATGAACTTTATGGTGCACCTGACTTCATTGGATGCACCATAGCATTGCCTGGAAATGTTTTTATAACCACGGAGAGACCTAATTAAAAATGTTTTAAAAAATAGGAACTTAATTAAAAAATTTTAAATTATAAGAATCTAATTAAAAATTAAGTGAAATTATAACATGCGTATAATTAAACCAAATTAAAACACCATATCAAAAATAAATAACCGGCTCGGGGTGGTGCTTCCAATTTTTTTTTTTTTTGGTTGTGTACTGCGTGACTTCCAATTCTGATCCACATAAAGTCTTGTTTTTTCATGGGCCCCCAACGATAGCCCATCTCATGCCTCATTGTCTTTTTATACTTTTCTTTTTAACAACGACGACTACTTATCCGAGAAAAAAAAGGGAAAATGACGACTCGAATATTTATATTTATGAACTATTGCAAAAGAAAGTATCATATAGTTAACTCGAGTTGACTCTCGGTAAATATACATGATATTATTTTTTTGATAAATATACATGATATTATTTTAGTTCTTCAAAATATATTTACGTTAATTTAATTTTGTATTTAATACTTATCAATAAAATTTCAGAAAAGTATACAAGTAACTGATTATTTTAGTAAATATAATAATTTTTATCTTATTTTTTTAAAATACATGTTGTTTTAAACTCGAAATAAGTTATTGAAGCTACCAAAAAAAAAATTCTTTTGCCCAATTGACCAAAGAGAAAGTAATACTATATATATATTGAAGCTACCAGAAGAAAAAAAAAAAAGGGGCTTCCCTTTTATAGACAAGGAAAGCTCTCACTTCACACTTCAGTTGCTACTATCTTACATAAGCTTGAGCCACAAAGTTACAACTCATTATCTCTATGACAACGTGACAATATAGACAGGTGCACCATAGGGTCATGACTTATAATGACTTCTATGCTACGTGGTTGCTTTCTTATTGCAAAGTACTAACAACTTTCAAACTATCCTGACTCAGGCAATAATAGCAACATATAAGACTAACTAGATATAAGCTATTTTCTGACTTTCTTTGTGGCCTATGCTAATAGCAACCTTCAAACAATTTTGACTAGATAATAGCAACACAATACATAGGACAAGAATAATATCACACTTATTGCTTCTAAGAACATGACTCATTGTTACGATCTGACGCTACACATAACACATTTTATGACTTGGTCTTCTCCATTTATTATTATAGCAACATGTAACCTCTTTAGCTCTTCTTGAAGACATGTACATGGCTTGGTGACAGATTATATATATATGGATATCACATTACATTTAAATAGTTCATTCTAAACTAATTTTTACACACTTGGAGGTAGATGTTAGGGGATGTCACAGCTCGTGATGTGAATCAAGGTTTTCCAGATTTAATTTGTTTTCATCCTGTATATGCTCTTTAGCAGGTAGACCTACGTTTTATTAACCTAAGGACTTTACCCTTGTAACATAAATGTGGCAGAGAGCATATCTGTTTACGCCTTTATGATAGAAGAGAAAAAAAAGGAAAAAGAAAGAAACATATTGTTTTGCATTTTCCCCCTTACACTTTTACTTTCCAGCTTTTCTCATTTCTTGTGGCAAAATTTTTAGTCAGTATTAAGTACATCATATATATTTAAATGGGAGCTCAAGTTCAAGATTCAACTTGAAACATTGAGTGATATGTTAATTAGAAAAAGCAACATCACATTCACATATATGCACATACTCTCGAGTGAGTTTCGCAGTCATTGTTATTCCACGGTCCAACGTCCACGTATCCCCGCTCACATTTAGTTTTTTTCCAAAACGAAAATAGCAACAACAGTTACAACACCACATATGCATTTTGTCAAACGTTCTTGAATGCCAATAAGAAAAAAGCAGAACTATATATAGGCGATCGAGAAGGCTCCATTGGAGCGCCTCTTTGTTATTTTACCCAGGTTAATTGATTTTCATATTGTTCACTTTGGTTTAGCTTTTAGGATGTATCGTAAAGTAGTAAGCGCTTACTCAAGAAACAAAGCTAACAAGCAGAATTTGCTTTATCATCACGGCTTTACCTGATAATCATCTATTCTGCTTCATCAGTGGGGTTGATTCTAATAGAAATGGCGGATATTATATTTTTCGTTTGCCTTGTAATTAAATTCTGCAGCAGACAGAACAGGCGTGACAAACGAGAAACAGAGGATAAAAGGGTATCAGAACCGAATGGAATTAATTGCTGCCATGCATTTAATTAAGCCTTCCAAACACCAATAATAAACAAACCTTAAATTTGCAAACACGTCACGTACTGAGGAAATCCTCATGTCCTAATGCTAATTAACTCCACATATCTGAGGCATTGCATTTTCCTCAAACAAAATATTTCAGCTTTTGTGCACCAAACTACACGTGTTACCACCACTTACCAACGGAAGAATACCCCACTAGGAAGTAGGAACGATAACAAGACGAAAAAGGGTGCATGAATGGAAAGAGAAGAAGCTCCTGAGGCGTAAAAATAGTAATAGGGGTAGTAATAGTCATGCGGCCCTGAGATCACCGTAGGCTGCGGTTGAGTTGTGCCTGAAGAAGAAGGAGGCGTGTTGTAGGGCTTCAAAGGTGGCGGTGGTGAAGCAGCCCCTGCAGAATATAGCGGTGGAGGTGGTGGTGATGGTGACTTGTGAGGAGGTGGTGGTGAGAAGGTGAAATAAGATAATGGAGGTGGAGAATAATGTGGTGTTGATGGTGATGGTGGAGGAGGGTATGATGTTATTGTTATTAGTGGAGGAGGGGGTGAACATATTACTGGACATGTGGAACAGTCACTGATGCAGAAACGATCATCATCACTTGAAGGTGCTTCCACTTTGTCCTCGTATGTCACTCTAGCAAACAAAGCCAGCCCTGTCAACCCGACTTTTAAGATCCAAGGAAACAGGCCTTTTCTCATGAATCCCAAGCACTCGCACTTGCTATGATCCATTTGTGCGAAAATGGGAGGAGCTAGGAGAAACCAGGAGGAAGACATGCTCGTAGTCTTAGAGTGTATGCTAATTGTGATTTGATTCACAAACTATAGATTGCAACTATGGTCCAGGGACCTTATAGTATAGAACAAACGAAAGTGAGAAGTGAAACTCAACCAGGTGACTGTTCTGGTTTTTATTTTCTTTTTGGAGGCTTGAATTTAGAATCTTAGATGCTTCCTTCATGAGGGGGTCTGGTGCCCTGTTCAAAATATTATGCTAATTTCTGTTTTAAATGATATGATGATCACTTCGTTTGAAATAGTAATTTCGTAGGTAATTGTTATGACAATCACCTTTTTAATTACAAGAAATGTTATGCATAATTGAATAATATATAATATCGATATAAGTGATGAAAGTCAAATAATACTTATTTCATATTTTTAAAAATGTTAAATTAAATTTGCCCAACTGGTCACAACTACCCATCATCAGTTAAACAAAACTAAATGTTTTGCAGAGAGAGAGTTCAATCAAGTAATGAAGCTTTTTTTGGTTATCTGTGGGCCAGGGACTCGACATCATAATAAAATCACCAAGTCCAACTCTACCATTTTCTGAATCTTCCACCAGATAAAGATTTCAACCAAATTTGACCCCAAATTTGTCCCTTCGTGGTCCTTCTTGTCATATTATATTTGTAGTTATTTTTTATTTTGATGTTTAGATGTCATGAGTGCGGTAAGAGCATTAATTAGGTGACCCGGAAGTCATAAGTCAGTCACAACCACAAGAAAATGAGACAGTAAAAACACCTGCCAATTACTACTTTGTAATCTCATTGGAGTTGGGACAATCTATGTTTGCACCTTTTGATTTTCATGATAAGGGAATCCGAAGCAATAGCGCTTCCTTAGCACTCTCTCTCTCTTTCTTATGCCTATCTCCAAACATAATTCATCTTTGTATTTGTCAAGTCTGCTCTCATGGTATTACACTTTATGCTGATCTGGTTATACTTTGCTTTGCAAGCGGGAATTCGGAGCCTCCTTTTCACTTGACGTTCTGGCAAATTCTAGTAAAGTTGAAAGTACATCACCACATGAAAGAACTTGTTGCACATCTTTCCTTGTCAAAGGAAAGGATGGAGAATTTGCTTCACTTACCAACTCGTGCAAACTTATAATTTGAGCCCTTGTTGCTGCTTGTATTCGTTTTCTGAACCTAGGTGCACTGATACTGTCATCTCCAATATTTAATTGCTGCAATATTCCTTTCTTGGGGTAGATCTAAATTCCACTGATACCGTCCTTAGAGTTGCCTTGGATTGATGGGGTGCTATCTTGAACGGAGCAAGCCAATGAGATGACTGGCGGATTGCCTCCTAGTTAGTTAACATCACATCAATTACGATTTGTTAAAAGAAAAAAAATAAAGAATAGAACATATACGACTGTAAAGCTTAAATCCTACCATGAACATTTAAGTTATCATTTGACATATATAAGACAGTTTAACCTTACTCATATTTTTAAGTATAATGTTACATATCTAGAAAAATATACAAAATTTTTGACATATATTTTAGTAATTGTTAGATGAAATAAAATAACATGACTTGTTAATTCACCTAAAAATTAACAATTATGACACATTATTCAATTATTCTAACAAAGTTTTTGGTTGTACACCATTTTCCTATTTGTAAGTACATGTTACACATGCCAAATAATAACTTGAGTATCTGTTACAGAATATGCATAGCTAAGAAGCTTTCTATCTCTGAACAGTTGCAAATACTCTTAAAATTTGAACTGCATCAAGTATATCTTCTAAATGATGCATGGGATGGGTTAGTCAATGTACTAACCTAGCTCCTATGTAGTGTCTTCACATGTATTGTACGAGGTCGCGGTGCTACCTGGCTAATCTTGCCGTGATCATCACTGCTAATTTTAACTTTAATATGATGGCGTGGATTGCTTCCAATGTCTCTTAACCTGTTAAGCTCTGGCAATATAACTGTTGCAAGATTTGGCCTGTCCTTCTTGCTGAGCTCGGCACAGCTCAGTGCCAATTTGGCAAATGCTAGAGCCTCCTCAACCGGCCAATCAGTTACCGCAGGGTCAAGCGTATCTGCGAACCTGCCCTTCTCAATTGCCCTCCTGACTAGGTGAGCAAGGCCCATGGCAGGTTTTGCTGTGACTATTTGCAGCAGCAGTATCCCCAGTGAATATATATCTGACTTTGTTGTCAATATCCCACTTTGTTGGTACTCAGGATCAATGTAACAAAAGGTTCCAGCAGCTGAAGTCATGTAATTTTGTGTCACACTGTCAGCTACAGATGGTGGGACTAATCGCGAAGACCAACATCCGCGATTTTGCTCACGTAGTTCCTGTCCAAGAGGATGTTTGCTGGTTTGAGGTCTCGGTGGACAATGGGCTCTGGCTTTGTTTGGTGAAGGAAAAGGAGTGCAGTTGCTATCTCAGCAGCTATTTGGAATCGCAAATTCCATGACATAGTGGGGCTGTTGTTTTTCCGGAATAATCTGTCTTCTAAGCTACCATTGTCCATGAATTCATACACCAAGCACCCATACTCAGGACAGGCACCAAGGAGGAGCACCATATTAGGATGTCTAATGCAGCTTAGTACCTCAACCTATATATATATATATATATACATATGTTCACAAGGAAAAGAATATTGTTATAATTCCACAAACATATGGTTGCACGAGTCATAGGATTTATGGCCATCATAACAAAGTGATGAAAGACAATCAAAAGCTTAGAAAGTCAAGAGCAAGACATTTTATTCTTCTACCAAAAAAATGTCTGTGATTTTGCATATGAAGCCACTTTATATTCCGAATCAAACCATAATTGTTAGAATAAGCAAACATACTTACTAGCTTCTGAGAGTATATATATATGTTATATTGGGCAGCAGTTTTAGATGAGGAACATTTGCAGACTAGGCGAAAATTTATATCTACATATAAAAAAGAAACAGTGCGAATATGTCATTACCTCTTGTTGGAACTGCTTCCTGCCCTGAGAAGCTTCAGGATTTAAAATTTTGATTGCAACTGGGGTGTGATCAAGTTGGCCCTTATACACAGGTCCGTATCCACCTTCACCGATCTTCTTTGGTGGGGAGAACTTATCAGTAGCTACTTCAATCTCCTCTATGCTGTATTTTCTATATCGGCTGTCATTATGAGCCAAGGAAGTTAGTACCCGATCCTTGTCTTGTGCCTTTTTCCTGGCCTTCTCTTCTATATCCTTTCTTCTTTGTGCTTCCTGCTCAGCCTTCTTCCTGGCTTCCTCAGCTGCTTCCAGTGCAGCTCTGGCTCTAGCCTTCTCCTTCTCTGCAATGGCAAGAGCTGCCTCTTGAGACAACCTAACTTCCTCAACCTTACGTGCTTCTTCCAGTTTCCATTGACGGATCTGTTCAGCCTGTTAATTTACCAATCAAACATATTATTGATGAGTCATTTCATAATTATCATTTCATTTCACAACCTTAATTAATTATGAGCTAAAACCGTAATAACCTTCTTGTAAGTTTAATGTCACATACTACTCATCATTTTTTCATATTGCAAAACTAACATCACCTCATTTTTGGCTGAGATAGCTTGTTTGCAAGCTGAGCTGTACATGTCCATAGTTTGCTTCAGTTCAAGCCTCAGTCTTCTCATCTCTGCTTCAATATCTCGCTGTAATGAAGTAAAGACTCAATTGTTAGATATTTGATATATTAACATCATCATTGGGTTATAAAAAAGGTTCTTGTTCTGCAACAAATTAAGACAATTTAGTATTTACAACCCATCATAACAATTGGCCATGTGAAACATTTTTGTTTTGGGACTTACTGCGGATTGGGATGCTGGTGATGACTTATCCGAATCTGATGAGAAGCTTAAATCCAGATCTTGTTCAATTACATCCATTGACCCAAAAATGTCTCTTTCATCTATTGACTTATGTCTTAGATGAGCCGGTACGTCAATAACCTCCATTGACTGATTACTTCCAGCATTCCTTGGCTTGTTTACATGTGTTATTACATCATTATTGTTCTTCTGAGAGCCTTTGCTTCAGATCCGTCATTGGTGACCGCTCTTTTAGGCGGTTGATAGTGCCATGTTTGCAGCCAAACCAAAATAAGAAAGACCAAGTTAGCACTACTGCATATTAGTCATCTCAATTCTCAACAACAACAATGAACATGCATGGCTATTTAATTTCAAATGAAAAATTGCTCATTATTGATAAATTTTCATTCCTTGGCATACCTAACTCCATTTTCTGATTCACTCGGTGGATATGCCAGCATTAGTGGTTGTCTTGGTGGGACAGGCGCGTTTGTCATTGAGCGAATCGCTGATCGAGCAGACACAATCTTCCATTTGGAAATTATGTATACGTTGCTATAATCCGGGGCATATTTGAGCATGGCTGCTGGTACATCATGATGATGGCCTTTAAATTTTTTGAGACTGCCACACCATTGTGGAACATCAATTCATTATACAAATAATAAATGTAGTATATGCACACATGCATGCATGCAGAGTGAACACAGGGATTTGGAAAAAGACCTTGTTGCCAAAGGGCTCTTGGTCGATGCACCAACCACGATACTATGTACGAAATTCCTGTTTGCATATTCCAAGAGTGCTTTGGCAATATCACTGTCATCGATCACGGCTTCTCTAATCTGGACCTGAATGCATGCATCAAATCAATAATGATCGTGCAAGTTTATATACAAACAATTAAAATGGCATTCAGTGAAAATCTCAATTATATTATTACATACAGATTTACGATTGCACAGTCCTCGTAAGTTACCAAAAACATTGGCTACATCGTCTTCGTCAGGTGGAAAGACACTGCCATCTGCATATACATATAATATCATCATGAATAACAAAAAGAAATGGAATTTTCGTTCTACATGAATTGAAATTGCGAAATGTTTCTTGTACCTATTTATTAGACATTGTAACATATATGGGAAATGAATAGCATGCATAATTGACCATGAAAGATAAGAGGGTACCTACGATTATGTGTGATGCTTTTGTGCTTAACATGGACAGCAATGACGAGAGGATTGTCTAGATGATTAACTGCCCAACGGAAAGCATAGGAACTGTTCTTGTCTTTTTCAACAGCCACCATTGTGGAGTTTGGTGGTACGCCGCTATCATCATATTGCTGTGAAACGACAGACATTGCTCAATGGACTTTGTTGACGTGTATGTAGGACAGTTGATGCCACCACCAACACAACCACTGTATACGGCAGGTGCCACCACAACTGAGCGGTGGCGCTTGAGGTTGCAGAGGAAGCACAAGGGAAAGGACGTAGGGTGGAGGAGAGAAGGTTGGGTTGAACATAACCCCATGCAACTTGACGACAGAAATTAACGGAGACAGACAACTAACACTTCTTCGCTGTATCATCCTCAACCGTTCCTTTTGTTCTAATTTGTGCATGCCCTTAAATAACCAACCCTTGAACTGTTTTTAGTAGCTTTTGTTAAGATTTTCTCATCTATTTTTATTTTCCTCAAATATGTACATATAAAGTATTAAATGAAAAATAAATAGTTTTACTGGTTGGTTAAGGTGATAAGTATCTTGATCCTTTAACTAGATGATTCAAGTTTAAAAAATGAAAAAAAATTATCATTGGAAGGTCTCTGTACAAAGAATTAATTGGATTTTTAGTAATAGAGTTTTAATATTGGTGGTTTTATTAACACTAAAATAAATACATAAATAGTTTAAAAGAAAAATACTTACTATGTTAGCCTTGACAAAACGTTTGTTAAAACTCAAAGAAAGTGTGTATAAGAATTTGGTCTTTGTAAAAAGAAACAAATAATAATAATAATAATAATAACAAAGATGAAAACTACTAATTGAGAGTGTGAAATTGTTACTGGTCTATTCAAATTAAACTCATATTTCTGTACCAGAAAAAGCAAAATTAAACCCATACTTTCTCTCATTTCATTCCTTATTCTCCAAACGGTCTGTCGATTGGAGTTGTATTGTGGCATTAGATTCTGTTTCAGTTCTCACTTTTCAGAGATCTTAAGTGAAGCCCTATTTTGAGGAATTGAGAGTGGTGCAGGCGGCGGATTGAGATTCCGGTGGAGGGATCTAAAAGATCACTGCGTTCTCTTTCTCTCCCCCTTCCCTCCTCCCTCTCTCATTTGTCACTTGTCCCTGATTCAGTCTAGGCTTTTATTGTGTTCCACTTTTATCTGAAAAATTGGGTATTTGCCAAGTTTAATTGAATATTTTCTACTGTCTAGTGTGCTACATGAACCATCCTTCTAGATTTATCAATAGATAGAGTAGCGAATCATTGATTCACTGATATGATATGATATGAAACGTGTTAATAGTAGTGGGCAGGATATTTGTAGATGAATGAATTGCATGAATTGGGAGCTAATTGATCTTTTTGTGATATATCAAAATAATGCTGCATTGCTGTTTCTCATGCTTGGAAGGTGGGCCTATCGCTGTTTGTTTCACTGACCAGCTTAGTTGTTGTTTACCTGTTTTTGGTGGGTCTTAATTTATCGATTTTCTTGTAAAATAATGATTGAAAAGGAGATCAGTAGGTTGTTAGGAAAAGTAGCAATATGCTAAAGTTGAAACCTTTTCAGATTATGGAATTTAGCTCATCTTGCAATGGTTTATGTTTCTATATATATATATATATATATATATATATATATATATATATCTTCAGGTTCTAGAAAAACTTGAAAATGTAGGGCTTTATCAACCACACAGTTGCTGAATCTGAAGATTGCAATGAACTAATGATCATGATTTGCATACCATTTAGATATGAAACCACTATATTTTCCATCCACGTCAATGTGCCTTTATCTTGAGTTGTAAGTTTGTTATTGGAAAACATAATCAGAAATGATCTATGCTTATTACTCTGAAATTGTTGAAATGACTTGCTTAGATATATTAGTTCGATAATACTCCAAAAACTCGTCATTGGTCTTTCCTTATGCCTTAAATTTAGGCTGGGCTTACTTTCAAACATGCCAGATTCCATGTCTTGCAATGACGACAAGTAGCCAAGCCTAATGTAATGACTCCAATGTGCATGACAATGCCCTTTTTTGGAGAAGGGTAAAGAGAAGTTCAATAGGATGCAAGCCAAACAAGAGAGACAAGAAGGTGTGTGCTGGGAAATCCCTTACTTGATGTTAATTGTGTGCGCGAAAACGACTATGTGAACTTACAAGGTTGATTGATTTTGAAGACTGGGAACACATATACATAAGCCTGCACGCCTTATGCACTATGTAGGGAAACCAAATTGACGAATGATGAGGATCTTATGAAGGGAGGGACCTCGTGCTTTTAATTTACTGGCTTTGAATCTAGTCCTCTTTCTTTCTTCTGGCCAGCTTAAACCAACCGGTGTTGTATTATTGTAATTGTTGCATTATTGTAATGTAGAACCAACGAATATTGGATGGAGTTGCAAATGGTTGACCTCTCACGCACATCTACGGAATGTTCTGTTTAGCTTTGAACAGGTTCTGGTCTAGTGTGAAAGGTACTTCTGGGTCGTGTGTTTTGTGAGAAATTCTTATTCTTATATGGCTACAAATATATCGGAAATACATTTGTTTACATTCTAAATTCTATTTTATGGTGAGGATACTTATTCGAACCTCCCTCCTCTCAAAGACAGACAGGTGCCTAACGGCACTAAGGCTCATGGGCAAAATGAGGATTAAGGGTCAATTTATTTTGTTTTCCTGTTGCTGCATGAGGGTCATATTTACATTTAATTTGCAAAAATCTGCATCTTGGATAAGATGGCAGCTAACTTATAACAGCATCACGGGTTACACGTTTTGAGTGTCTTTACAGCTTTTTGAAGGAAATATTGTGCCATTCACTGGCTCTCATCGTGGAACTGGGCCAACTTGTTGGAATTCCATTTCAATGATTGATAACGGTGGAACCAGTGGGGGTGTGCGACAAGACTTAGTATGTGAAGTAATTGTTTAAGCATTCATGTCAAACAACTGCTTTTTTATTTAAAATGTCTAGGTATAACTGATTATAATTCTCTTGGGATATGTTTGTTAATTTAGATTTTGGAAAAAAGAAGAGAACTTATAGTATATTGGAAAAACAACATACTAATCTTTAAATTCCAAAATCCAAACTTATAAACATACCCTTAAATTTCAAAACGAAAACAGCACACCAATCTTTGGGAGTGTGGGACACAAAGACGAGATGATACTTGGACAAATAGCAAGCTAGTTGCGAGATGTGTTATCTAGTATTAGATTTATCTAAAGTGACACTGATTAAGCAAGTAAAAGAGAAAACTTCTATCTTGTGAATATAAACTTTTGTGTTTTCAATACTTGAAACCTATCATAATATTTGAAAACTTAAGTATTGTTAACCACTGTATTAAAGGTATTAGTTGGAAAAATCTTTTAATATTTGCTGATATGAATCGTTTGATCTTTAGATTAATTACTTCTTTTCAAGTTTTGTTTTGTTTTCCCCTCCTTCCTTTCCTTTTAGATTTGCGAAGTTTCCCATGTTAGTACACAAGTAGGTAATCATGTGTGGGGTCTGTCGGTGTCAGGAGAGACGTTGAACTTGATATTAAAATGACCAGATTCCATCAACACCGAACCTGTTTATGTAGTGTGAACCTATTCAACAAGCCCAGGAAAATATACAGCGCAAAACAAGCAAGTGCTACTTTCAATTTAATTTTTTCTTGACCAAAGGATCGAATAATAATGTCATCCGATACGATGCATAGGTGAACGATTTTCTACAATGTCAATGTCAATGCTTGATCGTGTATGTCCAATTGCACAAGCTAGCTATATAGTCGGTTAAACTGTATGTGGTTGCTTTTGCTCGTTAATTAAGTGTACAGAATCGCAAGTTTGAGACACACGCAACTCAGTTTCAAAATTCAGATACTAGACACGAACACTATTAAGTGCAGGCAGCTCATCTGTCCATAAAACTTTTTCATGAACGTTGACAAATTCACCATAAAGGCAATGCAATATTGCAGATCATTTTTTGATCCCCTTTATTTGTTATCTCCCCCTTCCTCTTTTTTCATTTTGGTATTGTGGAAGACTTTTGCCATACAAATTTTATAGCAAAAAGTTATTTGTAATCATATAATATATCATATCAACTTACACCCCATTCACCATTAGAGATGCGATCGTATTTAAATCCATATCCATTCAATAGTAGTAATAAAATATTAGTTTACATAATGGTTCAATAAAATATAAATAATACAACTCTTTTATAGCACAGTAAGAACCTCAATATGGTTTAGACAGACAAATGGTCAAAAGTAGCCTATATTGTTGAATTAGCGTATCATTGCAGGACCCATCTGGGCCACCTGAAGGTGCACGCTCGAGTCCAAGTCTTCTATGCCATGCCACGCCTTAATATTAGTTGTTAGAGAGATCGAAGGCTTAAACAAGTGAAACGTATTTGGCAAAACGTTGAACCTTCTGTCTGCCTAATGAATAACATACGAAAGGAAGCGTCAATGTCAATATGCGATGTTAATCAATGACATTATGAAAACGATACATGGATTTAGCGACTTTATATATGCATACTAATAAAATCTGACCTAATCAAACTGTATTAATTAATTCAGATAGAATAGCCTTTTTTTTATGGGGAGATAGAATTATTTTTGCTTACATCTATGAGAATATGAATATATCTGTATATGCATTTATACCTGTTATATACCATTATAAAGGAGATTATCCAAAGTTCTTCACATTTTTTTTTCAATGCTAATATATTTTATTTCAAAAAGAAATGGAAAAATATTAAAGTAACTATATTGGAAGTTAGAACCCTTTTAAAATCATTAACTCTATTGATACGTCTACTTTAATTTTTACCATAAGTTTATTTAGACAAAAGTCTATTAAAACTAACAGCTTTTGTAAAACCAAAAGATCTACTAACAAGAAGGAAATAAATAAAGTTTTATTCCGAAAACAAACTCATGATATAGCTCAATCTCCATTCCTTCAGTAACATTAAGGAATATATTATATGGTACATTAAAATAAACCTAATACAATTTCATGGGAAGACCAAAACCTTCATTTTTTGTTTCCTCTTTCCTGAACAACTTGAGGTAATATATAACTGGCTCTCCACTGTGATCTGCTCTTGCCAGTTTGCACACCGCCGCAAATTAAACTATTAGCAACCGCCACCGGGACCACAAGATTGCGTGATTCATGATACTATATATTGAGCTTTTTCTTATAAACTTATGCACCAAGTACCCATATTTTGAAGGAGGAACACAGGTCTTAAAGCTGTGAAATTAATGTCAGTATGAGTATGATGTTATGTTATGTAGGTAGTTATCATTAAATCTTCTAAAATGACAATGATTTCTCCACGAAAATGTGTATTTTTTTTCCATATATAGGCTCATAGCACTTCCTTAATGGATTAGAAAAACAACACAATGTGAAGTTTGAAATCTCACCAGGAGAAATAAATATTTATTGACAATTTATTGTTAACTGATGTATGTAGATTTTTGTAATTTATATTCTTTATTTGATCCAAATAGGGCCGGGTGTTTGCAATGCTACTTGTAAGTTTATTTACAATATTTTAAAGTGTGACAAATATTGTATTTATCCACACTCAAGATGCATTTAACCATATTTCAAAGGTTAAACGAAATTCCACCACACACCCAACTTATGGTGCATAGCATAATCTTTTCTTAACACAAAGGCTAGTGAGTAAGGTATTTATTACTTGAAAAATTGAAAAATTATGTAAATTAAATATTTTTGTATCATTAATATATTAAAATTAAACTTGTATAGTTTTTTAAAAGTGTTTTCACAAGTTAATTTTCCCCCTTTTGTTCTAAACATAAAAAAGGTAAAATAGACAAGTTTAAATTTGTTTAGCCAATTAAAAATGATGGATTGAATATAATTTACAAGTTATGACATAGTAAAATGAGTTAATTTGTAAGGTTAATTTTTTTTAGGCCCCATTTGGCACACCACATAAGGCATGATAAAACAAGTAATACAATACGTAATGACTTTATACATTATTTAGTGTAGGCAACTTATTGTATGAAATTATCTATAACCTCTCTTATACATTAAATGATGGATAACTTAATCATGTCTAGGGAGGGAGGATAAGGTCTGATAAGTTTTTAACGTATAAGACTTAATTTTTCTTACTTAATTAAGAAATAATAAATAATTAAATAAATATTAAATAAAATAAGAAATATTTTAAATAATACATAAAACATATAATAAATTTTTAAATAATAAATAATTATTAAAATAAAAAAATTATTGTAAATAATTATATATAAAATAATTATTATTAAAATGAAATCATAAGTATTAAATATATGATAATAGTAAAATAATATAATATAATATTATTTAAAATAAATAAAAATATAAAATAATTTAATATAAAAAGAAATTATAAATTATATACTATTGACATATATAAATTATTATAAATTTTAATATTTATTATTAAAATTTAAATAATTATAATAAAAAATGCTAGACTACTATTAATTTAATATTTATTTATAGTTAGAGTTATTTTTAAATAAATGATAGTGCTATATAATTTTAATAAATTTAAATAGTTAATGAAAATTATTATTTTACTTTTTATTTAATATTTAATATAATAGAATTATCTATAAATAAATTATAATATTATATAATATGAAATATATAGTATTTTATACGATGTACACAAATCCTATATAATACTAAAGTTTATTAACTTTATACTATCAAGCTTTATCCTATTAGACTTTATCCTATCAATGATTATTGACTGGTTAGAATAAATAAGTTAATTTACAAGTTGAGTTATATAATTTGAATTTTTATTTTCATTTTAAATTAAATTAAACAGATCAAGTTGTGAATTAACTCTGAACTCATGAGCTAACTGGCTTAACTACTAATTTTTTTTCACTTTTAGTAAAGGTTAATTTACTAATCTACTAATAAAACTTTTAAACAAACAAACAAAATCGCTAACCTGCCAACTCATAATGAAATAAGGTGGGTTGACTCACCTTATTCTTAAACTAACTCCGAGTTAACCAATTTATCAAACTTGATTCCCCAAAATCCCAAGTTTCCAATCCTGTGGAGAAAGAAGAACAAAAGTTGGGAAAATCAGTGTCCACAATCATCCTCTACCTAACACCGCCGAAGTCTTTACAAATTGTTCCTATCCTCAACCATGTTCACACTTGTTCCTCCCCTATCTGGCTATCACTATCGCTCGTAGTCATTCATCATTTTCTCCAGTTATTATTATTATTATTATTATTTTCGAAGTGACCATTTTCTGCAAATGGGTACTCTGAATCTAATAAACAATTACAAAAAGAATTAGTTATTGCACTTTATCTTTTATAATATATGTTAATTTAGAATTTACACACACAAAATTTAATAAGTTACTTAATTATAGTACAAATAATCTAATTTATGAACCTACTTTTATATTAAAATTATTTTACTTACTGTGTTTATAAGTATAATTAATATAAAATAGAATTAATTACTAATAACTTAGAAAAAATTTAAATTAATTATTTGAAATATTAAATTTTAATATCTTAAATGAAACAATAGAGACATATTAAAAATAAGTTATTCAACTTGTGACAAGTTTAAAATCCAAAAATCGATTGACAGATATTCATTAAAAATAATATTTACTGCTCAAAAACTATTTTTCACACAAAGAATGGTAAATTTGAACCCACTATACCCGCATTGGCTCCAACATGTTTAACTTGTTGAAATTTAATAAATCCTTTCGGACCCACACTGGATTAAGGTTAACTAACTAATAAATAAAGGAATTTAATTCTTATTATGCAGTGGCTGTACAATAAGATATTGTATTATAAATAAAAAAATGTCAACTTTCACACACTCACTGTATTAAAAGGAAACCAATTTTACTTATCTGCCAGCACTTAAGTGAATGTTATAGTATATTAAAATTAAACTCTATATAAAATGTATTATTTTCTTTTCTGGGTAACAATATTAAACAAAAAATTAAGTATACGTGCTAAATTTCCCTAAAAAAAAAGTATGCATTACTATTTTTCATTTTTCATCAGCAAAAAGTACGCATAGTATTGAGAATTGATTAGTCTTGATTGATATCAATATTCAATCCTCCCGTTCACACTGCATTTTTCACGCATAAGACCGCAAAGAGGGGAGCAGCCAAAGAGAAAGAGTGAAGACGAGGTTGTCTTGTTCTTGTCTGTCTGTCTTTCTTTCGTTCTACTCTCAACCCCCCCCCCCCCCCTCCTCTGTTGCTGCCTGCAACTAATTGAATTGTTTGCATCACTGTTCTGTTCTGTTCTTCCCAGTGCTGTATTGTATCTGTATGAAAATCACAACTCTCCCACCACAATCCCTCTGCGCCTTCCTCCACTCCTCATTCCCCAAGATGAACGACAACGAAGACGACCCCACCGTCACCAGGAAGCGCCGTCGCAAGGACGCCGCCGAAAAATGCGACGGACCAACCCAGACGAGAAAGAAGAACAAGACCAAAGAGCTCAAGGGAATCCTCACATCGCTCCTATTAATCGACGCACAAGAGAAGCGCGACCGTGACCAACAGCACAATCTCTCCACCGAATCCAACCACACAAAGAACAACACCGCCACGCTCGGATGCTACCCCAACCTCGACAATTACTACAGCGACATCGAAGAATCCGACCGAGTCAAGAGGAAGAAATCGCGCGGCACCGCGGTGGCGGTGGCGGTCGCCACCGCCGCCAAAGCAGCAGCAGCTTCCGATGAAGAAAACAACGCCGATTCCAAAGGAAACAAATCCTCCGGCGGTGGAGCTCCGCCACATCAGCGGCGGCTGTGGGTGAAGGACCGTTCGGCAGCGTGGTGGGACGAATGCAACAGGCCCGAGTTCCCCGAAGAAGAATTCAAGAAGGCGTTCAGAATGGGGAAAGCCACTTTCGATTCAATCTGTGAGGAGCTGAATTCGGTGATCGCGAAAGAAGACACGACGCTCAGGAACGCGATTCCGGTGAGGCAGAGGGTGGCGGTTTGCCTTTGGAGGCTGGCCACCGGTGACCCTCTTAGGGTTGTTTCGAAAAGGTTCGGTTTGGGGATATCAACTTGCCACAAGCTTGTTCTTGAGGTTTGCACTGCCATAAAAACTGTGCTTATGCCTAAGTACTTGCTGTGGCCTGATGATGCTTCTTTGGGGAAGATCAAGGGTGAGTTTGAGTCCATTTCTGATATCCCCAATGTTGTTGGGTCCATGTACACCTCTCATGTTCCTATCATTGCTCCCAAGATCAGTGTTGCTGCTTATTTCAACAAGAGGCACACTGAGAGGAACCAGAAGACTAGTTATTCCATCACTGTTCAGGGTGTTGTTGACCATAAAGGGGTGTTCACTGATGTCTGCATTGGGTGGCCTGGCTCCATGCCTGATGATCACGTGTTGGAGAAGTCTGCTCTTTATCAGAGGGCTAATGGGGGGCTTCTTAAGGGTGTGTGGATTGTTGGGAGTTCTGGGTTCCCTTTGATGGACTGGGTTTTGGTGCCTTATACCCAGCAGAATCTCACTTGGACACAGCATGCTTTCAATGAGAAGATTGGGGAGGTTCAGAAGGTTGCTAAGGATGCTTTTGGGAGGCTGAAAGGGAGGTGGTGTTGCTTGCAGAAGAGGACTGAGGTGAAGCTGCAGGACTTGCCTATTGTCCTTGGGGCATGCTGTGTGTTGCACAATATTTGTGAGTTGAGGAATGAAGAGATGGATCCTGAGCTCATGTTTGATCTTGTGGATGATGAGACGGTTCCGGAGGCTGCTCTTAGATCGGTGAGCTCCATGAAGGCAAGGGATGCAATTGCTCATAATCTTTTACATCATGGACTGCAGGGACTTCTTTCTTTAATTGAAGCTGAAAGTGTTTGTTATCTTGACTGTTTTTGTGACTTGAGATTATAATTTTTTCGCTTGTCTCAATACAACATCATGATAATCAAGATGTTCATCATTATATGTTAGAGGGGCTTTGTACAAGATATGTTCGCCCCTCCCAGCAAATGTATTTGATTATAGTCTTCATAGGTTTAAGGTTTTATGTACTAGATTTAGGGACTTGAAAAGTTGTAATCTAGTTCCTCATTTTAATTTCCATACAAGAGATCAGCTAATAAAATCATTTCATTCTTTTGTAACAGTTTGTTAGTTTCTTTAAATAATTGCCAAATCAGAGATTAGTTAATGAATTCAGAATATTCTTTTGTTGTATTGCAGCAGCATTCCCTTGATTAAACTAGTATGATGCATGTGTGAATGCACTTACACTTTTTGGAAGAGCAAGTTTTATTTCTCTATAGAGCAAGCAAAACACGTTGTTAATGCTCTTAGGCTTAACCACCCTAAATTCATTGAGAGTAGGATAATTCTTTGTATTGATGTAAGTACTAGTCAGAGTCAACAGAGAGCAATTACTAGTCCAAGATCTTGACATTTAAGCGTAAAAGACAGTAAAGTAACCGTAGTTCTTTGACACTACTTCTTTATGTAGGGTTAAGCATATGTTTGTTTCATTTATAGTTCTACTTATTCGGACATTATTAATCACATAAAACCAGGTAGGAAAGAGATGTTAACTCAAGGCAAAGTGAAATGGCTTAAAATTCCTGGACTAGCGGGCCAGGGCTGAACCAAAAACTTTTGCATGTGATCCACATGACTCCGGTTGAACTTAATGCAGTGCAGACGATTGTGTAGCAAATTGCTTTATCTGTTGATGCAGATATTGAGAGGTATGAGTGAGTGCTGCATATGTAATTATGTACCCTGCCGCATAATAACACTCGCATTTCCGTGGATAGAATAACTTTGTATGATTTGGGACAAAACAAGCGCATGCCATACACGTTTGCTTTCTATATATTCAAATGGAAAGTCGAAAGGATGCACTTATATTTCTTGTATTTATGAGAGTATTAACTCATATCTCACCATACATTTTGTCCCATACATTATTAGTATTATTAACATTTTTCTTCTGACATTGACGCATTGTCTTTGGCCCATTGGCCAAGGCGTTATTGTAGGCGAAAGTTCCTCCACATTCGCGTTCACACTGTCCCTTCACGGCAAAAGGAAAATTTTAAAACGGAAGACAAGGAATTGTAAGGTTTGATTGGACCAGATAATTTAGAAATTTAAACACAAAGGAAGATTAAGGGGACAACTTTGTGATGTGAAGTCGGTGCTTTCCACAGGTCGCACAACTATTGATGAAAGTATTGTTTATACTCATTTTGTAGATTCTATGCACACAGGAGAAAAAAGTCAAAGGTGATAGGATCCACCATTTTTTATCTTTCAACAATCATTATTTTCTGTTTTTATTTCTCTTCGCATGTGTTTGGATTTTATAATGTATCTGTAAAATAAGTGCAAGTAATATTTTCCGTCAATATTGATAGGTAAGTCTTTTGGTGAAAAAGAGTCACTTTCATATCCACATTGTTTTTGGATTATATTGCTTTGTTAATTTCACCGACAGGTTGGAAGATTTTGCCGAAGCTATTGCTACAGTTCCCACTCAGTTACTGTTAGGAGAAAAAGAAGGAAAATGAATTTCCAAATTGGACTTTTTTTGGAAAGATGAGAAGAGACCAGGATCAGTTTGGTATAATAAATAGGATAAATATATTTACTCTAAATTTTAGTTCATGTTTATATCTTAACTTTTTAAAATACACATTGTAATATCCTTAACTTTCCAAACAATGCAAAACACCCCTCAATGTAATTTTGGCAATTGGTGATGACATAATTTATGTGTACTTAACCTCTTTAATATTTCTAATTTGTATAACCCGATATTGTTTGTGAATTTACATATGCATCTGACCCCATGGTTTTTTTTTTTTCACTATAATGAATTGAATGTAATACCTTAACTACATGTGTCCATAGACAAACTCCTGGATCGCCTTAGGGTTCCGAGATCCATCTGGATTGCCAAAAGTCCGGATTGCAAAAACCATGTTTCAGCCAAGTTTTGCATAATTATGCACAATAGGCTCGCAGCAAGCAAACGAGTGGAAGTACCCTTTTTGGGCCAGGCAGGCCGTTGCAGCGAGGGAGGGCTTTTGCTTATTGTAACGAGTTTTACTCGCTAACAAGCACCCCGATGACATCACAGGATCAAACGGCAGAGTTTAGTAAATGACTCAAACCCCTTTATAAAACCCTCCCCATGGGCTTCTTCATTCTAGAATCCGAAACCAAACCCCAAGCTCCCATTTTCTTTCTTCCTTTCAAATCAACTCTGATCCATCATCCCAAGCTTTAAAGGTATGTATATGTTATGGATTTATGTCTTCCTCCTCTCCATTCCTCTAGTTTTAGGTGTTGTTATTTCTCTTATTATTATCAAGGGGGTGCTCCCTAACGTTATTAGAGTTGGTTTAGGATAATCTAGATGTACCCATAGATTATTTATGAGTTTTGTTGCTTTGACAATACATTGGTATCATCTTTCCTCCTCGAGCTCCCATGGTGTTATCCCTTCCAGCTTCACCCTTTCAGTTAGTATATTTGATCTTATGACCTTATTTTGGTCAATATACACATATTTTGGCATCCTATATATATATATATATAGAACTTGAGTTTTATATAACATGAGATTTGCATGTGTTTTGCAAGAACAAGAAAATATATTTCAAACTCTTATGAAAGTTATTGTTACAAGAAGTGCATGGGATCATATTTGAGCTATAAATTTATTATTATGATTTTAATTATGGTTTGATTTAATGGTGATTGATGAAAAGGAATGATAAGATTTATGTTTAGTTACAAGAATTTAGAAATGTTGAACTTAGAGACATGAAACTCCCTTTTTATGATTTCAGTTTGATTTTAGAATAAGGAATTACTGAGAGAAATAGAGCCTGAGTTAATAGAATTATTCCATTAACCTTAGTATACTAAGGCTTGTAGGGCAAGTTAACCTTATTTAGATCAGTTGAGGACGCGGTTCGTTAAGGATCGTTAAGATTTTAGCTATGGACTCATGTTTGACTACACCCTTACAACTTTATAGATAGTTTATTCTTTAGTAACCCCTTGAAAAA
The DNA here is from genome assembly GCA_030441495.1 of Dalbergia oliveri. Lineage (NCBI taxonomy): Eukaryota > Viridiplantae > Streptophyta > Magnoliopsida > Fabales > Fabaceae > Dalbergia > Dalbergia oliveri. The sequence continues at coordinate 5,588,698 of JAMLFY010000003.1, forward strand.
TAAAGATAGATTATATTGTTGCAACATACTTCTAATTTTGTAGTTAATATGTATTGTAAATGAAATGATTTATAAATGTTGCATTATTATTATGTATTTCCTTCTTGTCTCATGTATGGTTGGGTGAAGATTCACTATTAAGTTTTGTGATAAAACTCACCCCTCTTTTCCTCTTTCCTCATAAGGTGCTGCATTAGATCCTCTTCTTCCCCCTAGCACATTATCAATTTAGATGAGCTTCACGTTGCCATGGAGTCTTTTAGATATTGTAGAGTGCTCTAATGGTCTGCGAGTAGGTCCGAACTATGTATGCATATGATTATTTTGTTACCATGATTCTTTTTGTATTTATGTGATATAATATTCATGGTTTATTTTGTATATTGAGCAACTCAATATATTTGGTATACAACTACAAATTCAGATTTAGCTTATGAAAAGAGCTTTTATGATCATTATGAGACAAGTATGAAATTTAGTTTATGATTTGTAATTAATTTTATGAATTAAATAAGCATGTAGCACGACTCAGGAATCATCTGGCTACGTGAACGAGATTTACGCTACATCATGATCAAATCGGGTTGTGACATTGACACCTTGTTATGACCTAAAGTTTTACTGCGGAGAATCGAGGGTTTTTTGGCATTATTTGAAAAGTTTAGGGTCGCATGCACATTTTGGAAAGTTAAGATGGAAACTGACATAACCTAAAGTTAGAAACTAAAATGCATTTAACCCTAGCAAATAATTACTATAATGGAAGACTAAAGAATAGCAAAATACATTGATTTAATAAGAAAAAACACAATGCTTACTTGTCCATCATTGTCTATCCCTTTGTCTTCATGGACACTGGAATAGATTTCTTGAACTTGTAAATGTTCAAAAGTAGAAGAATAAAGAACTAGCAGTAAACTGCATTGATGGAATATGCCAATAATTTGGGGAAGAGAGAGAGAGGATGGGAGGGGGTCTACATTCAAAGATAATCTAACAAGCTTGTTTCCTATCTATCACACTCTTGAACTAACTCAGCTATTTAATGCCCTTGGACAATTCTTTATAGTTTAGTCATTAATTAAAAATTTTACAGCATTAACGAAGTTATATATTGCCTGGGCGAATATTAGGTAAAAGAAATCCATTTTTTTATGGGTCTGAAGGTAACAGAAAACTTTAGCGTACAGATATATATGTGTATAGAACCCAGCCAGGCCCAAAACTCAGCCCACCTTAACCCACGGACGAACAATATGCCCACCAGGCTACAGATATGGGGCCCAAGAAATTTCAATTTGCACTCTATTATCAACCCCGACCAAAAACAAAACATCTCGACCAATAAAAAAAACTTTTACCTCGGGACCAAACTCCCCCTTACAACTAACTATTGATGGGCCAACTAAGGTTGGCACAAATGGTTGGTTCCAAAGTTTGAATGCGCAGTTACCATCACATGTTTGAATCCCCCTAATTATTAAAATCCTTAATTGGTGGACAATCCTCTGTCAGGGAAATCCTGTCATCGGCATAAGATAAGAAGACATACAGCATAAAAGTGAGCAATGTAAGCAGTGGCAAGCCCTTTCAATCTGCTTCTGAGAATAAAGCAAATCACCACCAGGATCCCAAAGTGATTTATACATATAGTATATCATGGTTTGTGATTATGATATACTGCACAAAGAAATGATAGAGTACATTTTGAAACAATCCCTGATTGACCATAAAAAATTATAAAGGGCACACGCTACCTGAGTCTGCAGGGGTCAAATGTACATAGCCTTGTCCCCAGCAGTGGAAAGGCTTTACTGATAGAGGCCAAAAATAATCACAAAAATCTTAACCAACATTCGAGATGAAAAAATTGGCTTGCTGACAGAAATTGATGCTTGCATCCGTGTGTTCCTGTATTCACCAGGCAGGTAAATCATCTAAACTATAGAACCGAAGCAAATTCTCCGCCAAATACATCTGAGCTGGCAGCAAACAGATTCTCACCCCAGAGAAGCAATTCCAGTCAGTGTGGTGGACTAATAACCTGCTTTCTGCTGACCAAGATCAGGTGGCAGGTGGAATGGAAAGTGTGCAAATTGGATTTTTAAGATCGGTGAGTCAGGTTTTTTATCATCAAACTTGTAGCCTGCATAAAATTTTGCACTTCAGTAGTGTGTGATATATTTTCAACACACTTATAACATGATCAAGCATCTTTAAAAATAAACTTCAAATTGACAAGATTACCTTTCAACCTTCAGATTATGTGCAGTATACCTTTTTCATAGATACATTGTGAATAATGTATTAATATATGGGCACAAAGCAATATGCTATGTTTAATTAATATACCCAGAAATCTAGAATGTTGATTTGAATAAGTGTTAGTGGTATGTATTGTGACACACATCAGTCATACAATCAGATCTCATTATTCAGAGGTCTTTCTCTTTTCCTAACTTTCCACGTAATCCTATAATGTCATACTACGTAATATTTTTCATTTTTTCTCTGGACTGTGGACAGACATCAGAGTCAATTATGTGCAGCCAAAAAACCAGAATACCTTGCAGAGCTTCCATGGCAGTGAGAGCACATTTGGAATCGACAAATTCCACAAAACACAATGTCATAGCCTTGTCTCCACTCTGCATGATACTCAATCATTTAAAAACTACTAAATACTCCTAATAAATCAACCAAAAAAGAAGTATATAGATTAACATCCAACACGACATATATTTAGTGACCATAGCTAATTTATTACTCGAATAATGTCATGACAAGGGTAGAAGCAAAAAATTTTGGGTCAAATACTCACAATGATCACAATCTCATAGGTATTCTTTCTTATCCTTTTTTTCCAGACAAAACACTAGAATAATGTTCAATGGATTTTAACTATTTTTTCCTTTCCTTTTATTAGTAGATGAAGGTTACACAACAAGAAGTTGCATTTTCCCTTCCCTAAGACCTGTCTGCAAAGGAAAAGGACTTCACAAATTGAACCAATTCAGACCTACACAATTGGTGCCTCTTAGAATACTCAACAGGAAATTCTTACTTAACAAACTTACTCGTCTAGGCTCCTTGTGAACAACTCTGATATCCTTGTACCCAATAAAGGGACGGAAAAGATCTTCAGATACAGGTCAAGGCTTCACATAATCAGAACAATGAAACACGATAGATGTTATTTCAGGCACTTCAATTATACTTCCATAAATTGTTAAAAAGCTAATTTATGGCGCACACAATTTTTTCCTGAACTTTGAATGACAAAGTATGGGTAGAAAGGATGCTACGTCCAATAAGAATTTAATTTGAAAAACACTCTATTCCTATCCATTCTTCACATCCCGTGAACAAAAACAGGTAAGCACATGAATACATACAAATAGACATATATTCAGCAAAGGATACGGCCAACTTCCCTTCTAGTGCAGTCATTCGGAAGTCCGCCCACAAACAAAACATTTGATTCCAATACCGAATTAGGAAGACCATTGTAATCTGTTTTAGAGACCGGCCTTTCGTTACTAATATCAGGAACACCCGGATTAATTGCCAGCGGATTATCTCGTTTTTTACTAAGATCAGGATCTTCAAGAGGAGAATAACCCTTTATGCTAGGCCCAGCTGGAACAGCAGAAGCTTCAGAATGAACCCTGGAGCCCACCAAAGCATCATCGGCACCACCATAGGGCCCCATCCGTAACAAATTTACCTGCAGGTAGTTATAATCCGAGCTGAGAAGTTATCATAACCCACATGTATTAGAAATTAACTCAATGGTCAAATAGTAATTAATTAAAAATTGTACATCATTCTGCAGGTAATCTGATCCAACAGGCCGCAACCCAGTGGAGTTTGATACAAGAGTTGAAGCCAGTGACGATGCCTCTGCTGGAATGTAACCAGGAAAACTAGTTCTCGGCATGCTTGCTGACACTACCATACCAAAGCAACAAGTCAATAATAATAATAATAATCAAATGGTATGATACTTTGCAAAAGCATAAACATAATGAAATTAGGCGTTACTAATACTAGTCTTGTCTAGGTTTTGAAAGTCAACATAGCTTGTTTGAGTTTGCAGCGTTAAAAATCAATCAAGTGCTGTGTATGTTAGTGTAATGGCTCCCTAGGATTTACGGAGGCACAACAAAAGAATCGATAATTGTGGGAATCTGTGGTGGGACGGGGACGAGAGCAATTAAGAAAATAAGAAGCGAAATTGGGAATGGAGATAGATAGATAGATAGAGCAGCAATACTAGAAAAAGGAAGATGGAAGACAAAGAAAAGGAGTACCTCCGTCAGCGACGGGGACTGGGACTGGAGGAACGTGTGGGTAATAGGGATCCGCCATGGTATTGGTTGGGTGCACACTCCCCACTCAACTCAACTCAACTGCTCAACGCAACGCTTATCCTCTCTCTCTCTCTCGTCCCGAATGCCACCAACCGATGGAGGGAAACACTCACTGTCGCGATTATGTTATGTTAAATGTTATGCAGTCTCTCTCTCTCTCTCTCTCTCGAGTCCAGTTCACTAGAAAAGCCGAGTTAGGGTGCGTTAACTTAAACTGGACTGCCCTTTGCCCTTTCAATTTTTTATTTTTTATTTTTAAGATGATGCAAGGTAAAAAAGTGCAGAAAAATTTCTCCGGTAACGATTAGTTAGTGATGGAGAGGCATAAATATGGAAGATATAAATTTATTTGATGGTAGAAATAAAAATAGAGAAAAATATAAAACTTTTATACTTCTAAAAATTGTTAAAGAAGATAAAAATTTAATATTTTTTTTTAATAATATCTCTATACATAATTAATATTTATATCTTCAATCTCTACTATATGTATTGTCCTATATTTCTCTGCTTGTCCCTCTACGATTAAGCACACACTGAGACTTCATTGTTAGACGCTCAAATAATAATATTAGTGGATCCCTTAATCAAGATATTATGGAATTATATATCTTGAATAAATTTCATATAAGCCACTTTTATTGTACAAATGTGTGTAAATGCGAAATATATTGATACATGGATTTCTCAAAATTACATTGTCACTCTTTTTGTTTACTGTGGCTCTCGTTTAACAATTTTATTTGTTTGTTAAATTAAAAAGAATATTTAATCGAGATTAATTTTTATGCAAAGATAATGTCATATAATAGAAATAGATTAATTTTGATAATAATGTAAAAGATTTTTACACAATTATCCAATTATATATTATTAAATTAGTAAATCATGCATATTGCATTATTTGATTATAACGACAATGAACCAAAATTAAATCTTAATAGAGAACATGGAAAGTTTTAAGTCATTATTATTGGTAGTTATCTATAAATGGATCATGTCAACTTGTCTTTTGATTTATATAGGATGACAATATAAATAGTTTTATGGTATTACTGCATCAAATTTTCTCTCCATTTAATTCCATAATTGTTTACAAAATACATTATGTTAAGTTTTTAAAGTAACAACATTAAAATGAAATAACTTTATATCATTTATAGATTTAAAAATGTTTTGTTATCCTTGATAAATAAGTAAATTTTATTTTTGGTATATGAAAAAATATATTTGGTTTTTGTTAAAAAAAGATTTAAACTGTTTCATTTTAGTCCCTATCATTAAATTATTTATGTTGAATGTTTATACAGCTAACAGAGTGTCTTATCATTTAATTATATATAATAGTCAACAAGCATACATAATAGGGATTAGAACTAGAAATAAAAAGAAAAAATCGGATACCAAAAATATTATTTCCGTGAAAAAATATTTAAACCTAATTTATATTTGTTAGTTATCATGGTATTAAAAATAATTTAAAGTCTAAATTTAATATTTATGTTACATGTTTTTAAAATATTAAATATTTATTTTTCTAAGGAGTATTTATTGTCACTTTTATGTCTAAGAGTAAGGGTTTGACGATCATTGGACAAGTAAGATGTTAAGACTTAAGTGAGTTAGTGGTAGAAATAGTAGAATGACTAGAAAATACTAATACTAATATACTTGAATTTTTTTTAATATTAATGGAATTGAGCTAAATTAATAGACATTATATTTGATAGGTCGTATGACATTTTTTTCTTATTTTTTTATCATTTTTAATTTTATTACTTATAATTTCATTTTTCTTTTGACTTTTCATTATTACATTTTTATATAGTACATAACTTTTCATCCTTATTCACATTCTTATAAAAGGAAAGAATTATAATGACCCTCTAAATATGGGAAATTTACATTATTGACATCAAATTTTTTTCTTTATAACTCAACCAAAAGTCAATCAAATAAATTATTAGTATAATCTTAAGGAGTCGATTGAGTGGAGTATGACAAAATTTTATATTTAATAGATTGTAAGTTTAAACCTCCATTTCTCCTCTTGGAATGATGTAAATATTAGTTTCTGTAAGTACTTTTTTAGCCCAAACTTTTCTTATCCTAGGCTACAGTGCTATCCTTTGACCCTAAATTTCATATGCCAAACAAATAAATAAATAAATTATTAGTATGATTATTATTGTTATAGGAGTTAATTGTATTGATTTTAAAGCTTGAAGTGATAATTTTTTCAAAAAAAAAGTTTAACAAATTTCTATGTATTTTTTGTTTTAAAATACTTTATGGCAATTAAATTTTACAAATTCAAAATGTCAAACTTACTATTAATTCCATCTAATGTTAAGTTTAGCTAGTTGTTTCTCATTGAAATTGAAATGTCTCTCATTCACCCGATCAAGGGATACCAATGATTGTCAAGCTACTCCTTTGAATTCTGGTTACACCCAAAAGAAAAGAATGGAGAAGAAGATGGAGATATCAAGGTTTCACCTTTTCTCTCTGATGTTGATGCCATGATCTTCTCCCACCATTGATGTAAATTTTGTGCTAGTGTAATGATAATGACAAGATAGTTCAGATTTCTTGATGACTGTTCAGCTTTCTTGATTACTTATTTAATCAATATTATTGAGTTAAAGTTAAGAATTATAATCTATAATATTGATAAATAAAAATCAATCTAGTTTATTCCATCCTTTAAGCACAATATTTTATCAAGTCATGGTGTATAATAAATCCTTCCTTATAATCGATTTTGGGCATGACATTAGCAGGGTTATCTAACGGCTTGTGTAATATGTTTAAACTTGTCACTAACTAGGTGTAGGTCAAATGAAATGTTTTTTCTATTACGTACTCCTGGCCATATGGAATTAAACATAAAATTGGAGTTTGAAACTGAAATTAAATGGTATGATTATAATTTTCATGTTTAAAATAATATATAGAATTATAATTATAATTTCACAATCCAATTCTATGAAATTAATAAATAACTAAAATGAACTATTCTTAATTCATAATTTATACCTTTTGAATTATCAATTTCAAAACTTATTAAATATCTCTATCATCATTAGTCTACATAGTTTTTCTCTTTCTAATTTATTTGCTAACAATAATGTTACAATTTTTTAATAATCTCAAATTTTAAAATTATTTAATTTTAGAAAACAATTTTGATATTTTCAGGATTTATGAAAAAATAGTAAAAATTTAAATTTAAATTTTGTAGTTTTCAATGTTTTATTCACAAAATCTTGAAAATAAAAAATGAAATTTGAGAATTATTTTTTGAAATCAAATGCACTCTCTGATTGTAAATCAATTCCAATATTCAATATATAGATCATAAACGTAAATTTCTTATTAAGTTATATAATATAATCAATCTTTCCTTAAAATGGACTTCGGGCATGGCATTAGTAGGGTTATTTAACGGGTTTGTACAACATGCTTAAACATGTCACTAAGAAAGTGTAGGTCAAATGAAATGTTATTTTTTCTTTTTATTAATCACATGTATTTTTTTTATCTATCTATATTATATATAAAGGGGATTGTTTCCTTTAACTATCTTTTAATATCCAATTTTTCTGTTTTTCAAAATACTCTCAAATTGAAGGAAGTTGAAGGAATTTACAAAAAGATAAAAAAAAAGTTAAACAAAATTCTAACATAAATAAGTAAATTTAAAAGAAATACCAAAAATTAAAAATGTGTATTGATAGGCATATTAATTGAATAGTTAGAGGTAATTGTCTTTGTATAGTAGAAATTTAATTTGAATTATAGAGATGTCAAAGCTGAGCCTATTGTTCCCGCCAAACCCGCCATTTTTTGGGTTGAGTTGAAGTTGAGTCCGCCAAAAAACAAGCCCGCCTAACCGTTCGCTTAACCCTCGAGTTGGGGAGCTTGGCTAGGCCAATTCATTTTTTTTTAAGAAAAAATTCATAATTTATTGGTAATAAAAGTAAAAAATGTATGACAAAAAAAAGTAAGAAATTTGTACACTCACTAACACAATAACACATTGACATTGTTCACTCAAAGTTAAAATTTAAAAATAAAACAGTGTTATAACTCACAATAACACTATTAACAATAACATTTTTTAATCAAAGTTGGTGCATGGTTGTTATGGACTTTGAAAAATTGAGTATACATAAATAAAAAATATTATTTAAAAAATTTAAAAAAATTCAAAAAACATTAAAAATATTTTTTTGAATTTTTTTATTTTTTAGTGCGTTGGCCTATCAACTTGCCTGCCTTAAGATAGGCTAACTTATTTCAGTCTATTTTATTTTCGAGTTGGCTCACCCCATCTCATTTTTTATGGGTTTTTGGTGGAATAGGCCTAAAAGGGCGAGTTACCTTTTAACACCCCTATTTTATTCTGATTATCAAGTTGTGAAAAATATTTTTTTTCCACTCAACCCAATCATCATTGATAAATAGAATAAATAATTCATATGTTAAAAATGAGGGGTCTGCAATTTTTTATTTTAAAAAATTGGGCCAAATAAGCTGACTTACGTAAACTCATAATAATTACACATTAATTTATTTATGTACAAATTTACAATAATTAAATAAAAATAATATCAAATTTGCAAGTTAAATAAGACAACACAAACTTAACTTTTTTTAATATGTGATCTAATGAACTAACTTGACAAATTTAACTAGTTTTAATTATCAAGTGAATGTTTAAGTTAGTCCCTAAAATTTTATGTGTGAGTGATTTTGATCATTGAAATTTAGAAATTATCTTTTTAGTACATAATATTCCAAAATGTGAATTAAGTTAGTTCATTTTTCCATTTTTTTTATTACTTCTCCTTCACGTTCTCACTAATGTGAAATTAATTTTACGCATATGCGTGAGTTATTTTGATTCCTAGATTTATAAATTAACTTTTTGGTCAATAATATTCCAAAATGTGAATTAAGTTATTATCTTATTTTATCTTTTTGTATTACTTTCCTTTGTGTTTTCACTAATGTGTCATGTCAAATGACATATTGGTGATAAACTCACATTATACTTGACCTCAAAATTGATATGGATGAATAATATGTTCAATTTGTTAGCATGTATCAAATATATTAATAATGTTATTTATATGCAAAATTCATGTTATAATATTGAATCATGCTTATCCCATGCAATTTAATTGATAAAGGTTGAGTGGAATGTCATTCTATCACTATCATATCAATTAATGTGACACATCATAAAAAATCTGATGGAACAATAACAAAAATAGGATTAGGGACTAAAGCGATTTGTATTTTGTAACTTTAGAGACTAAAAAGTTAATTTATATATCTCAAAGGCTAAAATGATTCACATATATAATTCTAGAGCATAATTTGAACAACTAATCTTTGAAGATCATATATGAAATACAAGTGGGGTTTTACAAAAAAGGTCCAGATGGGAGGTCGCGTTTACAGTGTTCTCGTCCTAAAACTGAACATTCAATGTACCTGTGAAGTTAAACCATTAATGAAAGAAAAAAAAATACAATGAAGATGTAACAGTATAGAATGGTGGCGGGTATGTTGGTCTGCATCTAGTACTGGAGCATTAGATGGTCTATTACTAAAATTGTTGAAATGACCCAGTTAACCTTAAATAAAGTTGTAAGTTTCCTTTTCTGTCTTTCTTTTTTCTACCTCCTTTCTTGTTCTTTGCCGTAAGACCTGCCCTACCCATTGCCATCACCTACTACTCCCCCTCTTTGTCTGGAATATCTTTCGCTGTTTGAGTAAAGATTCAAAGAAGTTCTAACTCCTTTGTGTCTCTGTGTTCGCCCCATTCAAGAACACCTTGACCACTGCCACTCTGCAACCTTAAATCCATCTTCCTTTTCTCATTTGCCATTATGGTGGTGGAACCCAAGTCTCCGCCACCATGTACATAACCACTTAATGAAATACCCAAATGTCTGATATCCTCTTCTCCCTTCTCTTTCTCTATAAATCATTTGTTTATGTGTAAAGAACCTAATTGTTTGAACCCAATATAAATTAAGGCATGTGTTTTATCTGAAAATATCACTTTAATTAACTTGGTTGGGGCTATTTGTTATTATAGCAACACTATATTTTCAAATTTCCTTTGGAACTTCATAAGTTCCAATAGTCATTACTGTTTGCTGTGTTTTCTAAGCTTAAGTTCATTCTAGCCCATTCTAATAACCATGTGTTGGAATCTGAAAGTGAGTGCAAAAGCTATAATGGATAGGGTTGAGCTTGTGAGCAAAGGTACATTTAGAAGAGAGAAGAGTCATTGTTAGTGGAGAAAGAGAGATTTAGCAGTATGTTTAGGGAGAAGAGAGAGAGGGGTTAAAAATGTAATTATAATATTATATTATTTTTAATAAATATTTATAATATTTTAACTATTATTTATAATATATGTAGACACTGATTTGAGTCATTGAAATAATATATTTATTAATTTAATACTCTATACAAACAGACCATCTTATACTCTGGAACTGGGAGGACCAATTTATCCATCATCATATAGAATGTATATGATACATATAAGATGGTCATCCATGAAATTGAACCATGGATGTTCCCTATTCAACCGATAAAAAACTTCAATGTTAACTAAATTACATAGATGCCCTTGCACTTGCTGACCTCCTAATACTATATATATTGATGTTTCTTTGCCTGGGGAAATGGTGAAGTCATCACCACCATGTTCCACTTTTCCAACGTTAACCCATCCCATGCCACCTCCATCTATAATATCTTTTATATTATTTTCATCTATTTTTCAAAATATGTTAATTAATTGCACTTTTTAATATAACCGTTTGCTACAATCCTTTTGTTTTTGTTTGGAAATATATTAAAATATTAAATTATATACTAAAAAAAATTATAGATGATTGATTTATGCTCATTTCCTCATTTTCATCCCTTATCAAATTTACCTCCTTCAAGTCTTAAGGTAAGAGATTTTTTTATAATTTATGCTCTCTTTCTCTCATTCCTTCTATGTTATTAAATTAAAATGTCTATTTTTTTAGTTATTGTCAAGTGAGGGTGCTCCCCAATGTTGTTAGAATTGATTTAGAGAGTTGTTCTAGAGTTGTTAGAGATTATGCTCCTCCAATATTGTTAAAGTTGATTTAGAGAGTTGTTCTAAAGTTGTTATAGATTATTCATATGTTTTGTTACTCTATGTTTGTAATGCCATTTTAAGCTCTTAAGGTCAAATTGGTAGTGCCCACATACTCCCGACCCCAAACGATCAGTGAATTCAAACTCATGACCTTATCTTTAGTTATTATAAGTATGTTTTATGCATAATGATTGTCAAATATGAAATTAGAGATAAAAGGATGAATAAATATGATTTTTATAAGTTATGGCAAGTTAGCAAAGACTATGATTTTAACTATAACTTGAAAAATGTATTTCATAAAACCATGGGGCCATGATTAGATTGTTGCATGTCATGAAAAATGTTTTATATGTTTTGAAGAGAATTCATTAGAGAATACATGATTTTGCAAGCTTACTAAAGTCATCAAACATGTTTTTATGAGTTTATGATATCCTATGTTTTCAAGACATAGAATTTCATAATATGTTCTTAGAGTACCAGTTAAGATATTTTGAATAAATGTTGAACAGAGTATGATTTAGCTTTTTGAAGTATGATTTTAGAGTTATCGAGTTTATGAAGGTAAATTTGTTAAGATATGGTTTAGAATTTCAGCGTATAAAAATTAGGTACAGATCTTCACATGATTCATGACAGTTGGTGACTACATACTTTATGGATTGAAATCACAATGTCTACAAACGGGTAATCTCTTGGACATGATTTCATAGTCATAGTTATGCTAAAAACTTTAAAATTACATGGATTCAGAGCTTTAGAGACTATGAGTTTTTAAGAGTTTTCATGAAATTAAGAAGTATGAAATTTTGTATTATTCATAGCAACTGCGATATATATATTCTGTGCGATTCAAATCACAGGACCCACAAGCAGTGTGACCTTGGGTGTGATTTCATTGCCATAGTTATGCTAAAGTTAGATTTTTAGAGTTATATGAATCCAGAGCTTCAGAGAATAGAGAAATTGGGCCCTAATTAGATGCCCCTGAGAATAGAGAAATTGGAACCTAGTATGGTGCCCCAAATATTAGAGAAATTTGGGACCCAACGAGGTACCCTAGAGAAACCAAAGAAATACATTGTTATGTCATATTTATTATGCATAATCATAGAATATATCGGGACCTAGTGAGGTACCCCATTGAAACCAAATAAATACATTATTATGTCATATTAATTATGCATAGCTAGAGAATATATTGGACCTAGTGAGGTGCCCAAGAAACATATTGTTATGTCATATTTAATATGCATAACCAAAGAAATTCAGAGGATTTTGTTATTTCACTATATATATATATATATATATATATATATTAAGGGTTTACGTTTTTCGAGGATTTACGCACCATCATTTAAAATGATTTCATGATAGATTTGGAAGTTAGAAATGTTTTCTTGTTATGATGACTTGGAATAAAGAGTGTTTTCCTATATAAATACACATGTAAATATCAAATAGTTTATGTATGCTGCATGTATATTGTATTTATGTATACCCTTTGGACGTCCATGTGGTTGATAGGTGAAAATTCACTCACTGAGTCTGTTGACTTACCCTTGCCTCTTCCTCCTTATAGTTGCAAGTTTAGTTGTTGCACATTTACTAAGCCAATAGTCATAACTGTCCATGGTGAGCTTTACTTTGTAGTAAAGCTAAGGATTAGAGACTTGTTAGAGGAGAGTGCTTCAGGAGATGTGTAGGTAGAGTCCAAACCATGCATTATTTTTAATTATGCATTAAGTTTCAGAGTTAAAACCATATACATATATTTTTATAGATTTCAAGTATGGATTTAAAATTGTAGACTGTGATTTGAAATTGTGTAACGAGTCAGACATGAACTTATGTTTTAGCTTTCAAGTGATAAATAAATTTTTCAGATTTGGTTAAGATGTTTTCAGAACTATGCATGTTAGAACGTCAGTTTTATAACTTCAATATTATGTTTTAAATAGAGAAATTGATATTGAGTTAGAGAAAAAAAATCATGTTTTAAGCATGAAAGTTTTGATAAATTAAGCATTCAGAGATAAGTCACAAAGGCTTTACGTGGATGAGATTCCCACGTGCGATCACATTCTCAAATCGGGTCATAACAACAGCATCTCGAGACTTGTTGGTGGAGTTTGAAGAAAATTTTTAGAGGGCAAACTTTTGCCCCTTTGTATACTTAAAAGATAATGACATTTGAATATATGATTTCATAGTAAACTATTCAAATTCATCATTATTAATCAAATCCTAGTGGTTAATGCTAGTGTATGTTTAACTTTGATGTGATTAAATTTATTTTATTGATTGATTATAAATATGTCACGACCCGACTCTGGAACACGATCGCATGAAGACTAGGTCCCCATGTAAATCTTATGAATAACGTGACTTACTGAATGCATAGTTTAATGTGATTCTCATATTGAAAACATAATTTCGTCTAAATCATTATCAATTTCTCAATTTAAAGTATAATATTCGAATTCATAAAACTAAAATGTTTCAACATACATAACTATGAATTCATGAAACTTAACATGTGCTACTGCAATTCATGAAAACATAACTGTTTCGTTTTATGTTCATGGTCATAGTATGGAAATCGATTCAATACTTGAAAACTTAATTGAGAGTATATAATTGACTTGTTACATAAATTTTAACCACAATCTACATTTCAAATCCACACTTGAATTCTGAAAATACATAGGGATGTTCATAAATTATGAAAATAACTATATAATCTTAAATTAGAATGCATAGTTCAAATCATGCATGTACATTTAATGGAGCACTCTAATATAATATAATCCTAGACTATGCTTAACTGCAAAGTAAATCTTTCCACTAGAGCAATTGTGAACTACTAAATCGGTTCCAAGTAACAACTAAATCTGCAACTACAAGAAGAAAGGGAGAGGGGTGAGCCATCAGACTCAATGAGTGGATTCTTATTCATCACCCACATGAGACAACCAATAAGATATACATAATATACATACATCGAACAAAATCATTTTAATATCTACATGCATAATTACATAGGAAAACCTTTATAAATTCATGGTGTAGTAATTTCTATTTAAACAGGAATCTCTAAACATGATAATTATATACATAGCTATACTGGAAAAACATTTACAATTTCATAATTGGCAATTAGTGCAATTCTCAAAAGCAATGTAAACTACTCCAAGGGAATTAGAGAAGAAACAAAATTCTAAGTAGGTTATAAAAGGCAATACTCAGTCCTTCGCAAACATGAGCATTAACCCAGAGACCGTCCCTCACAAACCGCATCCCTTGTAGACAAGCTATGGGCACCTAACTAAGTCCCGTTATCTGGAATCTGAGTAAAAATGGTGATTGCCCCCGTGGGTAACATGATATAACAAAGTTAACAAATTCATTATCGTCAACTCACAGCTTTGTTTTTTATTAATTACCATCGAAACTAACGTTCAATTAAACCGAATAAATCTGAAAGTTTTGAATCATACCTAATTCAATACTTTCAATAATGCATAACTGAAATTCTAAAATCATATTCAAGATAACCTGATTTTATAAACATGAAAATCCTAAACTCATAATAACATGTTTGTCCATGAAGATAAATCATACTCAGCTCAATATTTTTCCAATAAAACATAACTTGAGATTCTAAAGCATAATCAAGAAATCCAAAATCTTGAAAATAGAGTAATTTCATCATTCCATATTTCGTAACAATTTTGATAAACTTGCTAAAAATACATATTTTTCAATAAATATTTTTATGAACATATAAAATATTTTCATGGCATACAACAAATCAATCATGGTCTTATGGTCTTCTAGAAATATATTTTTCATGCTATAATCAAAAAACACAATGTTGCTAGACTTGACATAACTTGTAAAATCACGATCATAACATAATTTCACTTGTAAATTTGTGTTTAGCAATCATAATGCTTAAAATATACTAATAATGACTAAGAATAAGCTCATGAGTTTAAATCCATTCATCGTTTGAAGGAGAGTACGTGGGTACGACCCACTTGACATTGGAAGTTAGGAATGACACCAACATCTACCATAGAAGTAACATAAAACCATGAGTAAGCTATATACTCACTAGAACAACTCTATGAAATTGAGAGACCCAAACTTGACAATAATAAAAACATAAGCACTTTAACTCATAAACATGGAGGAATGGAGAGGAAACTTAACAAAAACTATGAACAATCCCTATCTTGAAATTTGGAGGAGGTAGAATTAAATGACGAAGAGAGTGAACGGGTGGATGAGAGGTTTAGAAGGGTTAGGGTTCGAATTTTTGGGGTAAAATGCTGGGGGAAGGTTTAAATAGTATTGGAGAGTCACTAAATAAAACTATATCATTTGGGATATGTTTTGATTTGGAACACCGCTATAGTGATTTATGACAGAAGTGGAATAGTAACACGATTGATGGAGACTTGCCAATTTGAAAACAACGCATGCAAGAGAGTTTATTTTGGAGGCTATGATAGACTTTTCATAGCAATTAAATTAAATAATACATTGCATGAGCTTGTTTCAACTGGTAAACACCTTCAATGTTCGAAAAATGTTCGGTACATTGTAAACACTACCTAGAGAGGATTGAATTATTTGATAATCTTCTCACTTATTTCGATTCGATTATCAATTATCTTCTGGTTGATAAGATATTTATAAATATCCTTATATACAATCTTTCAATAAATGTGGGACAGATTGGAGATTGGCGCAAAATTTTCTCTTAACTTCAATTTTGATTTATTAAAGAAAAGAGAGGAAAAGTACTAGTACAACTCATATCCAGGAAAGAAGATACATGTATCCGGCTATGGCTAACAAAACACAAGCACAACGCCCCGTAGCCTTTACCCCATAGCACAACACAACGCAACACGACACAACACAACACACAAGTCGGAGACAGCCAATGAGATTGCAGAGAAATTGAATCTCACAAAAAAAGGAAAACGTACCAGGCAAGGAGAGTGGGTGACACGACCCAATCAAACCAGCAAGAGGGTGGGGCCTGTCCTCGTTGTTTTCATGTACTAAAAATGCGCTTCATTTCATTTATGATGTGACAGCGACACTTTCTCCTACCGCAACGCCAATGTGTTCCACACCCTCCCTCCACAGCGCGTCACAACACACCTTTCCCATTCCCTCTTCTCAGCCCCGGCCACATTCTCCTGCGGCATCTCCCACGCTTCTCCCATGAACTCCTCAACCCAGATCACGACACGTATGCGAAAAGCGATGTCACTTATCGCGCACCTGTGACGTGGCCTACCAGGATGTGTGGAAAGTGCATTGGATAACGTTGGTGGTGGCACCTGGGAGTTAAATCCCCGCCTGTTCTTCAATGCATCATCTCCTCGTTGTTGCAATAAATAAGAGCTCCAGAGTGTTTTTTTTAGTGAGAGAAAGGTGTACAGTGTGTGTGTCTCTGCGTGGGAGTAGAGAGAAAAGCTTCAGAATCCAGATAGGTAGGTTAGATTATATATTTGCATAAACAAATAAAAAGAACAGATACACATACACTTGGAGCTTGAGTTAACACATTATTATTCTCTTCTCTCACACTCACCATCACAACACACAGTCACACAGAGAGAGAGAGAGAGAGAGAGAGAGAGAGAGAGAGAGAGAGAGAGATGGAGGATCTCGAGGAAGAAGAGAACGGGGAGAGGAGGTGTTAGGTTCGAGCCTCACCATGGAGAAGGTAGCTGCAGCGAAGAAGTTCATAGAGAATCACTATAGGGCTCAGATGAAGAACATCCAAGAGAGGAAGGAGAGGTACATATATATGTGTGTGTGTTCCGGTTTATTGTGATTTGCTCAGGAATTTTTGAACCCTGGTTTATAGAAAACTAAGCCCATGTGCTAAATCGAGCACAATGCAAATTGAGGTGTAGATCTTGTCATTTAATTAGCTTTTTTCCAGACTTGTTAAATTGGTAACTGAAGTAATCTAGTTGCAAATCACTTTGTACTTGGTTTCACGGGCTGGCAAATGGTAATTTCAAACTTTAACTGATCCGAGAACGAATCTGTTAGGTTTAATTAATGGTTTTTGAAGTTATCTATGCTTCATTTGCTTTGTTTGAACTTTGAACTTTGGAGGCTCTTGTTCTTGAGTTCAAGTATAAATGCGCAGAACATTTGAGATATGGTTGTCATGGTTGGTGATGAGACTCAATGGAAGGGAATTAACTTGGTCCTCGCAGCATGGAGCCTCGTATTTCTTAGTTTAAGTTAATGCCATTGTGTATGATCCAGTCTCTTGTTAATGATAATCCTGTCTTTATTTGCCTGGTTCTTGTCTTCATAAGCTGCAGAGGGTACATCTATAGTCTGTTATTTCTGTTAATTTGATCAGTGAGGAGAAGCCCCGGCACTTCTTGTAGTATCACAATTCACAACACTCCTCAA